>CM055854.1:14092500-14817500 GCA_029490765.1 Euthynnus affinis
ATGAGGCAAGTTTTGTGACCAATCCAACTTTTCTTTCTCAATATGTCATACACTGACAGCAAAGTTACCACAGCTTCCATAAAATAAAACTTCAGGCTACTAGCTGAGCAGATTACGTTAGTCAGTTTAAAAAGTTGGCTCACTCACCAGAGACATAGTCATATTTAACTAGGAAATAAACACTGAATCTAAATGATTTAGATGTGTCACGCACACATGGATAAGGGTTAGGGTTTTTATGCTTAAAACATTAAATATATATAAAAATATTACATGTTTTATAGTTTTTTTGTCCTTTTCTTTTTAAAAGGAATTTATAGATGCACGTATCTTTATCCTTTCTGTTTTTGTTGCTGCAGTGCAGCAGAAACAACAACAGAAAGGATAAAGATATGTGTATCTAAAAAAATAACAAGTGGGCTGGGAGGAACTGCATTTTGTTTTTTGTGAATGCAAATACACAACACAAAAAAAAATGACAATAAACATTTTGAGGATATGTTCTACAGTAGATCCAGCAGACTGTATAGTTTGTCTTTCTAGGGGCTGTCTGAAAAGAGGTATCCTTACTGAAGCCTGGAACAGTGCTGCTGCTGATACTGTCATGGATTGGAAGAAATTTGCCTCTGGTATGAATCACAGTCAGGACTTCATCCAGGCGACACTGTGAAGTCTACCTGAGCAACAGTTCATCCTGCAACTGGCTCATCAGGACAGATAGCTCAACCTGAAATGTGATTATGAAGCATTTTTCTACCTCAGTGCTCATAAAGATTAAACTGAAGCACCCGTTTTATGTGAAAGTGTGAAATTTTCATTTCATGCCTAAAAGAGCGCAAAATCAGATGGTGTGATGTGATGAAATGAGCTGATTTCTCACATTTTTAAATTAAATTAATCCACGTCATATCTCTTCCTGCACTTAGTGAGCATGTAAAAATGTAAAGTATTTATTAGGAAAAAAGGGGTGGCATACACTGATAAAGAGTCAAAATGGACTAAGACATAAGGCAAATAAATATATAACCTAGAATAGGTGTATAATTGTTCTTGGATTTTGGTTGAACAGGATTTCAAATCTAGTGCCACAACCTGTTTGCTATAATCACATCAGAAACAAAAAACACAAATTTTTAAACTGACAAAAATCAAGAACAAAAAGCACAAATAACTGCATCCATCATGTACAATCACTTAGAAGAAACATAACAATTCAGTTCTTCATTTAAGCGAAAAGGCTGATCTGTGTTAACCTAAAATGCCTCTCTGCGGAGTAGTGAGTTGACTTGATGTCATTGCCTCTAGGAAAGGATGCAATTTGTGGTTCTACAGAATTTAATCGATGCAGGAGAGCCACGAGAGTCTGTGCATAATGTCATGCAATAGCCTAATCCATGTTTTGTGTGTGTTTGGTATTCAGATATTTGAATCTTTAAAGGCATTTTGTTTGACAAACATGAACCCAGCCACAGGGATATTTCAACAAGCAGACAAACTGCTGCTCTTCATTAAGGGTTTTATGGTGTATTTTTTTTTTTTTACCAGTATGTCAATGTGTTAAGTATTTGTGCTATAACGAGTTACAGCTTTGTGCACTGTGGCCACAGCAGAAAAAAAGATTTGGCAACAAAGAGACAGTGTTAGGTGGTTTATTAGTGTCAGAATAAATCAATCTTGCCTCTCAGATTACAAGAACGTTTAAGAATGATCAAGAGAGGCACTGAGCTGACATCATTTAAAGATGGATCATTTTTGAGTGAATTTCAATTCTTGAAGATAATGTTTTTGAACCTTCTGGCTGAAGGATATTCAGTGGACAGGAAGTCATTTCATATCTGTATGCATTGCTCTCTAATGTTTTCTTGCTGGAAACATTCTTTAATTTCAACAGCTTTGGTTTTAGATTGGAACTCTGTAACAGTGCCTAACTTTCGGTGGAGTCTCAGTGATTGGCCAGTTGGAATATTGCAAATTAGCTGTTTTGGATAATTACTGTCAGCTTTGAAAAGTGTGTTTCTGCTTTTGGGTTTGTGATGGTAGTCTTAACTGTAAAATAAGCTAAATATACTGGCCTGAAAACAACCATCCACAAACGGAAAAAAACAAATGTTTTTTTTTTTTGGCAAACAACTGCAGTAATAGTTTTAGTAATATATATATATTTTTTAATTTTTTGAGCACCAAGGTCAAGACTGCAAGAGCTCTTCAGTGTCCATGGTACTCTGTGGTCTTTTCTGATCTCAGAGTTAAATTTCTGGTGAATGTGCCCTGCAGTGACTTTAATTAAAATAAATGAGAAAACCCATTTGTGATGCCCCTCCTGCCACCCTCCTTCACCCCATCGGAGTCTGCATCCTAATGGATGGTGAGACACAACGGTGTGCTTTTTCTTATGTATTATAGTATGCATGCTTCATTATTCTCTCATGCATATTTTTTCTCTACTGTGTGTATTGTTTGATTTATCCAATGATTTATCCAATGTGAAGAGAACCAATTCAGAAACAAATGATTCAGACCTTCTCACATGATAATGATGAATGTGAAGGAGATAATAAACTGATTCTCCCCATTAATCAGTCAGAGAAACGATAAGGCATTTCAGAACAAGCTTTACCTATTAGTCATGCCAGTTTTTGGATAGAAATAGTCTGGAGACTTCAAATAAAAGGCACATTTTCAATCCACAGATTTTTGAAATTGCCTGCAGCAAAAGAAAACAAAACGGAAAGCCTTTCTATTTCCCAGATGAAAACCAGAGCTATTGGGGTTGGATGAACTTCACCTATTGTGACATATTCTGAGGCCCCTGCATTTTAATATAAGCTTTTTGGATGTTTGTCTTGTTTTCTCACCACCCGTTCCTCTTCTCCTAACTAACATGTTAAAACATTTATATTACGCAGTGTAATCTTTTTATATTTATTGTTTTAAGATGGGGAGGAATACATGGTTTGGAATACAGACGCAAGGAATTTGGGCGAGCACAAACTGACAGTAAAATACAACCTGACAGAGGGCAGCAAAGATCCATGTGCCTACACGGTTTGATACATGAACAATCATTTGTTTCATTACGTATCAAATATCCAAAACATTCTTATCTGTAGGTACAGTATGTTCCTCAGGTTATGGAAGCTGGTCCATGATACAAGTTCAGTACAGATCCATAGTTCAGTTACTTGTCTGACAACAGGTGCCTAAAAAAAGAGCATTTAACATGAACAGACAGTTTACTTGCAGCTATAGCCACTTAATGAAACAACAATGGTCCTTAAGAACATGTATCACAATTAAAAAAAAAAAAAAAAATTCACCTCTCACATGACTGTATTCCCAATTCTAATAAAGATAAAAGTAAAGACTATAAAGCAGGTATGTGCCATTGTATGTCATACTGTTTATTGTCATTTACAAAGATACAAAAGCTAGAACTGTTGATCTTAACTAGTCTTGGGTTGCAGCAGATGTGTTTGTGAATATTAATTACTCAGTATCTCTGGGTATTACTGTTGTCACTCCAATTGTTTGATGCAACTACACTACACAAAAAAAAACCTTGACTGAAAATGAAGAAGCAGGGTGCATACAGTTGTGTGTGCATGTCATCATCTGTTTAAATATATATACTCTCATCACTGTCAGTCGTGGGCCAGAAAATAAATATGACACACTCTGGGGTGTTTCCTGGGTCTCAAGTGTTATGTGAATTCTGCTGGATGAGTCATTATGCCATCAACGAGGAAAAGCAGCATCAGTCTCCTTGTCCTCCCACTCTGTCTCTGGGAATGATGCGAAGCTCTGAGCCGTGTTTAAGAAACACGTTCCCTGAAACACAGCACAGAGCCCCATAAAGATGACAGTTTATCGGTGGTCTTTAACAGGAGGTTTTACAGTCACTAAAGCTCATACACTGCAAACAACATCGCCAGCTGGAAAAGAGTTGCATAGGTTGGGTAGTTACACAGATATCTGTAGTAACTGTGAAGATTAAAGGTTAATTTCTTGATTAGAATGTTAAGAAAATTAAGAATATTTGTCCTTATAGCCACATAAGGTGAGTTTTATTGAGCCGACACACAGAAACTTCATTTGAATAATTTATAATTTTGCATTGTGGAATCACAGATAGCAATTAGAGTCATTAATTAATTCATTCAACCAGCCATCATGCTGAGATCACATAATTTCTAGAACCATTAGTGTTAGCGCATTGTAGAAGAAAGATGATGATACTGGTCTTGATGTGTGAAGAAAAAGTGGTGGTAAAATTACATCCAATCGATTTCCAGCGTGTACTCAATCCTGTGAACATGAAGCAGAGTGGCTGCAGTGGGTGAAAAAAAGACAATCTGACAGAGGTGTCTGAACTGCGGCTATTCTTGGCATCACAAAGCATGAATGTTACGCAGATAAAAAGCTGCTGTGAATGCCCATCAAATGTTCCTTTCTCTGAGATTGCCTTCTTGTCAATGCAGACATTGCCTTATCCTGCTTTATGCAGAAAACCCAGTCATCCATAACCTTTGTTGAGAATAATGACTTACATAAAAGGAGAGGTGGGCTACATGTTAAGTATGAACTTCAGGGAAACACCAAGGAGGCTGACTTGGAGAAAAAAAAAGTGATTCACCAGGGCTCTGAAGTTATGTGGGAATCAGAAGTCAAGTGAATTCAGCCTGGTGCACATAGTTAGCCTCCGGTCAGAGGTTGGTTTTTTAATTTAACATTAAATACTGCTTTCTTCAGGCACTACAGCTGTATTCATGAATCAGTAAAACACCATTTATATGAAAGAAACTGTTCACACACAGACACCTCAGTTAAGTTAGGCAGATCTAAGTAACTCAGGCTTATTTTTTAGGGAAATCAATTCCACTAAGCAGGTTTAATTAAAGTCAAGTTACCATGGAAACACATCGTTTCAAAAGGGGCTTATATGGGTTTGCCTTAACTTCAACGCCACTGTGCACCAGCCACTTTATTTCACCACACTTCTCAACTTATCATTCATCCAAACATAATCAGTTCCTTTTAAGCCAATGTTGTGTGGGGTGTAACATTTTAAATCAGATGCAGTTCTGAAAACACTCAACGGCAATATGGTCACATAACCTTGCACTACAGTGCAGTATTACCTGCAGTATCACCTTTGGTTTGGGGAAAGATTGGTTGTAGTTACTCCACAAATAAGGATTTTCAACAACTCCTTTTCAGAGAAACAATGAGTCATGAGTCTTCCTTTCTTCTAAAAATATTATTTCTGGCATTTCATCTTAAACAATTAAGGGTGTAGAGAGAGAAAAGATGAGAGACAGGAGACATGTGGCAGCAGTCATGAGGCAGAGTCCTATTCAGGATGTCACACTTACAAACCTGAGCAGACAAGACAAAATCCTTTAGGTGGTTTTCACTTCTTCCCATCTCAGAGTCAGTGATCTTCAATATTTTGCCAAGCTGGTATGGTTAATAGTTTTTATTATTTAATAGTTCCTCTGTATGTACCATACTCTTCTGAATCGATGATGCCTGCTTGACATTTCTGCCTTTTACATCCATGAATACCAATTTAACTTGATTTTTCGAACTCAGATTAAATAACCGTGATTATATTAGCTGGAACTGCTTGATCGATTTGTTTTGTTACCTCAAGTAAGGCTTTTCATTGAGCTTTACATTTGTTAGTCGTTTTTGTGGAACCACACACAGAAGTCACTGCCTCTGGGGGCTTTATCAAACTAATCTTCTAGATTCTAGAATATCAAACACAATGCCACCAGCATTACCAAAGTATATTATGAAACAGGCTTTATTCAAGTTTGGTATTAATGCTTTGAGAAAGCACATTGACAAGAGGCAAAGCACTTAAAATAAAGCCCAGAGGTTAGTTATGCTTCCAAGCACTTTAATACAATAGAATGAAAAGAAAAACATCTTACACCATCTAGAGTAGATGTTTTCAATGCTTAACCAAGGCATAAGCTCCAAAACAACATCACAACTCACCTGCTGTCTGGGCAGGGTTGATTCCTATTCCATCTGCAGGGCAACAATGAAAGACAAAAAAGACACAATGTAAACCAAGACTATCAATGCAAATTAGTAGCACAGAAATGAGATAATTTACATTTCACCCATAATGATGTTGCACTAGGCAACAACAATAAGAGTGTGCCTCCACAGCAGGCAATTCTATCTGGAATAATGACAGAGCAGTCATTAATTCTGCACTGAGAAACTAAAAGTCATATTTGACATGGCAGTTATCAGCTATTTTAACCCAAATCTCATTCCAATGCTATTTGACAACACTCATATGCTCAGTACTTCCAAACAACTGCCTAAAAATATATCATTTCTATATGACAGAGCCACCTACTATCATGTATTTGAATGTTTGATTGTGAATGTTGTCTTAATTTCTTTTTCTTTAAACTGCTTAAAACTGTCAGTTCAGAGTGGTGGTAAACAAAAACACCATCGGTTTTAATGTGACTCTCACAGAGCAGATTCATTGATGGGAAACAACAAATCAGCCGACAATTTTCCTTCAAACAGCCACAAAGACAGTTAATTTTCTTCCAGTGATTACTATCTCTGTGATTACATGTGTTCTGTACCTTAATGAATCCAGATGAATTTTTTTCATGTAACAAGCTCAGGTTATTTTAGTCATGCATATGTGGTGTAGTTGGTAGAAACCCTTTACCCAACTCCAAACAGCTTGAATTCAGCTTAATTTTAGTGCCAGTGCTTAATTGGCAATTCAAACATCTAACAATCTAACTAATTTCTGTTTTATCAAGGCTCTAATTAGCTAGCTCACTCATCTCTAATATGGAAAAAACAAAAAACAAAACTTGAGGAGCCAAGATAAGTGGCAGATCAATAAGGTCACACATTACTTAATTCCCCTTAAAAGCAGAATTAGTCGCAGAAACAGAGGCTGCCATTACTTGCAGTTACTGTAAGTAATGACCACAGGGTCCTGCTTGTACTCTGTGACTTCAAAACTGCAGAACCCTCTGGAAGCTTGCAGTGAAAGAAGCATAGCGATTTGTTTTTTTTTCCCCCCGTTGAATTCTTTTAAGAGCTAGACTCAAATTACATCAGTAAGTTCACCTTGCAGTTCATGTAGTGCTTGTGCACTATGATGGATATTATGTCTTATGCCCTAAAACGTCTTTGAATTTGTAAGACAAAAAGGGCCTAATATCTGAAGATACCTTGTAGAAAGTTCATGCCACTGGTAGAAAATTTTTAGGGTTTTTTCCTCAAATCTATGAAAAAAGGGTAAAATAGCATTTTTTTTTCGCCAGGCCAAATATAATGTATCTTATAAATTCACTAAAATCTTCTTACTTGGATTCTGCAGTTATTGCCATATATTTCAGACATACAATTATGCAAAAAGGAAGGGGACTATATTTTAAAGTGATTGATTATAGGCTTGCTGGAAGATATTTCAGTGACTACTATGATCATTATCTGACGTCTCAGTATTTCATTATTTAACAGTTCAAAGATTGCAGTGAGCGGCACCCTGACTTTATTCAAACTTCCCCAAATCATATACTTTCTTCCCAGCTTGCTATTGAGGTATTCAAACAAATTAGATTCTCTCTGAAGAAAGATGGCTTTTTTTGACTGTCACACTTGTCAACATGTCACTTTTGCACTTGCAGTAGGTTGTTCAAGAGACAAAGAAAAATGTTTAGTCAAAAGACTTTTCCCCAGACTCACCATTTGTTATAATTGCGCTGGTTGCTGATGGCACTTTGAACTGTTGAAGAAAATGAAGCAGAGAAAAATGATCAAACCCAAGTCCCCATTAGTAAAACTTTACAAAAGAAGCAACCATTTAAGTTTTTCACGGATTTCAGCAGCACTAAAATATTTCCGTTAGCCTAAATAAATCAGGGACATTTTGCTACCCATTTACATTTGGCCTGAAGACTGTGTGAATAAATCATCAAGAAAAATAACTTTATCCACTGAGTCAGCGCACTTCAAGTATATACGTGTGATTTTCAGACTTTATGACAACTTCAAAACAGGAGCTGCAGTTACGGGCGTCTTTGGAAACAAACTTGACAAAACAAGAAAAAAGAAAATGCTGTGTAGTGTGTTTTGTTTTCAGTCTTTTCTCAGCCAACTTTTATGCTTGTCTTTTCACACAGATTCAAGCCTGTACGCGCACGTACATGTACACACATGTTCACACACACACACACACACACGCACACACACACTCACACTCATACAAACAGTTATGAGAGTGCTTGAGGGAAAGATAGCCACGCTTGAATTTCTGGAAGAAAATCACTCAGCATGGTCACAATACATGTCCTACTTCTGTGTTAGACAGAAGGGGATGTGGGCTGGTGGGATTTGCAGTGAGAGGAGCAGTCTGTCACTGGGGAGATAAGGTTGAACTGAACTGCTGCTCACCAAACTAGCTCAAATAAAGTTTAAATCAGGAATGAATGAGCGTTGATGGAACTTCGTTAGATATGGAATAGAATTGGTGGATGAAATATAATTTATAAAGGATCAAAGTACGAATCCTTATGTTACCACATTACTGACTTTGAATTATTCCCCGTTGGTTAATTATTAAATACGAGAAGGCTTGGTCAATTAAACAATAATTTACATTTTCTTTTTTCTTTTCTATCTTTTGGGAAAGAAGAGTTTTTTGTCATGTGAAAATGTATGTTGGCATTTCTCTCTCTTTCTCTGTTTATTTTGAATTGCTACAGCTCAAAATAAAAAAATGGCACTGGCTAATCACACTGAATTCTACACACCACTTGATGTTGAGTTTGACTAATTAACAGTATCTCCCCACTGATTATTTGTAAAAAAAGAGTCTACTTTCAAATGCTTCTCCCTTTTAAGAAATGATATACATGATCCAACTCAGTGAGCTATCTCTGTTGGCTTCAAGGAGAAGCCAGGACTAATTTGGTTAGGTTAGTATGGAGGTTTGTAACAGAGGCAAATGAACACCCTTTCTACACATAGTGAAAGCAGTAGCTTCGCTCCTCTATCAGGATGCGTTCAGCCACAGAGCTGCTGTGTCGTCACCAGTGTTAATGTTGCTCAGTGCCCGACACACAATATTTCTAATTGTAGACTTAAAGCCATAGAGGAGGATCTGGGGTCAAAGTTATGCCCATAAAGCATTAGTGTAGGCAGCTGTATTGATTAAACAAACGCATATACTTTCTGTTAGACACATGAGATGGACGACTGAAAAACATGCTGTATGTCTGTGTAACACTTTCACTATTGTAAAGGCTGTTGATACCAGATATTCCTAATTACATCATCAAAAAGGAATCAAAGAAGAAGAAAAAAAAACTGTTGATATTCGTTTTTCATCATATCAATGTTTTTTTATTGATAAGGATCTCTTAAATGTGGTTATTAAAGAAGTGTGCCCGTACATATGCATGCACATGCCAGTATAATATGTAAGTATTGTCATCAACATCTTTTAGTATTTCTATGTGGAGCTCCTTCTTAGTGCAAGACCAGTGCATATGTTTGTTCTTCTTTGTGTTTTCTGTGTATCTTTTGTGTTGTCAAGGAATTTGAATGGTTATGTTTTTAAAACCTGTATTAAATGAGAAATGTTTTAAACTTAAAACATAGAAATGATTGTGACTATGACACTGAGCAGCTACTTTTCATTTCCAATTCACACACACCTTGTTGCTAAAAACATATTACAAACAGTAAGCTTACCTCCTCAGCTGCAAACTTCAAAACTGCTGTGAACGGTGTGCTATCTGGGACACTTAGTCTGTAACAAAACAAGGAATCAAAAACGATTTTTAAACCGCCATAAAACTCCAACCTTTACTTTACTACCTGTGTATTACTATTTATTTTTCAAAGCAAGATTGCCACATGGTTTGATATCATCTCTCAAATCGTTGATCCGAGTTTTGATTGTCAAGTAGACAGGCTGCTTTACTGTTTTAAAGCCTTAGCAGCTCCAGAAGTGCAATGCTGTAAATGACTATTTATTTTGACTTCCATGGAGAGGAGAACAAAAGGAACATTTCCTTACAGGGCTTAATTGAGTGTAACATTACTTTTGTCAGAGTCATTTCAGTCAGAGAACATAAGACCATTTATGGCGCAAATGGTTATACGCTTTCAGTTGGATGCTTCTCCAATGAATCCAGCAGTACAGTTTTCAGCAGGGAATTGAAACCCTCCCGAAGGCTATAAAAAAAAACAGAAACCAGCAGACAGATTTCACTGAGATACATGAGTAGCTTATGTGGTGGAGGGCAAAATCAATCGACACAATCAGCACAGCAGCAAGACCATCACGCTGCCTTAAATGAGTGTGATTACAGATTGTTTGAATGTGATTAATGATGATCAAAGTGGGATGAATATAATAATAGTTTTGTTGAATTCAGTCCACTAACAGAACTAATATAATGCTTCATTTACTATCGTTATCCCTCTATTCATGTTAAGACTAACAGCTTCAGCAGGTCTTTGTCCAACCTCATTAGAGAATCACCTCCTAGTCATATGCTTTAAAAAAAAAGCAGCAGGAGACAGATCCCTGCAAAAATGTGATATTTTACTAGTCACAGTGGCCTCAGGAAGGGTACAGTGAATTGTTCAGTTGCTCATAGAAGATTAAGATCAAAAGGTACTTCTGCTAATGAATGACTTGCCAGTTCAATTTCAAATTGTTGGATTTTTAAAAGAAAGTTTTGTGCGACAGTCTCTTCACACTGTACAAAAGGTAATAATTGGATAGGGACTCCACTTCCTCGGATACTGTACACACTGCTCTATCCAGAAGTGCATAGAAAGAAAGTCAAATACTTAAGCAGTTCTTTTTAGGCAGTTTAAAAAGTAAAACTTCTTGGAATACAACTGAAGCCATCAAAAATGGAATAGTAGCTTAAAGTCCCCCTTCACCAACAGATGCATCAATTGCAATTTTCTTTCTTTCTTTCTTTTTCTTCTGATTTTTTTTTTTTATGTGTCTGACCTGCTGATTCCAATTTTTGCCAATTCCAGTTTTCTTTCTTTATCAGATTTTAATAAGAAAGAAAGATTTTCTTTCTTTCTTCATATATTTTCTTTCTAAGAACTATAATTGACAGCATACACAAACATTTTTGTACATTTTCTTAAATGGAATACTGAAATTCAATTGTATGTTAATTAACTATTTCAATAACTTACATTTTTCCTCTTGAAATTGGGCGTGTTCACTAGGGTGATGGTTTTGTAAGTGTCTGATTAAGTTAGCTGTTCCACATGTTTTCAAGGTTATTCCCCCATGGCTTATTTGCCATGGGGGAATTATTTGGAATTATTTGGACCTAAAGGTTATGAGTTTTTTTATTTTTTATTATGAGTTTTATGTCTTCACTCACACTGAAGAACTGAATGACATGAGTGTGCGGCTGTACTGCATGACATGAACCACAGTGTGGCTATGTGCGGAAAATATGACCAGCAAAATCGGATAGGGGCCGGTCACCAGTCATGGTAGATTGGTGCATCTAGTCTTGTTCATTATTACCTCACTAGAAGGCTGCTTTCACATCCATCTGCTAAAGTGGGAAAGTTGCTCTGTGCTCACCTTAAATCTGACTTTAATATGTTCATGTGTGAGTATGCAACTAACTTGGAAAACCAGTTGTGGTCCTATATGGAATTGCAATGTACCATGGAAACTTAAAGACTCAAGTGCACATACTGCACACTATTTATACACAACTTCTGAAATGCACAATATTTACATATTATAGATTCTGGAAACCTCACTAAGGGAGAAGGAATACATGTAATTTTAAGATTTTTTTAACAGTTATTTAAATTTTGAGTGGAAAAACCAAATCAGATGCACACAGTACTATTTCTTGCAAGGTATTTTTTATATATGCCTATGCTTATCTACACACAGAACGTGACCATCCATTCATTTCATTGCTGCCAGTGTTTTTGAACACCAGTATGGTGCTACAGGCAAATGTCACAGCCATAAATTGTTACTTTCACCAAGACCTGTGCGGCTCAGGCTGTCTGTGATTGTGGTTGTGGTTTTGTCACAATACACGAAGTTGTCACACAGATAAATGAGCTCATTATTTTCATTGATGACACCCCTTAAGAGCAGATGGTTGACTGCTAGGTTCATTTCATTCCAACAGAACTCACAAAACGCCGCCAAACTAAATTTATACATGAAATATCTAAAACAGAAGTTAACTGGAGTCAGTTAACAGCTGGCGCTTTCAGTGTCCGCATCGGAATCAGATGTTGTCTCAATGACCACATTCATGTAGGACAAGTTAAACACATCATTTCATGTTTCCACTACAGCGTCAAACACTGAAACTTGGCGTGCTGTTTGGGTAAAATCAGTGTTATATAGATAAGTTAAAAACCCAACATATAGATACAGTGCTGTGATTGCTGAGCTGTCAGTGTAACGTTACTCACACTTTGTACGGCAGCCGGGGGTCCGACGTCAGGGTGATTTTAAACGTTACTTTGGACCTAGTGAAGGGGACGAAGGACCGTTATTAGCACCTTGATGCTAGATAATAAACATGAAATGTTTTAAAGTAAAGATGACACAAAACAAAGCAGAAACTCACATCTTTTGGGCGAGGCGACTCCACTCACGATCTGTTTATACACACCCGGAAGTCCGAAGGACCCATAAATACACGTCATCCCTCTAGTTCTGTTTTTGATAAATATCTGTGTATATTTAATGTTTTTAGCGGGTTTTTATTATTTTTTCAAAACGTATATTTTTTTTCATTGAAAAGGTGTGGGTTGTGTTAAAATTTGAAGGTACAGTTTGTACTAATAACTGAGAGGCACTCATTCCGGGCGACTAACGTTTACCGTAAATGACAACAGTAACGCGCACTAATATTTTCTCGCCACCCATGTATCCATGGGAACTCCTCCTAGGTAAATTCAAAGTTATCCACTTTTTTGTTATTTTCTTAACAGAAAAGTTGTGTTCCACAAGTCAATGTCTTGAATCCCGAAATGAGCATTTGAGCCTTGTTAGTGCTGAACAGAAAGGAGTGTGTGACAAATTATGTTACTGCAGCTGGATTGGCCACAGTGACATCATTTCAGCATTTTGCCATTCAAGAAGTGTCATTTTCATAAGCACCATTTTCATGAGTGTGAAAAGCCTGAATATCAAGGTCTATCACATCAAGCTGTTCACTGTTCTCATCAGTCCAAACAGAAAGCATGAACCAGGACAAATAATATTCATATCAGGGAGTCTAGATGCCTTTTTCACAATATTATTCAAATCAGTCTCATCAGCTATAGTCTGATAATTTAGTCCTACAATGGCAAATATCAAATACATGTGTACTGTTTTATTTGATGTCAACTATGTCCTGATTCTTACAGTATACTGCATTTGAGAGGAATGAATAAAACACATATATGATTTATTTTATTTATGACAGTACAGAGCAGATAGCAGATAGCTAAAACCACAAATACAAGAAACACCAAAATAAACAACAAGGCACACAGCTTGTAGTCACAAACAGACAACATGTAGGCATAGGCACAAGCCAAAAATCAGATTCAAATGCTAGTGAATAAAAGTAAGTTTTCAGCCTGGACTTAAAAGAGTCGATAGAGGGGCAGATCTGATAGGGGCTGCAACAGCAAAGGCATGGTCACCCCTGCAGCACCTCAGTGGGGCTCTCCTTATGTGGCTGGGCTGTCTGAACATCTAATGAGAGACTTCATGTCACAGCAAGAAGAACTGGAGTGGTGTATGACTTCATGCAACAACTGTGGGGAACACTATGGCAAGGATGCTGGACAAGAGACTAAATAAACATTCACTGTCTATGAATACCTGATGAAAATCAGTCACAACATTGGCTGGGAAGGGGTCAGTGGACAGCTGGAGAAAGAACAAAGAATCCATTCACAATTGATGCAAAAGAACAAATTTGAACCTAGGCAGGGGTTTCATTTCTTCCCCCATAAACAGCCATGTGATGACAACTGTTCCAGATCCATTTGCTGTAGAAGACTATGAGATGCAGTTAAAAAAGCCTCAAATAGCCAGTAAGTGTGCCTTTTTGGTTTAGATTATTTTGTTAGGTAAATGAAATATGAACAATTGTAGATTAAAAATCTACAAAAAATATAACAGAACACATATGAATACTTAAATGTGTATTACAAGTCCATGTTTTATACATACTGCTCATGTGAGTTCAACTCCTGGTGCTGTACCATCAACAGAGACAAAGAGAGAAGTGGTGATGCAGTGTAGGCAGTGGAATGACAACCAGCAAAGAGATTGGGAGCAGACTTGTAATGATGACTCAGAGTTATACTCAGGCACATACCTCCGGGATTTCAGTGATGGGTCTTCCCCGCAAAGAAGTACAAATGCAGAAGAAGATGCGGTGCTGCTGTAAATAGAACAAAGAAAGACATGTTTTACAGCAGCATATGAAAAAAAGAATTTGTTGTGCCATGAGCAAATGAGAACAAATATTACATTTATGTAGATTCATGTTTCCAAGTGAAACATTTTCATATATAACATGGTTTACATGTTAGGTTTACATATTCAGTGTTTCACACTGAATATATCAAAAGCAGACAAGATCCCTTGAACATTTTATTTTCAACATTTTACAATTGCCATGAAACTAGCAACTTAATTCAATATATTCAGGACACATTAGAACATTTTAATGAAGTGGTCCCATTGAAATTTCTCTCCTGATCTTATTCTCCCTGATCATAAAGAGAACTACATAATCAGACAGAGTTTCCCATACCAAAGAAGATTTTTAATGGACTGCCTGAATCATTGTGATAAAAAGAAAATATTCACTTTGAAGCAGAAAGTCGATGAAAATATGACAGCTGTCCATCATTCTCTTGGAGGAGGTCCAAGAGTTTATTCAAAATGCAAAATACAGCGCCTGCATTCAGTGCATTGTGCTGCCTCCATTGAAGATAGCTTATTAACATAGCAAAAGCAGACCCCATGGTTAGAGGGAAAATGGCAATGACCTGCAGAAACATTTATGCTAATACTGCTGTTTAGTCATGTACACATACAAACAGATATGCACATATACAATAGCTGTACAGTACGTGCATAATACTGTACTGTACTGTATCGAAAAGGTCTTATATGGACTGTCTGTATTATTTTTCACTGAATCAACAGAAATATTGACATAATCCCATATTCGCCCTCAGGAAAAGAAGCCAGTGGAAAAAACAACAAAGCAACATGCGTATCATTATAGGTATTCCACAGTGTGTAAATGAAATTCTGTGTCTACAGCCAATGTTGATGAACCCAGTGACTTACAAACACACCATTCTATCTATCTATCCCATCATTCATTTGTATATAGGACATTCTTATGCTGCAAATACTCTGCAACTCCCCCTCATTAATCTTTTTGAGTTCCAAGTTGTTTGATTTTTGTGTGCGCCATTGATTCCAGGGTTTTATATTCCACGGATCAGCCAGCATTGCTTACACAGCTTTTAAAGTTTTACATCAATATTTAAGATACTGTACAATGTAGATATCTGGAAATGCTAACCTGTCTTTTCAGTCATTTCCTTCCTTGATAATCATATTGCCAGTTTGTTTTGCTTTATAATAGACATCAATTTTCCTCTGCAGTGGAAATATAGACCAAGCATAGGATCTGCTGCTTCAGACAAAGAGGTAATTTATAATTAATGCTTAAAGAAGGAGCCACTAACCTCTTAGCAGCTCCAGCACCCTGCTATTTTTAATAGTTGGAGTTAAGGCTGAATTTAAAGCCCAGGCTTAGCTTATCAAACACTGCCTGCAACACTGGTAAAAAGGGTCATCAGTTCAATAGTGAAAGGTAAGCCACAGTTCATAGGCCTAATTTGATGAATGACAAAAAATAATTCATAATGTTCCTCACAAATATCTATAAAGAGTATATGGGATGAAAATCAAGTATTAAAATTGCAGCTAAATCTGAGTGTCTATATCATTGCTTCTCCTGCTGGCTTACCTAATGGCCTTTGGCATTTATATCACTTATTACATGTTCACCAGACATAAAGAGTATACTGCACCCACTCTAAGTCGCTCTTTGTCATTGGAATATTTGGTTACTGGGAGAAAATATGGGGATTATTATTAGATTATTTTTTGTTTTTCATTATCTCTGGCTTTAGGTAACCTTCATGCTAGTACTCATTTGTGTGCTTGTGTGCCTGTGTGTGCGTAAGTGGCTGGCGGCAGTATCTTTTCTAGCTCTAGGTGAGAGACTCCAGATGGACAGGGATATTCTGTTTATTGTTTTTGCTCAGAACAACAACATATTGCTTAGTTGGGCATTGAACAGGTTAACCCAAATAACAGAGTGATCTCTAGTAATTAACTTTCCAGGACAACTTAACAAAAGGTCAGGACATTCTCTGTGTTGTGCTTTTACAAGCAAATTGATTTGGGCCAAAAAGATGACTGTTGAGTTCAGTAACCCACATAACTCCAGTCTATACAGCAGGTATTACATTAGCTGTCAATACATTTCACACTGCACCTAATTCCTCTCCCTGTTCCTCTGTTTCTTGGGATTTAAATGACAATATCTTTAAAATGATAAAAAATAATATTTTTTCCATAGATGTCAGTTTCTCTGAAAGGAAAGTCACTGAAAGGAATACAACTGAAATATATTAGCGCATACAGTACAATTATTCTGTCGTCTGAAAGGCTTACAGAAGCACGGTTAAAATGGATTATCCTCTTACAGTTGTCATGATGCCAAGGTTATTTTTTAAATCCACATACAGTTTGTATTCTAGTTGATTTAACACAAAAAACATCTAATCCTCTCAAGCTGTGCCATAATGACACCACTTTGACTTGTTGCACCACTGTGTCAAACAGCTCTTTAAATCAAGTTCTGTGTTTAGCTAAGTCTGTGACTTTTTGAGTATTGACCAGAAACTGTCCAGTGTAGAAAACTGGCAACACCCTCTTGGTCATTTACTTATTCTTTGTTTTAAACAGATAAAAATTTAAACAGATATCATCTGACATAATTACAATTTTGTTAATTAAATACTGTATTTCATTCAGGTAAAGATCTTGTGTGGCTATTTGTGTTAAGACAACATAAAAAAAACCTGGTGCATTTGAAACTTTTGGCTTTAAAAAATGTTTTTGCAGAAAAGTACAATTCTGATACTGGTACTGATGAATGAAAGTGTCAAACAATGTTCGTCCGTGCTAAACAGGTTTTGTAAGGTTGATCTTTAATTTATTAAAAAAAAATCATCTGTAAATGCTATTGCAGCAAGACCTCAGGGGACAAACCCACTGTGTCATTCTTCTCATGTTTACATACTTTGCATAATCCCCAGCAGAAGAATAAGTTGCTTGGGCTGTGCTAACATGGAGAGGGCATGATAACCAAAGTACAAAAGCAGCTTTTCCAGATTTGTTTAGATGTTACTCAGGGGAACACTGCAATGACAAAGTTATATGACATGTCTGTAACCAGTAAATAACTCCCACATATTATATACCACACTGTTTCACAGTCTCTCATTAATATTACTGCTAGATCTCTTAAACCTTCCTTTTAATGCATTCCTCAGATGCTATTCAGGAGCCAAGTTATTATCTTGGTTGTACACTGAGCCCAAACAAAATGAATCACAAAGTAAGATGCCATATATACTGCATTACAACACACTTATGCACACACACAGACACACACAGTCGCCAAAATCTAATGATGCATGACAGAATAATTTAGTTAGGTTCATGCACTGTGGGTTTACAAAATGAAAAGCAACTTTGAAATTGTTTTAATTATTTATTTCCATTCAGACATCATTGCACATTACTAATATGTTGTATTCCCTTTGATGGTTGACAATTCTTCTCTGTAAAAAACTGTATATCTCATCTCTCAGTATGAGGCCTACTTTTCATGCACAATGCATATTTATAATCTGCAGTCAATAGCATGTCATTTCTACTGGTAGACTAGTACTCAAGGAGCAGACGAGTGAAGAAGTGTCAAAGTGATGTCAAGACAGAGGAACTTTGAAGGGCAACAGTCGAGAGCAGACAAGCATTTATTTTAATTACATGCTTCATTCAGAAAGGATTGGATGTTTCCAGGAAGAGCTCCTAACCAGTGTGTAAACGATGCATGAATACCTATAAGTAACAAAGTAACTGCAGTGGATTGATGGAGAACAATGTGAAGCTTATGAAGCATAAACTCAAGATAACTGTTAGAGAAGAAAAAAAAAAGAAGATAAATGACAGGCATCAAGGAGGGTGGAAATAATATTAAAAGGCTGTGTGACTGTGGGCATGTGTGTGTGTATGTTAGTGTGTAGTTCTTGTGAATAATCAACACATCAGACAGATAATTAGCAGGGGCAACTGTTTCAGCTTCATCTAGGTTCCAGAATAGAACATATCCTGAAGCAGTCTGCCTTCTTAGCACTCCAAAAATAGCACTGCAGACCACTTAGATGGTTTAAATAACTGTGCATAATAAGTGCAATAGAGAAGATGTTTTTAACATATTGTTGTTCAGCCTCTTTTGAAAAAAACTAAACTTGGGCCTTCCATTCCCAAAAACGAAAGGGCTTTATCTAAACTGCCTTTTTATTACAAAGGTCTTAGAGTAAGTTTTTACCGTCGGAGGTGTTCCACTGAAACAGCTCTTCTGAGAGTCTCCAATAACATAATGATGTCTTCTGATGTGGGCTCTGTTTTGGTGCAACTCGATCTTAGTGCAGCTTTTGATACTGTAGATCACAGCATCCTAATTGAAAGGCTTAGGCAGTGTGTGGGTGTCTCTGGGAGCACCCTGGACTGGTGCTCCTCCTGTTTCTTGGATAGGAGTTTTTCTGTCACTTGGTCCCTACATGACTGAAACTGCTGCTCTTTCCTGTGGTGTGCCCCAGGGTTCTGTCTTGGGTTCTATACTATTTTCTCTGTATATGCTTCCCTTAAGACCTATTATTGGCAAATTTAAGGGTATCTCTTATCACTGTTAAACCGATGATATCCAGCTGTATGTCTCTTTTAAACTTGATGAGACTGATAAACTGTTTTGCACAATTGTCTGACTGGATGGCTAACAACTGTTTACAACTAAATGCAGGTAAGATAGAGGTCCTCATCAATGGAAGCTATACTATTTGAATTGATTCAAATGGCAATACACTGAGCAAAGGTTGCTCAGTGAGCAAAGGTTGCTCAGTGTATTGGGTCCCTTTATTCAGCTGTACAGTCTAATCTTAGAAATTGGTGTTACATTTGATCAGGCTATGCACTTCGATCAATACATCAATAAATCGTTAACCAGGACATGTTTCTTCCATTAAAGAAACATGGCCAAACTCAGATCTATTGTATCACAACATGAGCTAAAGATGATTATTCATGCCATTATTTCATCCTGGCTAGACTACTGCAATTCCCTGCCTCAGTAAGTCATCCCTGGCCGTCTACAAATGATCTAAAACACTGCTGCAAGGCTGTTGACCAGGTCCAGCTGAATGACTCAGATCATATCCATCTTACCATCTTAGCATTGGCTTTCCATCAGGTGTAGGATTCATTTTAAGGTTCTTGTTTTCACATATAGAGCCCTACATGGCCAGTCACCTTGTATATCTCTGACCTGCTCCTATTTATATCACCAGTAGGTCAGTTAGACCTTTTGATCAGGGCTTACTGGTTGTCCATTGTGCTCAACTGAAAACCAAAGGTGATCAGGCCTTTTAAGTGGTGGCTCCAACACTGTGCAATACTATTCTTATAGTCATATGATCTGCAGTCTGTGTTGAAACCTTCAAAAAAAAAAACAGCTGAAGTCTCATTATGTGAACTCGCCTTTGTCTCACCTCATAGTGTCTAGTGTTTGTATTTTGTACATTTTTAAGGTATGTTGTTGCTTATGTTTTATTGTTTGTTTCTTTTATTGTATCTTATATTGTACTATTTTTATGGTCTTTTTTTTTTTTTTTTTTTAACAATTTTACTCTTGTGAAGCACTTTGTGACCTGCTCTGTGAAAGTTGTTATATTAAATAGGTGCTGGTGTTTTATCTACAGTGTTCTTAAATGTTGACTTTTATTTTACCCATTTGTTTTACATTTTTATGATAATGTTATGGGTAGATATTACCTATCTTTGTTTAATGTATTATTTGCTTTATGTGAGTGAGTGAGTGAGTGAGTGAGTGAGTGAGTGAGTGAGTGAGTGGTTTCTTTATTTTTGTCTTTTTCTGTTTTTAACTGAGCTCATTAAGACTAATTACAATCAAACATGTTGATATGGCAATAAAGTACTGAATCTGGAAACTTAATTGCCATACAATTTTATGGAATATGAAAAAAGGTGTTAAAATTGCAAACAATGTAAATATCAAAGTTATATACTTAAAAACAAAAAAATAAAGTAAATAAAAAAATACAATGTTTATATATTAAGTCTTACATTATTATGGTTACTTTCAAAGGTTATACAGTACTTGTTATTTGGTGTATGTTTAGTGTGATAAATTAGTACCACATTGTACCATACCGTTTTCCTTCTACACAAAACACATTTGAATATACTGTATGTCTTAAACTTAATCTATTAAATTTAAGCACATACTATAATGTTTGTCAAATATGCCCATAATCATATAGGACAAATTATACACATGCTTTCATACAAAATTGGACATTTTTAATGTATACATTTAATTCTGGGAATGTTTGCTTCTTTTCATCTTGCTTCATCCCACACAATGTTCCCTTTTTACCTCCTCTAAATCCTCCTTCTCCTCTCCCCCTTTTGTCATGTGTCTTTTTTAAAATGTCCTCACTGATGCGCTGTCACGGCTTTCCAGATTTACCACCAGTCTCCTCCCCTGGCTCTGTTCATCTTTGCAATTCTGCATCCAATTTGTCATTTACCGTCTTTCTGTCACCCTTGTCCTTTCTTAAAGATGAAAATCGAATGTGCTGTTGACAGTTAAAGCAACCTCCCTAGCAGTGAAGCATAATAGCATTACGGTGGCTTTACTGGTGGCTCCTTAGTCCTCAATTTTTCCAAAAGGTCAGTGAAAAGCACCAACAATTGCAGAATCAATAAAAAGAAGACCATTAAATGTAGCAAATCCCTCTCGGAGGTTTTGAGAAGCAGTGGCAACTCACAAACTGATAATTATCATTACCAACCTTTAAAACGGTAAACTTCCCCAGTACTGAACTTTTGAGCTACTGCCTATCCCTCATGGTTATTACCCCAAATCTCTCTCTCTCTCTCTCTCTCTCTCTCTCTCTCACTGTGTGTGTGTGTGTGTGTGTGTGTGTGTGCGCATGTAAGCATGAGCAGTGCATCTATTTGTGCCTCAGCTGCCTACACTACATGCCTAGAGCACTAATTAGAGTGTCTATGATTACTGCTCAATCCCCTTGTCCTGCCATCATACACACTGCCAGACATAGCCGACTATATTTAGAAAAGGAAAATAAGTGTTTCTGGCGGAAAACACTCAGCCTGCTGTGCATGGTTGGCATGTCAAACAAGGTATGTTGGTATTTTGATGCTAAAGTTTTCAATTTTGGGTGGATTTGAAAAGTGTCTATTAGCCTGAGGATAGCAGTGTTTTAGTTGCCTACACAGAATCATTTTATTAGTCAATTTATGTTAAATATAGAAAATCAATTACATTTGCAAAGTGCTAAATTTTCACCACCAGTGTTGTACCTGACTCATTGGACCAGATTAATTTACGAGTGAATAACCTTCATGAAATTAGTGCTTAACCAATTCATAGGGTATCATTTGTCATGCTGCAGAGAGCTTTTTAAAGACCCCTTCCACGCATGCTGAATGTCTTTTGGGCGATGCATTGGTTCAGAATGTAGAGATCCAAAATGAGTCTGATACCTCCCATCTTCTTGGGAAGGAAGTGCATGGAATAAAACCCCCTCTGTCTGTCGTAAGTGGGAACGATTGAGACAGACTGTTTCAGCAACAGATGTCTGCACCAATAGATGTTGTATCAGTGCATCTGTCACCCTTTTTTCCACAGAAACAACTAGAGGGGAGAAGCACAGACTCCTCTCCTTGGTCTGTGAACAGGCCTGGGGCATTACTCTCTAAGGAAGAAGTAATGCCGCCAGCTGCGTTATTGGAAAACTGAGTGGTCAGCTATGTGTGTCCTGTTCAGAGTGGTTAACAGTGGGAGACAGTGCTGACACTATGAAGACATGAGGCATCCTCACCGAGGTCAATGTGTGGATGCAAGGAATATGCTGCCTCACCATTATCCGGAGAGATGAGCTACGCTGGCTGGTCTGATAAATAGCGGTACCAGTGAGCGCAGCGAGAGACAGATCAGCATGTTGCTATGTCGGATGCCTAACATAGTGCTCATGGATGAGCTCAGTGCTGAGCTTTTTTTTGGCTAGCACAGTGTGCAGCTGAGGCTGCCCACCATCTGCTTTTCTTATAGAGGGAGGAGAGACATGGGCATAAGTGCTTTCTGTTTTACGCAGCCTCTGTGACCGGCTAGATGATGCAGCAGCCTGAGCCGCTATCATCCCAGCGTCATGGAGGGCTGGAAAAGTGGAGGAGGGCAGGGAGGAGGATTGTGCTCTTTGGAAAATGTATTTCGTTTTTATTAGAATATTTTCATCAGAATAGCAAACATGAACATGGACAGTGAGCTGATTCACTGTCCCTGAAAAGGATGGGAAATGCAGCAAGGCACTGCTTTATATATTGTGTGAGACACATGTAATCAGTAGGTGCATCCTGATTGGCCAGCTGTATAAATGCAGTAGGCAATTGTGGGCAATTGTGTGCATGTCAGTAGATGAAAGTATAGGCCTTGGCGTCCAGTAGAGGGCGGAGCCTGTGTGAGACAGAACTAATAATTACATGACTAACTTAAGAAGTAAAAGGAAAGGGCACTCTCCTCTGCAGGATTTCAGTGGCATTTAAAAGTGAAAATCGATTAACAACTTACCTTTCTTAACAAATTCCGCTCCTTAAACTTCCCAGGAAATTCAGTACACAATGATCCTGTTGAAACAGTGATGAATGGAGATTTCATCAAGCAGCTGTGAACAACCAAAGCGACACATGAAGGGTTGAAAATGTTAGATGAATTTGTGTGGAATAATCGTCTTATGGCTAAGTAGCTGTGTTTATCTCTAATCTGTCTGGCGCAGACGTCTCTCCATACCCTGCCATGTAAATACTAGACCATCATTGCAGATGGCCAATGTCCTCTCTCACACACTCCAAATATCTCACACAAACACAAACACACACACAAACATAGAAGCACATGCTTCTACCATTCATTTGCTTGAGAAATGATTTTCATGTTGCTGTCGTGCTCATAATTAATTTCATGGATGTCATTCAGTCTGTTCTGTTGACCTTGTGTTACATTGACTGTCGAACTGCTGCTGCAACACTTGAATGCACATAGATATTGAATGTTGATGTGTGCAGCCTACTGTCTATTACATGTTTTCATTGCTTTGTTTTCCGGTTGTCCTGTCTTTCTTTGATGCTGTGTTGTTCATTAATGTGTTTCTACTCCAATGCAGCCAAAGTAATTTGCTGCACATTTATTGTATTTAGCATATAAATTAATATAGTTATCATACCCCCATACAGACACCATGTCATACACCATACAGTACACCAAATTGTTTGAGGGGGAAAGGGAGCTGTCAGTACCTGCCATCAAATATAATGCTTGACAGTAGTTAACATGTGGCACAACTACAGAATTTCAGGTGAGAAAAGCTTAAATTGAAGCCCTGTCAGAGTGTGATGCAGTAGCCACATGTAGCCCAGCAGGTCATTCTCCACATTATGAATTCAGCGTTGTGAATGACAGTTGAAGTGTTGCTGCTGTGAATTTTAATTTACCAGACAAAATTAGGAACATATGAAAGCTGAGCCCCTCTGTTCCTGCTAGTGTGGAGGATGAAATGGCAATGAACAGCAGGGTCAAATGTGTAGCACAACAGTCCAAAGTGTACATCAAAACATGGTGGTGAAAATTGTTACAAAAAAATTATAAGTGCCTAAAGTGCATCAATATTTCCTGTTCCCTAGCTGTACCGCGCACACACACACATACACACACATACAATTTACAGCTTTAAAGACTGGTAATGACAGTGTGTCATTTTATATCACCAACATCAAGCGACAGTGCATAGGTCACAATTACAACAGCCTGACAATTTTTCTGTGTTCATACCCTGATACTTTTGATCCACTAAACTGCATTTTCATCTTAATTAAACAGACATGCTTCTAGTTCAGCTTGTCAATGTAACTACTGATAAGTAAACAGTTTTTTTGATACTTTGCACTTATTTTCTGTGTCCCCTGGGTGTATACAAAGCATGATTGAATGTCCAAAAAGAATACATAATACAGACTTAAGCCTAATCTTGACCATATTGGAAAGAGAGCGAGAGGTGGTGAGAGAATTACAAACAATTAAGGCTGTAATGCTGGTAAATATCAGCCTGCTGTTTTTGGCACCAGAGTGTCAGGACAGAGTGTACTTTGGGCCTCTTTCAGAAATCAGAGGCTTAATGGATGACTGGTCTGGGAAACTGCAGGCACTATACTGAAGTGATGGAAGTCTGACTCAAGATGTGACAGTTTCACACATGCTGGCACAAACACATACACTATACAGATAATACAGATAGACAGACACACACAGTCATACAGGTGGTAGGATTTCAAACAGCTTTGGTGCCCAGAGAAAATTGGGCTCAAGTTTTGCACAACACTTGCCACTGCAAAGTGGCATTTTGGTTGGATGCATGCACGTTTTTGTTGACAGTCTGACAGTCTATGATTTGTGCTTGCAACACCCACCTGCTCATCAAACAGCAGTCAAGGTCGTGTTCAAAATCTTACCAGCTTTTGTTGATGTTTGTTTGCAAATTTGCTAAGACTTTAGGGTATGGGTACATGAATCAATGAATCAATGTATGCATCACTTCATGCATGAAAAAGCATGGTTTCATACCTCATGAACTATCAGGAATGTAGAAGAATAAACAGTACAGTCTCTTTCATTCTTTAATGCAAGAGCAATGTGTTGATTAATGCAAGGTATACATGAGATGCTGGTAATTCTTGTATATTCCTAATGGAGCAATGCAGTATTACATGAGTTAATTGATGCTTTTTCATGTTTATAATCATACAAAAAGTCATGACAGTTCATGTACCTTTATCACAAATTGTTTCCACCAATCTAAATATGATATCAACATAGTTTCAAGCAGGATAAAAATCATCCACTCATCCAAGTGGCTGTATGAATGAATGTCAACTATAGAACCATCATTATGTTGAATGGAATGGGAATTGTAGAGGTGTCAGCACTCTGTAGTTGTAAGACTTATGGCTGAAGTGCTATTCCTGTAGTAAAGCTGTCGCTATGGTCCACCACTGAATCTGTTTGGCTCTAATATAAATCAGCCATTTCTTATTCTGAGTAACAGGTCTGCCAGGAGCAGAGCAACTCAGCTTATCTCCCCTTAAACTAGTTTAATTTTAGATGCCGTATATCTTAACTTGTGGAGTTTCTGCTCATCCAGTACAAAGATATCAGTTTCCTCTTGGGAGAAGCTTTTGTGACAGGATATTTTCCTTTAAATGTTGTGAAGTAAAATAGGCAATTTTGTGGTCATGATGCAAACCCCTAACACACCTGAAAATGTATTCCCTGTAATCACACCTCTCCTCTGAAAGAGCCAAATCCCAGTCAGCATGTGGTGTTCATCCATACTTCATTAATTCACAAGAACAGGGCCCAGAATTTTTTGTATCTGTATTGTATAATGAATTATGAATAATAATATTTTCTTCTAAATTTAAATGACAGCTTACAGATGTCAAATGGGTCAAATTGGTCATTTCTCTGAAACAAAAAAGCATTTTCCTGCATAACTTTTCCACTACAGCTGCAGTTTTTATTATTACATGATCCTCCAAACCTTGAACCTCAGGTCCCCTCAGTTGGCTCCTTAACAAACCAGTTACTGAAAGCTGTCGTCAGTTATTTCAATAATGCAACCTTAATAATAACACATTTTGAAAACAACCGTTTTGCTTTAATAGTGATATGCAGTCAGACATTGCTATAGTAAACATGCTGAATTAATATAAGATTAGGTTATTGACTTTATTACACAGTAAAATAAAAAAAGAGGTGTTTCATTCTCTATAGGAAATTGTGGTGATCTAATTTTAGCTGTCAGGTCTGGAATAATGAGTCACAACATTGTGTGTGAGATAAAAGAGCCATCTGTGTGCTTCTGTAGCATCTATTCAGTCACATTATTTGCAGGGTTTACATTTTGTTTGGTTACATAGCTGCAGTCTTACCTACCTGTCTGTCAAGCTTCCTGCCTATTAATCATAAATTTATTTTCAGCTGCAGATTCAGCACAGTGGTGATGTATGATATTTGAAGCAACTGACTGTTTCATAGCACTTACTGTTCTAATCGTACCTAACCAACTTTGATATTAGTCTTGTTGGCAACTACTCTTTGTCTTTGTTTTAATCTGTTGTCTTTTCAAGGCTTTTAACTGTTTGTTCAATGCTGCTTCTCCTCCAGCCTGTCTGCCTGTTTAACATATTTCTGTCTCAACATATTTTGATTCTTTGAAGAGCCATGTGCAGTTTCTGTGACAACTTACAAAAGCTTAAGAGATTCCCAATGCCCTAAGACCTCTTTGCTTTTGTTAACCACATTTTGATCGACACAATGACTAGGTGCAGTGTGTAAACCTTTTCCCATACACAAAAAGCAAACATAATAATGAGCCCTCTGATATAATGTGAGTCTATATGTCATGTGCCCTGTGGGAAGACTAATAACCACTTGAGAGAAACCAGAGAGGGGTTCAGAGTGTGTGTGTGTGTGTGTGTGTGCTTGTGTGTGTGTGTGTGTGTGTGTGTGTGTGTGTGTGTGTGTGTGTGTGTGTGTGTTAGGATAGAGGTTAATGGATATTGCAGTAGATAATGTAGATACAGAGAGGCAGGGGCAGTATAGATTGTGAACAAAGCTCATTTACCATGCTTAATCCTTTATATGGACAGACCCTTTTCATGAGACGCCATCTCCACAAAGTAATAAGTCATCATACAACTGATATGCGTGGTTACACTATAGAGAGGTCAGACCTGGTCGATACCACAATGTCTGCCATAATCTAACTCACTGAGCACCCTTACCACAGCACCCTGTATACAGGAGGTGGTTCGAGACAGAGACAGAGAGGGAGAGAGATCACACAATTAAGACAGCTTAGGGATTAGACACCAGCCAGCTATTGACATTATCCATTGCACCCCTGGTAACCATGGAGACAATTTTGGCTCATTGTCTGAGGATGAATAATGTATCCTTTTTTCAGTGGCCACACCAGGAGATGAAAGAGAATAGAATGGGAAGTGAGAGAACTGAAAGATACTTTTGCAAACTCATCACAGTAACTCAGCCAGGATTTAACTTATCTAAAAATGTGCAAGAGAACAGGCACCAATCGAGAGTTTAACTACATAAAAGAGATACACTATGCTAGTCTGAACCTCTGCAGAATCAAGGTCATGCACACTAATTAAATATTTTGATGAGTGGAAAATATCAAATGTTACTAAACAATGTTGTAAACTACATGCAGCACTGACATTTTAATGAGAGTGACAAAAAATACTGTATAGTATATATTCACCCCATTTCTAAGGCTGCATATATACATATGACACTAGATGTATGTATCAAAATGAGTGAATGAGCAGCAGTGACAAATCTTTATGAGTGCTATTTTTAAAAAATAAAATGTAACATACCTTTTCATATGGAAGCCTATCATTTAATTTGTTTACAATTTCTGATTCTAGTGCAACCTTCAGTCAGGAAAAAGTTAGATAAAGTCATGATGCCCTATGAGGAGATAAGATGGGTTTGGAGTCAAACTGTGTTGACCTTGGATAACATTTACACTTCAACAGCTCTGATTTAGTGAAATTAATGGTGCATGGTGCAAAGCATGGTCAGTCATGCACAGAGTGAATGGAGGCCATGGTAACTTTGGGTAATTTTGTGGCAGGAGTTGTGAGAAACTGATTCAATAATGGAAACGGGTGGAATTACAATTATTTTGAAAGGGTATTGTAGAGACTACTGTATACTGCAATACTGTACTTAATTTAAAAAATGCATAAACTATGAGACAACAGTTCAAAGAAGATTCTCAATACAGCTTTTCATAGGAAGACACTGATATAGCTTAGTGCAGATGGAACAGAATTACCACAAGTGTACTGTGTGTATGCCACTTTAAATTTGATGATCTGGGGTGGAGAAAATGCATGTTACTGATATGATCCAAGAAGATATCTTACCATGTATAAAACACCTGGATTGGGTAAATGGTGTTAACAATCACAACAGAGAATAGGATATATTTTGAAAAACAAGAGTATATACAAATATATAAAATGTGAAAAATGTGAAGTATTTGCAATTCAAACCTACAGTGAGACTATTAGAAGATTTGCTTGTACCGTCTGTGACATTTTCATAATATCTAATATTTTCAATTAAAACATGCTTTCACAGAGTCAAAAATCTCTACCACCCATGTTCTACTGGAGCTACTTTTACACCAAAGGAGTGTAGGATGAAGGCAGTGCAGTGTTCGCTACTGTAAAACCATTTAAGGCCACATCTACTCGCCCACTGGAATTGGTTACGTGTCCGGTGAGTCAGTAGTTTGTCAGTGTGAGAAAGTGTGTTTTGACTGTCTAAAATTGTTAATGATGCATGGACTGGACTGGGAAGTTTATAAAGCTCCAGGCTTCCCCATTTTGTCCCTCAAAGTGTTCATGTCAAAGAGAAGGGAACTCCAGGGTTCGGTGAATAACCACATTCCTGGCACATCTTTTGCTCTAGTATTGTATTTAATCTTGCATGATTTAAATACTGCTTGAAAAAATAAAAATGAAAGTGATACAAACACATACACACACACTCACACACACATTGATTTTGATATTCTATTTCACTAGAAATCATAACATCCATCACCTACCCTTACACTGAGACAAAATGCCTGAACAGAAACGGCTTCACTACCTGATGACACTGACATTTACATTTGTCCAAATTGTTCATGCAGATTTTGGTGGGTCTGTCTGAAAGTAATTTTCATCTAGTATGCAATCAACACACACACTCCTATACTAGAGTATAAGTGTTTCTGGTCATGATCACTGACCTATTCCGTCTGCTGACTATTACCTCATTGTCATTCATTGTGATAATGTGATAAGGATGTCATAACCATTCTGTCATGACCTGCAATGACAGTGAAGCAGTCTCAAATTTATACAGAAAAAAGCCATGTAAAATAATAATAATAACAACAACAACAACAACAACAACAACAACAACAATAATAATAATAATAATAATAATAATAATAATAATAATAATAATAATAATAATAATGCATTTTATTTATATAGCACCTTTCAAAACAAATCTTTATAAAGTGTGTTAAAAAACATTAACATATTTTTGAAGTATTGCATTGGAAAAAGTTGATGGAAACAGCAAAATTTTTTAAAAAAAATTCCTAGATTTAGCAAAAAGGTGACTTGAGCTGGTTTTGCCTTTTTTTGAAAAAGAGTTAATGCACTAAATGGGAGACAAAACACCTTTTTTGAATAAGTTCTGATGTAGCAATTTAATTCACATGACTAATCAGCTGTTTCTGCTGTTGGTGTCCTGGATATTCCCATAACACGTGAAAACATGGCTGGTAGTAGCAACACAGCAACCGATAGTAGCTGACATGAAAGAACAAGTACAACATGCCCAATTGAAACAAATCTCTCTACGTTTTTCTGGCCAAGGTGACTGGTTTTGATTTTGGTTCGTAACTTCTGCTTCTTCTTCTTTTTATTACAGCCATGTGTACCATAGCCTATGCCACCAACTTCTAACAACACTTGCATAGCCTCGTTTATTTGTGCCAAACCAGTTGATAGAAATACATGTAATTCACATTTTATATTTTCTTTTTTGCAATATTTTAAATGTTCATTTAAAATTCACTTGACAATTGATAACAGTTTCTGCATCTCTAAAATTTAAAGTAGATCTTATTTTTGCGATGATTAAAACATGATTGGACAAGCTTTGTGATATGTTGCTCAAAACATAAACTGCTATCAAAGAGGGTGCCAAGATTTCTTGGAACAGACATGATATGATGTGATAGGTAACCAATAAATGGCAGTATGTTTTGTGATATGCTGGGACCCCATAACAAGGATTTCTGTTTTTATTAGAGTTGAGTCGAAGAAAATGTATCACCATCCAGTTTTTTATATCAATCAGGTAATCCTGTAGAGAACTCAGCATACTGAGGTCAGTGGGTTCAACAGAGTGGTACAACTGTGTATTCTGCAATCCACAATGAAACAATTAAGTGAAATACCATTTCTACGTATCACATTACCCAAGGAGAGCATAGGGAGAACACAATTGTTCCTGGAATTGACCCTTGAGGCACACCATACTTGCTATGGGAAAATGACAACAAAAATGTATATACAGAGACAGGACTTCCTATTTGACAAATATGATGAGAACCAGACTAATGCAGATGCCTCTCAAGTCAAGCAGCACAAGACATGAACACATGCCTGCATCAGCATTCTTTAAAAGGTTGTTAGTGTCTTTGAGAAAGGCTGTTTAAGTGCTGTGATACTGACAGCAAGAAGCTGCTTTGAAACATTTTTTTAAATAAAAGACAGCTTAGAAATTTAGGAAGGTAGGATCAAGCCCAGATTTGTTTAGGGCTGGTTGGACACAGGCAGTTTTAAAGTAATCTGGGACACAACCAGTAGATGGTGAGTTGTTCAAAATATAAAACAAATACATTCCTTGATTTAAAAAAACTTAGTTGGAATTATGTTAAGAAGACTGGAAGATACTCTCATATGAGACATGATTTCAGGCAGAGTACGAAAATAGCTCAAAGTATCCTGGTGCAGGTGGTCTGATTGACTAAACCTTTCCATCAAAGTGTGAAAAAAAACTTTTCATAGTCAGCATCACAATCAGCAGAGGCACAAGGAGAGGCAGGATTTACTAACTGATTGATAGTCGTAAATAGGAATCTGAAGTTGTGTTTATGTTCTTGCATTCTTTCACTATCCTATTATAAAAGAGTAATAATTCTTTCATAGCCACAAAGTGGAGCTGGAGACCTGACTTCTTCCATCTGCATTTCAGTTTACAGCTTTGAGTACTGTCATTTAACCAGGATTGTTTTTTAGTCATTGAGTTTGATCTAGTATTAAAAGGAAATATGATATCTAAGGTTGAAGAACAGAGAGAATTAAATATTAACTAAATCACTGGTGTAGGAGAAATCTGGAAACACATTGCCATGGAAATTAAAGTGTACAGAATTTAGAGGCACTATGTTCATTAAAGACACGAGTGTACTTAAAGCAGGAAAATCACAGTTAAATAGTTAAAACCAACGCATTGGCGATCAGATATAAACATGTCCATAATTTCCACAGATGATATTGTCAGACCCAGACTAAAAACAAGGCCTGGAGTGTGGCTATGGTTGTGAGTTTGGCCAGACGCATGTTGTTGAAAGATAAAAGATTTAGTGATATATAAAATTTATATAAAAAAATCAGTAGCAAGGACATTAGAAGACCTGCAACATGAATATCAAAATTACCACAAAGAACAATTCTATCATATCAGATTGGATGACATTTCAGGGAGCACCATCAAAAAGGAGTAAGTTCATTTGGGTATTATGTCAAAAATGACCCATTATGGGCCAGCAAGTTTAAATGTGCATCTAAGTAAATGATCCATGACATGGTCAAGCATTGGCACACAACAGTGCTTAGTTTCATTCTTCACCTACCTTTCACAGATAAACATGATCAATAACACTCACGCCTGCTCACATCACTCTTTCAGAATAATACATGTGTGCCATTCATAATTTAAAAAAAAAAAAATGACTGTTTGGAAATTCTGTGGAAATTCTGTGTGGAGTTTGTTATGTTCTCACAGTGTCTGCATGGGGCCTCCCACAGAACAAAAACATGCAGGTTAGGTTAAGTGGTGACTCTAAATTGCCTGTAGGTGTGAATGTGAGAGTGAAGGGTTGTCTGTCTATATATGTTAGCTCTGTGATTGCTTAGCAACCTGTCTAGCCTCTTACCCAATGTCAACTGAGATTGGCTCCAGCTCCCCTGCTACCCTCTAGAAGATATATATGCAGTAAAGAAAATGGATGGATAGATGGATGACTGTTTTTAAAACAAATCACAGCATTTTCTCCTCCAAGAATGATGTTATTTTCCCTTTATAATGCACACCTGTTGATATTTTGGTTTAGAGATTTCTCTGTATTGGATCATCTAAATTAACTCACCTTTAGACATTTGTTTGGCAAATATTGTTTTGGAGCCTGCCACATAATATGATGTTTTTTGGGTGCCTGGCTTCAGCTCTGAAATGTCACTGGCTGAATATTTATTAGCACAGGACATTTTTTCTAAAACTCTATTCCGTCTCGAGTGAAACAGCAAATAGCATTAGTCTTTCACCAGGCTCAGTTGACGTTTAATAAAAAGACTTTATGAAAGGTCATCAATATGTCGCCACAGTAGGAGCTGGTGCCATCCTAAACTGCAGTCATTTTAATGCATTTTTGCACTCACAATGAAATGCATCAGTTCTAGACAAATGTTGACATTACAAATGCATGGTTTCTGTTAGAAATCATACTTGATGCTCAATTTAACCACTTGGACTTTTGAAATGTGGAAAAATTACATCAGCAGTCTCTCAAAACCTTTCAAATAAGTTGGAGGATGAAGAAGTTTTCTCATCTGCCTAAATCTCTGCTAAAGCTTCTTTTTGTCCTCCTTACCCTTTTTTAGTGAGTCTTGTGACACAGTTCTGATTTAAACTGAATCTTATAACACTTCGAGATGGGCATGGCACTACAGTGGGAAAAAACTCTTTTGAAATCCATATTTATTGACAAAATGTGAAATATACAGACAACCACCTGCATATACCTTCTCTTAACCTTTAATGGATTTCCATCTGTTTGAATATGCCTTTTCATCATCTATCATACGCTTGTTAGGCCATTTGCACAGGTGCAATAAACACAAAAGTAGATATGAAAGCACCTCCTTGATCTCTTCTGGGTCTATTTTTTTTATTTTACTTGATGCAAAGGAAAAGCCAATTTATGTGAAGTGAGGAGACACACACCAACAGCTAACATGCAGTAACTAATGGCAACATATAGCTGACTGGAATACACAACGTGACCCCGGGGTCAGGAAAAAAAAAAAAAACACTTGAAAATATAGAAATGCCTGTTTTGTAAAAGTCATCATTAATCAATACTTTCTTGGTAAAAGCCATGATGTCAATATGGAATCAAATCAGTCCACTCCTCTATGTAATTCTTTAAGAAATATGAAATATGCATATGAAAAGAATGACTTCCACTTTAAGGAGTTATTAGAATCATCTGCTTTTTTCTCAACAGGAAGCAGAGATTAATTTTCATTTTTGCTGTGAGTAAATCAATGATTGTGTATGTATCGCCAGATTGACTCAGCTCAGTGCGTCCTCATGAGAGTGTTTTCTCCACAGTACATGTATAAAGTTATGAGTATTTGCCATAGCAATTACAGCCATAGGGGGGTGATGTTTAAGTGTCATGGTTTGGAGAAATGTTATGATGGGACTGAAGCATATCTTATGAATATGAATATAAAACATTTCTTGAGATTAGACAGTCATTGTCAAAGGTTTCTGCTGCACTGTCTCTATTCATGAGAAATAATGGCATGCCAGCATGATGTGATTAGTACGGGAGAGGGGGAGATATTTTTGCTGATATCTCACAAACTAATGCCTTATCACACACATGCAAGTGCACAATGACAAACAAAAACTTAACGATCTCTTGTAAAATTTAATGGTGACATTGATTTCCTGCTGTTTCGAACAATAGGCCTTGGTGGTTTTGAGTTAAGACGCCACGGCCGGATGGAGAGCAAATCTAATTCAAGGCATTACTTCCTCATGAGGTTTTTATTCTTCAGACCAAGAGGAGAGTTTTTCCAAATGGTTTGGCTCAAGTTACATGCAGCCAGTCATCTGTAATGCCATAATGATGTTAGAAAACACAGGAGGGGAGATCAAGTGTGTCCAGCATGTAGCTTATACCCTCATTATGTCTTTCAAGAACCAGAACCATCAACATATCAACTTTAAAGTCTTCCTGCTACACTGCAGTTTTATCTCTTTGTCGCCTTCTATACTCCCTAAGTCTCTGCTTTTATAGTTGAAACATTTGCTAGCTGGACTTTGGTGCATGAGAAGACAGGCCTTTACTTTGAATTTAAAAAAGGCTCCCTCTATACTTCACAGGAGGATATTATCCACTGTTTTCTACACTCTTTGTTCCCACATATCTACAAAGACCCACTAAATCCTGGTTTTACCATGTCTCCAACAAAAGATTGCACTACAGTATATTTCCATCATTATTTAGTGTCTGCAAGCTAAGACATCCACTTACAGCAAAATTCACCAAGTGCTGCTTATGCAAGTTCTGGGAAATATCTGGGCTCTCCTTTAAGCATGTCAATAGATCATTTAGTTACTTTTGTAACTATAAAAATAAATTTTAAATTTTGAAAAAAAAAATCATTCATGGAAATTAACTTGATTGCTTCATTGCTTTTTTTTGTTTTGTTTTTTGATAAAGATAAAATATTCTAAAAAAAATTCTATATTTGATAAATATTATATTTGATAAAATATAGAAGAATCTTACTTTAATTGACTGGAAGGAAATCATAATGGCTTTATCAAAAGCTGCCGGACAGTCGCATAGTGCTTGAGGATGATAAATGAGGACATTCCAGTATTGATCAAATGCTAGTAGATGTAAAAAAAATTGTAGACAATATGATGAATGACACCAGAATCTCTGGATAAATGATTGCGTGAAATGATAGCAGTTCGTGCTCTTTAAGAAGAGGTTGGGAAGACGGCAAAGGCAGCTTATTAAATCAACATGAAGCTCTGGTTGAACCCTCAGGGGTCAGGGTCCTGTGGTGCTACTAGATCCTATTTAGAAGTCTCTACCATATTCTCCATCAGCTGAGCTATTGATTATTCTGAAAGTGGGCTGTAGTATATAACCTATAAATGGTGAATCTTAATTTGATTTATCTCGTCCATTTTCATCCTCCTGTAAAATGTAACTATAATGATGTAAAACATCAGTAGTCCCCCTGGTAAAATTCAGTTTAGGATTAATTTTTGCCATGATGCTTACAGATATAGTTCTCAGTCAAGATTTACTGTGGACAAGCATCCATATTGAATATGATTCATGGTACCCATGATGCAGCTGATCGGCCCTCCTAAGTCTCCTACTGTAAGTCACAGTGTGTCTGAGCTGACACACAAACTGAATTTAAAGGCAGTTTGAAACATGACCTTAACAATTAGGCAGAAGTACTTTACAATAGCCTGCTAATGTGACAGTTTCATTTGCCTACACAAGACTGAGAGACTTTAGTGCCTGAGAAAATGAACAACCAGGCTCACTAAGTGAAATGTCAAGAACACATTAATAACCCCACCCACTCTTGATACCCAAACAGATGACCTTTAGGTAATGAAATATGCAAATTATTCATGATCATGAAAACAGATTTGGGCAAACAGATGTGTAAAATAGTGGAGAACATGGACTAAAATGGAAATTTCTGTTTATTTATAGTCCCTGAAAATAACAATCATGACACACTGTGTAACTCTGGGTAATTTCTTTCTTTTTTAAACATTTAAAATGCAGAGCTGCTGCCACCTTGTATCAGCCTGGAATGGCTGACAAATAATTACAAATGAGTGAGTCAAAACAGTCTTTTCACAGAGCTGATGCCAAGTTGAGCTTTGCCTGTTGCTAGTATTTTGCATTTGAATATGTTGTGTCAAACAAGCTTAAGAATAGAGATTTAAAGCTGTAACAAGCAAAAACATCATAATGAGGATATCATTTTAAGATGGATACCGTACAGCCATTTGTCTTTTATTTTTTGGAGCTGCATTCTGCATTCAATTTAAGACCCTGAACAATTTGGCTGTCAAATGCCAACCCTGTCTCCTAGTAATAACGTTCATATACAACTAAATTGCTTTCCCAATTTCATTGCCTCGGCAAACATTATCACTGTTTGGATTATGTTCACAGGTAATGTTTTTTAATGAACACTTAATTTATATATTGTTTTGAAATCACAGGGAGGAGGCAAGGGTAGATGGAGGGCACACAAGATACAGGACTCTGACAACAGAGACCCAAGTTCGCATCCTCAGTCCCATGTGTGGTTAAGTTTAGGCAACAAAAGCACTTTGGTTAAGGTTAGTGAAAGATTTTGGTTTGGCTTAAATGTTAATAAATCAACTCATTGCAGACTTTTTCTCTATTACAGCAAGACCACGATCTTTCCCAAACTTTAACCAAGTGCTGCCAGTGCATAAACATAACTATAAAAACTTTAATAATGCTGTAGTTTCTAGATACTGTACTGCAAGGTTGGACAAACAACAAACAACAACAAAACAAACAAAACAATAGTCAGTATCAATATTCTTGCACCTTGCCAAATTTGTTAATTAACAACATTTTCTTATTATGTTGACAGAGCATTACATTTCTTGCAAAAGGTACTTGCTGTTTGCCACTTAGTTGTATATGAAAGTAATTTCTAGGAGACAGAGTTGCAAATGCTGTGCTGTCGAACTCAGATATGATTCAGAAATTTTCAGGATACAATTAAAAAGCAAGATGATGTATTTTCTCTTATTTAAAAATTGACTGTTGTATTTGAAAAGTTACAGTCAAACAGCCTCAAATTGTTAATTTTTACAGTGGAATAAATGGCTCAGAGGGAATAAACTAATTAGTATTTGTATTATTTTCGTATTTTCAAAGTGCCCTAATCCTGCTTTTCTATGGTGGTATAGTGTGTCTTGGTTGTTTGTTGTCCCTGGCACAGATTCCCTGTGGTGTTTTATTCAGTCCCTTGATTGAAATGCTTTCAGCCTTAATGAATCTAACAAAGTTGTGAGCATTATTTCTCTATGTCTCTCTGTCTATATATATATATATATATGAATAATATAAATCTGACATAAGACAAAAATACACATCCATATCTCTAAATTAAGTTTTGTGAGTGTCTGTGTGTGATATTTCATGTTCTAATTATAGCAACAGCCAATCACCTTTTTTCATTTATGAGGTCATTTTAATTAAACCAGAAGATAAGATAACAGACAACTTAATTTGTCTTCATGTCTCTCAGTTTATTGCTTCTCCCTGTAGAGCTGACTATAATATCTAAACTTCTTCCTTTAATACAAATAAGATATGTTCTCTATATCACTGTTCACTCTCAATTTTAATTTCTTGTGGACAGAGGCCAATTACCCTGATATGTCTAAACACATTTGCTAAAATCCATTTTGTTACTCACTTAATCTGTTGTATTCCATTTAACTTGACCAGGTCCCATATGGTTCATTGAGCACAGCAAGCACTCTAACACATTTGGTCCACTGAGGTAACAACTGCATTGCATGCTAATGTGACAGCTGAGATGAAAGAATGCATACAAAGGAAAATGGAAATAGAAATGTGTTTACAGTTGACAAAACAGATCAGATTGGACAATAGATATTACAATGACCAACAAATGTTTTTATTTAAGAGCTGGCTCGTGTTCACGGTATCTCCTCTTTCTATTTGTTTTCTCTTTGCTGTTTCTGCGACTGAAATGTATACTGTACCTTGCCCTTTAGAGACGAGACTGTTCACAGACTGTATATACAAAGCTAAGGCGGGGGATGTATACCGAACAGCACATGTGTGGATGTGTAGTTTAAATGCTGTGACATTCACTGGCTAAGCCCCCAGGGGCTTTAGAGTTCTCTTTTCCTTGTAAAGCTGAAGAAAGAAGAGCCTCATAGACATTTAGTCTGACTTCACTCAGATGTTGCCTTTTTACAGTTACTTTTTTGTCCCCTCTTCACCCATTTTCTCCAGGCAAGTCCATTAACCTGATTTTCATAGCAGTTTGGAGTGACACTGCTGCTGCCACCCCAAGTACCATTTCAGCTTCTGTGAACAATAATCATTGTTATGAACAAGTCACAGTGTTTTGCTGCAAGCCTCAAGTAAGTGTCATGTCCTACCAGGACTTTTTCTGTCTTTGGACTCTTTCTGTATTCTGTTTTCTTTAGTTTGCAGTGTTGCATTTGTGTTTCCTGGTTTTGGGTTTTTCTGTGTTTCCCTTGTGTGTTCGTCCTGTGTTGTGTCACCTGTCTGTTTACTTTAGTTCCTGTGACCTGTGTCTGGTCACCTTTACTTCCCGTGTTTGATTATCTCATGTGTTTCACTTGTGTCTCGTTTCCCTCACCTGTGTTACGTTGGCAATCACTCCCTGTGTATGTATAGTCCAGTTTTTGTTGGCCTTTATCAAGTGATCTGCTTTTATTCTGCATTTATTCTGTGTTCCCAGTTATTGTTCCAACATCTGTGTCTCCTATGTTTCTAGTATGTTCCTGTGACTTTTGAATTTTCATTAAATATTTCTGCATCAGATCTTTCCTGCCTGCCTGCCTGCCTGCCTGCCTGCCTTCTCTGCATTTGGGTCCACCTGCTCCACTCACCCACCTCCATGACAGCGCGACTCGATAAAGACCGAACTGAAAACTGGACTTTAAATACACAGAGAGTGATTGCAAACTAAACACAGGTGAGGGAAACGAGACACAGGTGAGTCACATGAGATTATCAAACACAGGAAGTAAAGGTGACTAGACACAAGGAGAAAATATTTCAAAATAAAATATGCACTAGCCTAAACAAACAGGTGACACAACTCTGGAGGAACACACAATGCAACACTGAAAACTCAAGAAAACAGAACATGCAAAGAGTCCAAAAACAGAAAAAGTCCCAGTAGGAAGTGACACTAAGTCAAGTCTGGAGTATGTAAATATGGATTTGAAGTTTGTCTTAAGTATTAACTGTATCTAATGTATCTAATTTATTCATGTAAATACTGCACTGCAGATGATCAAAACATGTTTACTTATAATGTGCCATTGCAAAGCAGTAGCTACATACATACAGTTTGCCATGACATTTACAACATATGCTATAAGGAAAGAAGATATAATCAACACATGCAAGAAATTAAACTGTGTCAAAAGTCCTAAATTTCATATGTATTCATTATTTAATTTCATTCAGTAGCCAAAGCGATTATGCTTGGTAAAGAGTGTGATGTAGTCAGTCCATGATTTCACTATTGTCTGCACTTGACATCATCTCCAGTGTGTCAGTGAAGCCATTATCCACAATCATAATATCATAATAATTTTTCATTTTTATGCAGATGACACCCCTTCGTACACATCTGTCAAACCAGATCATTTTCACCGCGTTGATCCCCTCACAGATATCATTGCTGAGAATTGAGGTGGAGCACCAAAGGCTGACTGAGTCAATCCTCAGCACTTACAGCTATGTTTAAAGCTAAGCTCTCAAAAAATAACTGCAGTCACAAAAATTGCAACTCAAGTTAACCTAACTGATAAGCTCTGGCTCCCATGTTGTTTTATCTACCAGTTGAGTTTCATACATTTGGAGTTAGTGCTCATGAATAGGTGTCTTCTGGTGATTGTTTCCTCAGCAACTGAAGAAGCAAGAAAAAAATCCCTACTTGTCTTAGAAATGACATAAAACAGAAATATCCAACACTTCATGATTAATGAGGGTATAATTAATGTATGCTTAGTGTATAATTAATGTTGGACTAATGCAACAAACATAACAAACATAATGGGACATTATATCTATCATGTTTTAATGTATTTTTTATTTTTGGTAAGCACTTGATAGCATAAGCGATGATATACGCTTTAAAAATACATATCCGCAGCTTGTGTTCATGTTATTTTCTTTGACTCATCACTCAAGCATGTAGAGCACTTGTAAAGAGAAAACACAGTGAAAAACAAATTATGGAGTGCATATTTCCACACCTATAATTACAGCACACTGATAATTTCTGTTATTTTCAGAGACTGGTCATTTCCATGGTGATGGTGTCCTCTGAGAGGGTGCAGAAAGCTTTCTTCTCCCAAGGTGCTAGAATACACTTTTTGAAGAGTTTGCTGTCGTTCTGTATGAATCTGTGGTAATTACACAGTAACATTGGCTACTCATCAGACAATATGAAAAGTAGGGAACTCAGTAGGCTATCCTCAGGGTAAACTCACTGAATCAGCAAAGAAGCATGCAGTTTTAATGGAAGTGGGGTTAGGGAAGGGAGTCCAATTAGCAGGCCACGAAACCATGTGGAACTAAATAGAGACTTTTGTGCTCCTTATTTAATTTTTTTTATTATAATGTGTGGTGTAGAGGTGATTTTCTGTCATTTATATACTGTTATAATGTTATATATAATAATGGATATCTATGTTAAACATGGTCAAAATTCCAAAACCTGAGTTTTTTAGGTTCGCGCATGCCCACAAGCAGTCATCCTTTCTGTAGTCTTTGTTGCTAAGGTTGTTGCTAAGGTGCTTCCATGGATTGTTGCGTTTTCCATTCATATATTTTGGATTAGACTTCATCTTGAACATGTATGGATGTATTTGAGAAGTTTATATTTTACATGAATAGCACTAAAAAATAAGTGAAATCTGACAACAATTATTTGTTTACATAGTTTCCGGTGCTGGTGGAAGTCTGTCGAGACACAGCTTCCAGGAGTTAACCAGTCAGAACAGAGTGGCTCATCTGGAGGGGGACCTTAAAGAGACAGGAGCTAAAACTGCCTGTTTCAGACAGAAGCTGAATTAAGGGTCTGCATAAAGAGCCAGTAAAAGGTAACTAAGAGTTTTCTGAACTGTGAATCAAAAAAACATTTTCAGTATAGTTCCAGAATAAAAATATAGATCTGGAAATGTGCATGATATGTCCCCTTTAAATGCTTTTAATGCTGTCTCCATTCCACTGGTTCATCTGAAAATTTGTTACGGGAGACCAGTAGGTTGAATCATTTGTGTTTTCTGCTCACATTTCATCCATTTATAGTAATATAGACTTCCCTGTCTGTTCTGTTCACTACCTTGATTTATTGTTTTATAACAATAAGTAAGAAGTAAGAAATAATTTATAACAATTAATTATGCCGATGTTCTACATCACCTCGATTTCCTCTTTGCCTAATGTACTATTTTAGTGTCCTGATGCATTTCACCTCAAGTCTCCACCCCATGGTGTTTGTTTAGTCTGGAAAAAGTTGTCAAATATCTGTATTTGAGGACACTGTGCTCTTTTTATAACATTTCAAGGGACCAGGGAAGTGCTTCAAGCTGTTTTCAGAAGACAGATGTGAAAGTGAGAAACAGAAATGTTCCTCTAAAAAAGCAGAGGCTATAAATCTGTGTGTCACAAATAATATCCAAGTGATGGCCAGACTGACAAATGCTGAAATACATATTCCCAGACACACACAGAAATTGACAAATTGATTGATTTTTAATCATTTGTTGACCATATGTTGCCAAATCCACACCTTTAGTGCAGACCTGCAGATCCAAAGCTGTTTTTACTGAAATGTGTCTCTGCACTGATTAGCTTGAAACTGTAGTCTGCTGTATTATTCATAATGTTAAGAGGAAAACTCTTAACTCTAAATGTGTAAATACAAGTCTGTCAGCACCATAATCCCATAGTGTCAATCTCTGTAAACTAAATTTAGATGTTCTTTACTGCTCCAGGTGGGGTAATTCATCATTTGGATGTGCCCCATCTGACCTATTTAAGAGAAGTGGACAACCATTCTCCAAAACTGTAGGACCAGCTGATGCCAGTGCTGTGAGAAGCAGACAGGGAGGGAACCCTCAAGAAAGCAGAAACTCATCACCAAAAAGACAAAAAAAAGTTATTAATGTGAGATGACAATGTTATCTGTCCTAGCCGGGCAGATTTCCTGCCACAGAGAGAATGCGTGACTACTGTAAATATGTATGTGAGCATGCATATGTATTGTTTCTCCCCCTCAGTCATTTATTTTCTCTTGCCCTCCATCCATACTCTCACATCTGCATACATAGTAGGTAGTCATGATGAACTGATTGATATCCAGGACACGTATAATTGGAGTTTCTCATTCATGTGCATGTGATTTGTACGTGGGTTGTGTTTTTGATATGGGTGGTCAACACAAGGCTTGTTATCTTCGTATACAACTGTAGAATGTTCATATATTGCAAAATCTCATCAAACTCTCATTTCTTTTTTTCATGTGTATTTCATGTGTGGCAAACACTACTCGTTTGATTTATTGTGCACACACACACCATGTCAGGTGATTACACAACCGGTTCACATGTTGAACGATAATCAAAGCTGCAGACTCAGTAAAACATTTGAGAATTCAGAATGTCTTTTTGATCAGATGGCAAAGCCCTCGCTAACAATGACTTGTTGTCCAAAAGCCTTCCCCCACTGCATCCTCAGAAGCCTGTCTGCCTTTTCCCTGTGGCTTTGCTTAATATCCTATTGTGGGAGGGCATAATCAATGCAGTTTGAGCTAATAATTGGATTTCACTGTTTTTTTTTCACTCATGGCAAAAGGAAGAAGGAATAAAACATGAGACATAATTTCCATTCTGCTCATCTTACCTTCACTTGAATTGTGATTGGATTCCTTGTCTGATAACCCATGACTGAGGTCGATAAGGGTAATTACCTTGAGCCCCCCAACGCATTAGTACAAGCATGACTGGAGGTGGCTTAAAGTTAATGTGCGTATGTGTGTATGTGTGTGTGTGTGTGATGGACAGATCACAATCACATTCACAATCAAATTACTCCAGAACACCAGAACAGGAGCTTCATTTATTGTTAGAAGCTGAGAGAACACTGACAAGTGATGGGCAATATAACTAATTCTGGTTGCTATCCAATAGGGCAGATATAATAACAACTCTTGGATAGACAAAAAATGCAAGCTCAAGTCTTTTCTATACTTTAAGTGTTGTCTAAAATGATCAGATATCTAACAGCACATAATTGCAGTTGACTGCTAGAGGATTATTAACTAACCCTAAGACAGCAGTGCTGATGATGGGGAGTAGTGCCACTTTAAACTGGGAGTACTTGTTTCTGACCTTTACTTCATTCTTTTCAAGTCAGTTCCTCCATTCATTATCCCTGCTGTAGGAGAGAAATTGATGTGACAGCAACATCCGCACAACAAGAAAATGAGAAAAGATCAATGTTCAAGTCAGTGTGTCATATTTACATGACGTGTGCTGAGACACCACTAATAGAGGTGCTGCATTTTCAGGTATCTAAACAAGGTTTGATGGAATAGTGTGACATATCAGAAAGCTTGCCCACTGCTTTGCAGTCTTGGCCACAGTCTAATGCAAATATGTGCATCAATTTAATCTCAGTATATCATGGCAAAGAACATCAGCTGTGCTCAGCTTGTTTTCAGTTAGTTATAATGGTTTTAAATGATGAAATGTTTTGATGGAGGGGGAAAAAAATGAAATCATTTTTCATAATCTACAGTACTTATCCACTGCCCATTGGTGTGCTTATTTTTCAGTCTGTTTCAGAGACTCATAAAGTTGATATCGGGTGATAGCCTGACAAGGAAGCAATGTGTTATGACAAATAATATTTGTTGGTGACCTTTTTTCACAATGAAAATTAGGCTAAAACTAAATAATAAGTAGCCTTTGAAAATAAAAACTACTAAAAAATGTTTAACATTCAGAATAAAATTTAAACGATAATATGAAAGATACTATGAAAGACATCTGTGGAAGGACACACTGTAGCCCTGAATTAGTAAAACAGTATTATCTGCTGCCCTAAATTATTTTTTGTTCAGAAGATGATTTAACCAATTTACCTGTTGCACTACCATTGATAAGACACAACTTGAATTCAATAATGTTATGTCTCTGTCAGTAATGTTATTGCATGGTACTGGTTCTTAGGAGAAACAGATTTATGGAGCTAATTTATCTACAAACCCAGTACAGTGAGAATTAGACAGGAAGCAGCAACAAAACAGCCAGGACAAACTACAAAAACATGCATGGCTATATAAGCACACTGTGTTAATTGCATTTTCCACTAATATGGTGATAGATGAGAATTATACCAAGATAGACTCAAAATGGCATAAAAATTAAAAATGCATGACAAATATGAGACAAAAATGTCACTGATGAAAAACTGACTAAAATCTGACTAAAACTGACTGGTATTTAGTATATTTTGTCTATCACAGACAAAGGATGACGGATGCTTTTAGCGTATGTGTGTGTGTGTGTGCGTTACAGGTTAGCGGTTGGCAATGGAAGAAAAAGCCACTAATGTAGGGAATTTAGTCATAAGTGCAAAGACAATAGGAACAAATGAAAATGAAATGCAGTTTTTCCTTTTCATTTTCCCCAAAGCTTAGTCCTCTATGATGTGCACATCACTAAAACCCTTGAACTTTTTAACGAGCTGCATTTAAATCCAATATTACTGTGTTTTGTGTGTCCAGGACCATGATGATTCAAAAGCCTATGTGTGTGTTTGGCAGGATTGGTAGGTGTTTTGAGTGCTGAAAACTAAATTCTACATTCATGAAAATATCTGAATTAATGAAAGTAAGAAACCAAGTTATCTTTGTTAACATATCAGACATGAATATCTCACTTTTGGCCTATTACATCCCTGTCTGTAAAGTTTGGAAAAGTCAAGAACATAATATCAGAAGGACCAGAATTCAAAGCAGTGCCTCCATGCGCCTGCAACTAGGGCACTGTTTGTGCTTCTTAAACAAATCTTTTGTAAGCCCCCTATTAACCATGTGCAGCAGAGACTCTCTGCAACACCAATTATGAGAACATTTTGGAAGAACTGCATGGAGAATTTGTTGTTTTAAAAAAACAAAAGGAACTGCATCTCAGAAAAGCAAAGTCACTGTAACCTAGGATTTGTTAGTTTGTCAGCCTCTTCTTAATCCCCCCACACAAACAAGAGATAGTTAAAAGCCTTTGTTGATATAGTGTAAGAATATCTCAACTGTAAACTAGAGCCTGAATGATTGTTTGCATTATAAGCCAGCTAGACAGACGGAGGTTTGTGCAAACACTTCGAGCAAGGGAAGCTACAACATTTTGTGTAAACACCATTAATGGCCTTTTTGTTGTACTAAAATGTAAGTGTGGGGAGCTAAAGAATTTTAGTAATTTTAGGTCCTCATTTTTCCCAAGCATGTTTTCTTTACTCTAACATACAGTGGCTGCTAGATCCAGCATAAATGCCTTCCATACCTCAAGTTTTTAAAGTAAACATGTAAAGCAGCACTGATGTGAACAAAACAACACAATATGAGCTTTTTAAATCTCCTTTGAAAATAGCTTTTGACATGTCTGCAATATCCAGGCTCACCTGATTCCCAAATCAATAAATCAACCTACCACACATTTAAATCAGGATTTGAAATGAGCTTTGATTCTCATAATCCTCCTTACTATACCTATTTTCAATGTGCTTCATCTCCGACTCTTTTTCCAGTCTAAGATGCCAAGCCTTGTGGTGAACAGCGCTAGCAGACAGCCAACCGAGCCAAATCAGTGTGCACTTGCACAATGCAGTTCACTTAAATCACCTGTTTTATGGGGTAAATCAATGGTCTGTTTTGGTCTGCACTGTGTGATTGAAGTAAATCAGTGTCCACTGGCTGGAAAATGAAGAACATTAAAAAATAGAATGATACCTTGTCTTGAAATGTGAGTCGACAGGCAGAAAGAAAGGAGGAAGGGGACAATCACAAATCAATAGTCAATAGTGTTAGTTGAAGAAAGGTGACAAGTTACATAAAGAATGTCTGTCAGACATCACCAAAGCTCCATATCGAACTGCTTGTAAAAAGGTGAACAGTATAAGTAAGTAAAGAGAAAGGGAGAAAGAGAGACTCATCCACACACCTACACAACATTTTAAATCCACACACTTTCACTTCGGACATGAAAAGCCCAGTCAACACTCTCACTCTATGTCATCTCTGTTTGGGTCTCTGAGTGGCTCCTAGACATTATTCAGTAACAACGTCTCTGAAAAACATAGATTGTAAATACACTTCATCCGGTTGTCTCCCTTGATTGAGGGGGTCAAACCAGGGGTCAACACCTGGCTCTTCATCAGCTCCCTTTGGGGCTTGGAGACTCACACATTAATTCACTGAAGTGAGGGGATCTGTCATTGAATCAAATGCATACACACTAATGCTTAAAGAGTACATACAGGCACACCGTCACAACTACACACACACACACACACACACACACACACACACACACACTAAGCCGCATCTCAAGGGAACAGTAGCCTTAGCAACAGGAGTTGTGCCAGTTATTTCTACCCTCATTTTTAAACTCTCTCCCTCTATTGCTTTTCTTATGAGCACATGCTCAAAAAAGACAAGGCAACAACCATTAGTTCGAATTTAACAAGATATACATTAATTTTGCACAATGTCTTCAATGGTTCACATTTACACTCTACAAGTTTTGTCTTCATTGTCCTTGTGCAACTTCATTTTTTAATTTTGATTTGTCGATAGCAAATTCTGGGAGAAATAAATACTTGTTGATGATGTTTTTGAGCATCCTTATAAGATGTTTTTCAGAGTAATGGCTAAAAAGTCTACTTTACTATGTTACATTTTTTCCTTTAATCTCTGATGCTTTGGATAGGAAAATATTGTGGACAGGTTGCCAGTTCATTAAATGGATGACACAGACAGGTAATTACACATGAGTGATTATGAGGCCTCCAATCCACTGATTTACATGTGTTTGAGATGTGTTCAGATGTGAGATGGAAAACAACAGCAGAAGAAAACAGTATGTGCACATGTACGGGTGGTGTTATTTTACCAAAATAACATCAAAAACGTAGGAGAAACCATGTGTACATAGCTCTGGTGTTTTAACACAAATTGGTATTTTGGCTAATAAGCTGCCTTTTTTCTTACTGCTTGCCAAAATTTAAACCTCAAGACTGAGATAAACCACACATACTGTAGGGAGGGGAGTCAAACCACTGAGCCACCTTCTCTGAACCTTAATTGTGTACAGTGTTTTTATTAAACTGAGTGAATATATTAGGCATTTTAAGGAATTTCATGTTTCCAAAGTACCCAGCTGTTTTCTTGAAGAAATTACTCTTAAAAGTGTATCAAGCAGCTCGGATTAAAGTGGCTTAGATGCCACAAAACATATCAGTTACTTATAGTTATAGCTTAATTAACCCCTCTTCTTTGTGTAGCGGTTCCTCAGGTCGTTCCCTTGTGTGGGCAATACATGATAGACCCAACCCAAGAAACTGATGAAAGAAAGAAGGATTAAGAAAGCTCAGTAAATTAAGTCTAATGGGGGTTGGATGCCAAGAGGTTAATGTGTGTGCCTATTCAAAGTGTCTTTGGGCAAGATTCTGCACAGAGTGTTAACTTAGTGTAAATGACCATTGAATACAGTATCAGATAAAAGACAAATCTTAAAATTTAAAAGTGAGGTGACAAATAGCTCATGAGTTTGTAAAGGCTCAACACACAAAACAGCAGGATCTTTTCAAGATTACAAACAACAAATACCAGAAAATAACTTGTTAATAAGGCTTTAATGATTTCAAATTGTGCAACAAGTGTATTATATGGTAAGCTATAGTGTCTGCTTGAAATATCACTATCAAAACTGAAAAAGTGGTAAGGAAAATAAAAAGTTTAACTGATGCTTATTGTATTGCTCCACATAGGACATTTACTGATTGAGTTACATTAAGGGAAATGTAGATTTCAACAATTTCCAACAAAGCATCAATTTTGACAATCTTGTAAAATCTGTCACAAATCACGCAACATTAGGGAATAAATTAAGCTATGATGAGTTTTACATTGCTGCTTAAATTATTCACCTAGTCCATCAATCAGACAACAGACACACAGTTGTCAATTAGGCCGTCCCCTAAAGCAGACTGGTGAAAAAACAAGGGTGGATAAACTCCTGGTGCCTGTTATATAATGTGCATGCCATTTAAGCATTAATAATAGTTACTAGATGTAACTCTAGTTCTATGAGTACATGCATAGCCCTATAGCCAACCATCACAGGGAGGGGAGGGGGATGGGGGAGACATGATATTGTTTAAATATGGGCACTACGGCATATATTTAATGATAATGACAGCAGCTACAACTAACAACTATGAACCGTTTTAGGTGTGACTTATACATTATATTCACTTGACTGCATCTTAACAAGCCTGTGATGTGTATAGCTTAATCTATCAAGTGAGTTTCACATGCTGGTTTAGTCTTAGTTGTAGCAATCAACAGAAAATTAAATGTATAAAACATAAGCACACCATGATTTAAAATTATACAGTTGACCCTAATTAAAGAGTTCAAATCTGACAAAGGGGTATGCCACAGTTGGAGTCCTTAAAAAATATAGGCACATATACAGTTTAGTATAAATTCAGATTGTCAAGTCAGTCACAACCAAAGAAAATAGGACACGATCATCTTCAATTAAAAAATCAGTCCTGTCTTGGTGGCACTCTCTTGTAGATATGAAGTGATGTAATCTGTTGCACTTCAGCGTGTGTGAAGGTGTGCCAAAACATGTCTTCAGAGTAAAGGCTGCTCTTTTATTATTCAATATCTGTAAGTTATTTTACTGTCAACTGGGAAAGGCTTGATAAAAAAACTGATTTCATTGACCAATGTAGAAATGCAACCCCTTTTCTTTTGTAAAGTAGCCTTAAAAGCAAGCAGTAGACATTCAATTAAGCAGCAATTCAAATATGTCAAAAATACAGCTGAGGGTAACAGATAAAGGGAAAGGGGGTATATAGCTGGATAATGTTGTCTTGAAAACCAAACTGCAGATTTCAAGGGAAACTGCTTGCATTTGTGTCTGAATAATAAACCAAAAGCACAGCCAAGTGATATGAAAAGATGATCTTTCATTGCCTTTTAAGGATTCAGAAATACAACATTTCTTTGAATGGACAACATCTTAATGTCCCTCCTCTATAATAGTTCAATCACCCAAATAAAACTCTTCAGGACACTATTTTGTCCTTTCATGGAAGGAAAAAAATATAGGGTTACATTTAATATTATATAAGCCAAAGATAACTGCAGATAACTGCTGTGTCCTTGAAAGATCACTGCAGAGAAGTCAGAGCTGTTCTTTCATATGGGTCAGTGTTGCTGCACAGTGACAAAGAGCTTCAAGATGTACTCACAGAGAACATGTGTGCACTCTGAGACGATCTGTTTATTCTCTCAGGAGTCTGGAGAGTGATAGCTGAGCAGCGCGAGCCAGTTCTGCTGCAACCTGTGATTTCTTAGTAAAACCTGTTTACTCATCCTTGGCATCACTCATGTAGTCAAATTCCTGTGAAATGACAACAGTTTTGCTGCATTACACAGGAAATGGATTTCAAAGGTACATGGATATTTACTCAACTGTATTTATAAATATCCATTACTCACAAGATATGAATCTGCAGACTCTGTATTTAACCAGTGTGTTTGTACATTACAGTAAACAAAAGTAATGCAAAGACTAAATGATTCAACCTTATCTAAAAAATGAACACTTACTTTCAGCTAAATTTTAATCTCCTAAAAATGTATCAAAATTTTTATTTATTTATTTTATTTTTTTTTTTTTTACATAGAATATCAAATAAGTAGCCATTTAAAAAGTTAAAACTATTTTAAATAGTGAGGACAGTTTTAATAAATTTCTCATTTGTATTATATTTTGTAAGGAAACATAAAATAATGCTCCCCCGATTGCAGTTGTTATCAACATAATGACAAAAGTCCTTATATTGAACATCTTCTCAAAACCTGTGAACCTCTGTCTTTATTCGCCTCTGGCAACACAACCATAATTAATGCTATTATGGTTATGTTCAGGCAACTCAAAGTACTTCGTAAAGGTTGGGGGAACATGATGGGCCTAGTCAAATATTGACACTAACAATGTTTTTTGATAGTTAACTGAAGCTACAATCTTTACTCTCAAGAAGTGTTTTTGTAGCCTATAAAGTGAAGGACACCTGGGACATACAGGACATTTGTCAAAGCCATGAGCTATGTAAGCCCAACTACACACACCTTGACTTACTCTCTGCAGCTTCTGTGCAGTATAAGGATGTCACACTTACTGGATTAGGACAATCATTGCCAGTGAACACAATCCATGCAGCAATTGCTTTTCCTATACAAAATGTACTTGGCAAGGCAAATTGTAGATTTTTTAAATCGTTTTCTTTTTTTTAAGAATGAGTTTTTTGGTTTTTTTTAAATAATACATCACCAACACTGTTACTTTTGTTGTTCCTGTATTTTGCAAACAGAAAGGGGAAAGGAATATAATACAGTGATGGTATCCAGCCAGGACTCCACAATCTGAAAAAAACATTGTAAAAAACATTGATCTTCACTGTGCATCCTCTTTTCTTTTTGCTCATTTTGCTTCCTGTAACAAATCTGAACTGTGTGTTGAGCAGGAGTGGCAGTCTGAGCCTCAGTGCATCTCCAGGGAAGACAGAGACAGATCAGTTTTAATTAGCCAGCATCTTCTCAGAGAGCATGAGAGTAATGGGGATTTAAACAGCTGAGATCACCACACTAACCACAGGGTACCCCACAAGCCACAGATTCAAAAATATAGCACAACTCCCACAGACGTACCTAGAGGAGGAGAGGGGTTATGAAAACATGTGAGTTATATAATCATGATATTGACAGGGTCTCTGTCTCTTTAAAAACTGATTCTATACATGGAGTGGTGTAACTTTGTGAAAAGGGTGATTATTCTCAAAAGCTTGGGACAGGATGAGGACAGCACTGTGTGTTTCCATGGAGATAAAAGAGAAACTCTGGGTTAAAACGCAAGTTTAGATTTCAGGGAACAGTTGCATACACAGACAGACACACACACACCTCTGTAACAGAGAACAGTCCAACTCTTTGTCAAGCTTTCAACAAAAGTGGCTTTAACCTGCGGCTGTGCACAGAAGAAGGGAGACTGAATGTGCGAGGGAGAGATAGGAACAAGAAAAAAGGGGGAAGACAGAGGAGACAGACGGACAACGGGGATGCTGCAAACGGACATGTCTCTGCCAACTGGATGTTCATGTTGGAATAGTGGGTATGTTACATTACAGATGGAAAGGGTGCCTGTTTGCTTTGTAGCTGCAAAAACAGCCTGCTGCACAGTCTCTTTGGTATTCTCTTACCTTGAAGAGAACAGCACCATCTGTTAAAACTCATGCAACTCTTAAGTAGCAGGCCGCTTGCCAGTTGTTCATAAATGGGCATCTGTGGAAATTAAATATTTTTTTGTGTGTGTGTGAAAAGTTACTGTGCCTCAATGACGCACTGAAAAAACTGAAACAACAACCCAAAAGTGCTGCAGCAGTAAAATAGTTTTTGAAATAAAGTCTTATCAACAAGCAAAGCAATAATGCTGTTTTTACACCCACTCTGCAATATGCTGTAATATTTTTATTAAAAAGTGAAACAACACTGTGTTTCTGATAAGGGGAATTCACTGCTATCAGGCAAACTATTAAGTAAAAATAGAAAAGGACCCCCCTGCTTCTAAATGCCACTGCTGAAGAAGTCATGCTGTGCTTCTCCTCCAGGCAGAATCTATCAAGTACAAGAAATGCTACCTTCATTACAACCAAGGGGCCATGTTCTCATAAGGCAGCTTAAAAAAAAGTGAATAAATGACTCTAAGTGAGACAAGTGAGACATCCTCTACTGTATCCTCTGAGATGCTGTTTAAATGTCTGTTCCAATCAAGTCCCTTTTAAACGCCCATTTATGGGAGAAGAATTAGCTGCAGGACTATTTTTAGAATCAATAATACTTTCTGAGCTGACAAACATACCCTAGTCTGTGGTGTAAGGGAACTAATTTTAATGTGCTCTATTTACTACTGTATTGACTTAAGCATTTGTTTAAAACTTGCTTGTAAGCATACAGAGAGAGTTATTGATACTGTAGCTTACACATCATGTCTTTGATTCACTTTTATAGAATGATTTGAGTCATCACTACTATGTCACCTCTTTTTCAATGTGTAAGGAAATATGCTAAATGTGGAGTCTAAAAGGAAAGTGTTCTTGATTAAAAAGGTATATGGTAATAAAATTACAAATGAACCACATTTTTAAAAAGACAGACTTGACAGATACAACAAGTTGCTATACTTGAGAGAAGTCTTCATGCGGGATTCAGGCCAAGTTTCAGGGAACAGCCATTTAATTTGACTCTATACAGTGCAGTGAAGAAATTAAGAGCACTAGAGACATGAAGACTTAAATTATTTTTCATTAAGAAATGCCTCAAAAGACAGCCAAGAGTGCAAAGACATACTTTTTTTCTATGAAAAAGACCATTTGCATTAGTTACTGTACAAGATGGAACCACAGCTAGTCACACTCATTTATACTAAGGTGAATAATGCTTGGACTGATTGTCTTATGTACTTTTGGAGAATAACCATGGACAAGTAGTGAAAACCCATACATATGGCTCATAAATCCATCTTCAGTCAAACAAACAAATAAATTTCCCAGTATCTGCATCTTGACAGAGGCAAACACTAACTAGGCTCCTCATACCCAAAACATTTGTCCCCTGTGACGCTCCACTGTGACTTGACTTCCAGTTTAAATCAACATTCTTCCAATATAAACTCACACACAAACATATACTCCCACACATACACACACACACAAGAATGAGTCTGGCAGCCTGGAGACTCTCTAAACATGTCAAAGGACATTCAACAGCATTACACATGATTAGGAAGAATTTACAACTTCACCAGGCCTATAAGTCAGTCAAACAGAGCAGAATAGAGAGAGGGTGTTAAGTTGGCATTTGAGATTGAAGTATGATCAGAAAGCTGATAAGCTAGTGGGTAAAATGTGATATATATAATTGACATCAAGCAAGTGCAGTGTATCCTGATAGAAAAGTCAGAATGAATGGATCAATCCTCTTACTCAATTCAGCATGCCTCACATTAATGTCCTTCATTACATGATGAACTAAGGGAAGAAAGAAAGGCCTATGATTACATTTTATTCAAGAGTAATGTCATGCTACAGTGGCCATATGTAGTCATTTATCTTGCCAGATTTTGGAATGATCGAAGCTGTGCAGAAAATTAAAACCAGTGGATTCAGAGTGTAAAACCTTGACAGACTTGACAGAATAATAGTTATTGAAAATAATGATTATTGTCCCAAATCTTCTGTCTTATATTGTTGTTTTTTCACTGGATGACCATCAAATGAAAGTAAAATGATATGATTTTATATGGGTTGATTGTATTTCTTGACATTATTCCATGCATACAGAATTGTGTCTTATTGTCCATTTTAATAATAATACACTTATCTTTTCAAAATAATAGTTACAAAGTGCTTCACTGAACATTGGAACACCAAAAGCCTATTTAAAATGTAGAATAAAATAAAAAAAACAAAGCAAAGCAAAATCCAAGCACAATGAATATGAAATAATCTAACAGCAAATTATAGACTGATAACTGTCTAAAAAGCCTGTCTGTACAAGTGTGTTTTAAGAAGGGACTTAAAGGTTGAAACTGAGTTGGAAAACTGAGCCTAAGTTTATCTGGTAAAGTGTTCCAAAGTCAGGGGGCCTGGACAGCAAAGGCTCAGTTACCAACTTTGATCTAGGAACAGCCAAGAGATTCTTGCCAGAGGACCTCAATTTGCAATTCAGTTCATAAGGGATGAAGAGTTCAGAGATATACTTTGAAGCAAGACTCAGTTTAGCTTTGAATGAAATTAGTAAGATTCTAAAAAAAAAAAAAAAAAAAAAGCCATTCTAAAACTAAGTGAAGAGAGGCTAACATAGGGGTGATGTGATTACATTTAAATTAGTTAAAATCCTTGTTGTTGTATTCTGAACCAGCTGCAGATGGGAAAGAGAACTTTGGCTCAAGCAAGAGTACATGATGGAATTACAGTACTCCAACCATGATGAGATAAAAGCCTGTGTTTTTCTGATATTCCTTAAATGAAGAAAGCAAGACTGTACAATTTTCTTGACTTGGTCATCAAAGCTAAGATCGGAGTCAAAAAGCACACCTAGCTTTCTAGCAACAGGTTAACATGTATTGACAGACTGCCACGATTATTGTGGATTGACTGAACAGTTTAATGAGCAAAATAAAACAATCTCCAATTTGTTCTGGAGAAACTGGAGAAAATTGTTGGACATTCAACATTTAATCTCACTGAGGCAGCATACAGTATTTAGACCACTGGTATCAATCAGTGTTATTGGTACATATAGCTGGGTGTCATCTGCATAAAAGTGAAAATTTATTTTATATTTAATAATAACATGGAGGCATGTATTTTGAAAATAGTAATGGACCTAAGGCTGAGTCTTGTGGCATGCCATAAGTAAGATGGGTGGTGGAAGATGAAGCATTATAAATAGTGACAGAATGTTCTGTGGTCGAGATATGATTTGAATGACCAAAGGGTGGAGTCAGAGATACCACCCTACTTCTCAAAGCAACTAGTCAACTGTGTCAAATGCAGCAGTAAAGTTCAGGAGTATCAGAACTAAGCAGTCACCAGCATCAGACGCAACCAGGAGATTGCAAGTAACCCCCTGAAGGTGAGTTTATGTGCTATGATGAGATCTAAAACCAGATTGAAAATTCTTAAAAATGTCATTGCTATTCATTAATAGTATTAAGTATTTTTCTAAGACTGTGGAGAGGAATGTTAATTTGAGGTTAAGGGAATCAAGACTAGGTTTCTTTAAAAGCAGTTGGATAATGGTGTGTTTGAAATAGGAAGGAACATAACCAGTAGATGTATGGGCCAAGGAAGTCAAAGATCTGTAATAAAAACCTAGTGGGTATAATATCTAGGGGACATGACATGGGTTTCAAGTGTGTAATTATCACTAATTATCTCAGGATGGAGGAGATATGGGTTCAGATGGGTGAGATGAATAAAGTTCTGGTGTACCAATGATGGGACCGATGAAGGGTAACCACAATGTGGTGTAATCTAGAGCCTAATAAGAGAGATTTTATTGAGTACTTTAATTCATATTTGATTTTATGATCTGACATACCAGTGTCCTCTGCAGCCAGGTCTACAGGAACAAAACCAGATGACGGTACTAAGTCTAAAGTGTGACCCATGGAATGGGTAGAACCACTGACTGAATAAAACCAAACGATTTGAATAAGTTCAGTAATTCTCAGGATATTATAATCACCTAAAAGCAGAATCCTGCCATACAGTGACATGATAAGTGATTGAAGCTCTGAGAAGGTGATCTGTATTAGGTGACCTACAAACTAAAACACAGAGCATAGGGCTTTTACCTGTGACTAAAAAGCTAAGATATTCAAAGGACTAACTAAGTTGGAGAGCATTTTTGTTTCTTCTTGAAGATGACTGTTATGCCACTTCCACCCCCCATATGGCATGGATGATTAAGATGTGAGGAGTTGCTTCAATTAGTGATGAAACATCTCCTTGACATATCCATATTATATTAAACATAACTAAGCAGTTGGATAGAATGAATTCATCACAGGTGAAAGACTTATTTGACAGGGATCTTATGTTTAACACACCAATTTTGATTGGAACTGCTTGACTAAGTTGGTGAATAGGTAAACACTGGATATTAATTAAAATATTATGGTGTCATCACAGCTGGTCATTTTTAAATATTTTTTCACTACTCCCAATGCAAATGCCTCAAGTGTCGTTCATGATCCTACAATTGAACAACCTGCTGCATAGCGTACTGTGTCATGATATCAGTGCTTGGATACAGCAAAATTCTGAGACTGGTAAATCTGATTGTGAAGCAGGAGTTATGTAAGCACGTTAAGTAATTTCATTTGTTTGAGGAGAAATGTGATTCTGCGGCTGCACGTCTGCCGGAGTTGCTTGATCTTTTCCCTCTTGCGGTGCCACTGTGTTCAATGCGTCTCCAAGTGCGCACGACCAGTCTGCAGCAGCGCTCCGCAGACCTCCTGCCAGGCATCTGGCTGCCCTGTGTTTATTTCTGGAGACGCTGCTTTTCCCTTAATCAACCCCCAACAGGTGGATAAATCGAGTGTGTAGAAAAATTACACCCTGGACACCGAGGGGGGAAACTGGACGCTTTGCGAACCCAGGTGTAATTCAGCCAGGAAACTTCGTTGCTGCTTGGTTTCGTCTCCAGGATTTCTTGCGCGGTGAGCTGAATGCGGCGTGTGTGACGGTCTGCGTTTTTACCCCCAAATATGACCGAATGGAGGTCGTGATCAAAACTAACCAAATCTGGATGTACTGTTGGAGTACTGTCAAGTCTCTACAAATGAGAAGGGAGAATGCAGACTAGACTAAAAAAACAAGAGAAAGATGGACTGGCATAAGACACCAACACATTAACAAGCAGGGTCTTCTTGTCGAGCCACACTGCAGTTTTCACATAAGGGGTCGCTTTTTTAAATAACTTGAAAGGAATGGGGTTTTTTAAGCTTTAAACACCTGTTTTGTTTGTCCTCGTGTGGTGACAGGATATTTTCTAAAGGAAGAACAGTTTCCCTCAGCGAAGTTCCAATGCCCAACATCCCAAAGGTTAGTTATTTGCTCCATTGTACTTGAAAATGTGCATCTTTTGTTTAATTTTAAAAAAGGCTAAAAAGGCTTTTCATGCTAGAGGGAAGTAACTGGCGCATTGAGTGCACCTCAGTTTGTAACTGAAGAAGGAGCCCAGCAGGTACGAAGAAGAGTCCTCTCATTTTCATAGCCATTTTCATGTTTACCCCTGTGATTCTCTGGAACAATTGTCACATACAAACACACAAAATGTCAAAGTCTCACCTGTGAGCATATGCAGGTGCTAGTACAGATAGCACAGTCACATACCTGTTGGCTTTAATGAGTGATTGCTGACAATTTTATCATTGTTTTTCTCTCATTGTAAGTACATGACAGGCTTCTCTAAATGTGATGCCCTGTCTGCTGAAAAGCTCTTCTATGCTGTGCATGCTGTGTACAACTTTAAGAATAGAAGGCATTTTTTGCTCCACATATTCCTTGCCACTGCACTTTTGTGGTGCTGTACTCTTTGTGTAACTGCTCAGATTTTCTATTTCTAAATCAAGTATTAATCCCAGGAAACTGTGATTACTAGAAGAAAGGAGGGAGTATTCTGCACAGAGGGCTGAGTGTGTGTGTGTGTGTCAGCAGACCATCCACAGATCCTTTTGCAGCCTACTGATGTTACCATGTACTTAACAGTATAGCTGCTGTATTTTGTGGCGGTTTCTGTAAGTTCACAATATCATCCAAGTGTGTGTGTTTATTGGAAACTAGAATGACACAACAGCTTTATAAGCATAGACTAGAGCAGACATATACCTTACTGAGGTGACATCACCAATATAGCATGTGATGTCACCTGATATTTGACATGTGTCAAATAAGGATTACTTCTTTTGACCTGAATATGCCTGTATATATATACTAGAACAATGACTCCTAAAATCACAACAAAGACACACATACATGTGAAATAATCTATTGAATTATGTGGGGGAAAAAAACTTTTTTTTATCGGTAAAATCAACTCCTTATTTGACCCTAATGTTTTTATTGAGTCAGCCTTACTGTAGTGCACGCATGGCAACTGCTTTTTTACTCTGACTTCTCAAGATTAAAGTAATTCAGTAGGGGTGACTGCAGGGTCCCCATGTGGCTATTTCAGAGCTATTTTTGATTCAAAGTGAAATTGTTCCACCAAGGGCCATAGCATTATCAAACTAAGGCTCAGGATCTCAAATGAGGTGTGAAAATCTGCTACGAAAAGGGCTCTCCAGAAGGATAAAGTTCTCTGTGGAGAAAATCTTTCTTTTTATTAAGTAATTTTTTTCATGGAGGGAAATTAAAGGGTATGGGGAACATTTCTACAGCTGTAAAATGATACCTTTGACTGTAAGAGGAGATGACATTTGAAATAATTTGAGGGAAATGTTGCTGAGAAACACCAACCGGATGTTGCACCTTCACCTCTGGTGCTCTTAGCCTGAATTACAGCCACCTTACATCTCTGCTTCTGCAGCATGAGGCTGTGAGAATATTAGGGTTGTTAGTTCAAATCCTGAACAATCACATTATTACTTATCACGAGCCTTAAAAAAGATAATGCTCATTTCAAGGAGAAATAGTATGTAAACTGGAAATATATCACAATAACTCAAATACAGAGGTTTGGGAACAATAGTTTTATTGGTAAAAGAAATAGATGTTAGATCTAGAAATAGATGTTTTCATGTAAAATAATTGCGCTGCTGCTAATTCACTCATTATTTATAAAATAAAGTAACATAGCAGTAATGAGTCGTCCTGAGACAGTAGTAAGAGAGAGAGGGGAGCCTTAATCACTTGCTGCTTGAACTCCTTTCTTGCTTATATTTAGTAACACATAACGTTTCCCAATTTATCACTTTTAATGTTTTTTAGTCACCAGTCTTATTCTTCACCTTTTTCATCTCCTGAAGCCCCTTTTCACTTATCCTCCCAGTCTCCTATGTCAGTAAATCCTAAATATAAAGAGGTGTGAAAATAGCTAATCCTTCATTTTTAAAGGAACTTTTTTGTGCATCTGCTCAGTGGTGATAGTCGTCTTACTGTTAACACACATTCATGGTTGCACAGTGTGAGGAAATCCAGATCCAAGTAAAGGATTACCTCATTTTTATGATGAACATGTCACAGTAACAGCTCATTAACTACTTTTATGTATAAACTATTTTTAATGTTTTTTTAAACATTGCAAATCTTCTATTTATGAATGGTATTTTATTATTACGGCGCATTTGGGGAATGTCACTACTGACAGTTTCCAGTGACTCTAGCGATCTTGATCTGTTGCCTTGTTAGAAGATGATCACACTGTGCAGTGTGACTTTCACTGGGTCACTGTGAGGGCTTGTTTTTAAGAAGATGCATGGGTAAAAGTGCCACAAGCGTCCTTTTACTGTCACCAGGCAACTACTAAGTCACCTGCTGTAATCAATTAGCAAGCATCGCTAATGACATTAACTAAAGCTGCTGGCAACTCAAGAATAAACATCTGAGCATCCATTTCAGCTGCAACACTGCAAGTCTGATGCTATCACGGTGTCTCTTGGTGAACAAAGTTGTGCAGGAGCTCAATTTAGTATAGAATTACCGGATTAGACAACAGAGAAAACAATTTAGTGATGTGAGGTGCTTTTCTACTCAGACATGTCTTTCAGTGCATCTGTTGTTTCTCAAAAAACAACCAAATAACATGAGACATGCAGTTTGGAGAAACGCAAGGCTCTTGAAGGGCAAAAGCACAAAATGCTCCAAAGTTACATAAAACAGTTACTAAACAATAAGCTCTCACTATTAAAAATACATTCAGTGCATATCTGTTTACTCAAGGTCAAGTTTTAAAATCTGTAAATTTCCTTTATATCACAGACTTCTTTCACTCCAGTTGCAGGTATTAAATAGGTCACAGGTGGTGGTATGAATGGTGAGAGATAAACATCCGTTTCATGTTTGTCTCCTTCCATATAATCCTCTCATCTCTTTCCCTTTCCACTCGTTCTCTTTTTTTCATCTTTGCTGTCCTCTGGAAGCTGATAATATATAAAAGACATGCATTCTTCCTGTAACACCTTTGTCCCTGTTCCTTCTAGTGTAAACTCCTCCAGCCTGGCAACAGCAGTAGCAGTGTTAGCAGGGTGCTGATAAGCTGAAGCCCAGGGAGATGTCACAGCTGTACTACCGGCGGACTGACAGCTCCTCATACCGGGACCGCATCCCACTGAGAATTGTACGGGCCGAGTCAGAGCTGTCGCCCCTGGAGAAGGCCTACCTTGGAGCTGTGGAGAAGGGGGACTATGCTAGTGTCAAACAGGCTCTCGAGGTGTGTGTCTCTTGTGTGAATGGATGGATAATTGGTTTGCTAGGTGGATGAATGAAACCCTAAATGATGGATGGATGGATACTTAAGGTGTGATCTAATTGGATTGATTTAAAAAATAATAATATGTTTAATGTGCAGCTGGTAGTGATAATAATTTCCAGAAACATCTGGTGCCTTACCTTGACAAATGTCAGACCTTTAGTAGACAAAATATTGCAAGAGACCAGCTGTTTGGTAGTCCCACAGTACCTAGGATGGCCAAAATGTTGTTAAAAAAGGATAGGATAAAGGTTAGTCACATTATAGCAATGCAGTCAACAACACAGTGCTGCATTGCATCAGTGTCCTCTGCAAAAGGACAGATAACCGTTTGAATTTGCACGCTTAGCTTGTCATACAGAGTTGGTGGACAAAGGTGTCACTGCTGCACACAGTTTTCCAAAGTGATTCCTTCCTTATTTTTTCTTCTATAGACATTAGACATTTGAGACCAAATCTCTGTCTAAAAGCCCCCATGCTACTCAAGCTTGTCTTTTGAGGCCTTTAGCCTGAAGTATTGCTGGTGTAGCCAACTAATGCCAAATTTGGCCACTAAAGCTACTATTTAAGTGCTACTAATAAAGATAATATTGGTGGATTACTAGAATGTGATGCTCATCAGTCCTGCAAACAAAATCTCAATGCAGAAAAAACCCCTCTGTAGACTATGACTGTAAACTTACTTACTTTTCCTACTAATTTTGTCAGGAGGCAGAGATCTACTTCAAGATCAACATCAACTGCATCGACCCTCTCGGCCGTACAGCTCTGCTGATTGCCATCGAGAACGAGAACCTGGAAATCATTGAGCTCTTGCTGAGCTTCAACGTCTATGTTGGTGATGCCCTGCTGCATGCAATCCGTAAGGAAGTGGTGGGGGCTGTGGAGCTGTTGCTAAATCACAAGAAGCCTAGTGGCGGCATGCAGGTGAGGAGGGGAATGAGGGAAATGGAAGGAGTTTCAAATAAAGAGCACTTTATTCCAGTGTCAGTGCACAGATAGGATACAGCTGACAAGGCTGGGGGGCGTACTTGGAGAGACTTGGGGCTATTGATGTTCACCTATACTCCAAAAGATTTTTCTTTAGTTTGAACATTTTTCCTGTAACCATGCTGTATAATTACACATTAGGTATTTTGGAAAAAAACAATTTTTAAATTTTTTTTTGTATATTTGTAGCAATTAGTCAGTTTTGCTCCCGTAACAAAAATCCCCATCTTCGCAGTGTTTTAAACCCTAGAAAAACTGATCAATGATCAATGCTAAAGTCACGTCATTTTAAATCCAAACAACAGGGTCCACAGCAGCTATCGGCACAGTGGCTCACATGCCAAATCCCAAGAGGAATTTCAGATCTAGCTGAATGATAGTGTGCAGCATCAGCCAGTAAAATACATGTATTTGTTGTGTAACTTGTAAGCTGCATGCAGTTGCCTGGAGCTTTATTCGCCATCCAAAATAATGACCTAGTATTGTTGGCAACAACAAAGGCAAAAGCTGTCTTCATAAGCTGTTTTTCTGTCATTTGGAGAGACTGATTATGAGAGAAAATAGAATGTATATTTGTCCAAAGTTATAGTGTGTTCATGCTGATTAGTTTGAGAAATAAACACTGCTGCTCATAAACAAATCCTTCCTTCTGGTTGATGAGAACTGCCTGTGCTTTCATTATTGTAATCAAAAACAAATACCATCTACTTAATCTCAGATTGGTGCCCCTATGCCCTCCACTTAAGGAGAGTTCCATTTTCTGTTCCTGCTACACATGTACATGATGGTAGCCTGCACACATACACGCTTCACATGCTTTCTCTCTCTCCATAATCTTTCACTATCAGCAGTAATGCACCATAAACCACTCAGGAACAGATGTTTTTGGCTTCATTGATCAACTGAAGGGGAGATGTTATTGCTGTCCCCGTTGTGTCTTGCACTCTGATAGAATAAAGTGAAATAATGAAAAAAATAAAGGAAAAAAGAAGAATGTATAAGGCAAAAAAGAGAGCACAAGCGTTGTAGATATCAGGCATAAGATGAAGCGATAACTCAGGCTTGTTTGTTAAATGGCTTTAGGGAGGACTAATATACAGAGGCCAGGAATTTCCTGTCCAAACCCTTCAGCTGTGAAACCTATCAGCTGCCACATTTCCTCTTTACCTCTTTAATGCCCTCGTAAGATAGTGCTCCTTCCCATCACATAAGTAGGTTTAGAAAACAGATAATACCACATCTCCCCAAGAGAAGCTCATTGATTATATTAAAAGGCTCTCTGGGAAAAGTGCATCCTAGCTATTGCCTGTGTCTTCTCCAAGACTTATTAATAAGGAGATTCATTTTGTGCTTTTCTGGAATTGTGTGTGTTTGTCTTTCTATTTTGCTGGCTGTCAGAATGATGTGTTTGAAATAATCTCAAGTGTTGTGGCTTATTTGTTTTCCGCAGAGGAGCACATTGGATATCAGCTTTTTAAGCTGTATTATCCTCTGAGTGTAGATATATATCTGACAGAGGCACAAAAACTGTAGCTCACTGTTTTTCTCAATTAAAAGGCCTTTGGGCTTGTTTTGTTGTTATAGTCCATTTTGCTCCTTGTTTTCTGGGTTACTATGAAACCTGCATACCATGCATATGTAAAGACAGTTATGTAAGGGAATCCCTCTCCTTCAGACCTGCATATGCATATTACAGCATAATGTAATGTAAACATTAGAAAAGACTTTAGGTTATTTTCTGTATTGTCTATCAAATTGTCAGTATCAGTATCCCATTTTTTACTGTCAACATCTAAATGTTTGTGATTGTGTAGGATGACAGGCGAAATGCAGTGTGGAGGCTTAAAAAAAGACCACAGTGAAAACAAAAGCGCAACACACCATGAAGTCTCACACCCGGCAGATGCTAATGTTGCATTTTTAATCAATATGCGGATGGCGAATGCCTCTAATGTGTGCAACAAATATGTATTACATAGAAGAGTGGGTTTAAATTTCATTTCTTTTCCCTACTTTTATCACAACTTCACATCTACCAACCTGCACTCTTCCTGATCCATGCCTGGGCACAGGCCAAGGATGTTTGATGTAGATTATTTAATGTCCCTCCTCCTCCTACATGGACAGAGTATATAGCTTATTAGATCACCCTCCTCTGCGTAATATGATGACTCTCAGATATGGCTTTTTGCTACTCATTGGAGTTTAGAGTAATCTACACAGGTAATTAGTATCTATATCAAAAAGTGATAACAATTCTTTATGTTTAGTTCCATAGAGTAGTGGTACAGTAAGAGAGTTTCACAGATATTATTTCAGTTATAAAAAGCTACAGAACATTAAATAGCAGAACTTGTCTTACATGTGCACTGCATTAACATCTATTGTTTGTCTCTTTTAGGTATTTTTTAGAATACAAAGAAAACTACATATGGAGCTTTGTAAGATATTACCATTGCTAAAACACACCAGACAGCATCCACACCAACCAGCTGAATCATCAGTAATTTTTTTATCTTGTGCATTTTAATGTGATTTTAATTCAGCTCCATATTGTTATTACACATGTAAGGAATATAACAATATGCATGTATCCAACCAGTGCGGGAATATCAAACCCAACACCAGATTAAAAACTCCTGTGAAATACAGACAGATTTATCTGGTGGTGATAGGCTTAATCAGAATTGTGTGAACTCGTTTGGCAAGAGCTTGAATGCAACTGATGTCCATTTATATGTAAAAGTTCCGCACTGCAGGTTTAAAGCACTCAAGTTAGGTGTTTCTCATGTGTCCCTTGTCACTTCACTTGTCGGCCTGTCACTGTGTTTTACTGTCACTTATGTCTTCTCATGTAGAAAACTGCCACTGGAAAGCCTCATGCTGCTCACAGATTTTTTTGCATTACTAGGTGAGATTACTCAGTTACCTCTAAGAGATCAATATCAGCATATTGTCTGGGTTTTTTTTTCTTCAGTATATTAAGATATTGATGTATATGTCTGTCCCTTAAAATAGTCAATAATAGTCATTTTGATATGAAGCAGTATGGTTAGGTCAGTATGACTATTTTTATGTGTGTGAATCAGTTTAGTCCATGAGTATATAGAGACAGCCTGTTCCTTCAAACTACTAGTTTCTCCTGTCTTCAACATTAATCTTGGTTAGGCTCTCTTACTTATTCCCATCTGTCCTCATTCTGTGTCAAGCTGCTAGATGGGCCCTTACCTATCGCATGTTTATCCTCCAACCATTCTCTGACTATCTTCTCTCTCTCCTCCCCCTCTCTCCTTCACCACAAAATCAGATAATATGCCTTCAATTAAAAGAAGTGAAAAGGGCCATCTTAGCCCTCTGCAGCCCACAGCCGTGTATTTCTACTGACTGTCATGGGGATAGCAAAACGGCTTAGCTGGTGTGGATGATAAGGGGGATAGGTTGAATGAGTTTCTCTCTGAGCATAATGATTCCCTCTGAAATATGTGAAATACTGATGCTTCTACTACACTGTGGCCTGTAGCCTTTGCAACAGTCTACATATCAAGCATCTTGTGTACAACTTTGACCAAGGACGTAATTTTTCACTGGTATATGAACAGTTTTCTCTGCAGCTGCCAAAAGGCTCCAATGACTGTTTTCTTGATCCTGGTCGTTCCATTTTACTCCATTGTTGGAGACCTTCGAATTGCACTCTGAGGCTCTGTGCTTAACCAAACCAATTACTTCTACTGTACTCTGAGCATGTCAGTTAAATCTGACAGAAGGGGGAAAATGACTGCAATATATCACAAGGCCAAGGCCAAATGTCCTCTAGAGCTTCATTCAATACACATCTGATTGAAGTTCTTGTTCTCTTGTCTTCTCTGAAAGGTTCCTCCAATCTTATTGGACAAGCAGTTCTCTGACTTCACCCCTGACATCACTCCCATCATCCTTGCTGCACACACCAACAACTATGAAATTATCAAGCTGCTGGTGCAGAAAGGCGTGTCTATGCCGCAGCCACATGAGGTGGGTCAAGCTGATTTGAGGTGTCAATTGAATTTGTATTTCGCTGTTAGCAAAATCCTATATCTCCAAAATGTCAACAATTGTTCCGGGAAGAAGTACAAGTATTTTTTGTCGCTTGATTACAGTGCATGTTTGACATTATCCAGTGGGGTTTTGAAAATGCAAAACGTTTAATAGTATGCATACATAGTAAGCGTTTGACATGAGATCTTATTTATTGATTTATTGAATGCACAATCAAATGATATCAAAAGACAACAACAACATTTAAGATATTAATGTTTTCTGATGCAATTCAAGGTTTGTTTACAACAGTAATATTTGTAAGCACATGAGTTTTTTAATATTATGATTAGGTGAGAAACACCAAAATGCTTTTTTTTTAAAATATGTAAGTCAAAATATTCAATAAAATGTTGAAATATGCTTACAATATATGGTCAAATCTCTGCTTAAGTACTAAATAAATAATGCTAAATAATATACCCAGGCATTACACAATATTTACTTGACATAATAGACACAGTGGCTGCATCGCTAGACTGGAGCACAATCTATTACTAAACACGGACGAGCCTCATTAAAATGTGTCCATGGTTTGTTTGATGTTGCAGGTGCGCTGTAACTGTGTGGAGTGTGTGTCTAGTTCTGACGTTGACAGCCTGCGGCACTCACGCTCACGCCTCAACATCTACAAAGCGCTGTCGAGTCCATCACTAATTGCGCTTTCCAGTGAAGACCCCTTCCTCACTGCGTTCAGGCTCAGCTGGGAGCTGCAGGAGCTCAGCAAGGTGAGGATGAGAGAGCCAGATAATAGTGGAACTGAAACATCATTTGGAATGATTTGATTTTAAAGAGCTGAAATATTAGCTGTATGTCACATTAATTAACCTCTGCACCCTCTGTGTGCTTTCATTATACCATTAGGTGATATTGAATGGCCTGTCAATTTATTAGGCAGGCATTTTCATATGAATATAAATTGCTCTTGATAAATGTCATTTCGTTATGAAAAATACATGGGGGTCAGCTATGAAAATTTACATATGTAATGACAAAAACTGGATCCTGGCCTGCTCCAGTTCATGATATTTCCAGCTTAAATTTATAAAACCTGAGATTCCTTTATTCACTGAACCTTTCTAGTAAAACTAAATACAATAATTAATAAAAAATGATGATATTTCAGATGCTTTAATTAAATTAGAACAGAAACAATTCCTAATGGATGCATTTTTCATCCCACTGCATTAGTCTCTGTGGTTTAGCTGTTACCAGAGACTAATTAAATGCATTTTACATTTACTTTAGTTCAACATTGTGTGCACTGCACTCATCCCATTTTATTTGACATCTCTATTGGTCCAGAATATGAGATGAAAAGCAATTGAAAACAACAGTTTCAGCGTCATGACGCAAAATACCCAGAGGCAAGATTTGATCCAACAGTACCACTTTCTAGACATACTTGTAGTCTGAAATTTTCTTTGACTTAGATTCCAGCTACGAGGCTCCTCTTCCAGAACATATCAATGGCTGAAGAGCAAAAACTCCTATCTGAAAAATGCACTTTTTTGATAAAACTAAAGAAAACATGTTGTTTTCTTCCAGAATGCTATTTGTTAAGGATACTCAATACATAATATATTATGTGTTAACAATACCAACTAGGTATTAGTGTCTTGCCGATAGATGGTTTCCCCACTTTTCCAGGATCATTTTGCAGACAGGAGCTTTTGACCTCAAAAAGAGGTTCTACATAATGATGGTCTAAATTAAGTTAATAATTAAAATTAAATTAAAAATAAAATTAAGTTTGTTTTCAGGTAAAAGATGGGCCAGTGTTATAAATGTAATAGATACTGGGGTCAGAATTCCGCTCAGCCTCGTGCTGATAGGAGGTTTTGTGTCTCAATGTGTTCCCAGTGAACTTGATAGGAGGTTTTCGCCATGTGACTTTTCTGTCACAATGAAGGGTGGGATTATCTTGCAGACAGACTGAATATGAGCAGCCTTCTTTATTCTCATCATCCAAAGTAAAATCTGCCAATCAGAAAATTCTACAGAGATAGGGTTTTGCGCTTAGACATTAATATGGTGATATCTGTATTCTGTATACGCTCAATCTTACTCTTTCAGGTGGAGAATGAGTTCAAATCAGAGTACGAGGAGCTGTCTCACCAGTGCAAACAGTTTGCCAAGGACCTCCTGGACCAGACAAGGAGTTCCAGAGAGCTGGAGATGATCCTCAACTACAGAGATGACACCAACTTATTGGAGGAAGAGGGCAACAATGACCTGGCAAGACTTAAACTAGCTATCAAGTACCACCAAAAAGAGGTAAGTATGATGCATATTAGAGCATAATGTTAACATTGATCATTCATAAGCCCAAAAGCACAGAATATAAGGTATTCAGCTTATGGTTACCGACTAATGAACAGCTTTCCGAGTAGATCAGATGGCAAAAGCTGTGAAAAGGTCTCCAATGTGAGTCAGTAAGTGTTACAGTTTGAAATCTGTAGTTAATTTTATTTCCATGCTGCCATTATGTCACAGTTAAAATGAGGGCTGCAACTAACAGTTATTTTCATTATTGATTAATTTGCTGATTACTTTCTCAATGAATTGGTTAGTTGTTTGGTCTATTAAGTGTCATCAATGTTATCCAAAGCTCAAGGTGAGTCCTCAAATGTCACTTCATACATTTTACTGTTAAAGAAGACCAAATATATTCATATTTGATAAGCTGGCACCAGAGATTTTTGGCATTTTTTTCTCAAAACAATTAAACAATTATCAAAATAGTTGGCGATTAATTTTCTATCAATCGAGTAATCGATTAACCAACTAATCATTGCAGCTCAGTTAAAACACACTTGAAATATATAAGAAATCACATCTACTTTTCCATATTTCTCCTTGATTCTTCTCTCATACCCTTTTTTCATCTGTCTGGTATTGTTTACTACATTATCTACAGCTTATTATTAGATTGCAATGCCACCTGCCCCAGGCAACATCCACTGTACTGTATGTTTCCTGGTGTAGGACTGCCAAGCCTCAAGTTCTTGCTGTATCAAGCCAATACTAAATGTTCTCTCAGAGGTGCCACTGCCAGCCAAGATGAACTGGTGTAATGACATTGGATTAGCATCTGGTTCTTTTTCAACAATGCCAGACACTGGTTTGGATAGAACCTGATCTCTTTTCTGGCAGGTCACACAGATGACAGATTTAATCAGATTTGAAACAGTGTGTTTCATTTCTAGGAATTAAGGTAAAAACTAATTGATAAATGTGATAGATATGATTAATGGTCATTATGTTTTCAAGCTCTTGTTCAGTGCCTCCGGTTTAAACATGCATACTATGATCTGTAATGTTTATTGCTGAACATGTACTGTGTATCTTAATGCACTGGAAAAGTATGCAATAATTAAGTGTTAATTACTTTCACAGTCCAGTTTCAGTTCCCTAGAGAGTAAATTGAGCTGTTTCATCCAGCAGCTTTGTAGGACATGAATTGAATTTTAAACACACCAATAATTATAAGGGGAAATGGCTTAAACCTGATAACACCACAGCAACATTCCCTTCCACTGATTTCATGGTTTTGTTTCTATTGTGTGATAAATTGTGTGATTCTTTCAGAAGGTAGAGCCATGAACAATTTGTATGCGAAAAAGCAAATTTAAAGGTGCATATTAATTGCTATATATGCTGTATATATAAGCCTAAGCTGTCTTGGATGGTTAATAGAGTGTGTCTCTAATTTGTTTAGCATTTCTTTTTCAAATGTAGATATTGAATTCAGTGTAACTGATGAGTAATTTCTTAGTTATGGCTGTAATCTCTCTCCAATTATCTACTTTCACTGTATATTTAGCTGGTCAAAGGAAAATGATCAGAGAATCATATAACTGATGCAAGAGTCATGTTTTTCTGGGTTGGATGGAAGTTGCAGGAAGCCTGTTTTTTGATAAAGTTGTTGAGATATGGAGGCTGAAACCATCCTCAAGCAAAAGGGTTAAATAGATATTACACCGCAGAATTGTTCCACTGAATTTAAAAGTGAAGCAGAAATGATGAGGAAGCAGACACATTATTCCCAGGAGCCACTTATATTTCATTCAGCTATCTTTTGCTGGGAGCTCTGCCTGGCTGTCAGAGCAGATGCACTTTTGTGGGTGTCTCGATTTATGACATGGCTGTCTTCTTCATCCATACAGTTCTTGCACATCAAGAGACACAGATTGGCAGAGCATGAGCATGTTGAGTCACAAAAGGACAATTGGTAGTAATGCAGGTGCACAGGTGGACATGATGATGGACAGTCCCAGTTATCTTACCCAACCTGTCTGTCTGTTGTTGGCATTAAATCTTTCATCACACAAACTGTAAATAACCCCTGCCACAACTGTCCCACCACTCATCTCCTCTCTGCAGAAGTGTTTTAATTATCCAGGAGTTGACCCAGTATGCTATTCTCCTGCATGCTATCTATAATATCCTTCGATCGCACTTGGACTTTGATGGAGGACAGGGTGATGTGCGTAACAATCCACCCAGCTGCCCTTTTCAAATGATAAATGTCCCAGCCACCTAGCCTTGTTAGCAGTCATTTCAAGGTAAAGTTATTCTGCTGGAAACACTCATTCTGTTATGTTGGCAGTAGAGGGGTGTGTGTGTGTTCGGTGAAGGTGTTAAACAGTGATTGATTGATGTGAACTTATACGCTGCAAAAAAAAAAAAAAAAACAAAAAACCCTCCTCTTCTTATCAAGTCATTTTTGTCCTTAAAGTCTTATTTTCCCAAAATATGGGAAAATTCTTTCTTGTTTCCTGTTTTCAAACCCTCATTTCTAGAAAATCATTGAAATACATATATTTCTACTGAAAACAGGTTTAAACAATTTCACTATATTGGGAGTTTTTTACTTGTTTTAAGAAAAAAAAATTCATGGGACTCATAAATCATCATAGACTTACTTCAGACAAAGCAGACTTGCTTTTCTGAATTGATTGTTTGCAGAGTGTGTGGTAATGAAGTTATATAGCTACTGGTTGTAGCTTTGCAGCGCGTGTAGAGGCACAATAGTCTTGTGAAGGGAGCTCTGTGAAATTAAATATCTTAAGTTATTACAGTTACTGTGCCAGCATGTTGCCATAAACTGTTTGTGTGGCATTTCATGGGATTTTTCTGACATTCCGAAGTAAACTATTACTTGATTTGAAGAAAGGAAACATTAAATGTGTGAAGTATTACACCGCATTTCAGATTTTGAGAATTAAATGAGAATTTGGCATTTTGCTGCAGCCTTTTGAGAAAGCACAATGACATCTGCAGAGTGTAAATATTCATACACACCTACATACAGAGGTATTTATAGGGATTGCTTTGTGACAGATAATCTTTAAACCAGACAGGGTTTTGCTCTCTGCGAGGTATTGTGGGCTAAGTGGACACTTAGTTGGAATGTGTTACTTTTTTTTAAAGAGAGCTGGACGTTAATGAGTGGTGCTTCATGAGGAGCATGTTTTTGACCCACAGCTGAACACTGTAAGACACTTCTCATGTTAACCCTCTTATGCGTTTAAGTGTGTGAGTGTGCACACTTGTTTGTGTCTTTGTATTTATTCTTGCATCTGTGTGTGTTTTCCAGCTTTGTGGCTGCTGTGCTCCCAGGGTTTAGAAAGGCAATTTATAATGGCCTGAAGAGAAATCTCCACAGGCCCCCCGTTTAAAGAGCTGAGCTAACAGAGAAGTCTGTGCTTGCAGTGGGAGGCCAAATCAGATAAATATGATCAACAACACATTATCCCCACTACCACGCTAAGTATCAACAGTGGATTACTCTCTTTTATACCAATGTGCTTGTATAAATGTAGGTGAGATTCAAAGTGTGAATGAAAACAAACTGTCTCTTAAATATTTGAAATTCTCAGAGGCACTAAGGGAAACCTATCAATTTTACATGCTGTCGTTTGACATTGCCCCCTTGTGATATCTCATAAAAACTGCAATTCAGTATTTCAGGTTGTTTTTAATGTCTCCATTAAACAAGAATAATAAGTGTTATGGATGTAGTTAAGGACCATTAGCACTTATTTCAGCAGTCCACTGCAATAATTACCTGTTCTCACAAGTCAGTATTCAATGCTCAGCAATGTTCAGCCTTCAAATTGTAGTTTTTCATACAAAAACAATTTCATACTATTGCCCATTTTTTTCACTTGTTCCAAGACATTTCAGGAATAAGTAAACTTAAGTTGTGTTAAGCAGTGTTGCTAGAGGGATGTTAGATGGTTATGCCTTATGTAATGTGATTGTTAGTAGTACCCAGTTCATAATGTAAACGCAGACATATTTAGGGATACATTGTGAAAGCGGACGTTTTCAGTGCCAGCTTTCACATTAGTGCTGTTTTAGCAGCACAGTCCATCAACACTCCAGTTTAGTTGCATTTAAGGTGACAGAGAGTGTGATCGTCTGTGTGTGAGGTGATTCAGAAAATATTATCTTTTGCCTAGAAGTTCATAAACTTGCTGGAGAGGTTTGTAGCCGTAAGATATGAAGGATGATTCTGATTCATTTGTAACATGTAGATGGGTGATGACTGTACAGGTAAACATAACAAATCTTTCTATATACAAATCAAATCATAAATTTACACTGTGCAAACAATCACACAAACACACAATGGATAACCTTTCCTGCAAGCAAAGATGTTGTGATGACTGTGCAGTAATCTTGGCAGATTTTGGCCACAAAAACCAGCAAACGTGTATAATTCATGGATTTTCCAGAATGAAAAGGTGTTATGGAGACTGTTATGTGGAACTTCATTTTTCCTCTGAAAAACCTTTGAAATAATCACTTTATATTTGTAAAAAAAAAAAAAATGGTTTTCACATCCACTCAGTATTCACCTGCATTTCAACTGTTACCCAAGGAAAAACATAACCATCTGAAAGTTGTGTGATTGTCAGCATGTGTCTGTAAAAGTGGAGAAGAATTTCAGCAAACCTTTTTATGTTTTGGAAAGCTTCAAGGGGGATATGTCTTCACAGAGCAAGAAAGCATCCTCACCTGTCATTCAGTGATGAGTACTTTCCTGGCACTTTTGGACAGTTGACTGTGGAGTGGATACTTCCCTGAGTGGACTTGAGACCAGAGGGGATTCTGTTTGAGTTGTGCTTGAGTGAACAAGCCACCTAAGGCAAATATGACAATTTACCACTCCTGAGTTTTGTAAGTGATTGTGACAGTGGAAGTGAGGGTGCCATAACACAGGTTTTTGACATGTTTGGACCTTTTCACCCAGGAAACAGAAATAGAAAGAAAACTTTGTAGAAAAGTATTTTTGTTTAGTAAATAGAAGTTACAGTCAAGGAGATTGAAAGTAGGGATTCAAATATTGGGTATTTAGCAGATTTGTTTTATGTAGGTTGGTGTTAAATAATGGAAATTAAGTATTTTCGTCTCTGTCATTTCCTTCTGCCATTGAAGCCAATATATTTTTATTAATGTAAATTGCTTAGCTGTTTTTTTGCACTTTATAACTTGCTAAAACATCTAAAATATGGCAATGTTCTTCACCTGCTGCTTGATGGAGATATTTTATGTATGTGAAGTAGAGTTTGCTACATTTTGTCATTAAACTGACTAAAATCTATTCTCCTTCTTTGTAAAATAAAATAGTGTGAACAAGATAAGTAAATAAGCATTTTTACTTTCCCTTATAAAGTAAGTGATTTGGGTTTGGAAAGTAATTATATTATTACAGCCCATGTCCTATTATGAGTAAATTAACATGGATGCATTCCTTAATTATAACATTAATTAGCTTAATTGACCTCATTAGTATCATTCTATGTGTTTAATATATCATGCTGATTAAGGGAAGACATCAGACAACTCAAGTATCTCTTGCTTACTGTGATTAATTAGAAATAAGACTCTGACAAGCTGTGAAAGATGTAAGCTAAAATTTTTGTCACTGACAGTAAGCCAAATTAATTATTAATTCCATGTTATCTTTGTGAATTGGACACTTACTTGTACCCCAAAAGTCTGAATACCTGCTACAAAACAATTGTGATAAAAACAAGTGAAACTTTCTTTAAATAGACAGAACAAATTAATAGCTGCTGCATTTAAAACAATGGCATTTTTTTATTTTATTATTTTCTGAGTAAAGTATTTCATTACAAGACTAAGCCTGCACCCATGGGTCTGCTTCAGACTTTTGGTACAATTTAATGAGGTTAGATATTTTCTCTATAATAAGGTTCGTGCTTAGAAGTCTCTCTCATTTGGAAAAAGGAAGGGTTTTCCTCTCCTCCACTCAGCCATGTCTATTCCCTGTATGCATTTCCTCTCAAGTTTTGTTTTAATACTGTAGTTGATGTATGGCAATATGAACCAACTCACACTCCATCTCACAGGATCTCTGGTTCCCATGGTAACAAGACTGCAGAGTTGGTGAATTGGCACCCACCGGTGTCGGTCGACACTTTGACTCTGATATAGTGGCTCAATTTGATATTTCACAACATTTTATGAGCTTGCGTAAGTGTGTTTGCATGTGTGCCTATGTTGTTAGATTCATTTATATGAGTTATTTTTATGTGTTATATTTTTTGTTTTTGTAACAGGAATGTATCCCAGATAGTTCTAGATTCTCACCAGATGGATGGTGTTGATGTAGCTTCAGTCCATTAGGCAGTCCCACAGCACAGCTGTGGTTTTGATGCATTGATATTTTGGCCTCACTGACCATTTTTAAACTGTACTCAGTTGCCAAGAGGTGCATGGCATTAACTTTTGGAAAAACAATCCCTTGGGATTTTTTTCCACTTTTGCAGTCATATAAGGTATTGATCACACAGCAACACAAAATGTCAAGCAGAAGATGTTTATTTATGTTGCAAAAATGTTAGAAATCAATCCTGTGTGTGATTTCAGCTTCAGATGAATGTCCCATCATATCCAGAAATCCCAGGAAGAAGTACTTTATTATCTCCAGAAAATCAACATAAATGCAGTGTAATCATCTAAAACACGTTTCTCAAGTTTCTTGAACACATGTGCTTATATTATAGTAGTAAAATCTTTTCTTGAAGTTTTGATATTGTGAAGGAATTAAATGTTCCTTTTTAATGACCTCATTGCCTGTGAAGTTTCGCTTTTGTTTTTTTTTAAACTGTCAAGTTTGTCAATTTTGACACCATCCACACATTTTCCTGCTACGTTTGTGTTTGCTCTAAGCTGCAGGTGCATGTGGTCACGAGGGCATTATGTTCTGTTATGGCACTAAATAGCCTCAGGTTGCTGTCTCCCAGCACGCTAACATGCTGGAATTATACCTTAGATGAGTGTACAAGAGGATCAAACAGATGCAAAGTACAACTTCCCCCTCTCTTTTCTTATTTCTTTTGTTTGCAGTTTGTAGCGCAGCCGAACTGCCAACAGCTCTTGGCGTCCCGCTGGTATGATGAGTTTCCCGGCTGGAGACGGCGCCATTGGGCAGGGAAGTTCTTCACCTGTGTCTTCATCGGCCTCCTCTATCCCATATTTGCTTTGTGCTACCTCATTGCCCCTAAGAGTCGCTATGGCCTCTTCATCCGCAAGCCTTTCATCAAGTTCATATGTCACACTGCGTCCTACCTGACCTTTCTCTTCCTGCTGCTCCTCGCCTCACAGCACATTGTCACCACAGAGCAAGACAGGCAGGACATGCAAGGCCCTGCACCAACCACTGTGGAGTGGATGATCCTGCCCTGGGTGCTAGGTGAGTACAAGTTAGGACAAAGGGTGCTGAGATAGATGAGACTGATTAAGTGAAAATATGATTAGTGATTGGTTGGCATGATTAATTGTCCTGGTATGTGAAAATAACACCATAGGCAAAAAGGGGAGATGTTCAACTCATCTCAGATTTCTCCAGTTACTACGATACCTACAAGCCTCAGCCAATGTTACCACCAAAAAGACAAATTAGTGACATAAATCAGAGCAAATTAAGAGCATTTGGAAACAAAAGACGACAACACTAGTTGTTGAATTTATGGATTTATTTAGTGGATGCCCTAATTAACTCCTTCCACCTATTCTAACAGACACCTGCCTGCTAATCAGAAGGTATTTTCTGTGTCCACAGTTTAAGGTTATTGATCAAGCCCTTGATCAGACATTCTCTGTATTTCTAGGATTCATCTGGGCAGAGATCAAGCAGATGTGGGATGGTGGTTTCCAAGACTATGTCCATGACTGGTGGAACCTGATGGACTTTGTCATGAACTCTCTATACCTGGCCACCATCTCCCTCAAGATTGTAGCCTACACTAAGGTAACTGAGAATCTATGAATGGCACTAGAATAAACATTTGTAGTGTGTTCTTACTTTATCTGTTCCCCATCCTTTGACCTGTTCAGTACAGTGGCAATAAACCAAGGAACCAGTGGGAGATGTGGCACCCAACACTAGTAGCCGAGGCAGTGTTTGCCATAGCCAACATTTTCAGCTCCCTGCGCCTCATCTCGCTGTTCACAGCCAACTCTCACCTGGGGCCACTGCAGATCTCTCTTGGGAGAATGCTTCTAGATATCTTGAAGTTCCTCTTCATCTATTGTCTGGTAAATGCACAAATAACTGCACACAGGCTGGGAATATAAACACCTATGCAGTAAATATGATAAAGACACATATGGATTGGCTTAAATAATTGCATCCACTATGCACACACTGTCTCTCTCCAGGTCTTGCTGGCATTTGCTAATGGGTTGAACCAGCTTTACTTTTACTATGAGACCAAGGTGTCAGATGAGAAGGGCAAATGCAAGGGCATCCGATGTGTGGAGCAGAATAACGCTTTCTCCACGTGAGTTCACATGAATCTTAACTTACTTGCATGTGGAGTGTAGCTGTGTGTTGGTGTGAAATTGGAACAGCACCGAAACGAAGAGTTGTGTGCCTGCATATATATTGCTGTTACTGGTTGCAAAATGTGTGAAAACATTTTCAGTAACTATGACTAAACATGATGCTTTAAAAAACAGTAACAACACATCATATTTATATGAGTAATTTATAGACAATTTTACAATATGTATCTTCCCCTTGCAGGTTATTTGAGACCCTGCAGTCTCTCTTCTGGTCTATTTTTGGTCTGATCAGCCTGTATGTGACCAACGTGGATGCGGACCATAAGTTCACTGAGTTTGTTGGCGCCACCATGTTTGGGACCTACAACATCATCTCACTTGTAGTGCTCCTCAACATGCTCATAGCTATGATGAACAACTCCTACCAGCACATTGCTGTGAGCACAGATCAAACATAATGCAAACAATAAGTCAATAGATAATGTGTCTATGTGTCACAAACTCTACTTTTCTAATGCACATTAACCTTGATTTCAGGATCATGCAGACATTGAATGGAAGTTTGCCAGGACAAAGTTGTGGATGAGTTACTTTGAAGAAGGGGGCACTCTGCCGGCCCCATTCAACATCATCCCCAGCCCCAAGTCATTCTGGTACCTCATGTGGTGGATTAAGAAACAAATGTGCAAGAGGATGAGCTCCAAGCGCCCTGAAACCTTTGGAACACTTGGGGTAAGTCAGGCATTAAAACTTTTATGTTTTATGTGTTTCACACTGACAGAAAGAAGATTGAAGAGTGAACCCCTGAAACAGGAGTGTGGGTAGAGATTTGTGCTAAAAGCATATTCATCATAATCAAGGTCTGGAGAAGTGCTGTTATATTGTCAAGCTAGACATAATACCCCAGCATGATATTCTATAAATTCTATTCTTTAAATTTCGTAAGTAGAAATGAATTAATCAGCAGCTATTATGATAATTGATTATTTCAGTTACTGTTATTGTAAAGAATATAATTCCAAACATTATCTGCTTCTGAAATGTGTTGCTTTTCTTCATCATTTATAATAGTGCACTGATTATCTTTGGCTTTTGGACTAATGGTCGGATAAATAAGGATTTTTAATACACCACCATGGACATTTTTCACTATTTTAAATCAATTAATTGAGAAAATGGCAGACTGGCAGATTAATCAATAGTAAAAAGAATTGTTAGTTGCAGAGTAGAGTACCTTTTTCAGATGATCGAAATCCAAATTTTTTACTTTTTGTGTGATGCAACACTGAGGGGCCACATGTAATGACACACAAACTGCAAAGTTTAGAAATACAAATGGGTATTACTGTGAAGAAATACAAACTATGTTTTGTTTTATCCCTTTTCCCACTCTACCTCTAATTCAACCTCTCTGGTGTTCGATGTTTGTGCAGAGGCGAGCAGCAGAGAACCTGAGGATAAACCATCAGTATCAGGTAGATGTAGTCTCTTTCAAAGCAGGTGTGTGTGTGTGTGTGTGTGTGTGTGTGTGTGTGTGTGCGTGTGTGTGTGTGTGTGTGTGTGCGTGTGTGTGTGTGTGCAAGCGAGCACATAATTGACAGATCACACATTCTGCTCATCGACTGTCTCTCTAAATTTTCAATTTCAGTTTGTCAATAGAATGCTTTTGCAGTGTCTCATACGGTCTGACTATTACACTCAGTGGAATGTTCATCGCTGTTCAATGTAGAAAATTTCCTATTTCTCCACATCAGCAGGGGGGCTATTGTGGTATTTCTATAGGAGATGTAGCTTTAACTGTGTCCTGCCTATTTGTGTGCTGCCCTATTTATGGCATTTTTTTTTCCACTGATGTAGGAGGTACTGAGAAACTTGGTGAAACGTTATGTGGCTGCCATGATCAGAGATGCCAAGACAGAGGAAGGCCTGACTGAAGAGAACTTTAAGGTATGCTTGATTAACAATGGATTACATGCATATGTACAAAGGAGTTGTTTGTATTTTCTCTCAGTTCATTGTTTTGGTTTTTCGGGCCTACAACTTTACTGCTTTATCTCACTCAGACTCCGCCCTCTACTGGATTCTGTGGGCGATACTCTCTTCCAATCACACGCACGCAATTGCCCACTGAAAACTGCATGTACTTAGCCAGCCAATCAGGATGCGATTATCGATTACATGTGCCTTGCACACTTTATAAACAGTGTCTCACTGCTGCTCACTATCTAAAAACAGTAGAGTCCAGTAGAAAGTTCCACCTGTGCTTAGAACACACAATACCACCTTACAATACCTTACAATAACACCTTTGTTTTAGATCACCCTCCATGCTTTCATAGTGTTGTTTTCGGTCGTAGCTGGCAGTGGTTTTCAGTGAAAAAGCTCTAAAAACCCACTGTCAGCTTCATACCAAACAGACAAAGAAAGTGACTAGCTGGTGAACACAGTGGAGCATTTAGCTGTTAAAGAGCCAGATATTTCCCTGAAGAGTTGTCCTTGTCAGTTGTTCCCTGACAAGGACATTCCATACCCAAAACGAATGCCGATGTTGCCCCATGTTGCTCCATGTTGCTGGATGTGTACGTGTATGTAGTTTGGTACGAAGATCTGACATCTTTGTTTGTCAGTATTATAAAAATATAAAAAATTAAAAATAAAAAAAAAAACTCAAGAATAACACCTTCATGCAGACATTGTCACTTAACATATTTTGTTTTAAATGTTGTCAAAATTCAACAGTGTGTTGTTTGCCAGTTGCATTCTATGTGCATCGACTGACAAACAGTTCAGCATCTATCACCACTGATAGACAGCGACAGGCCAGGTGCACTGTCTCAGTATCATGTCTTTCCTACACAGGAAAAACATAAACATAAAATAGACACAGCTGTCTACAACTCTACAAGGCCTATTCAAACATAAAATACACAATGGTCTACATTGCTATATGAGGCCTATTCAACCATAAAGTAGACAGTCTATAACACTACAGGCAGCAGTTCTCCAGCTGTGATTTGAATCTTCTGAAAGGCTGCCTTATTAAAAATGTTCTTGTATGCTTTGTGAAAAAAAGTCCACTTAGAAATTGAAATTGAATAAAAACTCTGAGTGCTCTGCAGGTACCAACCATTGGCAGTAATAGTTCAATGAAAAGCATTAGTTAATTTAACAAGGGAGCTCACTTTCTGCTTTGCTCTCACAGGAGTTGAAACAAGATATCTCCAGTTTTCGTTACGAGGTGATGGGCATGGTGAAGACAGGAAAGCCTGCTCTACAGGGGGAAAGAAAGGCCGGCGGCAGCTCAGTAGAGTCCAGTCTTGCTTACCCCAATGCCTCACTCAAGGTTTCTCCCTGTTCACCGAGCAGCCACGTGAAAAGCAAACTCAACCGATTCAAGTTGACCACATCCATCCTCAAGCAGTGCAGTTCTACAGCTTCACCCAGGCCACCAGAAGCATCCAATGGCCTACCTAACGGACTCTTGACCCTGGCCTCTGATGAGAGCTCCGGTGAAAAGTCAAGCCAGAGAAGAAACTTCCCCAAAGATATCACTGACTTTGGATTGTTCCAGAAACGCCACAGGGGTAGCAACGAAGCCACGTCAGGCCCTGGAGAGATTTCTAGAAAGATGTACTCTTTGTCAGAGGAAGCAGGGGAATCTATGAGCTCAGATGGAGAGGAGCAGGACAAAGAGCACAAGGCAAGGAGTAAGGATGAGAAAGGACTCCTGAAGATGGAAAAGGAGGAAGAAGCTACAGCAAATGAGGACCCAAATGAAAAAAGTGAGCAGGATGGTGGAGAAAACGAAACCAAGGACAAAGACAAAGAGAGTGCATCCTGCAGTGACTCAGTAGCTGGGTCATCCAGAGAAGATGCGTAAGCTGTGATTATGTGTGAACATAAATATAGGCCAAGTAAATGCTGGACTGAGGACAGAGAGAATGACAATCAGTGTGAGCTTCAAATGAGGATAGCTGTGTCAGAAATGTAAGTGTTATTGTTTGTTTTGCAAAGAGTCTTAACTTTTCCAGTTATTACTAAACTAATGATCAGCTTTGATCTTTGGAGACTCAGGGAGGCCTTTGGTTTAAGTGTTTTTAATGCTGTTATATTAGCAGTGGGGATGCAGCAAAGGTGAACGGAGCTCTGTGTGAGCATCATGAGGATTTAGATTTTATGATAGTCATTTCATCCTATCTCCTCCCTACAGATGATTGGAAAATAATTATTTCCTGAAACTGATAATTTCCTCTTTTTTTATCAATGTATCCATAGTTCACCATACTCTCTCCTTCATCAATCTTTCTCTACCTCTTTTCCTTTCCTGTTTATCTGTATACCGCTTAACTCCCCCCATCCTAATTTCACTAGAGCAATAGATGTATTCTGTGAATCTCTGCCTTACTCTGTCTGTTTGCACTGTCTGTCTGTCTGCACTTTACACACTTTACACTGGCATACAGTATCTCAAAGATGTGCAAAGCTCTGATCATGCAACAACAATTCTGTCAATGTTTTTCTATGCAAAAACCTGGGATTGTGATTCTCTTACATCGTACATTTAACACTGACAGTTCATGACAAGTATTCTCATATGTAAGGTACTGTAGAGGCCACCTGGGAGTCAAATAATAATGGGAGATATACAATATGAACACAGCCTATCAACCATTGAAAGCTACGTATTATTCACGTTTTATCACTCCTGCAGAAATTAAACTTGTTATTTTGAATAAATTTGCTGTTTTTAAATGGTACCTTTAGATGTCATGTTAGTTTGAATGAATGATGTTATAGAGAGTAAAACATAGATCAAAAATAAACCTAAAAATGCACTCTTTGATGACTTTGTTTCTTTTATTCAATGCCGATGGCAGACATATACAGACACAAACATTCACTAATAATGGCTTATTGAGGAAAACTTGTTTTTATTCAACAGAAATAACTCAGTCAGTCCGATTCAGCTTATTTGCCAGTTGCACCAGGAAATACAGGGCTATGTTTTTGTCTGGATTTAACCTGTTATGGCATATATGTATATTTGGTAATGCTGCCCATGTCTACAATGCATTATAAGCATATTTATAATGTGTTATAACCTGCTTATAGTATTGTATAAGTATAGTTATAAACACTTTTACATATTCATAATGTTTTATAACAATAATCAAAACACATTATAAAGCATTTTATAATCAAGAATCACAATACTTAATAATTGCTGGTCACTCACTGACATTTTTTTAATTATACTTTGATTATAAGTGGTCATTGGGTGCTTTAAGTGAAGTAATGACATTACTGAGGTATAGGCAGATATAATACATATAAATACAAGCTGGTTATAAGTCACTGTAAGTGGTCATTGTTTGCTTTAAGTAAAGTGAAATCATTAAATTTAGCAAAACAACAACACAAAATGCCATAAATTTAATTTTACGTTTAACAGGTCATAACAGAAATTGAGTACTCCAATTCAACACAATTTTTTGATGATAAACAACTGAATGATGGACATGTATATTTCACTAATGTAATGTTTCCCCCCAAAAATACTCTAAAGACTTGCTTGACTCAAATCATAGATAATACCTGAAGCAATTCTACTTCACCTGTAACTGTATATTTTACTTTTATGTAAACATAACACAACAACACATTGCACATGTAAACAAAAATGAAAAAAACTTATTGCAATGCAGTACAACTATGAGAATTACAATACACTATGATCCTTGAAAAAAAATCAGTGTGTGACCAGCAATTATTAAGTAGTATGATACTTGACCTTATAAGTCATTATTAAAATGCTTTATGTGTTATTTTCATAAAGTATTATGAATATGTGCTATAAGCAGATTTTAATGCATTATAAGTATGTGTATAATGCATTATAGACATGGGTGTCATATGAAGTGTTACCATATATTATCAGGACCAGTACCAAGACTAATTAAGGCCTCATGTTATTCCAACTTGCTGAAGATGATGCATATGTGTACAGATAATGGGTTAACAGTTGACATGGCTTCCACATTGATATTTGTTTGGCACACCATCTCACAAATAAATCATTCAAAATATGTCCTAATGACCTCTCATTAAAAAGACTGGTATCCACGAGGTTAACTTCACTCCTGTGGCTACAAATTGAAAACACATACATTTGCAATGAAGGATGATGTAGAATGTTCAGGATAAATGGTTATAGAGAAGGAAAATATGTGGCTACATACCAGTTATGCAGGCACAGCATCAGCTTATTTAACTGTCAGACAAGAACTATTTATAGATCCATTGATTGTCTAGGCAGTTTCTTTTTTTAAATAAAATAATCTGGATTCTGACCTCTTTGGAAAATCCTCCCTCCAGTGACATTTAACGTTTAATGTATTTAAACATTTTTAAAAGATTTAAAAGACAGATGTGTATGTTCCATATGTAAAACAGTTTGATTGAGCTTCAGCAACAGAAGGATGTTTTACTTTACATTTACATTTTAAATGGAGGTACAACCCAGAATCACTGCCATGTAATGAGTGCATTAATGGAGTGAGACCATATACAGTATTTTTGGATCCTTTCAGGAGACATACTCTTCTTGCTTCAACAAGCAGTCTATCCATTAAGAGCTGAAATAAACTTCCATTATCTCTAACAGTCAGTACAGCAAAACCACACAATGAGAGGACTTTCTGTGAGCACATTTAAACCACTTTAGCAACTGCTTATACCACTACAGAAAACTCTTATGAGCAGCAAGTGTTAGACGCAAATTAATTTGGGAGCAAGGAGACTTTTGTTCAAGGACTTGAGGAGCAGATGATCAAAGCACCAACTCTTATGTTTAATGTAAAACCCATTCTATCATTTGAGCTACAGTTGCTGATGATTTTTCTTCCTTTTAATTTTAGAAATAGCCTGGATTTTTTCCCCATTTTGTTCTCACTTTCTGTAAATGGAGGTCTCAAAAGTGTAATCGATGTTATATTGTGTGCTTGTTGCTAATCGGCAGATTGCCTGCCTTTGAAAAGTGTTTCATTTCTCTGTGAAATTGGCCCATTTTCTCTAGCTTTTGTTTTTTCCTTTGCAGATGAATGTTGTGATTACATGATGTTCAGTCCAGGTAGTCAAGTTCTTAATGACTTTCAGTAGTTGAAGAAGCAAAAGATGTAATTATCTTCTAAGAGAAGCCCAATAGAAATCTTGGCTTCAAACAACTTCATAACAATGTTGGCTGCTCTTTCAGTTTCCTTGTTGTGTTTCTCAGTGGCCTTTTTGTTTAATGATGGAACAAATGACCAAGGGAGTGAGACAGAGATGCATATGTATTTTAAAGTCCCTCCTCCCACTCAAAACATGGGTTTAGCTTATCATTACTTCATTACTTTGTTTGAGCTTCATTGTGCAGAATGATGTATGTGCAGAATTTGACACTATAAGACTCATCTCTGGAGATAAATTCTATTCAATAATATTTGTATCAAAACCACATATTAGTTCAAAACATTGCAGTTGATTTTCAGATAAAACTGAACTAATTTGCTCTGAACAAGAGCAAGACTCCAGCACCAACAGTAACAAGATGCAGCGAATGCACCAGTGGACCAACACACACACACACACACACACACACAAGCACTGACACAATTCACTTGTATCAACAATTTAGATTTGTTTTATTAAAGTGTATAACATGAAGACTCACTGTACACACACACACGTGCAGAAATGAACAAACATACATGTTATAAGGTTATAAGTTCATGTTGTAAGGTTTGTCTTGTCCCCAAAACATACACAAGAATTTAATTGCAGACCTGTTATACCGATGTTGACCAATAAATATATAGTCACTGTATGACCAATAGAAACTTGTTGCTTAAATTTATGCCGTTTTGAAAACTTTGAAGTGTTATATCCAGATTAGGATCCTCACGTGTGTCTGTACTGATAAGTCCTTACCACTAGGGGGAGATGTCATTATAGGATGGAGTTCCTGCTCTCTGCTTCCTCTCTGCCACTGTCTTTCATGTTTAATAAGACCTTGAGATTTTACAATACATCATGCTATTCTCTGCATGATCTGAGATCCAAAATAACCACCTGCCACCTGGATAAGACTGTGGCGCAGTTCAGTGGGCAGAAAGTTAGTGAAACACAGGGCTCAGCAGGATTTAATTTCATCTTTAAGAGGATGGTAAGCTGGCAGAACAAAAACAAAAGGAAGAGCAGAATTTCATTTAATCAAAGTGATATTATTTCATGTAGGTGTTGTGTGTCTGTTTATGAGTCTGTGTGGATACATGTACAGTTTTGTGTTCATGGAGATCTTTGAGGAACCTCACGCGCGGGAGTGAACAAAAAGGAAATCAACGGTTGGTAAGGTTTTAATTACTGTAAATTGCTTGGGGGTTTTCTGAAAAGTTCAGATAGCATCATAGACAGGAAGTTGGTTCCAAAGGGAGAAGACAGCTCTACCTTCCATGAACTACTGTTCTCGCTGGGATCAGAGAGGCCATTTGAGGTTATAAAGAGTGACTAAATCTGCGGTGTAGAATGGGTTAATAGATGTGATTTCAATTAATTCAAAGAACAAAATCTGCTTTCTTCTGCTGATACAAAACTATTTAATTGTATTATTTGAACATGAAAAACTCTGGTAAATCTCACTGATCTCTGTTTTACTGTGTATTCATAACAATTATTGTAAAAGAAGTAAAACATGTATCTATACCTGCATGGTTACATGCTATCTATCATCATATTTGTGGAGCAAACTGTAAGATATAGCTCTTAGAGGCTTCCAGTTTGGAAGAATACCTGTGCACATAAGTGCTGAAGTCAAAACCATACACGATGGAGCCTGTTTCATGATGGATTTTCCCTTTGAAGCTGTATCAGATTTGGCCTCGATGTTGAGAGACAGAGACAGCTGTAGGGAAAAGCTGGGACTGGGGGAGAGTTAAGCTGATGAACGACAAACATGACAGCAAGAAGGATGAATGGAAAGGAGGAGCTGGAGCACAAACGGGAGTTCAGGGGAGGAAAGGCTGGTGGATATGATGAATCACCTCATAAAAGTAATGAGTAGGAGAATGGCATCTCAGGGGATGGATGATAAAAAATACAGTCAGGCTTCTGTCAAACAAAGTGTAAACCTTTCATCCATACATTCATTACCACGGGTCTTTGAGTTTGATTTAAAGACCTATTAAAAACCTCTCAGTCAATTTAATTCACATATATTGGTGCCAGTTGTCCCAGGGACACATTTTAGAGTGGTGCTTACAAACTGAATGTGAAATATTATGACATTTAATGACTCATTATATTTCTATATATCATTTCATCTTTGTTTTGTGTTTTCCCCTCTCAAATGACCCAAAATGTATTAAATAGACACTGCATTATATATATATCATGTATACTTTTGAAGAACAGTTTGAAGACAAGCTGTCATTGTAGCATGTTGAGTAGTGTAAAAGTTTATATAGTTATAGGGTGTCCTCGGTGTTCTGGGAAGGGATGGTGGTAAAGAAAGTCATGAGAAATTAATGAGAAATTCATGTGAAAAATCGTGAGGGAGGGAGAGACAATAAGCTCATGCTCAAGTCAGAGCTGGAGGGAGGATGGTGGAGGGTGTGAGCAGGAGGTAATGGTATGGAGAAGACAACGTGGGAGTAAAAAAGCAGTGGGTGGGTATGGGTGTGTGTTAGAGAGAGAGAGAGAGACTTGTTGGTATAAAAGCTCCCTCTGTCACGCACACTCTCATATCCCCTGTGTATTTTTTAGGGGGGGTGTGCGGGTTTGTGCGTGCGTGTGTTTAAAAGACAAGAGGAGTGTGTTTGTGCCTTTGCAGAAGAGAGGACTGGTAACACTCCAGGATGCATCAGCTGCTAGTGGTGACCTTGGTGCTGGTAGCACTCTGCTGTTTAGGGAGCGTGGATTCTTCAGCTTATGACAAGATAGTCACCCACAGCCGCATACGGGCCAGGAGTGAAGGGTAAGGAATCTGGGACATGGGGAGCAGAGGGAGGAATAAAGGGATCGAAGGCTGTGTGAAGGGAGAGAGGGGTGACACATGACAAATTTGCTTTATTTAGTTTTTAATTTAGCAGATAATGAGCAGATGTAAGAACATCGATTGGATAATTGGTGACAGTCTGACAGATATGTAGCAATAGTCTCGGATTATATGTTCCTTTTATGTTTTAACATGGTTTTAAATTACATAGAGTATTAGATCATGATTTGAGAAACAGGTCAGCCACATTGATGAAAGTATTGATTCAAGCCATAATGGAAAACTCAATATTGTCTCTCACTTTCATTTGCTCTTCTACTGTAAATAATGTGTCCAATGTGGTGCTTGAAATTGGAATTGAATTGAATATTTCATTTAATTTTAAAATGGCTTTAAATGGCTGTCATGTCTTGCTGAAAATGACTTCTGTTTAAATATTTAGACAAATATTAGGCAAAATAATATCATTGGCTCTGTAAAACCAGTGGAATAACTTATTGTTAAGAAACATTGTTCTTTAGCATTATATCAATGACATTTTTTTTCTTTTACCTGTATGCACCACTCCCTTTTTCACTCCTCATCTCATCATCCTGTCTCTTCAACTTACCTGTCTTTCTCCGCCTCCCCTCCTCCAAACTCATAAACTCCCACATTCTGCCCCTCCTGCCCTTCCTCCTCACGCTGCCCCCCTTCCCCCACCCCCTCCCTTCCCTCACAGACCCAATGTGTGCGCTCTACAGCAGGTCCTGGGGACCAAGAAGAAGTACTTCAGCACATGTAGGAACTGGTACAAAGGCTCCATCTGTGGCAAGAAAACGTAAGTCTTTACCAAAGGACTGAATTAATTGAATTACTACATTTTATTTTGTTTTTATTTGCACAAAACCCAACTGGTCTCCCCCAACTTATGAACCACTGCCAGATTCCACTTTCATTTAGACAACAGTGAAGACATCAAATTACAGATGATTTTCAGTAGAAATGGTGACTCTGGTTCTGATAGTAAGTCTTCTTGCAGACGGGTCCAAGTGCCTGAAGTGCCTGTTTCAGTAAATTATTTCCTTAGACGGATTTCCCTAACTCATTAACCTCAACTGTGGCCTGGTTAAGTCTTAATTATGATTCAAGCAGCAGAGTTCAGCTCTCCTATAACATACCCAGCTGTCTGGACCCTCGGGCTTTTTCAGTCTCAAGTCACCTGACAATTGAGCCATGTCACTGTCTTCTCTAAACCTTGACAAACAAAGACAGTATTCATAAGGATGATGATGATAATTCAAAATATTATTTTTCTTATTGAAGTTTTACATTTCAAACATTTTAAAGATGTCTTTTTAAGGACTTTGTCTCATAAACATGGATAACTGGATTTCACACTCACACATGATATCTATACAGTGTACAGTATAACTCTCTCTTTGTCCTCATCCACCTCCTCCCCTACTCACAAGTCTGGGCACGCTGTGTAGCCTGCAGGCCAGGGATTTGCTCTTTTGTGGGCCTGTTGATGTTGTAAACTCTGCTGAACAGTGATTGATGTCCAACTTCCCTTCTGACACGTTTCAGGTGCTCAGGAAAAAGTCTGTCTATATACTTTTAGTGTTTGTGTGCATTTGGGCGAAACAGGATATGTATATTACAGGTCTAGTTTCACCAGATAGGTTCTTGGCTTGAGTTGTGGGTACTTGATTTTTACTATATGTGTGTGCATGCAAGAGTGTGTGTCATACTGAGTTTTGAAATTAAATTATTCTTTAGTTTGAAGGCAAATTATCCTTTGAGTGAGCTGTAAAGAACTGCTGCTAAGTCCATTTTAGTAGCGCAGTTTAAGTGGTGAGCTTTGTGTCCAACAGCGGGTGTGTTTTCTGTTTCAGAATTTTGTAATAATCTATAAAAATCTGTTTTTGCCGGTTGAAAATTGCCAAATTCAAAGACATTAAAAAGCCAAAAAAGTGTTGAGTGTGCATGCATGGGTTCAGATTTTTTCAACTTCTGCAGCACATATAATATTAAAGGGCATGTTGTGAAAGTGTAATTTTTTCTAGTGACATGGTGTTCAGAATGAGTAGATATTAGGTTTGAGTATATGGAATATAGCTGCTGATGCGTTGATGGAGTGTAAGGCTCAGCTGGAGCTGTCCTGCCTTGTAGGTAACTAAAGTGTAGAGGGAGACTAGAAAGAATTGCACACGCTTTAAACTTGCTCTCTCTCCTACATACACGTGCATGCATATACATGCACATACTAGAACATAAATGATGCACACATACACCTTCTCTTATCCATGTGATCAGGTGTAACACCTGCTGCTGTGTTAGGATATGCCTGATAATGGGGAGAGAGAGGGAAAATGGATTAAAGAGTGACTGAGTTCAATCGTGAGTCATTTTCTCCTAGCACAGTACAGCGATAGACAATACTGATATAAGAAGGAACCACCCAGTTATTATGGAAAAAGACAAAATGATGGTACTATGAGGGTTGGCAGCAGGAGGGTAATCAGGGTTGCTAAGGTACCAAACATGTTTAATAGTTTGTGTCTCTTGGGTTGAGATATAATAAAGATAACAAATCCCACTAACATGCGTGTTTCTTCACACGCATGTTTAACCAAGTTCATTAAGTTCAAATTAAACTGACGAATATGAGGGATAAAAAGAAATTATTCAGCCAAATAGTGTGATAGAAATAAAGAAGGAATTTAATTAAATTAAAGCATGTTAAAGGTGAAACATGAGAAACTGACAAACAAAACTTAACTGCTGTTGTGACTTTTAACATGCATGTACACAAAATATACTGTGCATTCAAAGCAGGCCATCCAATCAGTCAGCAAGATTGATTGTATGAGGACATCAACTACATTTCAACCAAATAAAAATTATTAGATTAACAATACAAAGAAAATACAACCAAAAAAGGGCAAAACGCCAGAAAAAAATCTCGCTTCTCTCTTTCCTTCTGTTTCTGGTCACAGTGAGCACATTGTTCAGCGGCAGTGGAGGAAATCCACCCAGCTGTGGATATGTCTGAGTTGGATTTGGTGTTGATCAGAGATTAGGAAAAGGTGTTTTAGTTTACAATATTTTGTCTATTTGAACGTTTCTCTATTCACTCCAGGCTGTTGTAGAAACAAGCTTACAAGGGTGCAGCAGTTGACATAATACCTGTACTGAATCCCTCTTACAGTATTTCACAGAAGTAATGATGTTAATGTCTATTCAACCTGCACTGTGTTCTACTAATTATCTACTCTGGAGTTAAATGATACTGTGAGGATTTCTCACTGCCTTATTTCCACAAAGTACTCCTGATGTGAGCTGCTGGAGTTTCAGGTGGAAGCAAATCAATGTGCTGTGTCTGACAGACACATGCAGGGACTAGTGCTTCAAATCAAACACCATAAATTAGTTTGTTTGTCATTAAACAATAATAACATCAGAGAACTGGTGAAGCTGTGGAGTCTTAATTGACTGTGAGTCCATTCTAGTTTGTAAAAAAAATGTTGGCACAGTATTCAGGAGGCCGCTGGCACAGAAGGAAAAAAGAAACTGGATGAGGTCACAAGAGACTCTGTTAATTGCTGATTACATAACAGGAAAAAAATGTAATGTTTTTTATCTGATGCTAGACAACTCCACCTAGTGTGTGTCAGTGTGTGTGTGTGTGTGTGTGTGTGTGTGTGTGTGTGTGTGTTTGTATTCATGCCCTGTGTTTGCACATCATCTGGAGGCCACATTGAGCTCGTTCATGTAGTGTCACTGCCAGAGGCCTGGCTCTGGTTCTGTCTCTGGTCTATAGTGCATCCATTATCCTGTCAGAGCTCGGCTGGCGAGCAATGATTTCGTACCTTCCTGACAGCCGGCTGTGCATGGATATTTATGTATTTCAGAAGCATGGAATGATTGCTCTATAAGCAACACGGCTTTGTGCGTAAAAATAGCAAATCCACATCATTGATTCATCACACACATTTACATAAACACACACATGTTGGTTAAAGTGGATTAGAGAGTTCCACTAAAAGAACATGTGAATCATTTTAGGGAGTAGAAGGGAGAAAGTGAGTGATGCTGCTTTTTGAAGTGGGCTGTGAATGGGGTGATTTGCTCTTGCATAACATATCACTACTGTTCATTTCTCAGAGGAAAACAAACAGTTATTTGTTTTGGACATGAATCTTGTAGAGTAAGCACAGAGGTCATAGAAACACAGTATTTCCATGGCAATACAGAAAGCAGGAAACCTTAAAACTCCTTCGAACAAACCTCTCTAAGCAAAGCATCTCTAGCAAACACACCAAAGTTCCAACTGGAACACATGATGTGCTTTGGGTTACACCCCAATTAAAGGTGTTCCAACATTCAGGAACTCCCTGGCTGTTTCTCATTGGACATGATGACTCATCACAATTTTGTTAACATCTTGGAAGATGTGTCTTTGGGCCAATCAAACATCTGCTTTGATTACTGTCTATGTTCAGTAAGAATTGACTTATACCTATTTTCTTTCCCAATTAAACCTAATTATTATGGAATATTGACTTGTGGCTCACAGTGTCAGTCTGCTCAGTCCCCATCCTGTCATTCATAACATTGTATGAAGTGCAACATTATTTCCTGTAAACTGTGCAGGTGATTGAAGACCATGGGTCAACTGTACTTTGGCATGCTTAATGTTTGCAGCTCCTCTCAGCTTCCTGACAGGATGTTTCAGTTTCTTTGAGTTCTGTTTTCACAGATTTCCATAAGCAGTCCATTCCACCTGAAATCACAATCTTCTAAATGGACAAAAAAGTTCACTGTAAATTAGATTAATGGCAAAAAGAAAGTGCAGGGGGGGCGGCAGTCACCCCTGTCTGGTTTTCATGTCAACATACTTACAGTATCAAGATTAATATAAAGTACAGGATATACTGTAATGCTCTGGTTTCCTTAGGAATGTGGTAGCTGGGAGTTTCTGTAAAGAGACTATGTTGTTGGATTTTTCTAAATGTGACAGCCCATATAAGAGCTCCTTTACATATTTTATTCAACAGTAGTTTTGAAGATAGGGAACAAAATAGTTTGGAGCTTACTGTTCTCTTTATTGTTCATTGTCAATGCACAGCTTTTTTATTTTCATTTGTTATTTTATTTAAGCAGGAACAAACAGCGTAGTGATGTAAAACCATTACCAGCTGTGGGCCTGACTTGGTTTAGAAACTGTTTTCCAGCAGGTTTCCTGCTAAACCACAGTGATGACAAAAGCAATAAAAAGTATATATAAAAAAAATAATAAAAGTGAACAAGTTAGACAAAGAATATACTTCATATATGTGAAAACATACCTATCTTTAATAGTGGATTGTCAATAAAAAAAACGTACATAACGGGAGTAAACAAATTTTACATGTATATAAACAAGTTATGCAAAATTCAGAGGGAACAATAAGGTTGACTGTTGAGACATTAGTGTTTACGATTTTGATTCAGAAGGAAATATTTGTGTAAATGTTTAAATTGTAAGAAGGAGGGAGAATTTCTAATTCAATGTGGGATTTTGTTCCCAAATTTTTGTGTAAGAACAGAAAAAAAAAATAGTTGTTATTAAAAGCAGGTATGAGGTTCAGTTCATTTGTAATAGCTCTGGTTATTCTTCCAAGTCTTAACGTCTTGGCAAAATAGAACAAAGTAAAGAAGGGAGAAGGTGATAACATAGTTTATAGTTCAAATTAATACCACTAAGTGCTGTATGATTATAAAAATTTAATGATTTAGATTGCAAAAATACTACACGGTGATGTGTCCAAGGAGAAAATTTAAGATGACTTTTATAAGCTCTATGTAGAGTCTGGTTATTGGTTCAATACGTTCTGAGGTAGTAAGAAACCAAATTGGGAGACAGTGTGACATTTCTGAAAGTATGACGCCATGAAGATATGTATTAGAAACAGAAAATGTTAGATGTGGCCGGATCTGACTGTAAACACATTTTTTCTTTTTCAATTCTTTTATTTGTTTCTGCATATGCCTTTCAAATGTTATTTATATACTTTAAACAAAAATAGAGCTGATCAGTTGCATTTGTTTTCTGGGTTTATTGCTGTTGCATGAGATATTGGAAATGATGTTGGCTGACTAAAAAGCAAGTGTCTTGGGCCAGTCTTTGGAGTTGAATCCAGAGTTTCTCTGCGATTGGCCTGCTGGGAGTTATGCACTCTCTGCCAGTTTTCTTGTGGAAACATTTAATGAACCGCTCTCATGTTAATGGTCTTTTTTTTTTTCTTACTCCGCTTGACTTGCTTGCTTTTGATTTTTTTCTTACACTGTCGCTGCTTCAGCTCTGACTTTCATATGTGTTTTGTCCAATTATGGATTTCTTGTTTGCTGAGTAAGATCCAGTCTTTGGTTATCATGCTCTCCTGTCTCAAATGTCTTCACTGTTCTTAATCCAAGTTCTCATCATTCCCTCTCATCGCATCCTACTGTAAAAGGTGGTTTTATTGTTCATCTTGCATTACATTCACATCACATCTTGCTCTGTTTCTCTCCTTTTTTATTTTTTGTGTCGTAAAAACAGCAAATTATTAATGTACATCTATCTGACTGTATGTCCTTCACAAAAATTCAAATACATAGAAATCATTCTTTTTTTTTTATTAGGATATAATTATTTTTTGTTTGTTTATTTTATGGCAGCATGGTTATATATGAGTGCTGTCCTGGATACATGAAGCTGGAGGGCATGAAAGGATGCCCTGCAGGTAGGTGGCTCACAGCACAGTCCCCATCTGAACTAATAATATCATTCTCTGTACAGACTAGTCTGTTTCTGAGCATGAACAATTCTTCTGCTTTTCCCTCCCAGTGGCTCCTATTGACCATGTGTATGGCACACTGGGGCTCGTAAATGCTATACAGACACAGCGATACTCTGACATGTCCAAGCTGAGAGAGGAAATTGAAGGCAAAGGCTCCTTCACCATGTTTGCACCTAGCAACGATGCCTGGGCTGAGCTGGACAGTGTGAGTAGGCAATAGGTAGACAATTACTCACACATATTTACTGCCCTTTAACTAATGCTGTGATTTCTCCAGTCTATACGGAATGCACTGGAGAGCAACGTGAACATCGAGCTGTACAATGCTCTTCACTTCCACATGGTGAACCGCCGTCTTCTGACGAAAGACATGAAGAACGGCATGACTGTCCCTTCCATGTACAGTGACCTGGGGCTCTTCATTAACCACTACTCGAATGGGGTCAGTTTACGCACAGTGTGAAAATACACAGGATTGCATGAATATGAAAACTGATTGAATAATGTCTATAAATTACTTTTTTAACCCCACTGAATGTCAAATGTCCTCCCTGTGAAGATTGTAACAGTGAATTGTGCCAGGATCATTCATGGTAACCAGGTGGCCACAAACGGGGTGGTGCATGTCATCGACCGGGTCATCAGTGCTGTGACCAACACCATCAAGGGCACCCTGAATGTCAGAGATGACATCTCCTCCTTCACTGTATGTAACATACACAGAACTCTGAGCAGATCCCTGAAAAAATGAGTTACAAAGCAAATATTATGGCTGACTAATATGCTTGGAGTGGAAAGTATGTAAAAATTGAATTAGTGTACTGTGGCATTCTGTAAGTTACTATGAGCTCTCACAAAGTATCAGTTGAAATCTTAAAGTTAACCTTTAGCAAATAGTTTAGATTTCTATCACTGTATGTTGCATGTGAGACACTGTCCTGTCTTGTTTACCAGACCGCAGTACTGGCATCTGGTATGATGGACAAGCTGGACCAGCCTGGCCAATATACTCTGTTTGCTCCCACTAATGAAGCCTTTGACAGACTGGGCCCAGGTTACCTGGAGCAGATCATGGGAGACAAGGCTGTTATTAAAGGTACATTGTGAAACACATGAATATAATGACATAAATTACTAGCATTACCATCATCTGATTGATTTTGGTGTGCAGAGGTATTCAAATATGTTTGATCTTTTGTTCATTTAATATATAACATTTGACCTGAAGTGAAATCATGTTAATAATTTTAGCTCAAATTAGGTCTCATTCAGCAGTAACAGCATGTCTAAACGTAGTCGATAAATTCTCAGAAATAAAGGAGTAGACAAATATTCACACACACACACACACACACACACACACACACACACACGTCTACAAACCACACAGTGAATGTGGGAAATTTATGTCTCCGCAGTGGCAGCTTATCTGCTTATTCACTGAATCACAGACCAGCCAGGAACGTCTGTTAATATGAAGCTAGTTTGTGGTGTACTCAGTGAGTGGCCTCCTCTGGGAACACAATATAACCACAGATAAATTCTCAGACACTTGGTAAACAGGCTTTGCTGACCAACCATGTTAGTACAGCCTCCAAAGTAAAGATTGGTATGGAGTCTTGAGCCCTATTTCTACAAGGGAAGATATGGGCCACAGAGTAATTTGGCTTGTGCCATGGCTCTGATTACATTTGAATTTTTGTGGCTTTGGAAACATGTTTCATGTCGTAATTAAATCTGTTTGGCTTTGCTTCTGCCAGTTTTGCTTAATTTTATGGTTGGACTCAGTCAGAGGTGTAATCCCATATCTAAATGTTAGCAGAGGTGCCTAAATATTTCTTGGAGGGCATAAGAAAGCTGAAAGAATGCATGTATTCTGAGTAATGATCAGAACCATAAACCTCAGATTGCGTCGCCATATTACAAAAATAACTACAAGTAACCGACAGTCTCTTTCTCTCTCTATTTCTCTCTCTCTCTCTCTTTGTCTTTCTCTCTCTCTCTCTCAGCCCTGGTGAACTACCACTTGTTGAACAGTGTCCAGTGTGCAGAAGCAATCATGGCAGGGTCAGTATATGAGACTGCAGAGGGCAGCACCATAGAGGTAGGCTGTGACGGTGACACTCTGACAGTCAACGGCATCAAGATGGTGCTGAAGAAGGACATAGTTACCACCAATGGTGTCATCCACCTCATCGACCAGGTGCTCATCCCTGACTCAGGTAAACGAGCCATATTATCATCCAAGTTCTCCTGTAGCACAAGTAAAATCCTTGACTACATTATTTTTCTGTGACCACTATCATGTTGTGTTTATGTGATCCATATCAGCCAAGGAAGTGATAGAGCTGGTGGGAAGTGGCCAGAGCACTTTCAGTGACATGGTGTCTGAATTGGGCTTAGCCGCTGCCATGGGTCCAAAGACAGAGTACACACTCCTTGCTCCTGTCAACACTGCCTTCACTAGTGAGTTGATCTCCAAACCAGTTTTTACGGACAGCAGAATGGCACAGTGATTTAGTAAAGTGACTTTGATAAAGACATTGAAATGCTTTGCAGGGTGTGAAAGAAAAGTTATATTTTATCCTTCATGGTTCAAAAATGTGTTACTGTTATTTTGTTTTTTACTTTTCTAAGGACTTTTGAAAACACAAACAAGAAAATATAACATAATTTATCAGAACTGCCATTTAATATTACCTGTTTGACTTTAAATCTCTAACTTTTCTCTGTGTTTGTCAGAGGAGGTGATGTCAACAGACCAGAGCTTTCTGAAATCCATTTTAGAAAATCATATCCTGAAGCTGAAAGTTACACTGGGTGAGCTCTACAATGGACAGCTGCTGGAAACATTGGCTGGCAAACTGCTCAGAGTCTTCATTTACCGCAATGTGAGAACTATGTGTGTGTGTGTTTGTGTGTATTGTGTATTAGACAGTTAAACAGAGTCAGGAGGGAATAGAAATAAAAGATAAAAAAGAAATGATGGAAAGACAATGGAGAACATTGGCTTCCATTTTAGAAATCTGAAAACCATTACCAGGCTTTTACCAAGTGCTAACATGATTTTGCTGTCTCTCCATGGTAAACAAATGCAGTAAAACAGCTAATTAGTCCAGCCTTTGGCAGATGAAGTGTGTATCTGCTCTTGTGGGTGAGATATTAGAATCAGATGGGTTTAATTTCCTCACAGAAACTTTGTTTTGTTCCGTTTGATCAAGTGCAATCAAACAGGACAGTGTGATAGTCCTCCTCCCATCAGCCAAATAGTTACCAGATTTGTACGGTGACTTTTAGACCTGTAACCCTACTCCTTGAATGTTTTAGGCTGTGTGCATAGAAAATGCATGTATGGTGCGCGGTGGTAAGGAGGGACGCAATGGAGCCCTCCATGTTATGAGGTCCCTCATCAAACCAGCTGAGAAAACAATCTACGAGATCCTGATTTCTGAAAAACGGTTCAAGTAAGAAATAATGACATCTTCTTATAAGATATTTTTCTGCTGTAGTCATTATTACTTACATTTGATTGTATTGTTTATTTGTTTGTTTTAATATGTATATTTGCATTCCTGACTTTGAAAGACTTTGTATCATTAGCCTTTCTGCACATTATTATGTGATTATATCCACATTATATGATAGTATTGTATATATATATGATGTGTGGAAAATGAGGTACATCACACAAGGGAAAGGGGTCAAGCAAAGTTTAAGTGCAACAATAATGAAGAAACTCAGCCAGAGTCGATACCAACGAGGTGAAAAATATGTAGTCACACATTTGATAGACCACAGACTTCTCAGAGCTGTGGTGTGAGGAGAACCAGGGGCACCACCTTACCATAGGCATTTCACATTTTCTGTGTATATACTTTGGCTGCAGTTTTCTAGAGGTTGCTAATGATGTAACTGAGGAAGCAGATGTGTGAATCAGTGGGACCACACAAATACACGAGTCGTACGCAAAACCCAACCTAAATCCATAGTCATATCAAAACCATGACAAAGTCATGACAAAACCATAATCCTGTCTAAAATGAGCATAACACGCTACCAGTTTTTAGTCCAAATGTGACATATTGTCTGGTCTTGTTACTTTTCTGTTAGGAAAAGTGTTTAAAGACTAAAGAAGAAATACATAAAAACTAAAACTGCTAAATAATAATAATAATAATAATAATAATAATAATAATAATAATAATAATAATAATAATAATATTTTCCATCCTTGAGTGTAATTTCTGTGATAGATTTTACCCTGCACATTGCTCTTTAATTTCAGCTTTATTTTACTTCTACAGTATGTTGACTATGGGATTTGTTGATTTCTTCACCTATTCCATTTCTGATGAATGCAGGATTTTCCTGTCGCTGATGGAGATTGCAGGTCTGACTGATCTGCTGAAACAGGAAGGCTCCTACACAATCTTTGCACCAACAGACGATGCCTTTAATGGCCTCAGTAAAGAGGACTTTGATCTGCTCAAAAGTTAGTGCTCCGTTCAAAAGAACATATATCCACATCCTTTCATGCATCTCCTTTTTGATTTGTCATTTATCATTTTCAAGTTCATTTCTTAAAGTGATACAATACCGGAGGCAGACGGCATGAGGAGTGAAAAACATCATCTCATCATGTTTTGTCTTGTGTTGTTGTGGACAGGTGATCTGAATGCTTTGAGGACTATTCTCCTGTACCACATCAGCAATGGCGTCTTCATTAATGGAGGACTGGAAGGAGGAGTTACCAATTTGCTAAAGACAATCGAGGGCCACAACATACAAGTTCTATCTGTATGTACATAATAAGCATCATGTGTGTTTTTCTGTGTGTCTTGAGAAATCAAAGAGACAGGACTGATCACTATTTAAGGATCTTACCACATTTCGCAGTTATTGAAAAGTCAAGCAGAGGTAAATGCAAAATCAGTACATCAAATTCAACTCATCAAGATATGTTGCATTAGTTTGTGTAGCCCACAAACAAAAGGCATTCTGTGAAATGTATGCCAGTTGAAGTATAGAAGACAATATCCAAGGGAGCATATTTGTATTATGTAATTAATTATGTTTTCTTCCTGTTAAACAAAATGTAACATGTGCTTATGTAGGCTTGAAACAACCAATTTCAACCAAAATATCATGATACCCATCCACCAACTTTTAGCAGCACAGAGTTAAGTTTCATTATGACACACACACAAATTCCTCCCAACGTTATGTCCCGTCTGTCTATCCTGTTTCCATTTGGAAATACGTCACGATACGTAAGTTAGAAACTCCCGAAATTCTGTTTCATCTTGACTTTGAATGAACTTAGCATCCTTTTCTCAGAGCCTCCATTGTAAGACGTTAACACAATCTTTCCCCACATTCTCATTTAAACAATAGCATCAAGGAGCCGTTGCCTTTCATTACTTCAAAGCTAGATATCTCTGGAAAAATGCCAGAAGTAATAAAACCTGGCTTCCTGTCATTTCCAACGCTCAGTCTCCATCTCTTCTCATTCACTTATCCAACCATTTTTCTCTGTCTTACTCTTGCTTGTCAGTCTTTGTAACAGCTTTATCATCATTTCACCCATTACCCATTACCTCCACTTTGCCCACCCTCTCTCTGCTATTGTGCTATCAGGTTATCAGTCAGTGCCTTGTATCAGGCCTACAGGACTTCCTTAACAGACATTGGAAAGGTTGTTTGATATAATACACCAACAGGAGAGCAGAATATTCAGGCCTCTATCTGCTAAAAACAGTGGAGGCAGTGATTCATTGAAAGGCGTGGTTGTATTTTTAAAATCTGGATTTTGATGTGCATAGCTCAATTTGATGGGTGAGAGATGGAGAGAGAAGAAAGGAAACCTATTCCTTACTAACTCAGCATCAGCATGTCCGCCTCCAGTTACCTCCAGAGAAAATTTAATTGCAGGAAATTAATCATGAATGGAATTTCCAGATCACTTCCACTCACTTCCAACAATGGAGCACATTGCCTGGGATTCTTATTAAGTAATGTCTGAGGTAGTGTAATAATTAAAATCATTTTCTTGGTTCACTGTTTTTTAGGCAGCAGTTAGCATACTGTAACTCACAAAATAAGATTGTATTGGTTGATTTGTAAAGTAGATATACATTCAGTGTTTTTATCTGTTCCAAGGTAAACAACTCAATTCATGTCAACTCAGTGGATGTGCCGGACAGCGACCTGATGGCAACAAATGGTGTGATCCATGTGGTAAAGAATGTTCTCTATCCTGGGGGTAAGAGCTGCATACATTACCATACATCCATATAATATGCACCCTGTGCTAGGATGCATTTTTTTTGATAATGCATATTATTTACAGACCTTCCTGTGGGCAGCCAGGATCTCAAGTTCATCCTGGAGAAACTGATTAAGTACATTCATATAAAGGTATGGAGAGAGAACACACACATTTCTATGAATATGTGCAGGTCAAAGAGAATATTTAATTTTCTTGTGTGTCTTTTGCATCATATGAACCTCCTATTCTGTTATGTTTTTTTTACTCTGTAGTATGTTTCTGGATATTCTTACACTGAGATCCCACTCACCTTCATCAGTAAGTTTCCATAATGCCACTATCGCTGTATGTAAATATTATTGCATCTACAACAACTTAAAACTAACTGTTTCTTCACAGAGAAGATCATCACAACTACACGTTACGTTAAAGGTAAGACTACTATTATTAACTTCATTAAAAGACATTGTCAACAAATAGAGTTATCATTAGTGGTGATGATAAAAAAAAAACTGATGTTCTTTGATCAAAAATGAGGCAGTGCTCTTTCAATGAAATCCAACCTGTAGCCACATGCATTTTACATGCATATCATCACTCCATTCAGGCCTCTCCCATGGTCTTTCTTCTTTGTTCATCTGATTATCCACTCTCAAAGCTGCTTTAGTCCACTTGGACCTCTTGGCATATTTAATCAAGTCCTTTAGGAATGAGGTAATTAGTCTGTCAAAACATAGAAGACGCTTGGATGTTGTTCATTCATTTGGGCTTGGTCCAGTGCACTTGACTAGATGTATAGAGTAACATAGGAGAGATGAAGTTCAAAGGTGATTAAACACAGTAGTTGGACTATAGAGCTGAAGGTCAGGATCAGGACAGGGGGCTGCAATTGTATACTATAATTTTACTGAAATACAAATGTTATATTTGATAAAGCTATAATGAATTTTATTTTCTACTATTTTTAGCATTTTGTAAATAGTTTTTAGTCTCTGTGCCTTCTTCATTTCCTTAAATGAAAGAATGTATATGTGAAAAGAAAAAATCAGTCTGCTTTATTCAGTTACGGTGGCGCTCACAAGTAAGCACTGTTTTGTTTTATGGGTCTGCAAGCCACAAGGTTTACTACTGCACATTATTATGCAATTTTTCAAGAAATTTAGTGGTTAGATGTTCTAAAAGTACAAACTATGTTGTGATAAATGATATGATGTATGATGATATATGGTGCAGCTCCTAGGATGTGATTGATTAGTTTAATTTCCTGAATAGGAAGAGTGCCTCATCATGGTAAAACAAACTAACTATTTCTTAAGAGTCTTAAATGGAAATGGAAATGGCTTAAATTGCTTGCTTAAGTTGATTTACAGGACTTTAAGAAGAAATAAAACCTGTGAATAAATTATAAATGACATATGCGGCCGTGAAACCATGACAGAATACACACTCAATTTTTACACACACACAAACACACTTATAAATATAAATTATATTATCTTTACCATTCATGTTATGCTGGAATAATTTATCATGCATATCATGATCGTGTAGTAGCGTAGTAGCATATCCTCACAAAGCAAAGAAGCTAGGGCATTAAGCATAAATTAAAATAAGAAAATCTCTCATTTAATTTATGGGCTTTGAAAGACAGATGTGAGTCTGACTCTGATTATGGGACCAGGCCACATACCAAGGGACCTTAGGCCAAAGATTAGACGCACTCTGATACAAACACACATCTGTCAGCTTTCATGTTTATATGGCTCATATAAATACTGTCACACAAAAGAATCATCGCTCAGAAGCAGAAAATACAAAAGACGTTGAAGAATGTCCCTGGCTGAAGTTTCTTTTGAAACTGAGTCAAAAGTGGATTTGTAAGGTTTTACGGAGATACTGTAGTAGTAGTCTTTAGTTCTCAGCCCCAGATGGGAATTTACTGACTGGGATCCAATCCTGGTGAGAGGGGGATCAGGTAAAGGTAACATGTAGCATTTTCTCCTTTGATATCATTTTCAAACTAGTAGTCAAGATTCTTTAAACACCAAAACTTGTGTTTTATAAACATGTCAGACAGAGTGTAATGCAATGCTTCAAATTCAGCAAAGAGGAGAAAATTTAATACGTCCATAGAGAGCAGCTCACTGGATGATAGAGTGGGACAGCAGCAGTTATTAGAGTCTCCTTAGTTTCAGTGATGCAACCTTACATCCTACACCCATCAACCTCTATTTATCCTGCATGCTATGATAATTTCAAAAACTGTACCTCAAGCCTCCTTTTCACTCATAATAGAGAATATGTGGTTTTAAAGAAACTTTCCCCAATATATTCCTTAAGAGATGCTCATGTTACCTCTCCCTCTCACAGTTGCTGGGGTCATTGAGTCGGAACATCAACCAGATGTGGAGCCGGAGATGACCAAGGTAACCAGGATCATCAAGGGAGAGCCTTCTATCACCACATTGACCAAGGTCATCGAGGGAGAGCCTTCTATCACCAAAGTGACCAGAATTATTGAAGGAGAGCCTCCCATAACCAAAGTTACAAGAGTTATCGAGGGTAAGTGCCTGAACACTCTTAGAGCATTTATCATTAAATTTTATCAATTAGATGATAAAATTTGACATATATTCTCTTTTTTGCAGGTGGAGTGCTTGACACAGATGAAAAGATTGCAGGTCAGTTTCTCTTTGCACATTTGCTCCCTAGAAGAGCATGGCAGTTAGTAGAGCTTTGGTGCATCTTCTAACAGCTCTAATGCATCCAATTGTATCCATGCTCTTGTTGACCACAGTTAACTGAGCATCACCTTCTAATGTGAATTTCATTTCACATTACATTTCACTCTTCTTCGGTGATCATCAGTTAAGTCGTCAGACATATAGTTTTCATGGTGTGCACCTTTTGTGTCATTTATGGTTGTTTTGTGAATTTTTTATACTAAATTATAAATCCAAATTTCACATTTGATAATGTTAGACATGTGTCACTAATTATCAACATAAGTACTGTCTTAAAGAGTAGCAGGAAATGGGCCCAAATGCAGGACAGCAGGCCAAACAATTTGAAGAAATTCTTTATCAAAGAATCATAGGCAAAAAACAACGCTGGCAAACCAGAACAAAACAGTAGGCAGCACGAGACTGCACAAACAGAACAGAACCAGAATAGAGGATCCAACAAAGACTGAACTGAAAGCCAAGACTAAAATACAAAACTGAACTAATAAGGGAATAGGAATCAGGTGACTAGACTCAAGGGCAGGCTGGAAGTTGCTTAGCTGGGGAAGACATTGGAAGCAGGGCATGGCTAACGGGGATAATGCAGGGCAGGTGTGAAGGGAAAGTATGAAGAGAAAAGCAGAAAAGAGACAGACATGCCCCTCGAGGGACAATGCCAGACATCCCCAAAACCCAACATCGAACACAGGACAGACCGCCATCGGGAGACTGGAGGAAGAGGCCAAAACTGACAGTCCATTGGCCAGGACAAAGTGCAGATAGCCAGGAAGATGGCACTTGGACAGGCAACCAGAGCACAGGGAACCAAGTAGGCAAGGTTCGGTCAGGGTTCCAGAGCACAAAGAACAAGGCGGGTTGTGCTCATTTGGGCTGCCTGGGGGCTGAACAGGACCAGAGCAAGAGATCCCAGGCGGGTGGCCTGTATACAGGACCAGAGGCTGTCATTCTCTCATGCCAATTAAAAGCAGTGGCTGTTCAGGTAAATCTAAAGTTTCACAAGAGTACCAGCATGACCAATCACTCATGAATCCAACTGCCAAATCATCATTTTAAGTTACCTATATTTCCATCACAGTCAGGTTGATGAGGAGAGCCAAGGGCAGAAAAATAATGCCAATAAATGTTTAATAGCTGGAGCAGTTACAGCATGTCACTTCCTGGCTGCTGTAATGTTTGGGGGGAATCACAAATCATCTGTAATAACAATAATGGAGAACCAGATATGTTCAATACTGTTGAACACTGTTTCTTGGGATTGGATAGTATAATATGAAAATTTTTGGATATCCTCCATTCAAAATATCCCAAGCTCATTCTGGTTTATGGTGTTTGTGTAGGCACAGAAATGATGCTAAAGGAGTTGGATTTTTCCAGTCTTTCTTATGATTAGGCACACGTAACTACATAATAAAAGCCAAGATTATGGTACGTGTTCTTCTACAGCTCATGGTGCACCATGATTTGGATGTCTGTCACTCTCCCTACTTATTCATCTTGTTCTTTTCTCTTAGTCAAGAATCTCATCACTATGCATTACTCTGTCTATGTCAGTGGCGTGCAGTGTGCAAATAGTCTGCTTCACTGGTGTCTTGCAGCTTAGTTTGCGGGCTGAGAAAAAGAATTTGCTCTCTTTTTCTGAGCTGAGTGCAACCATGCACACCTGTATTTCGCACCTTGTGCATTTGTGTGCACGTGTGTGTTCATAAATACCACACATATGTGCTTCATTTTGTGTTGGCGGTGGCGGAGGAGGAGGTGTTTACGGGGTGTATGTACCTGTCAGTCTGTCCATCTGTCAGTACAGTTGCTAAGTCGTTACATGACTTTCAACCCCCTTCTCCGCTGCCCGTCTGAAGGTGGAGCCAGGTTCACCACGGCGAACGAGCCTCATATCATTGAGGGTAGGGTCTCCTTACATGAACTTTTTTTCACAAAAAAAAAGTTGTGAATTTTCCTCCTTGAAATGGTCACATTTGCCAATACATAGTCATCATATGCAAGAGAAGTGGTCAGTCCAAGGTGGAAAACAGAATGTGATGCATTTTATTGTATGTGAGGGACAAATTGCTCTGCGTCGTGGATCTAATGGTTTTGTTTTGAATATTCAGTTCCAGACTTCTCAAAGATCACCACCATCCATGGAAATCCAAATTTGATTGATGAGGAATCACAGAGAATAACCAAAATCATTCAAGGTGAATACACATTACTTCAGATTTGCACAGATTTTGTGTTGTACTTGCATGTGTGTGTGTTTGATCAAGAGCAGTGAATTACTGAGCCCTCTCTTCATTTCATAGGAGGAGGTAAATTCGCTGCTGCCAGGAAAGGTCCAGGTAAGAGTACAGTCATTTGATGACACATGTATCATGTCAATGTTGGACTGAACTAAGACTATGAAGAAGAAAAGTTTGCCAAAAACCACATAATCACTGCTGGAATCATAATCTAACCACAAATCCATTGTTGGATTTTTCTTTTGTGCTCTTTTTTTTTTTCCCCATTACCTACCTGTGAATGCCTCATATCTTTCCTCCATGTTTTCTTTTGTTTTTGTTTGCATTCACACAATGATTCTCTTCATGAACTCTCTTTTTACAGTTCGAATGAGGAAGAAGGTAAAGATCGCCAAGCGTCACAACAAGCCAACGCAGTGAATCCCACAGAGAGCAAAAAACCTTTGGGCTCACCGCAGAGACTGAATGCATCTCCAGTGCTCCTGGTCGAGCGCTGGAGGACTGAAAAAACTGTGTACCAATAGGGTGAAATTACATCAATCTAGCTATTTCTTTGCCCAAACCAGCAATATGAATGATTGTTTACTATTTCATCTGGAATTGTATGTGATAGGCATGATGTGTAATAGCAATGCAATGAAAGTAGAATACCCTTCATGTAAGTAATGTAAGTAAGCAAGGGAAATATGAATATTTGCTGTGGGATAGATGGGGTAAAAGGTGAGATATATATTCTACCACTGACATTTTTTAATGGTTTTTGCTTTTTTTATCATGTCACTTTGTAAACAGATGGCTTGGGAAGATTTTTGTATGCTTTTTATGGTGCTCGCATTCTGTACAACAGATGCATTTTAATGAATACGAAAGACAAAAGAAACTGTTTTGCTACTATTAGATGCTGTACTGTACCACTGTAAATTATCACATGGTAATTAAAAAATACAATGAATTTTTATTCAGTTTATGGTCATTTTTTACAACTTCCATGACTGCTGTATTTACATGAAAATTAATTCATCTTTTGTTTCAGTTATTTATAGTTCAACATCCTAAGAGTAAAGAAACATTGGTATCTGGTAGCAAGAGACTTCTTTAGTTTATCTTTAGCAGCACAAAAGCAAATTAGGAGAGTCCCATCATCACCAGTTTGTTTCTAAAACCCCAAAGTTTTAATTCCATATGAATCCTATTATAAATCAAAGCTCAATTCAGAACATAATCCAGTTTACAAAGAATACTGTATACAGTACTTTGGGAGTCTCCACTATATTTAGATGCTTTAGATGTTTGAAGATATACAGTATGTTTCTCTGATTTGTTTTTGTGGCAAAAGAACTACATGCTTAATTTCTCATTTCATATCACATTCTCGTTCTCTTAAATTACATTATTCTCTCACATTATCTAAGTGTTAGCACATTGTTAGCTTAATACTAGTATACTAGCCATAGTTATTGTTATTAATTTGTGGTTTTCTGACCATGTACTGTACATATAGTGCAGAGGTGCAGGGGAACATGCACACACCCATATTTATGTTTCTTAATCACTCATTTACATTGTACGGAGTTGCTGCTATTTAAATAAGACTTATTCTCTATTTACTCTGGTAATTCTCTCATTGGCTTTGGACAGTCAGCAAAAAGGACCTGATGAATGTATGTAGCTCAGCTGCCATTTGAATCGTGTGAATTTCATCTGACAAAGTTTTCAGGTGATTTCATTTTGATTCATCCTTTGCATTGGCAGATTAAAGGCTATCTGCATGGTGACAATATGTACACAAGGTCTACACCAAAACTAATGAATACGCAATGCATTATTTTGTCTATAACACACAATTGATACTACACAAGTGTGCACATATCAGACTTGACATTTTCCTGGAATATACTTTTCCCCTGAGAAGCAAATGAACATGGGACAGTAAGCTTCAAATGATGAGATAGTTCTCAGTGTAGCTCTGTTGCAACATCTTTAAAATGATCCATAGCAACATATCCAGGGCAGCAGCAGCAGAGGGGGGTTAAAGTTTGCATAAGCATTGCTGGCTTAACGTCATAGACTGCCAAAAAACAAGGCAAAAGGTTTGCTTTTTAAGTGATGTGAAACTTGCTGTTTGATGACATTAAGCTGTCTCGATGCAAATCTTAACAACCACTGTTCAGATAGTCAGATAGTTTTAATGGGTGGATTCATCATTTGTTATCAGCGAATTTTGCCTTTGCTGACTCTTTTACTTTGTTAGCTAGCTAACTGTGTGGATGTGACATTAAACAAAAGCAACATTAAACAAAGTGAAATAAGACTCAACCAGTGTGAATCAATCAATAAAACACAGCATCACCATATTATTTCAACCAAACATTTCACTTAGAACTTCTCCAGACTTCTTGGCATATGCCACAAATGACTATGCAAGACATATAAATTAGCTTTGCAGAAACTGTGGTAGAAAACATGTCCACAGAAGACTATCATTAAAGGCACTGATTCTTAAAAAATAACATAGGATAATAACAGAAATTCATTCATTTTTTTCTATTTCAAACAGTATGATAACAGTCTCTCAAACTGGCGCAGAGTGGGGATAAAACTAAAACACATCATGTTACAATAATATTCCTCGACCACATATGATGTGGCAGAAAATCGGACATGATATTTTCACCATTTCGGTGTCTCACTGAAAAATGTCAATCAAAAAATATACATAAACAAGCGCAGGAGATGCTGAGACCCATTTCATTTGAGATACTATACAATATACAATACAAACTACCATATATATATAGGCATTCAGTTTGCTCATTAAGTTAACTGAATCAATTCACTATTCACTCTTAGAAGTTCAACTTCTTTGAGATCTATTGTTAGAAACAATGTTGATGTTACAGTCATAGTATAGTCATAGTAACAAAAGCTCAGCATACTTTGATGTTGAAGTGATTTCTGAGTGTAAGTGATGTGTAGACTGTCACCATTTCCTGAATGAGCAGACATTTTGTAACGAAGAAAACATTTTTCATCTTGCCAATTGGATGTGGAAATAATGCCTGCTTTGGCAAAAGGTATGGGCATCTTGCATGTAGTTGTCATGATAGAATTTCTCATCAGCTACCTGCAGACACACTGTGTATGTTATATTTCTGTATTTCTGTTGCAATATAAGTCAGCCTTCATTATTATACGTATTACATTTTGTGGCCACTTTTGGTATCAGTGAAGCAATACAATGCGTGACATAAGTCCAGAAAAACACCTGGTTGTCTATACTTGAGGCCTCAAGGGCTAACTGTGTGTTAGACTAGACAAGCTTTTAGTGTCTTAACTCCAGCTGTCATGGGACACTGAGGGTCTAAAATGGTGGTATTTCATTTTTGCACTTCATCTTTTCACATTTGAAATATGTAGAAAAATATTTTAATATTTCATGTAACATATGCAATATATATTACAAAAGCACCCTAACAATTATTGAGTGATATGCTGACCTCACAAGAACACTAACTTGTTAATTATCTCGCTCCAGGAGTCAAAGTGTTGAAATCAATGGCTTTCCATGAATATAGAGATGATAGAATGGGTCTATTGTCTCTCTCTGCATTGAACACAAGATTACTGAAATAAGAAAACTGTTGAATGAGTCTCACAAAGACACATTCAATCCAGGATCATGGATATGATTTAGTTCATATCATCATTTTCCAAAAATATATTAGCCAAGTATGAACTCACAGGCCTCTAAAGAATCATGCAATAATGAACGAGTATAATAGCTGAACATAAAAAAAAAAATGGAAATCCGCCCTGTGGAATGGTCTGTGAGTGTCAGTAAATAAATTGGTAATAAGAAAGACTCATATCCTTCTCTAGCTATGGTAATGTGTCCTTCTAACTGAATGTGAACTTTTCAGCATTATTAAGTCCATGTTTGTTAGGCAATTCAACCAATGCTGCCAACACCTTTCAAATCATTTTAACAATTAACCACCCAATAAAAACCCAGACTTTCATTTTGTTGTGAGATTGACATTATGATGGATGTACTGTGACAAAGAAGTGTTTTCAAACCACTGCAAATGTGCCACTACCACTGATCTCAGACAATGCGTTTACATTGTGTGTGTTGAAATGGATTAGGTAAAAGGAAAGGTGTGCATTGTAATGTTTGTGTTATATATATTCTTTATTTTTTGTATATTTTTTTCAACCATTTAGGGTTACTACATCACACAGCATATTGGATGAGTAAAGAAAATACAAGTCTAATAGTCTAATTCTTTTATCTCTTGTGTTTATGAGTTAAGAACAAGTGAAAGAAGGTTTTGCCAGGATAATCTCTCTAAATTCTAAAAAAAAAAAATCATATTTTTTTTTTTATCTGTGAAACAGGTGGATTTTTTTTTTCATCTGTGAAACTGGTGAGAAAGAAAAGTTTTGCCAGGATCAAGTTGTTTTTTTTTTCAATGTGTGAAAGTAGCAGGTGAAAAAAATAAAAAAGTTTGTCGGGATTTTTTCCCAAGTGTTTTTTGTTGTAATACTAATTTCAGCCACAAGAGGGGAAATTTTTTTTGTCATCTGTGAAATTGTAATATTCATTTGGGCCACAAGGGGCCACAAGTGCACCACTACCCCATGTTCTAAATAGGACTGAAAGCACTCATGTTTTCTTCCAGGTGAATTTTAATAGCTCCATACCCTCTAAACACACGGTACACATGTGTATTAGCAAATTATGTAACATTACTGTCGGTAATTTGTTAGCTATACTAATGTTAGCTATTAGCCCGCTAGCTGGCTATTGGCTGTTAGTGCACTAGCTAGCAGACTAACGGCTAATGGCCGAACTAGCTACCAGGCTAATGGCCACACTAGCTAGTAGACCATTTCACAGATGAAAAAAATTTTTTTTAACTTTTTTTATGGAACTTAGAAAGATTATCCTGGCAAAACTTTTTTTTTTTGCTTGTTCTTAACTCATAAACACAAGAGATAAAATAATTTAGATCAAGACTTAGAAATTGGATCTCCAGAAAAAAAAAATCTTGCTTGCCTTTCAGGTCTTCCACAGATAAGGCAGCAGAGAAAGCAACTTAAAGTAAAATAAAATGAGAAGAATTTCATTATAATACAGTCTCATATTTACTGTCAGCTCTGATAGATTTGCATATATAAACATCTATATATTTCAATAGACTGAAATATAAGCACATAAAGTACAGTAGCAGATTACAGTAGCAGAAGTTATCTTGAAATTATTATTATTATGTATTTGCATTACATAAATAACTTAAAATTACTTATTTTCTTGCTAGAGCTTATCTTTGCTTTTATTTTTCATATCAGGAAACAGTATATCTTGAAAGACAAAAACACTAAGAAATATGATGACAAACATAGTGTCAGAAAATGTTACAATCACTGCAGGTGCTGTATTGAACACTCGCCATGTTTGCAGTCATATGACAAAAAGTTCAACAGATTTCGCGGGAACAGATGATGCGGTCTATTGCAGAGAATTTCACTGTGATTTCCAAGACTCAACAGTCATCAACACCTGCTATCATCCCACCAAAACACAGCAGGATTTCTTGTGCAAATCCGTGTGTGCTTCTAACCAGTAGTTCCTCTATAGAGAGAGCATTTAACGGTGATCTATGTGTCTGTGGAGAGAATGATGTCACGCCTTGCAGATGCCCTTTGGGAGCAAAGAGAGCAAATTTGTGTGTGTGTGTGTCTGCATATACGTGTGTGTGTGTATGTGATCTGTCATAGGCTACTTTGTTGACAGATTTCAGACTTAGGAACAGGAACAGCCTGGGGACTAAAGCCATGTCCTCAGTTGGGAAATAGCAGATTTTTTTTGTCAGTAGTTAAAGTGAGGGTTAGGTTAAGGTTAGGGTAAGGGTTAGGGTTAGCCAAATAGCAGTGTTGGTTAGGGATAGGGTAAGTGTCCAGAAAATGAATGCAAGTCTATGTAATGCCCTCAAAAGTGTTCATGGTCTGATATGCATGTGTGTGTGTTGATTTTAATTGTTGCTTGAAGAGTTATGGAGTAATAATTGGCTTTGTATAATCCACATATTTCTTTTACTGAGCTACTATTACTACACACACACACACACACACACACACACACACACACACACACACACACACACGCACACACAAAAATACTGACTGAAATACTGTGTTTTCTCATTCAGCCATTAAGTATAAGGTTTGCTTAATATCAGCTAATTTATGAACACTTAAGTTTCACACTTTTCAATCCTATTTCTTTCAGAGAATATAGCGCACAGGGGATCTGTAGATTTGTTGTAACACAGGCTGCCAAGTCAAACAATGGAGGCTTATAACATCCTGGTCATAATGATTTTCAGGAAAACGCTTTTGCCGTATCAAAGTGTCTAAAAAGTCAGATCCTAGAGGATTTTGACCTTGTATAAAAGAACCTGTCCATATTTCTGAGTTTATTTGCTGTGGTAACTGTCAAATTATCCAAATGCAAAGTTGTGTAAACTATCATGTTCTCATAAAATAAATAAATGCACTACTGTTCAAAAAATGTTTTTCAGTACAGCTCATTACATTGAGATCAATAAATAAATGTGTCACTTGAGGCCTATGTGTGTTTTTACGCTGAAAAATCTGAAAGTTGATGCGGGCCAGCTTTCAGGCAAATTATGTTGTCTAACTTGGTCAAATTGTTTCCAGTCTTCAGAATATCCATGTACACAGCAGCCACAATAGATTTCAAAAAGTCTCTAAAAAACTAAAACTACAAAAAATAACTGTATTTTGTGTTTTAGTCATTCCTTTGTTATCTGCAGTTTACTTTATCTTTGTTGTATAGAATCTGGCAATTGGTGAAGGTACTGTACATAAAATGTATTTATTTAATCATACAAAGGCATCTGCTTTCCTTGTATTCCCATTGCAGCCTTGACTAGTCTCTAACATAGAACATGCACACTGACATCATCCAATTCTTGCCATGATCACATGAAGGATTTTCCAAGGAAAGCGGGTGGGGGGGGGGGGGCAAAATTAGAGAGGGAGTGAGAAGGACAGGAAAAGAGCCAGAGTTGAAAACAAAGGGATGTCAGGACACAAAGGGAGGAAGGCTATGTGCTCACTGTCACAGTTGTTGATACTGGTGACAAGACAGACATGCACAGCACCTGTTTTATGTATGTATGGAGGCGGTTTCTACAGCAGATGTTAGGGTGTCTGACCTTATGTTTGGACTAGTGGAGATGTCCCTCAGGCCAAAAATTATCAGGGTTGCTCAAAAATTTGTGAAGTTAGCAGCAACTGAGAATCACATGGATTTCAGCACAGAAATAAACCAGTGCTGTTAGTGTATACATGAGTGTGTTGTTGATCAATCGAATTAGACATTTATTTGTTTACATAAAACAGAATTATTTACAGTTATCGGTTTGGCCTGTTTCACAATGTCATTAAAATGTGATTTACACTCAAGAAACAATAGCATCATTGTTTCCACATTTTCACCCTTTCACCCTTTTCAAAGCACTGTTTCAGGTCCTGTGATTATCCAACACTCACCCCATGTAGAGATGAAAGGTGGCTGTTAAATGGAAACGAAAGAGAAAAGCAACAGAGGTCTCCACCCACATTAACAATAAAGTCAGAGTTTCTTAAACCAAAAAATGTGTGTGCTAGTCATTTATATCAGTCTTGAAAATAACAAATTATCAAAAAAGTGATTATAATGTTTTTCATGTCTAATAAAAAACAAAAGTCTCTGATGCTTAATTATGTTGTAAAGTGCTGCTTGACAGTTTGTGAACCCTTTAAAATTTTCTGTATTTCTGCATAAATATTACCTAAAATGTGATCAGATATTTACAAAAGTCCTAAAATAAAGTCCTACATAAAGTGAATCCAATTAAACAAATGTGACACAACAACTTTTTCATTTATTTGTTGCTTTCAGTAATTGGCATGACCCCTTTTTATAGCAATAACTTCAACCAAACGTTTCCAGTAACTGTTTCTCAGACCTGCACATCAGCTTGGAGGAATTTTAGCCCATTCCTTTTAAGAATAGTCTCAATTCAGGGATGTTGGCCAGCTTCTTTGCATGAAATGCCTGCTTCAGGTCCTTCATACAACATTTCTGGAAGACTTTGACTCGCCCGTTCCAAAACATTATCTTTCTTTTGCTTTAACCATTCTTTGGTAGAATGACTTGTGTGTTTAGTGTTGTTGGCTTACTGCATTACCCACTTTCTGCTGAGCTTCAGTTCACAGATGGATACCTTGACATTTTCCTGTAGAATTAGCTGGCACAACTCAGATCTCATAGCTCCTTCAATGATTGCAAGCTGTCCTGGTTCAGAGGCAGCAAAGCAGCCCAAACCACAATAATACCACCACCATGTTTCACAGATGGGTTAAGATTCTTATGCTGGAATGCAGTGTTTGCTCATCGCCAAACATAATGCTTCTCATTCAAGCCAAAAAGTTTGATTTTGGTCACATCCATCCACAGAACATTTTTCCAGTCACCATCTGGCTTATCCACGTAGTCTTGAGCAAACCAGAGACTGTAGCAATGTTCTTTTTGGAGAGAAATGGCTTTTTTCTTTGCAACTTTGCCATGCACTCCATTGATGTTCAATATTCTCCCGATGGTGGACTCATTAACATTGACTGTAGCCACTGCACAGGAGGCTTTTAGTTTCATAGACGTTACGCTGATTTCCCTTGGTGCTCTCGGTGTGATTTTTGTTTTTCAACCACTCCTAGAGAGGGTAACAATGGTGTTGAATGTTTTCAATTTGTACACAATCTGCTCTTTAGAAACAGTTTTGAAACCCTTTCCATCCTGGTGTGCATCAACAACTCTTCCTCTAAGGTTCTCAGAAATATCCTTTGTTTGAGCCATGACACACTTCCACAAACCTGTGTTGTGAAGCTTAGATTTTGATAATGACGACCCAGATTTCTCTTCTTTAAATAAGGCAGGTCCTCCCAGACTCACACTTAATCGTCATCCCATCAACACCCGACTCTAATTTCCCCTTCCAATTAATTGATAATTTTAGAGGTACACATACTTTTGCCACGCACAAATATATAACATTGAATCATTTTCCTCAATAAATAAACAAACAAGTGTAAGTTTTTTCATGTCATTTGTTTAACTGATGTTTCTCTATCTAGTTTTAGGACTTGAATGGAAATCTGATCACATTTTAGGTCATATTTATTCAGAAATAGAGCAAATTCTAAAGGGTTCACAAAATTTCAAGTAGCACTGTATATGTTTCCATCTTTAATACAAAGATCACTGTACTTATGCTGCACACTTAAGCTACAGGTAGAATGTGTTGTTCGCTCCTAATAAAGTCACAGTAAAGTCATTTCAGTAAGCGGTGGTTAATTTTGATTTTCATCTCATATGTTCCTGCGACCGACCAGCACCTGAATGAAAATACTGGCTGTGCATGGGGAGTTCTGTCCTTTGAACCACTGTACTTTATCTTTGACAGCTGGTCAATTTAAGTGTTTTTAGGAGACTATTAACTCTAAATAAAAATGTAGATTTTCTTTTATCCAAAATGCAGAAGAGGTAGCAGTAGTTTTTTAAGCCCTGAGTAGTTCCTACAGTCTTCCTCGGAGGCTGTAATGTCACATTGAATTAAATCTGATCTGAATTGAAATACATCTGGGCTAAACCAAAATGTACTGAATCAGCTTTCTCTAAATACAAATGTAACTTAAGATCACTAAACTATATTACATTTGACTTTCTTCCATTTCTTCTGTTTCACAAAAGTTCTATTTGTAGATTTCCTTTTTTGGCATAAAAAGACTGTACACACATGCCATTACACATACAACCCCCATCCATACCCACACACACACACACACACACACACACACAAACACACAAATTCTTGTCTCTTCTGTTTCCTTTTTTCTTTGAATGTTTGAATAATCAATGTGTTTGAAGGCCCTATTGAATCATTTTATTGAACATTTTCAAAGATTTGCTTCCCTCATCGGTATGCTCAGAACTCTCAAGCAGTGTTAAAACCAAATGATAAGTGAAATATAATTTAGCTTGTAGTTGGATTTATCAAGACATCTTCACTCATCTTATAAATAAAAACCATATGACCTTATGCTTTATCAAAGACAACATTCCTTTCCAACCTCTGATTGTTTCAATGCATCTGTTTTAGGACTGTTTAGGAAAGGGAAATGGTTTTAATATGGTCTATTTTCTGAAATTATAGGATTTTCCACAGTCATTTTTAAGTTTCTCCTCTCAATGGAATCGATTTTAGTTTAGAAAATGACATAGTTCATATGGATCGATATGAATAACAGAATAAGAAGAATAACAGGCAGGACATAATCGGTCTCCAAGTTTTCCATAAAAACTGGACATGATACATATCATACATGTGTTCTTGATACTTTTATTAACTTTGTTATCACTCACACAGGGCATCTAAAAGCAACATTGTATTGTCTTTTCTAACACAGCTAAATCAGTTTCTCCAAGATCTCATCTCTTCAACAAGCCCATTAGTTTTTTTTTTAACATAACTCAATTTGCCTGCATAGATAATGAACTCAGTTTTGCCCTCTGATCCAGTGGAAATTTGGCTTCATAGTCTTAAAATGTCAACTGTGATATTCTGGACTCCAGAATATCTAGTGTGGGCTTTTGTTTTACAAGTTTGGGATTTGGATGAGGGGGGTTCTATTGGAATGTGGGCATGTGAAGCTAAGGCGTCTGTGAAATGAACACAGAGTTACACATATCAAGACCAAAATCTTGCTGTCTGCAGGGAAGGAAGTTAATGTTAGAAGTTTGCTACAGCATCCAGTTCCACATGTGAGTTACTGCAGCAACAAAGATTTTTGTGCACGACATTTACAACCAAAAGTTTTTCAAACAAAAGTATTTCCTTTTAAATAAATGTTTATTATTCTTCACTTTATTCAAAATTGGAATGGGGACAAATATGGTATGCTACACATTTTTCAAATGTTGATTATCCGGACTGTATTTGTTTCATTACATTTGAATTGATTTTAGCCAAATAATCCTCAAGATGAAAGCATTTTGTCAAAGATCATGACCACGAACAGTATGTTGCTATTATTAGCAACATACTGTTATTATTGGAAGTTTTCAGAATCAACCAGAAGATCAAATTGTAATCCATTATTTAAGGATTACTAAAATCTTAAGGAAAAGGGCTATATTACTTTAATTAGAATTGCTTTAATTAGAGTGTATCAAATGTGGCTAAATTAATTGACTTGATTGTAAATCAGCATCATAAATAATAATGAGATACAAACAAGATACATTGAGATGTATGCTTTTGTCTAAATTCAGTGCTTTAGAGAATTTAAGATATATTTCTAAATAAATTTGACTTCAGTCAGTGTTGTTTGGTTTTGGTCTTTCTTCTACTTCTGCAGCATAGGAACCTGAAAACTGCCAAAGTAGAGAGCAGCAGTACAGTGGCAACAGTCAGCAACAGCAGCAATACATCTAAACAGTAATATGAGTACCAGGGCATTTTATAAGCCTCTGTACGTAGGTGAGGAGCCCCTTTGTGGCGCATCACATATTCTACCCAGAAGATGGCCCGATCGATGGGTGCCATTGGCTGATCTCTGTGCAAACGTGACAGTCTCTGCATATTCTGTCTGTAGCTGTCCTGATGGAGCATTTCCTTCAGACCTTGTTCAAAACTATGTCCATTAACGTCAGCGAGCTCAATGATCTTTCCAGCTCCTCTCTCCTTCAAACGTAGAAGGTTGTCATATTGGTCGAAGAACAAGGGTATGCCGAGCACAGGGACGCCGTGGTAAATGGCCTCCTGGACTCCATTAGTTCCTCCATGAGCCACAAAGACTTTGGTCTGTGGGTGGCCCAGAAGGTCCTTCTGTGGCATCCAGTCCACCATCAGGGTGTTGTTGCCCAGAGTCGTGGGACGTTCCCCTATGTGTCTCCATATCACCTAATCACAAAACAAAAAGAGTCATTATGAATTCACTGTGTATCTATACATAGCATATTTCTGTTATAACACCTGTTATAATTTACAGCTAATACTCAAAGACACTTTACATGAAATATAAAATTAAATAACCTAAAAAAAAAATACAACACAACACAAGTGTAGAGTGGTGCAGGACATCAAATCACAGCAGTTTTAAAAGATGAGTTTTGATAATATTGTATTAGTGTTAAGTATTGATTTAAACTGTCCTTTTATTAGGTAACAATCTATTTGCAATTCTTCTGTGAATCAATCAGTCAATTAATTGATTGATTTTCCAAACCCACCCATAATAGTGCGTCGGACTCCTTGGTCAGGTTTACAGCCTATCGCCAGTCTATAGATCCTTTTTAAAATTTGACTTATTTCTTGGAGGACTGATTTGTTTCTCTATTTCTGAATAAAAATGGCTTTTAATGTCTCTAGATTACACAGTTTAAACCTTTTCAACATTTCATATTGTTACCCAAGTAAATCAATGAGCATCTGTTACCTTCTGAGGCATCTTGGCAAAGACGCTGGCAATTTCATTTGCAACCTCGCTGGGCAAAGCATTAACCAAAGTTCCTAGAGTCATGATGATTACTCCATGCTCCCCAGCACTCTGAACAAACTCCTCCAGGTCTGCTGGCAGAGGTTGTGGCAGTTTGCACTGGAACCCTCCTATATAGATGACATTTGGCATTGTGGGCCGAGGGAAGTCAAATACAAAATCTGACCTGAAAAGCCAGATGTCTGCCTCCTGAAGAAGTGAGATGATGTCACATCCGCCCTCAATATATTTATCACAAATGGCATCATAGCTTGGCCCAACCAAGATATGCTGCTGAAACACAATGATACTGTGGAAAAGCATGTTCTTGACCCTCTGAAGGAAATTCATTTTGTCCGTTAAGCCCGATCCTGGCACCGGGATATAAGAGAGTGGGGAGGGGGCTATGGCAAAGTGGCCCTCTCCACTGGTGATCCAGCGAACATTAAGCACCAAGGGCAGTTTGAGATACTTGGCTAGTACAACCCCTGGTGCTATTGCTGGGTCAGTGAGAACCAGATCATATTTGGAATTCATTAAACTTTTGACCAAATTTTTATCCTCGAATATTTGAATGAGGGCATCAGACCATATTGCATGGGCCTGAGAGATCATAGAAAGGAAATCTTTGGTGAGTTTGAAGAAAGTAAGCGCTGAAGCCCCCTCTCTCTGTGCCTGAAAAAACACATAGAAAACACTGTGATTATCTTGATAGTTGAATGACTGAATGAACCACGTGGGGCCTAACCCATAATAACATACCTTCATATGTGCCTGTAGGTACACATCAAAAAAGTTTTCTAAATCTTCATCCATTTCAAGTGTAATGGATGTGTAGACAGGAGATTTCTCTGCGATGTACCAGCTGGTCGAGGCCCTTATCACAGTGATGCTGTGTCCCCTGGCATGAAGTTCCTCTAGCAGGATCTTCATGTTGATCCAGTGACTGCCGTCTACAGGGAACACCAGAATGTTTCCTCCATCGCAAGGTGGTGTGAAGGAAATCAGACATACGCTGAGGACTACAAATATTCCACACACACGATGCAATGGCATGGTTCCTAAGATGTCAGGGAGAAATTGTAACATTTTGCATAAGAGACATCCTCAGCTTCAACATATCATCTAGAAGAAATATGGTTAACAAGTTTTTTAACCAAATGTGCATCTACAGGTTATTTTACATTTGTACTTACACACACTGATAAGAAAAAATAATTAATACCATTAAGCACATATGATACCAACATGATAAAATATACCTGATATTCACTTACTCATGCTCAGGAGTGGCAGCAGTTATCCAACTTGTCTGCAGACTGACAGTGTATCCAAAGGATTCCTTTACATATTTGAGTTCAAACTCCAGTGTCAGAGATGATAGGTCCTTTCAAAGGTAAATAAGTTACATGTAGCACGTGTCACATGCATCTATGGTGCTGTCATATATGTTCTGCAAATGACAACCAAAGCAATCACATTATTATTTTTTCTTTGTCATGTCATCATAATTGTATTACTTCATTTAGTAATGCTGTTAAACTACTGATAGTATACTGTTTATTGTGTGTAGTTTTGTCAATGTGTTTCTCTCCGTCTCTTGTCATCTAAGGACATTGCTTGCATCATATCAACCTGTGACCTCTTTCATAACATTATTAGAAGGATTTATGTAATGATAGTGTAATGATAACACACATGATTTCCACACATATAATGTCGAAAGTGTAAATGAAAACCTGGAAGAGGTACAGGTAGGTTTTCCCCAGTATATCATGCTTTTAGGATGTCTTGCATTGTTTTTCTCCAGGTTTTTGTTTACTGTGTCTCCCTGTGTGCCAAATATATTTGCCAGTGGAATGTAGATTGCAGGTCTCAATACCAACTGAACTCGGTCGATCCGAAATGTGCCCTTGCATATCAATCTAGCTGCAGCTTTATTTTTACCAAAAAAACAAAGGGGATACTTATTTAATTTATTTAATTTTATTTAATTATTTATTTTAAATATATAGCTTAAACCCCAGAAATGGCTAAATTGGTTAAAGTTGAATTAGAGGTACACATATTGTTCAGGACAATGTACCCATGATTTTTGTTTCCCTTTTAGGCTTTTTTAAGGTGGAAAAAAGTTAAACTCTTGAGGAGACATACAAGAGATCACCAGTAAAAACACAACGAGGAACCAATGAGTAACAAAGGGTGTGGGAACAATTCATCTCTCTGTTTCAAGGTCTGTGTCTCCACCTGTAAGTTCATGTTTGTGTATGTGGGCTGTGAACACTATTAAAATGCTTCTGCACAGCAGTAATCTGGCTGAATGGATCCAGTGTAAGCGGAGGACTGCAGCTCCTGCAGTTGTGCTTGTGATATGCTGTTTTCAGTCATGTAGACAAAGAAGTCTCTATTTACAGTCTGAGAAATATAACATCTCTGATGACATACGATGCAACGAGGAAGCAAAAGGCCAAATTATCAAATATGAGTAAAAATCATTATGATTAAAGTATATTCACTAGTTGCTACATCATGGGAATTTTTCATTTTAGATGTGGAAAAATAATCATAGATTTTGAGTGGAAAAAGGATGATCAGTAAGTTGATTGATTGATTAAGGCGGCAAATATTTCTTACCTGGCTGTCCATAGCTTCCTCTTTGGAAATGTTTAGGAAATGTTTCTCTCTAAAGGGATTTGATGATAATGAAATTAAGCATAAGTCAACTTTCAAATCTTCACTTATTGGGGCACATCACCTGCTGGTCCTGAGTGGCAGAACATTGTCCTTTACTGGTGTCTAACAAGGAAAAATGAGGAAGCACTTCAACACCACATTTGCATAGTTAGTAGTGCAGATCATGCTTCTGTTCAGGTAATAATGGGTGGCTCACTGTGCAGATATATTTCAAAGATAACCTACATAGCTTGTGAGTCTCAGTTTTCATAATACCATTCCATTGTTTCCCTGAGTCCACTCTGGCTTCTCTGGTTTCACTGGTTTCCCCCAAACACTGTCAGGAGAAAAACAATCATCCTGTTTTTCCTCACAAACCTGGAAAAAAATTGACACAATTTGCAGTCACTGCTGGGTCCTATTGCCTGCCCTTTCTGGGGTATTGTGGACTTTATGTAAATATAGAGAGGTAACCACAAAGCAAAAAATATGTTTTTAAGGTATAAGGTATTTTGACTGAAGGGTTTTTTTTTTTTTTTTTTTTTTGGGGGGGGGGGGGGGGGGGGTCGTTTTTTGTTTTGTTTTGTTTTTTGTTTTTTGCAGTGCCATTTTGCAATCCTTTAATCTACGATTTTACAAAATAACATTTAAGTATCACTCACCACATGGATTAATTGGAGCAGCAGGTGACTGTTTAGTCTGTAGCAATCTGGTTGGTGGATACAGATTTTTCTTTTACAACATTCCTATACACATCTTCACATGAGTGAGATGACAAGATGTCCATATGGCAGTCTCATGTGTGCAGTCATTCGCTGACAGCCATTAACGCTTCAGTACTCATGTACACACTTAATAATGATTTCTTGCATTGGCTGGGAAGTGAAGAGGGGTTTTCACAGACATCATAAACCTAAACATCATTTCCTCGCTGACAGTGTAGCTCACTGCCAAAGTGTTGGGGTGACAACAGTCTGACATGACTTGTCTGGGTACACAGCATTTAAGTTAATGCTCACTGACAGGAAGATAGATTTGAAATATGGAATTTCTAATCCATTCCAGTCACATCAGGCTTTTTTATGTGACCATTGAAAATCAATTTCACCATACAGCTTACTAAAAATAAAGGCTTTCCCTGTGCATGATATAAAAAGGTCTTGCTAGTCAGCTGGAGGAAGATTAATCCCCATGCCAATTTCTTCCATGACAAATTCCATCATATGGTGGTTTGTTGATGAAGGAAACACTGTCTCACGCAGCGATCCAAGATCCCCCATACAGCAAGAGCTAGTGAGTAAAGACGTTGTGACTAAGACAGCAAAAGAAATAACTCTTAATATTCACCCTCATAATAGCATGTATTACTTTCACTTGATTAAAGGATTCATGTTGGAACACTAAAATATGAGGCAACTTGACAATTACATGCTTTATAAGAATAAAATGATAGCTTAGAATGGCTTTGTGTAAGGTGATGTTTCATTTACACCCTAGAGCACAGAGTAGACATTAACTATAACAGGAAACTGTTCCACAGCTTTTATAGTTTGTGTTCTTTATTTTTCCAGGTGTTTCCTTTGTTTTTGGTAATTGATTCTCTTTGCAGCTGTATCAAGGAAGGCAAAGACACCCTGTGCACCAGACTGCTACACAGCGCTGCGAGTAGACTTTATTTATCATCAGCTGTCAAATAATTCACATAAAATAACAATTTCAATGTGATTAACAGTGAAATGTAAACAATCGAAAGAGCATTTAAGCACAAACCTAGTCAGCCATGCCCGTACATATGCCATGTTATACATCTTATGTAACAGCTTAAGTCTGAATAAATAAAAGTTGCCATATAAGGATCAGCAGAGTTATTTTTGTTACAGTCTGCACAAGCCATTTTCATTTTTCAGCAGAGCTATGGACAGGATAATGACCATGTGGAAACCCAGGGATCTCTGACTCATGGATCAGTGAGGGGTCTCTGCAGCCCTGCACATGTCGAATAAGAAAAGAGCTTGAAACCATGGAGCACTCAGATTATAAGAGTAGACAGCCAAATGAATGAGTTTCTCACTTGAAAACTTCAAACAAACTTCAATAATTCACTCTGTAGATGAAATCGGTTTAGTGTTAGATTTACTTTTTATCTTGAGACAGTACTGGCAAATTGTGCTATTTGAAACTTAATGATTAATTCAATATTTAACATCTTCCTGTCCAGGGATTGAAGTCATTTGTAATGACAAGTATACAAAAAGTGAGGCAGGATCTTCACAGCAAGTGTTTAGATTTTGTAGATGTTGTATTTACCTAAGGAAGATTTGACTGAGAAAAACAAATCTTCAGAACTATAGTTCAAATAAGTTTAACAGATTCGATTGTTTGAGTATAAGGAAGTGAATGAAATATGAAAAGGAGGAAAAGTTTGGAGAAAAAACCCATTAACCTCCAAACTGTTGCTGTGATTAGCGGGGATTGGTGAACTTCAAGAATGGAGAGCAACTTTAATTTTTCAGAAATTCTATCTGAGAAGGGTGTACAAATTCCTAATTCCAAAAGTTTCAGAGGGAGGAACCTTATTGGCAACAAGAAGTGGAAAACTTTAACAAAGGTTAAGCTGTAATTTTTACTAAACAATTAACACTGCACATTTGTCAAATCCCATGCCTCTAGGCAAAGGCGAACACAAACACATAGCACTTTAAAGACTAGCCAAAATGTCAGCCGAATCAATGAATATTTGTAGAAACTTTGAAAGCAGTCCTGTAAGAAATGTTCTTTTTAATGCAGAATAAATAGCACCAATGAATAAAACTAATAAAGTTAAATACAGTAAGATTTAAGACCTTCTTCTATTAAAGGTCAAATGCAGGGTAATAGCTGATGTCACTGCAGTTGGCGTGACATGAAGAATCTGATCACACCAGATTGCATTTTCCATATTGCGTGCTACTTGCTTGAGTTAGGAAAAGTGGATCATTGTCATACCTTACTGGCTGACAGAACTGGAGAGTCTGAAACAATTACTACAATAAATGGAAAAGATATAAGATGACAAAGCTTCAGAAACATTGGCAGCATAAAGCGATGCTGAATGCTGGTTTAGCCTGTTGAAGACGGGACAGTTTGAGGATGGACAAAGGTCTTTGTATTCATACTGATGTTACTCAATTTCTGTTGGAAAAAATCACAAACCAAATAACACATTTTTAAGTGTGGCAACAGAATACAGCATTGGACTGCAGATCCAAACCCACACGTTCTATTGGTTGCTTTTATGGGCGAGGAAAACCTTTGGGGGAATTCCATTGGAAAAAAAACTTAGTGCCCCTTTAAAGTGCCCAATATGGACACATCAATCTGGTGAAACCTTGGTCAATGTTAGCTCTGTTCAGTGTGCACTTACACATGCCTCTGTTTTCTTTTTTTTCCATTTTCAGATTGAGAGAGAGCAGGTATACACTTGCCAAATCACTCCTCCATTGTGGCAACATTTTGTGTGTGTGAGCTGTTCAAGTTTCCTTGGGGGAGGCAGGGATGACGCTGATTTCAGTGTGTTGTAGCAGGATCTTGTAGCTGACAGATGAAGACCTTAAAAACAAACACAACTGTTATGTGAAGTTTTCTCTTTCATGTGCCAACCTGCGCTAGGAAGAAATGTACTGTACATGAAAGCTCAGTGTTGCAGTGATGCATGGCTTTTTAGGAAAAATGTCAAATTCTTTGTGCTTTGTGAACAATAAGTCTCTTCAAAAGCACAGACTAACCATCATGGACTTCTGTTTGGTTTCTCATGAAGGAGGCCTTAGATTATTCCAGGCATACAAACAAAATAGGGAAACGGACCTTTAATTTTTCTAGCCTTGTGTACACAGCCTGAATTAAAGGACAGATAAGCTCTCAGAAACCAAATTTAAAGCTGATTACATGCTCCATCTTAGCATTCTGCCTTTGATTTGTCCTCTCTTTGTTCCAGGTGTTTATGTCGATTATGCCTTTCTTTGCTAACTTCAATTAGATTTGATTGAAGAATAACATGGGATCACCCCAGCTCATCTATTGATATCTATCACTGTGAATTTGTTGAACAATGAAATATACAGCATAGACTGAATGTTTGTACCCTGAAGTCAAATAGCATTTGCAAATATTGTCTGTCTTAGAGGACCATACCTGGTCCTTTGATTGACCGTTTGTGCCAGTTTATGCTTGAATACTGAAGATTTGGAGGATTTGTAGACATAACTGATTTTTAGTAAACTTTATTTTTTGTTAAATTTACTGTAATTGCTGTATGGTATCAAAATGTGACAAACGCTTCCAGTAGGAAGTGTCAGTAATCAAATGCAATAGACAAAAAATAAGCACTTTTTAACTTTTGGTACAACTTTTAAAAACCTTTGATGTACTTTAACACCTTTAAAACAACTAAATAAATGAAATCTGTATGCTTTGCCAAATAGACAGAAGTGAATTAAAGTCAGTGTGATTTGTAGATCAAAAACATGCAAAAACCATTAGCTTTACTCTTTAATGTGCTCTCTAGCGTCTGGCATGTTTTTTGACCACAAAATGTACTTTCAAAAACTTTAATAATCTTCATCCTTTCTTACATTTCCAAAATGTCTTGCCAGAGAACCTCCTCATGACGTTTAATTTATTATTCATTATTTATTAGTATCCCAAACAAATAACTTCATTAGAAAATATGAATCCATCAAAGGAAACAAAGGAAATTTCATAGGATAGCATTTCATTTTCGCATTGACCAGATGTAGTCAAATAATTAACCTAAGTCCATCTGCTCACATGTCCTCCTCCTCCACTTTTCCTCACAAATTATTGCCAGCATCTCAGACTTCCTCTCATGTTCATCAGCTGAACAGTGACAGTGAGAACAAGCAAAAACCAAGCTTGTCTCACCCAGTCAACAACTTATGCTGCAATCCATCATGAAGCTGCTCACATAAACAACTATAAACAGTATGAATTTTTGGACTGATACCACACAATATCTGTGTGGCTTTTGGCTCATTCACTGACCTTCCCAGCATACTTGACTGAGTCTAAAATGTAGTTCAGTTGCAGATGTTGATGGATAAGCAAAAAAACAACATAAAAAAACCTTCAATGTACAAGCATATTAGCAGCATTGACTACAAATGCATTACACCCACTCTATTCTCAACAAGGTCCAAAGTTTAGAAGCTTTTAACATTATAAAGCTCTGAACCATGGAGTCAGTTCAATCATCTGGGAAGGATAAAAAAGTTCTCGCAGTTTCATTCTATTTCACTATCTTCATCACTGGACACAATTCAGCATGGGTCCCACACTGACCTTTTGCACGTGTGCACACAAATGCAAAGTCATACTCACGTGCAAACACAGAGGTTGTTTTTCCATTCATAACACTCAGTCTGTCTTACATTCTGGACATGGAGAACATCACTGTAGCACTGACAGCTCTCTGGAAAGGGCATTCAAACACGCACGCACACATGACACGCGCACACACATTCAAATTCAAATATACACACACACAGTAATGATGATTAGTTTGATTTGTTAGTGATATTTAATGAACTTTTATGTCTGATATGTGGTTCAAGTAATCAGATAGATTCTCTTTCTTAAGCAGCAAGTTGTACAGTGGCTCATCCAGCAGGCACAGGTCATTAGGAGTGTTAAGCAACCGTGAAAGAGTAGTGCTTATATGAACTTGTCTGTTATCACAGGCTATAAGACAACCTTGTGTTGGCACATCCAACTAACCCATGACTGTCCAACAGGGCAGACCCATAAAACACTGACACATTATATACAATGCCTTAGGATCCCCCAAGAAAAGTATGTGTCTGGGAAGAAAGATGTATTGACTGCTTTGCTCATCCTGCTGTGACCTGGACCCCAAATAAGCACTAGAAAATGAATGGAAAAATGGAACCGAACCATGTGTTGCATAATTACAATCAATTTCACAGATTCTGTGCTTGGTCTAATTAGGAGACAGAAATTACATTACAAATTAAAACGTGCTGATGACAAGATAACAACACTAAAGGGTACAGTATATCATATTATGGGCCCTATTTTAACGATCTAAAGGGGTCTGAGGCACATAGTGCAATTGCATTTAGAGTGTGTCCAAATCCACTTTTGCTATTTTAAAGGCAGAAAAATGGTCAATGCACCAGGTACATGGTTCAAAGGGATTGTACTTAGTTTCCTAATTAATCATGGGTGTGTTTTTGGCATAACATGCAATAAACCAATCACAGTGTCATCTCCCATTCCCTTTAAGAGCCAGGTGTGCTTGCACCTTTGCAAGATTGCTATTATGAAGGCGCATTTGCCAAATAGTAAGAAGGAGCACTTCTCTGCAGAAGCAATGGATCTACTCCTGAGCAAAGGGAAAGGTCACAATCCATAACGCACACACTGGCCCCTGCTGCCCCTAGACCCTCCTGTGGTCAGCCACAGACCACCAGTTTAAGATCCTGTTCATTCTTTTGCTGTAATTTTATCCTTGATTGTTTTTTTTTTTTTTAAATTACAGCTTTAGTTTCTTTAAAATCGTTTTGTTCGGTCATGGAGTAACAGGTTGAATCAGCAGAGTTTTAATTGCTCAAAGTATGGAAACTTGATCACTGAAATCTCAAAAATGTCCAAGAATATATATAAGAATATAGAAGCTCTGCAGATTTATTTCCTTTTTTTGTTTAATCATTGTCTTCACCTCATTTATTTCCTCGTGTGTTCCTCATGTCATCATGTATTGATGCAGCAGGAAAGTCGATCTGTGTCTGATCCGTTGTTGTCAATCTGTTACCTACATGTATTGTCACAATTTGGTCAAATAATTTAACAATTTAATCCATCATTACTGCGATTAGTTAATTCTGATAAATATTATGACTAAATATTATGACATGTAATTTTTTTAATTATATTAATATACACAATAATAATCTTTCACATTGTAATCCTTTTATTTGTTATCTTTTGCATGTGTGTGTGCTGCTGCGCGTCCTGTGTATGTAACACTCAGAGTGTATGTTGTGCACCCGCCTGTGTAGTTGCCTATTACATAACCATCAAAATAACAGTGACACATTGCGCCATTGACTTTAGACCAGGTTTTGTTGGTCAATAGTGCAATTGCTCTCTCCTGCCTCAAGATAGCAATGCGCCTGACCACACCTTACATTTTAGACCAACACGCGCATGGGTGCTGGAAGGGAAAATGACAACTGCGTCGGTCTTAAAATAGCAAAGAGATGTGCACTGTTCTTAGCGCTACTCTGCGCCGGGCATAAGATAGGGCACTATCTGTTTTATATTAGGCTTTCTGTAACACCTGAACCAGCTCTAGCAGCCAGCAACCAGCACTCTGTCTCATTGTAGGATGGTTATTTTTTGACATTCAGCAACTTTTGCACGGTAAACCTGGGGTGCACATTTGCTTAAAAATGTTTTTGTTAAATGTTGAGGCCTCAGAGCGGTCTGTTAATCTCTCATTCATATGCAAAAACTGGTATGGTGTGGTAGGAGTCAAACATTCAGTTTTAGAAAACAGCTAGCTTATTGTAAGATAACAAAAACTTGAAAGTTCATAAGACAAACAGCAATCCATTTTGTACCATAATCTTCGAAAACAACATTGAACTCCTCAGCTAACACTTGCTGGCTAACAAAGAGCATATATGGGAAGAGGAAAGGCCATGTATGCGGTGCGTCATCCCCCGTAGGAGTAACTTTTGCTCTTACTGGTGAAATTCCACTTTTCTGGAACACTTTAATCTCTTAACTACATCATTTTAGAAAATACTAGAGGCCAAATTTGAAACTCTCACTCACACACACTCAGCTGTCTAATCTGATCAGACCACAAACTTTGAATCATATATTGCACACAAAAGTAAACTGTTTTGATTACTATATCTATGCTGATTGCTGTGCATGCAGCTGTTTTACTGTTTGAGGAGGAAGTGAAGTTGTCCTACCATTTCATATATGCCAATATTCTCTTTATTGGCTTTTAAATATGTTGCTTTAGCTGTCTGAATGTGCTTGTTATGACATAACAGACTTTGCACTGCTTAAAGTTCAACCCAGAGTGTGTGAGAGGGCATGCATTCAATCAATGAGGGTTACCTGATATCCATTTCCTGTGCTTATGACCTGCAGAAAGACTGACTGTATTTTATTTACTGTATAAGCTCTATAGATATATACAGAGAGAGAGAGATTTATAGCCCTATAAACAACCATTGAGGACACAAACCAAACAGGGCTGGCACCCTGTAATGTCCCTGTAAAGACTTTGTATGCACAGGTTGAAAATCATGTATGTTGTGTATGAGTGTGTGTTTAGGCGCCAGAGGGTCAGGTCCATTTACAGCATCCAAAGTTATAGTCAGAAGTGTTTTTCATAAAACAGGCCTGTGTTTAGGCATGAGGACCTCGTGCAGAACAGAGAATGGTTCAGTCACACCTAGTTCAAAGATCGTTGTAACTTCCTAAGGCTTAACATTTACACTAGAGAGTCTTTTTGTAAATATCCATAAACAGTGAAAAGGTTAAGGCCACAGAGTGATGTAAGCAGTGGAGAAATCAACTCATGATGTCACCACCACACACACACCGAAACCACTACCAGCACCACCTTGTACTGGGGAGCAAAAACATATCTATAACTGTAGTGTTTTAAGAAGTAATACAAACAATTTATTTCTTCAAATATGTCAGCTTTTGTAAGTAATGGCAAGACCTAAAACTTTGAGAGTGAAGGTGACAAAAATGCGTTTAACCATACCATGGCCATGATATTTCCCTTAACTTGACAATGTAGTTTAAGTTGCCTTACTGTAACTACACACTAACTATTTTGCAGTTGCCATTGGTCTTCTTCTAAAGATGTTTAAAGTGAACAGTAATCTGGAGTCAAAGAACAAATCAAATAGCATAATAGGTTGAAGAATAAAAGTAAAAATCAGTAAAATACAACAAAGTAAAGCAAGAGTTTATGTCCATGCTAGCAGCTCTGTGATTTATTGGTTGCTTTGAGCTAAATGCTAATGTCAATGACAATGCTAACATGCATATATTTAGCAGGTATAATGTTTACCATGTTTATTGTATCTTTTGAATCAAAAAAATCTATTCTGATTGTCTATGAAGGCTTTGTGAGTATAAAGGGAAATGTAGACCCCCCTCCCCGCCCAAGTGAAGACTTCTTACAAATAGTGGACCGATGAACGGCTGAGTAGTTTAACATAGAGTCAGTCTGAGACACAAACTATAGTACCTGTGCTTTGAACTCGCCCACCTTACAGTCCCACTCAGGATTAGTTTAAGCTTTAATTACATCCCCAGGCTCCAGACTCAGACCTGTACCTTCCACTGCCAGTGTTGTCCATGCTGTATCATAACCCTAGACACCAGTGAAAGGCTTTTTAAATTTCCAGACCCAAGCTAAAGCCAAATATCTGTCTCCCTCCCACTCTGAAGGAGTCTCAACTCCTTCCTCAGAGCATTAAAACACCCCAGTAGTCACGGACCCAATACATCACACGGAATGTGCAAAAACATATCAATGCATTCATTCTCAAATTATTCTCCAGACAACTCCCACATTACATGCATACTATACTCACACACCTACAAAAAAGAAACCAATAGAGGAGTTTTTGTTTTTTAAACCCTTTTTTGCTGTATTTATGCAGTACAGTAAGTCTAGGGTTACATAACTTTAATTCGAATAATAATTTGCAATATTAAGGCACCTAATCGATGCTGGTCCACTTCTGCAATACACAATAAACAGATTCAGTCCCTACTTTAACAGAAAAAGGAGTGCCTTGGCTCAGTCTCTGGCTCCATACAATACAGCGAGTTGTATAATTAGAAGGATATAAACCTTTAGAAGAGCTTGTAAAAAATATCGCACACCTCTGTGTGTGTGTGTGTGTGTGTGTGTGTGTGTGTGTGTGTGTGTGTGTGTGTGTGTGTGTGTGCAGGCACTGGTGCATTCATCCATGCCAGCATTTACCTCAACTGCACATTGGCCAGTTTGTCATTTTTCAAGAAGTCAATGGCATCAGTTTGTTCCAGGGAAAAGCAAAGTTTGATCCAATACAAAATAATGTCTACTTTCATTTACTTATAATCAATTAACTCTCAATATAGCCAGCTTTAATTTCTTTTTTTGTCTTCTTTTTCTGCCCAGACTTTGTTTTTACATACCTGGCACACAGTTCAGGAAACAGAATAAAAGCTGCTTATATAAGTGACCCACAGCTAATAGAAATAGTCACATACTTCTGTGCATGTTGAAGCACACATGTACGTATTCATGCACACATGTACTGTAATGTATAAGAACATCATGCAGTAATTATGTGATTTAAGGTACAGTTTATACTTTCCTAATCCCACAGACAAGGAAGGGTGCTGAATTTGTTTCCAGAGGGGAAGTGCCGACACAGGCGTGGTGATTGTCACCTTGAACTTTTTCCTTGACACAGACCAGACTGAGGAAGCACCACCTTATCTTATCCACGTGAAGTTCGACTACTCTTGCTCCACTTCTGACAGTTTGCACCATCAGAGAGCAGACTTTTTCCTCTCCAGCAGTGGTCTTTTTTTGTTGTCAATAAATGCTCTTTTGTTCAAAATGAATCACCTCTAAGTTCAAAGCTCTGACAGTATCTGAGAGGATCTGTTAGCATCTGTCTCTTCCTTATCACCAGCTACTCAGTGTTTACCTTTTGTTTTTAACATCAATTTATGCTCTAATTCTATTCAGAATGCGAGCCACATAAACTGCTTAGCAGAGGCAACAGACCCATTGTTGTACAGCACTGCCATCCATCAGCGCATTCACTTATTGAGGTTTCTGGTCATCTATCAAATTACAGAACCAAGGCTAGTTTTCTGTGGTCAATCAGTCTGAATTTGAAGCCAACAGACTGAAAAAAAGCACAAAATCCCCCGATCTGCCATTTCTGGAATATTATTTTGTCTGCGGACAGAATAATCAGACATTGACACTCCACTCAAACAGGCATCGCCAGTGATGTCATTGCACAGATGCGCACACACGCACAAGATAATGTACAACCCTCCCCTTGTTCTGTCTGTTGTGATTTATCCTCTGCCTCAGTTTTTCCAGAATCCCATCCACTTGACAGTTTTGTTGAGTGGTTTCAGGTAAGGAATTCACGATTAATCCCCTTTGTCAGTGTTGTGATAAAAACGATGGTTTGACTCTTGAGGGATGGTTTCAAATGTCTAACACTTAAAATCCAAACCTGGTGCTCAGCAAAATCTGGAGAGCAGGGTCAACTTACACCCACACTCAGCATCAGATAAGCATGTGTGTCACTGCTGTTTCCTACGCTGATTTCATGTTTGGTAACTTACAGGAAATCTGGTAAAAACGCACTACACTTTCAATAACCTATAAAGTGTAAGAACTGATTGCTCATAGTATCACGGTCTATGCTCGGTCAAGTAGTTGAGTGTGATGACACTTTTCTAAAGTCAAGAGTGTCTTAACCAACCAAACACTCCAGTTTATTTACTCCAATCTTAAAGTCTGACATCTTGACATGGCCTAATCCAAATTCATCGGTACCCATTTCTGCATGCCTTGTGGATGCAGCAGCATAATGTACATACCAGTCTGTGTTCTTTAACACTTCAAGTTTTTCATCACTCTCACTTGTAACTGTCAATCAAACTCTAGGGTATATGCCAACTGGCTACTGGCCAATACACTACACAACCCACCTCTGATGTGTTGACAGGCGCATTCGAAAGACTTTGTTTAGAGAAGCACTGACAGAACATGCAAGCTTATTTTTTCCTTGGAGGATGAACAGCTGTGATGCAACATGAATAAAAACAATGGAAACAGATATGAAGCATGTAATGGATGACTATTGTTTGTTTTTATTATTTTTTAAATCACTCATACTGTCCTACTGGTCAGTCTACTCAACAGACAGTGTGAATCTAACATCTTCAGTGCTCTAAATCCAGGTTCATATAGTGAAATATTGTGTCAAACTGTGTGTGTGTGTGTGTGTGTGTGTGTGTGTGTGTGTGTGTGTGTGTGTGTGTGTGTGTAGGAAAATCTACATCTATAGAAGAGGCAACTATAAAACAACAAAAAAGCTACTGATAAAGAGCAAAAGTGTAAACATGGTTGTAAGTGAACAGCAGACAAAATATAGAACTACTGAATGATAGAGGAGTAAACATGATTATAAAGCAAACAGTGCAGATAAGGTGGCAACAGTATTAACATTGAATTAATGTAAAGCATAGTATAATATTCATAGGTGAGTGTCTTCAGGTATATTGTACTTCAATAGTTTATTGTTCATTGTTCATGGCTCTGATAGCCTGTGGGTAGAAACTCTTCGTCAGTGTGTGTGACACAAACAGTCCATTACTATCTTTCTAGCCCTCCTTACACTCCTCCTGTTGTATAGGCTCTGCACAGAGGGGAGCACAGTACCCATAGTGCACTTATAGGACAACAAAGTCTGATGCTATTTGAAGTATCACACTCAACCCTGACACAACCCATATGCTCTATGCTGTCACTAGTCTTAACCCTCTGACAATAATGTAACTCGTGTGAGCCACGTATGTGTTTTTCATGAGTCAGTACAGCATGACAAATTGCCACATGCAGCTTGTGTAAAATAGTTATGTGTTTGAAAAAAACAAATTAATTTGAATTAGATCAAGTATTTCTTAAACCTTTGATGCACTGATTTTGGCTTGTAAATCTTAGACTGTTGAAGCCAGAGCCTCAAGCTCAAAGCTGCACATTCACAGACAGTCTAATTAGATAAATATGATCATTGTAAATACTGTTTGTATAATGAATAACCTGAAACTGGTCCATAGTCATTTATTTCCTTTTTCTTCTTCTTCTTCTTTTTCTTCCAGTGTATTTGATCCTTTTGAATTTTTAGACAAGCTGACATTCCTTTATGGATTGACAAAATCCTCCTACTTATTAAGATATATATACCATTTGAAATCTACTGGATTATCTGAAAAATGCATAGTCACATACAGACGGGTGACAAATTACAGGAAAAACTGGTACAAGTCTGAATGCTTGACCCCTACAGTGAGGGGATCTGGTGGCTCTGTTATGCTGTGGGGGCATTTTGCTGGCTTGGTTTGGGTCCACTTGTTCCTTTAGAGGGAAGAGTCACTGCAATCAAAACAAAGTTGTTCTGAGTCATCACCTTTATCCTACGATGAAACATTTCTATCCTGGTGGGACTGGTCTCAATGTTCCAATCCACAGGACATGATGAGTATGAAAATGATGTGAATCATATGCTATGGCCTTCGCAGTCACCAGATGTCAACCCAATCAAAGCCAAGAAAATAACTTTATCCTTCCTTTAGGTGTAATACAACACAGTCCACATATCTAATCAAGTTTAAAACATCTATATATATGTAAGCTCGGGTCCTCTACCAAAGGCCTGGGTGTTTGAGGGTTCTGCGCAGTATCTTAGCTGTTCCTAGGACTGCGCTCTTCTGGACAGAGACCTCAGACGTTGTACCTGGAATCTGCTGGAGCCACTCTCCCAGTTTGTGGGATTTTACCACTGGCACCACTGGTGCCTTTACTCCCCACATCTTCTCTAGCTCCTCTTTCAACCCTTGGTATTTTTCGATCTTCTCGTCTTCCTGATGTTGCTGTCACTTGGGATCACTATGTCTATCATTATTGTCTTCTTCTGTTGTTTGTCGATCAACATGATGTCCGGTTGGTTAGCCATCACCAATTTGTCAGTCTGGATCTGGAAGTCTGGATCTTGGCTTGGTCATTCTCAACCACCTTAGGAGGTGTCTTCCATTGTGACCTTGGGACCCCCAACCCTTACTCAGTGCAGATGTTCCTGTACACTATGTCAGTCACTTGGTTTTGGCGTTCCATGTATACTGTTCCTGCCTGTGTCTTACACCCTTCTATTATGTACTGAACTGTCTCAGGAGCATCTTTGCACAGCCTGAACCTGGGATCCTGTCTGGTGTGGTAGATCCCCACTTCTATTGATCTTGTGCTGCCATGATATATATAGAGTGTTTCCCCTACAATAGTACAGGCCTGGCGGGGTGCCAGGCCAACAAGAACCCCCACCAGACCAAAATTATTTTTTGAATGTCAAAAATAACGCCAAATATCCATTCATTCTTACTGCTGCTACGAGAGGATTCATAGCAGCAGTAAGTTGTCAGTCCAGCAGTAAATGTACAGACACAGTGTGCCAGTTAATAAATGCTGCAACTTGTCAACACCAAGAAACACATCTTTTCAGACTCCCATAGTGTACCTCATAATAACACATGCTACACAATGAAATTAAAACAAGGCATTAATCAATATCGTTATGTAAACATGTTATACTTGAGTTCACTTGACACCTGTGCAGTGTTAATAACAATTGTGCATCTTGAGGTATGCAATAATGTATTGAAGAGTTTGTGTCAACCAATGGATTGACAGATTCGACACACAACATGTAATGTCTGGACCTGAGTCACAGCTTCCATCAGACAGGGTACAAACTATTTATTAAATTGCAATTGGCTTGTACAGTAGTAATTTAATAAATTGCTACATTTCAAACAGGGACCACATACTTTAAAAACCAGATGGAAATGTGAGCTGAGGGCCTGTTAAAAACATCTTTATAGATGTTTTTCACACCAGTTACGAAACATTACACGTGTAAATTTGTTGTTTTACTACATCTTCTAAGTTGGAAAAGTACAGCTACACTGATTTGTTCTTGATTGGAGATTTGATCTTTTAAAAAGCTGCCATTATTATGCACTTCAGACCAAAAAGAAAGTACCATGTTGTTTGTTCTGAAATAGATAATATCATGTTAGTAGTTACATTTATTTGGAGAAGAAAGTGTGCATCAACACTATACATTTCCAATGAGCAATATATGGCATTCTAAATTGATCTGATCCATGGCATTAATCCACAAAGGTACTTTAAATTCAAATTATGTGCTGCTGAAAAATATTACATGAACAATAAATTCCTCACCACCAACTGGAAAGAGGAGACTGATGAATTATTTATTTTTATTTATTTGTTTGTATATCAATAAAATATGAATGATTTAATGTGTACGCAAAGACATTCACATATATAAAAACATGCTTTTATCTACTTATACTCAGCTATACATGAATTTAAAGTAAACCAACACATAAGAAGGAACAGTAAGGAAGGTAGAAGCTTAAATGAAGCCCTCTCCTAAAACCTCAGGACAAGAAAAACAGAATTGCATTCAATGAAAATGACTCACCTTCCACAGGCCAACAGTAGGAATAATAAATAGGGATAATAGGGATAATAAACACCAATAAAGTAGGAATTTTATGGACTTGATTGGCAACCAGTTGAATTAATGTTAAATTCTTAAGTTAAATTGATGTGTATTCCGATATGATGTTATTACTAGTAACTTAATTAGATCAACTGTGGCAAATACTACAAGTTTTTCAGAAACCTTTTGATTTCAATTGTGGCCCATGGGGGACTGCTATGCTATATTGAATAAACTCCCAAACTGAGCAGCATCCAAGCATCAAGTTTCATTAAAAAAAAAGTTTAAAAAAATAAAATAAAAAAAAAACTCCATGTGGCTCCTTGCCAGTATCCTTTGATACACTGTCTTGACCCTCTTGAAACTTTTCTTACTTTCTCGAGACCCTGTCAGGCTCACTACCTTCATCTCCTTGGGCTACTTTTGCTGTTGTCTATGGCAATGCATCTGTAGCTTGTTGTTCATTTTAAGATTGAGTCTTCTTGGATACTATTGGGGATGTTTATGTAAGGCAAGGGGGTCATAGCACACAAGACCAAAACAGCCTGGCGCAGACCAGACTTCAGCTGCTGGGCTCACTTAGCGTCATTACTCAATCACTCTGAATGATGAAGCAGAAGGGGGAACCATGAGTCTACATCTGGAGAATGACCAAAGCATGTGGCCAAGTCTGATGTTATGTTCTCAGCTTTCAACTTACTGATTTAAGTATTCAGTTTAAGAGCTCAAGTTATACAAAGCTGACAACAACTAATGCTAGCAAGCACTGGGGAAAATGGCAAATTTTTTATCACTTTCCTCAGGTTTATTTACAGAATTTAGGTGATTTAGTGAAAGATAATGTTTCTTCTGTAATTATGATTATAAATCACTTTTAAATGACTTAAATAACTTTCACAGGTAATCAAGTAAAAACATAATCCAAACAAATACAACTAAATGGAGGTATTAAATGTTGATTAAAAAGGGTCACTCAACTAAAATCACAAAGAAAAACATACAGTATTTTCTCACGTACAACAGCGGCTGTCAAGCCATGCAGATTATTTTGATTTAAGGTTTTAAGGTATGTAACTTTGAGATTTCTGCTGCCTACAAAATACCATTGAGGTTACTGTAATTTTGTATGTGGTGCTCAAAGCAATGGAGACTTACATTTCAAAGGCTCACTTATATGTTTCTCCAGGAACAATATGCTGCCTAAGACAAAGGTCAGTTTTCATTGGAGTGACTTTAAACCACTGATGACAGTGAGGTCTGGGGATTATCCAGAGTAACCATGACTTTGTTTTTATCGACACATGAGTAAACCATGGTTCATTTATTTATCCTTTATTCATTCTAATAACCTTTCATCAGTTTAATACAAAGTTATATCTTCCCTGTTTGAGCTCTGACATCATACTGCCTCTGACCAAACACTGAAAATGACAGCCCATTTATGAGCCTCACAAGAAAACATGCACATGCCCAAATATCATACTTCATCCATGTCACACAGGGTTTTTGTTGCTGGTAGTGCGGCTACAGTCACCGCATTTTTGGCCAGTGAGGTTATGTGACAGCTGCGGTAAAGTGTATATGAAGGCTTCAAGGTTTATTTACTATGCAAACAGAGCTTTCTCATTACTGCAGCGTGTGTTCACTGTTTCATGTAGCAAGTACTGCACCATACACAAATTTAAAAAATGTGAGACACATACACACACACCAGTAATTCTTCTGTTTTTGCTTAATTGATCAGTTTGGTGGTTTTCCCACATTCTTGTTTTTTTTATTTTTTTTATTTTGTTTTGTTTTGCTTGGCTGTTTATTGCTTGGTGAGTTGTTTTTTTTTGTTTGTTTGTTTTTTTTACCACAGATACAAATTTTAACCTTCTCCTTCTCTGCCCATGAATGTTTAATTTCTTTCTTCATCAAAATGCCATTGCTGTTATGAAACTTCTCATGAAACTAAGATGTAATTATTTATGATCATCCTGCTCAAAGATAGACAAAGTCCTCACACCAGCCAACCAAAAAACTATTCAAGTGTGACTTTAAAACAGAAGGATAGGCTTTCAGCCATGACGTTAAACATTCACAGACACCCGCAGGTTAAATTTCACGTTGGAGCCAGTCCTTTCCCAAACACAAACCTGGAAGGATTTATGTTTGGCAACAGTAAGACAGATAAGTTGGAATGCTAATGGGTTCATGTGACAGAGTGAATGAGGTGAAAGACAGTGATGGGAACCTGAGGACTTCTATCATCAATGAGACACTATAGGGACTTCTCCATCCAAGTGTGTATACCATCATCACTCCTTGTAATTCATTTTTACACCTCACAAGAGCAGCATTAAGCAACATTAAGTTCCTCCTTTACATAAACCAGATGAAAAACAACTAAGTGTCAGACTGGGAAGAAGTGACATGGTGTGTGTGGTGAGTTTAGTGACCAAAAAGGCCTGACTTCAGCTGATTATAATCTTATGAAGTTGTAATTTCTGTTCAAACACCAGAACTCTAGGGAGACTTAAACATAACACACATGTGTTCGAGTCAGTGGTTTTCTGGCCAGTGATCATTACTTTTTTGTGGTTGACATGAGAATAATTTATATCTCTGTGAATTGCGATCCCAATTGAAATCCAGAGACAATCAATCAGTGCTGCTGTTGGCTCAGCAAGATCCAACTATTCCATTTTTCAAAACAAGAATTTATTCAGACCAGCAGTGCGGCTTTGTGAAAGCTACAGTAATTGTGACGGAAATTATCCGTGCTACCAAACTGTCCTTAAACAAAGATAGTTACTCTTTCCAGCCCTGCTCTATATCTGACCCCAATTTCTGTGGAGGATGCAACCAAAAAAGACAAATTTCTCCTTCATGGGGATTAGTGGAGCACCACAAAAACTAAACTTATGCAACAAAGTCAAAGCATCCTACTTGAAAGTTTAGATTAGAAAAATCTTTGTACATTGTTTTCTTCTTGCTCCTCCAGCGTTGGGCTTTTTTCCTACTGTACAAGGTTATGCAAGACCAATATAAACATGTCAGATTATGAGAACCAGGCCACAGCAGAGCAGGCCAAATGAGATTCTCTGAATCCTCTTAATACTTTTTCTCATAGGCTCTTTAAAATGAAACAGAAGGGAAGGAACCATAAGTCATTTCTTTGTCATCTCATTCACGTTGTCTTAGTCCATTTACATGTTCACTGCTTTTATTCCCTCTGCGTTGATCTAGCTATCAATAAGGATACCACAGTGCAATACGTTGGATCTGATCTCATTAAGCAGATGATGTGACCAATCCTGTTTTTGTCTGTATCATTATAAATTTCAGTTATTCCACTATATTGGTTAGATCTTTTCAGTCACAACGGGCTGCCATGTCAGTTTTTAGTGCCTCAGGGACTCATATTACCTTACATGGAAATGATTCAAATCGCATTGAGGTTTACAGATTTCAAAGCTGGGGTAAAGAAAGCACTAGCATTGGAAAGGGACTGGGTACTAGAACATCAGATTTCGTCAGGAATAGAATAATAAATACCTGGACTTATTTCCATATATGTCCCTGGTGTTAATACAGTCCATTCCACATCCAGTCAGATTTAACTCTTGATCTTAACATGTATTTTTTCAGCAAAGCCAACGAATTTGTCCAACAGCCCAATTTTATCTCTGTTTCTGCACAAAAATGATACAATCTCAACAGTAAGAGGCTGTTAAGAAATGTGTGCAGAGAGTGCATTAAGGTTTCACATCTAGTGATATCTGAATATTGTTAACTAAGACCTTAATCTTACAGGAAATTAAGTAAAATTAGAGAAGTATTGGTAAAACAAGCATATCATAATAAAAGTAAAACTATTGTTTTAAAGAAGTGATGCGTCAACCTTTTTTAAAAGTAAAACCTTATTCTGCAGAGTAACAGAAGAGAACATGTGCAATACTTTCCTCTCAATCATGATTATGTAAAAGCACTTGGGTAAATGCTTAAGTTGCTTTCCAACTGTGAATAAGCTTGTGACTGATTAAAAAGAGTAGGGTTGCAGATTAGATGTTTATTGTACAAGGACCAGTTTGTGAGTCAACATCTCAGGATGCTGATGCTTGAACAAATGCATGTTAACAAAAGTGACATCTTTAGGTTGTTCAAACTATATGTAACTGTTACTCATTACACTGTCAGGGATCAAGCGATAATTTACATTTAAAATTCTGTCATAATTCAGGAACTCCTGCTGTAAAATCTTCCATAAATCCATTCTCCAATGTCTTTCTTTCTTTCCCACAAGTGATTAAAGGCAATTCATGTGTTTACTCCAGTCAAATCACTCAATTTCCAAATAACAGAACACTCTTTCCATGCAGGGCAGCAAACAATCAATGACTGGCAGTGTTGTGTGTTAATGTGTGTTTGCGTGTGTGGCTGGACATGCAAGCGCGGACAGGCAGTGGGGGTGCGTTCACGCATGCATGTGTGTCATCCCATCATTTTAACACTTTTCTCTAAGGAAGCATTGATTACTCTGATGAAAGGAGCAAAGAGAGTAACCTAACACTAATGCCAAACACATTTAAATCCCACACAGGCAATTTGGCTCCCACCTTCGCCACACAGGGAAGAACAGAGCACAGCCAAGGCAGAGGAAGGTTGGTAACATAATGAGTATGAGAGTATCATTGATTTACGGTCACATAAGGGTTGGCTCAGTCTGATCTTGATATTGTGACTCCATAGTTGACTGTGTGTGATTTTTGTCTTGCATTGATAAGTGGTGTTAAGGTTAAAGTTAACATAAGACAGTCAAAGTTGAGGACATAATATAAGAACTTCTCTCTTCATTTTAAAAGGGCAAAGCAGTTTTTCCCTCTAAAGAAACTCTATATATTTTACTCTCTCTATATATACTATAATTTTATGTAATACTGTATATACCACAGTGACTATAATTCAGTCCAATGCTGTCTAAGCTTTTACATTCTCAATCTGAGCTCCATCACAGAACAGTAAATCAGCAGATCAGCAGTATTCTGAAAGGAACAATCTTATGACAACAGGGTCAAAGCAGTGATCTCACTGAGCAGAGAGTTATGAAGTTTGAGTGGGAGGAGAGGCCAGGTTTCCTGTGGCTGCAGGCAATAGATCAGTCTCACAACAAAATCCGACCTGTCTGAGGTAGACAGAAGGAGGAAACACTAAAACACCCCCAGCTACCTGGAAGTTTGACAGGCATCAACATTCCGACCAGCTTCATCTGGATTATCCTCGTACTACCTTCAAACTTTGACCTGGCTCAAAATTGCTAAGCCAAAAATATCTCCTCCAAGGACACATGAAGTCATTTCATGGGTCACTGTTTCTCAAACATTACCTCTGTGTTGCCTGACTGATGATAAAAATAATGTGATGATACAGTTTTTTGGTCATTCCCACTTTCCTTTTTGTGGGAATTATACTTAAATAAAATCTTATTAGTAGTAGTACTATTATGATTGTTGTATGGGATATATACACTCATTAAATCAGTGTCCTTTTGGTATTGTACAAACTTTTCTATAAAATAAATTCAGTAATGTGTTAAGGACAAAAGCTGATGTGTGCAAGGCCATCTGATGATAATCACATACTGTACATATTTTTAACATCAATCATAACATATTTTACTGCAGTTACTTTCATATAACCCACAAAGTTATTACAGGAGGAGAGTGTTGAGGAAAGTCCAGTTGAAGCACCTTTATTTCAAACTCTGTGGTCACCTTAGACGTGAATATTAACATGATTGAATGCCACATTGTCTTTGTAGCATTAAAGTGCTGTATTATTATCTGTATGATTATATTTTTCTTGCACAATGCATGACTTTGTGGGCCATAAAGGATGGAGACAAAAATACACGAGTGGGAGAATTCAACATGCTGAAACAGGATATTAATAAGTTGATGTTACAATGAGTCACTAACAGTAACACTGTGTCAAAGTCTCTTACAAAAACACTACCATTGGCATGCTCAGGATGTAGTATTAAAAGAGCAGGTCAGGTCCAGGTTTCATTTGAGAAATGAAATGGAAATAAAGCCTTTTGGTTGTGCCTGCAGGTGGGGAATCACTTGTTGGTACATGTAACCAAAAGAAGTGCTGGTTGAAATGATGACTGGGGATTTTGGGGGATTTTTTGTTTAAATTTTAACACATCATTCATGTTTCTTTATCAGAAACATCTCCCCATGTCAAGCTTTTTTTTCTAGATGCTTTGGGATTCCTCCAGAAAAAAAGTGTTACCACCAGAAGCTGCAATTATGTCTAAATTCAAGCAACTTCATCTGCTATGAATTCAGCGGGCATTTCAACTGTTCAGCTTTTCAACCTGTAGGCAGCTAAATTAGGGGAATCTAAATATTTCTCTCTTGCCAAAAGTTGTAATATAAACCAAAATCAGTCTCAGAAACGGGCTAAACCAATGTCAATCGCTTTAACTTTATAGAGCCATTTAGTCTATGAGTTTTGGCCAACCTCGCAACATTCTTGACAGTAAGGTTTGTTTTGAAAAGACATTTAGGAAAACACATCTCAAACATTTGTACGATGATACAGTTGTGCTGAAATGGTCTACAGAGTCGACCATACTGCTGTTAAGCTAACCGAAACATTTTTCAGTTCATAGAGTCCATTCATAGTCTCCATATCTTTCATCTGCAGCTCTAAGCCTGATTAATACACCTTATTACTAGACCTTGGGTGAGGACAATAGCCTGGCACTTGTTGCCGTTTGAGTTACATGACAGCTCTTTCCATTTGTTGAATTCAAGCCACTTGTTCTACAAGCATGTGCCCTGAATGTCCAGTTAATACGCTCAGACAATTGTAGTAGGAAAGTGAGCAGAGTGGTAATGGAGTAAACTTGTCACTGCATTGGAAAATAGAGGACATGTGTTCACTCACTGGCTCACTGTGTGTTACCCTTGGCCAAAACATCATGCCGTGTTGTCCCATCAGGCCATTCCCGTCTGAAACGATTCCTGGCTTTCCCTCCTCCTCACACACACGCATACACCCACACACACACACACACACACACACACACACACACACACACACACTATCACACAATACTTGGCTTTGTTTCCAGCTCCATGCCTGTGAAATGCTGCAATGTGTTGATACAAAGGTTAGCCCACAGAGAAATACAAACAGTTATGAATAAATTTCTAATTAAAAGCTCCACTTGACAAGTGTTTACAGTAAGTATAAATTATATCTCATGTAAAAAAGTGAAAGCAAGAGCAGGAAACACACAAAGAGATGTGGCTCTCTGCCAAACAATGACCCGAGGGAAACAAAGAGCAAACCTAATTTATTTCCAGAACAGCACTTTATAATTAGAGTCAGATCACACTTCAAACTAACATACTGAGACTTGCTGAGTCTGGCATTTCCAAATATGTACTTTGAAGGACAAAGGCTTGCACACCTTCTCAGTTAAAATTCAAGTAATCAGTGCCTGAAACACTTCCTTCGATAATAGTATTTGGAGGTTTAATCTTCAGAGACTAAAATATTCCTTTTGCCAGCACTGACTAATATTTTCTTCCCCTAAGGTGAACAACTACCTAATTTGCCTTGACTTGTATATCCAGATTTTATATCATCATTCTTTGTCAATTAAATGTCATTTGTTTCATAAATCACTTCAGGACGAATTTATCATAGTGGAATGTTATCATGCCTCACAGTTGCTTTGTTTTTCAGCACACTACTGTGTCATTTTGATCTTAACTTCTCACAATAAAGCTATTTATCATTTCTTTAAACAATAATTCACTCTCATGGTCGTCGCCTCTCAATGAGAGTGAAAGATTTAATACATTTGAAATTGTTTGCCATCCTCCCCTGAATCCAATCCAAAAAGCATTTGTTAAACCAAGAGGAATTCACATTTGTTTCTTCAAATCCCCTTTGACTTCTGTCACTCCTTATTTCACTCGGCCTTCCACGGCATGCACTGTAAATGGCTCATCTCAAATGAGAAGAACTCATTTTTCCCTCTTCAAGTGATCATTCTGAGGTTTAGGAAATCGAAAACATCTACCACTACTATTTTTACTTGTCTCTTGCAACTTATCACTTCCTTTTATTCTTGCTGATGGTGTTATTTTTGTGTCCATTTTGTGACAATGAAGCAAAACAACAGCCTCTGTAAAATGAAAGTTATTGAAGGCAAACATAAACTTCTCTTTTAAAACTCCTTTAAAACTTGAAGGTCACCAGAAGGAAGCAACATTTCAATTCAGATGTTCCTGCTTGTGTCCACATCTGTTTTTGCTTGTTTGCTTACGTATGTACTTGGTAATGAGTGGTAGGATCGTAATTCCTGGATTTTCTCAGAAAGTCACAAAGTAATGTAATAATGGAGTGGGAATTAAATACTGATTCATTCTGATAATGATGCCACACCTACGCTATTGTAAATAAATGGAAAAATACAAAGCCCGTATTTTTCCCAACAGTATCAATTGGTCATACATCAGTATCTTATTTCTCTTCTTCCCTCAAATGATGCTTTTAGGGATGAAAATATTGTAGACTTCTCCAAATTAGTTAGATATATCATTTGTGTCAAAGGATCAGAAGTGATTATGTCTTGTACTGCATTTACTTGCACAAACTCATCTCCTTTTTCAGGGCCGGAATTAAGATGTTTATCCCATGTTAGCTATCTGAAACAAACAAATGCACCAACACATATTTGTGGTATACTATCTGCTTTGCTATCACCACCATTTCCTCAGTGTAAAATCTGTAGTTTTTCTGTTAGACAGATTTTTCAGCTTGGAAGCAGCCAAAGTGATCTTGTCAGCAACTTCCAAATGCACAAAGCTGTGACAGTCAAATCGTCTCTCATCTTTTTTTTTAAGTCATTGGTTTACAGGATGTCTATCCTTGCTACCATGTTTGTGTGAGCATATACATGTGTCCCCACAATGGTTGGATGTTTATGCATGCATGTGAACCTTAGCCCAGTGGTGGGTTTCCAGTGGGCTGCTGAGCCGCTGGCGAGGTTAGAGACCAGTTAATTCCTGTGCCAACCAAAACATGCATCCAGCTGCTGCTTATCTGAGAGAAAAAACAGGAGCTCTGTGCGTTGGTGTGTATGTGTGTGCTGAATGCAGCCCTTTTTTGTCCTTTTGAGTTTCAGACACCATCTGAAATAGAGAAAAACAGTGAGTCATGTTGTTACAGAGTGAGATTTGACCATATTGTGTGCATTCACACATCCATAAGTCCGCAGACAATTTGTCAAACTGAGTTGAGCCTCTTTCGAGAAGAGAGCTGGCAACAATAAAAATGTAGCTATGAGGCAACATGCAATGTCCACTCTGAACAAAGACAATTAACACCTCAGCTCTGTGTTTGCAGCATGAGAGTGCTGGAATAACATATCCGGTCATTTCCTGAAAATCTGTTTGTGAACAGTTCGCTCTTGCTGGATGTTTATTCGCTTTCTCTGGGCTCATTTTCAGATGAAGGGAGAGGAGCTGACTATTTCACACAGAGCAATTTCAACTTGTTGATTTGATAATTGGCACAACATTAAAACGTAGGCAGAAGTGCAGTCAGTGGTGCCAGGTTAGACATTGTTAAATAAATGTTTCCTGTTCCCTCCTTATTTTCTTTATATATTATTATATGTTTGAATATTGATAGTATTTTTTATACGCTGCAGTTTGTCTCTCTAATCACAGATTAAAGACTCAATAAGAAATTAAAACAATCCGGTTGATAATTGATGCGGAAAGACAACTGTCTATATCTATTGATTGCAAAAAACAAACAACACAGTGAAATAAACAAAAGGAAACAAACGCCTGCTCCTTCAGCCAGTGAAGACCTAATTACCCGTTGAATCAATCATGGCTGTTGTTTATTATGACTCCACGGGCGAAATACTTCCAAGAGTAATAACCACACCATGCTAACTCACTAAAATTAAACAGTGTTTGTTGGTCTGGACAGTTTGGTCCATTGTTCACTTTGTTTTCCCCTCACGCCCCGCACAAACCCCTGCCCCATCCCCACATATCCCTCGGTCTCTCCTGCTTTTTCGGGACAATATCCAGTGGTGACATTTGCTCTCACTCATCCATCAGCTTTTATATCGCTTCTCTAGAAGTGAATCACCCTGTTTTGGCGCAGCAACCATTGTACTCCTCTATATGAAGCTAACACTGACCACAGGGAGTGCCAACGAGTCATAAAAGGTCACATTATTGAAATGTAGACATAGAGTCTGCTACCAAGCTGTAACAAGTTCAGAGGGGCAGCTGCCAAAGCTTTAGCTCTTAAATTCAAGTTTCCTTCTCTTCAGTAAGTTAAAGTGTTGCTCAGTGTAACTCCATATGGTTGTTCTTATCATTCACAAAAATTCAGAGGGAAAGCCCTTAGCTCATGCTCATCTCTTCATCTTCACAAAGCCTCTTCTTGCCACAGATAAACACTAACATAACAGAATAATTCTGTTTTTTATTAATTCTGGCTTACTTTTTTACCTTACTTGGTTCTGATAACATTGTACTTACCAGACAAACTGCTGAGAGTGTCAGTGGTCAGATGTTGAAAACAGGTTGTAAACAAGCCAGATTATTTTGGGCTTCATTAGTGAATTAGCTCATGTGAAATTACAGTTATAATTATGGATTTCACTGGAAAACTTTGTTTCAATTTTGAAGGGAACTTGGTCTATAAACTGTGATGGGTGTGGACAACACAGTTAAGTTCATATTTATACTGTCTGCCTTTGTTAAATAAATTTGGCTAAGCTGTTGCTTCACAAAAGTGATATCCAGGTTGTAACCAGGAGTATCTTTAAATCAACATTGATGAGGTAATTGGTGATATCTAATCAACTTTAAAATTTTTAAAAGTCTCCAGGGTCTTTCACTTCCACTGACTTTGGTCAAAAACATGGACAGTTAAGGACATAAAGGTCACATGAAAGATCCAGCTGTGATCTCAGCTGGAGTAAAACCTCACTGCGATTTCTGATTTCCAAAGTTTACCCCGAATAAAAAACATAATGCTGAGAAGTTTGGAATTCTTGCAAGCCTTCAGGGAAGTGTAATATTGAGCAAACTATCAGATAGACCCCCCCCACCCTTCAGCTCTGTGATGGATGAGGTCAGCTTAGACCTCACAGAGAGGACGAATGCTGCTGCTGAAGAAAACAACAAAAAAAACAGAATTAATTTCTGCATGTGTTTAGAGAATGTCAAGGGCATGGAGGCCTTTGAACTGAAGATCAATTGTATAATTGAAGACAGCCTCTCAGAAAACATACTCCTTTCTTCCCTCTGTTTCACCATACACTACATAATTACAACTTGCCCACACTCTGCTTTCTCCAAGTCATAAAACAGCTCAAAACTCAAAACAACATATTCCCATATCATGGTAAGAAGAGTCTGACACAGTGAAATTTTGTTATTCTAACTGCCAACAGTGGTATTTAGCACCAGAAGATATACTGTACATTTAGACCAGATACATGCAGAGAAAGCCATTTGTCCCCCCACAGCTACCGGGCCAAATCTCTGCGAGTGTTTTGCTCCTATCCTCTGTGAAATCATGAGATTTTTCTTCAGCACTGTAATCCTATACAACACAACATAATTACTGATTGTTTGGAACAAAAGCTGAGTCACAAGCTCATAGCGCTCAGTTCAGATATGCAGCTATAATCCCTCACAATAAAACTGAGTAGCAGCCTTCAGCACCACAAAGTGATTTGTTTTTCCCACATTCATAAAGTAAAAATGTGCATATATTTTTTTTTATTACATAACATGCACACTTTTGAGCAATAAATAACTTCTGCAACTTGACAGGTGAGAGCTCATGCCTGAAAGCTTCTCAGATTAATGTGAATGTGAATACAAACTGAGGATATGACCATTTTTAGAGAAGTAAATAAATAGTAATTCCTTGCTCACTGAGTAATGTTAGATAGATTCTCTCCAGACTTTATAGTGTTATTAAACTGTGTGACCCATTTTCAAGACTGAAGAAGTTTTGGTTTAGATGCGTTTTTGTGCAGTTAATGGATGAAATTGAGGTAGAGGAGATAAGTAACTGCTGCTGCTGCTGCTGCTGCTGCTGTTTAATATCTCATGTTCATGTGATATATTGTAATTTGTTTGATGCACAACATTTTCTTAATGCCTCTGTACAAACAAGATTTTCACTATTCATTTGCATATTTTGAGTTCATGTTTTGCACCTAATTATTCATCTCAATTCTAACCATTGACTTATGATAAGAGGTGTTTTTTGTTATAAAACAGTCAGGAAAACAATGTGAGCGTAACACATCATAAAATTTTAGTTCCTAAACTTTTGCACCATATACTTTGAAATGTGACATCCTCTAGAGAATACATTTGACAATCTGCTTTTGAAAGTTTTGGATTTGGAAAATCATGACATCGCTCCACTTGGGCCGAGGTTGCTGTTATAAACTCCAGCACAGCTGTAGTCCTCATCTCTTCGCTCATGAGAAAAAAGAAAAACCTCACTGAAATGGAAAAGTCTTTTCTCCATACTGTTTCAAGGTTCCACATCTGTCAAGGTGAGAGAGGCATCAAGGTGAGACAGACTAGGGAGTGGAGGGAAGAAGAATACCATTAGACAGAGTAGGTCCAATATATTTTTCAATTGTGCCTACTGATTGTTAGCACTGTTTGAAGAATTGCCATTTCCACTGGACATGCAAGTTTGTCTGTGCCATACAGACACACAAATAAATGCTATAATTTATGATCCACTGGTACATCTGAATGTCTCATTTATGTCATTATCCATTTCCATCTCTCGCCGCAGTGTGCTTGTTTGTTTCACTCACAGTTCATCCTCGAGACTGGAAAAACATGAGCAGAACTCATGGCACAGCAAAAATAATGACCACATCTCGTCCCTCTGTCCTCTCTGTAAACAAAACAACATGGTTTTAATTGAGAAAAGCTTTTTTATCGTGAGTTTTCTATCACGCCTCAACACTTTTTGGATTTGAAAGTCTCCAACAGCTTAGGCTAAAAAGCTTGCCACATGCCAGGAATTTTGAAAGTCATCTGATTCTTTTTTTATCCTGCAGTTTTACTTCTCATTACTAATCTCTGATATTAACATTTTAGCTTTTTTTCCTTCATAAAGTTTTTATTCACAGGTGTTATGACTCATCAGAAGCAAATTTTGGCAGGTACATAAGACCACCTCTCAACTTCTTAACACTCAGTTATTATGTCATGTAAAATCATTGTGGGGGGAGCAATTAAATATTGATAAATAGTGAGAGTATGTTGCCAAATGAGAGCACAAAGGCAAATAAAAGCTAGATAACAACAACCAAAACCTTTAAGTCAAATACTTTTAGTGTCACTTTTAACCATGAGCCAATGCACAAAGCCAAAACAACAATTTCATTTTGTGTGTCGTTGTGCGGCTCTGAATAAAAAAACAAGAATGATTTGGTGAAGGCAAGAGAATTTTCCATGACCTATGTGTAACCTTTGCAATTTTGAGTTTAGGTCTCTTAACAGTCAGGATCAATTACAACATAAACAATAGAACAGAGTAGAGACTGCTACAAACAAGGCCTTTTCAAAATATGAAAAACAGCATTTGGTATGCATTAAGTAAATAGAATTAAACTGAATGAGCAGTGCATATACAAACTCATTTCCTCATGTTAAAATTGGATCTCCATCTTTCCCCAAATGCCCATACAAACCAAAATAGACAATTCACGTTCCCCAGAGGCCTTAACTCTGGGTGAACTCACGAAAATCAAGAGCTGTTTACAGTACAATCAAAATGCTGTTTATGTAGATGACCCTGACAGAAAGTGTTGAGTGCTAGCCATTTGCCACCTCTACCTTGCTGGAGTGCAACTTGGATGAGCAGAATAATTGATTCCAGATCCTAATTTGGAGAGGAGCTCAAATCCTGCGGCTTTCTCCGCATGGTTGCAATGCAGGAATTGATTTAAGGGTTCATAACTATCCAGCTGTCATTTTCTATTTGTCAGGAAAGAAGCATCGGTAGGAAAAAAAGTTCCTACACACTAACTTGATCTGAGTGCACATTTTATATTGATGCTTTCATCAGTATGTTAATTTGCCTTGGGCATCTTCAAAACCATTTGGCTTTTAAATTGTAGTCTTAAATAGTATCTTTTTCTGTTATTGATGAGAATGCAAATTGCATTCGAGGAATGGCATTCAATAAGATCAAAATAGAAAAGATATCAAGCAGATGCACTGCCCATAATCATCACTGTCATCATTATTATCAAACTGGACTCTACTGTACCTGACTCGTAACATTGCATTCAAGAACAATGCCATGCATTTCAGTCTGCACTTTTGTCTTTTCTTCATTATGATTTTTTTCGATACAATGTCCAATTCTCCAGCTGTTCAGTATTATATGCTTATTTATTCCAAGTTCCAACCAAGCACAATTTTCACTGGTGAGGACATAAAGATTAAATTATTGTGAGGACGTTTGTCAGTTCAACACCACAGCCTGGTTCTTTAGCATTGCCCTGGATGGAAACCGGTAAGAGGGAAAAGCTGCAAAGATGATGCTCATTGTGCAATGTGAAATTGAAAGTTATACACATTAAAAGTCCAATACCCTTTGGTTTGATTATGGGACTTTTTTTTTTAAATCACTGTCCAATAAGTGGTATTACTGTGATCTACACTGATTAAAATCAGTGATGCATCATTTCTGGTCAATTTCACATAATAAAGCATGCCCTGGGATTTGAGTTAATGGAGAAACAGGGATTATTGAGGCAATACAAATCTTTTTACTTCAACAAAAAAACACTATAAATGATGCCCTGGCAGCAACAATAAAACAACTGCAGCCATGAAATCCTGTCCTTTGTGTACAGAAGGAAGGTTTTTTGAAATGTGACTGACCCTATGCAAGCCCAGTCACGTATTTGGACTTTGTGTATGTGTGTTTTTGTGTGTATATGTGTGTGCGTGTGCGCAGCAGGTGAGGACTGGCCCTTACTGAGCCCCACCCAGAGCCTTTCTGCCCTCATAAAGGAGCTGCTTATACTGTTGAGCCATTGATGTTGAAAGAAAACTTTTCAGGACAGACAGCCAGAAGAAAAAATAAAACTGCTCACTGATGCTTAAACTAATAATGGTGACAATAATTTTATATAACTGTTCTGTAAAACCCATGTGCTTAAATAGTATATTGTTCCTTTTATATTGGCTTTTTAAATTCTGAAATATTTTTTATTGATTTCTTAACCCTTATAAAGTGTTTAAAGGGAACAGTATGTGTTTTTGAGTGACGTCTATGGGAAAAGTACGTTTAGTTAAGTTTAAAAAGTGATCAAAAGTGCATTTTTATATCATCTAAACCTCTAGAACTGATTCATTTTTGCTCTCTGGGCATTTTATACATACCTTCATGGAAACATTTAGATATAATGTCTTCAGCTGCAGTAAATGTCTGTTGCTTGCTGTTCTTACATATTAAAAGCACCAATTGCCTCTGACATTTGCAATTGAAATTTTGAAATTCTTACAAATCTGCTGCATCCAGTTATCCTTTATCTTTCAGTTTTTGGACTGCTTGACTGTGGAATGCAGCCTAATGCTATCCTGCTCTTCCCCCTACTGTACAATTATGGGACTTCAACCCACCAGCATGTATACGTTGTATGTGGCATGGGCTGCAGCTATACATAAATAGTTTTAATCAGTTGTTTTGATTTTCTCTCATATTTGCCCAAACTTAAGACAAAATGTAGAAAACAATTTCTTATTTTCTGACCTGTTGGACCCTTTTAAAATCATAAAACTATTCTCAACCTATATGGTGAACACAAAGTAGCACAGTGATGATTTTTGACAGCAAACTCAAATAGATATCACTGCTTCTTCCTTTGTTACTGGTTTTCTTCCTCTCTTCATTCTTTTACCACCTTCGCTCTGACATGTCTTTCATTATTTATTGTATTCATTAGTCCCCTTTAGCCAACAACTATAACATTGTGTAGCATGTGATCCTGCTATACTGACACTCTGTATATTGGGTGATCAAAACCCTACAAATGTTTTTTTGTTTGTTTGTTTGTTTGTTTTACATTAAAAAAAGCACTTTAAAACAGACTCAGAGAGAAACAACATAAAGACTACTAGAAACTCCTTGCTTTCACTAAATGAAAGTATTGATTAAGTATTGATGTGGACACATTCATGAAGGCACAAAGCAAAAGATAAACATCACAGTGCCTGTAATAAATCATGCATTACATTATAAAGAGGCATAATGTTCTGTGTGTTTTCATTAAAATGCATTTGTTAGAATTTTTTTTTTTTTTGAGGTAGGAGTTTCCTATTTTCTTCACTATATGTTCAGGTCAAGTACAGCCAGATTGATCATCTAACAAGCCAATGGATAAAAACAAAAGAGCTGCTGAGCCCCCATTGACCTCTCTTTCCCTTTTCGTTAGCACAATGTGTACAGTTTTTTCTATGATGGAATATTACCTGGTCCCAGATTGGTGTGGGATACTATGATAACACAGATGCAGCATATCAGTGCAAAGCTTAGTAATAAAGATCCTGAAACAATTTAGTCATATGGTCACAGGTAATAAACAGGCCTTTTCATTTCAGTTGATATTGTGTAATAGTGATGCATATTCCCAAACAAACTTTCAATTAGATTATCACACACCAGTAAACACAGAGTAAACCTTCAAAACCGCGAATTTTGCAGTTACCATGAATAAGACCTGTCACATGTTTACTTAGCCTATTGTTTGTATATCTGGCAAACACTGAGTACCACCATTTTTAGACCAACAGTAAATGATCAATAATGAGTATCTTAAATTTAGTTGAGATTTATTTCTTAAACTCCCCCTCCATTTAAAAATATGATTCTCTTCTTGTTCCTACAGTTGGATGTTTGAGCTTCACTGTGTAAAATGATGTATGTTCAGAGTTTATCATTCTGCTACTGAAAGTGGGAAATTTTGAGCTCATTGAAAATCCAATTTTAACCCTAATCCTAACCCGAAAGCAAAATTTGTGACATCACAGCTAGTTTGAAAGCCAATTGTGGTCCAATATTCAACTTACACAAGTCTGTGCAAAACCTGAAGGCTCCAGTGCATATACACTGAGAATGCACTTGAAGTAGAAGGACATCTTGTGTCCAGCAGTTAAACTTTTGAAATGAAAAATATTTGCATATTTATAGATTCTTGATTTTTAATGAGGTTGAAGGTGCAGATGTAAATTTAAGGATTAAGATTTGTGTGTGTGTGTGTGTGTGTGTGTGTGTGTGTGTGTGTGTGTGTGTGTGTGTGTGTGTGTGAAAGAAATATATCAGACACCTCAGGTGCCTGAGCAATGGAGCAAGTGAAGATAATTCATCCCCATTATTCAATTGGGGGACCAAAGTTATGCTCTTTTTGTCTTTTTAGACACATGGTGGCCTTCGTGGAAGAGGACCCACTCCCTATGTAGATATAAAGGGCTCATTATAAAGTGTTTAAGGTGAAAGGTGTAAGGTGATTATACACCAAAGGAAACATACCTATGGATAATATATGCCACTTCTGCCAATATTTCTGCTAGTAGATCCCCCTAAATCTCACTCACACTTTGGGCTGCCAACTCTCACGCATTAACGGTGAGTTGCTCTCAGGCCACATGTCCATTTTCTCACGCAGTGAAAAACAAATTCATAACTGTTCTTGATGCATTCTATGTTTATATAGGATCCTCAATCTAACTAATTTAGACTAGTGCAGGTGGCTGTTTCTTTTCTTAATCCAAGAGGTTAGACTGTGTAGAAATGTAGTAAATTGGTTTTAAGCTACTTTTTTTCCTGGGGGAGGACACCCAGATGCCCCCGCCAATTAGAATCATTCTAAGCTTGTTCCCTCATTTTACATAACCAGGTGCCCATGTCAGACATAAATTATTATTCAAAGTGGAGTATTTTATATACATCTTAAAACTGTCTGCGAATGACATCTCCTCAATCTACACTTCACACTACTGCCACCAGGATGTAGATACAGGACTCTGAAATGGAGAAGAGCTTGCTTTGGCAGTTTTGTCCCTTCTGCCATAGCAGCACTAAACAAACTGACATATTTATTTGTGTGTGTAATAGATGTATACTTGTTGGGATACAAGCACTGGAATGAATATGTTTATGTATCTGTATGTATATATGTATGTTGCTGGATGTTGTGGAGTGATTATCTATATGTCTCTGTGTATATACAAGCTATGAAAACAAATTTCTTGCCGCACAATAAAGACCAAATCTATCTATGTCTGGAAGGGATCTTTAATTAAGGACCAACTGAATCAATTCATACGCAGTTACAACAACAAGCAATTACTCAGCAAAATACCTGCGCATACTTCACAACTGTGATCATTCTCCCTGTGCAAAGGGATGTGCAATAAGATCTTAGAATACATCCATGGGGCCAACACGTCTCAAAGTTGTCTCTATTTATCAGACATTGATCAGCAGCATAAGTTGTAATAAGGCACTTGATGTGGCTCCGCCCCCCGCTGTCCAAACCGGAAGTTTAGCTGTTGTTGTCACACTGGAAGAAAATGGCTGCTGCTCCGACTTTTTTTCAATGAAGACACAATTTCATTTCGTTTTCTTGCATTGGAGCTACAGTCGACCGCTATGCAATCCAGAAGGCAAGTCCATCCTGCTCGTTGAGATTGACGTCGCTTTATCTGTTTGTTTCCCAGACGACGTGACATCATTAGCGTAGCTGGTAACTTGCAGCTTGCCCAGGAACGGGCTAGCATGCTAACGTTAGCCATGTTAGCCTTAACGGTCAGGCATCAACGAGCTTGTTGCTATTCAGCCACTCTCTTGCCTGAGCTTACAGTCACCAGAGTTCACTAACCCTAGCTAAGCAGTTTCAGTCACTCTGAGACAGATTATGCATGTATTCACTTTGCTGAAGCATTCAAAATATAGTCAAAGGATGAAACAACTTTGATGATACAGTTTCGCTCGTCAGTCTTCTTAGCTGTTTGTGTGTGTGGCATCTGATTGAATACCAGCCAGGTTTTTGGCATCAGTGTAGTCTTAACAACCAGGCAGTCACTCTGAGTGTATCTGTGTTAATGTATCTGCCCTCTGCGTTTGTTTGACCATGCTGCGTGCGATTCGTCTGCTGTGTTGCTGTGCAGGGTGTGAATGGTCACTCTAGGAAGGTGACAGTGTGGGGCAGAAAGGACAGCATCGTCTACCGTCACTCGCCTTACAGCTGGCGGTGGACCACAATGGTAAGTTTAACCCATTTCAGGTTTCATTTATCTCTGCATATCTAGTGAACATTCAGTGATGTTTCATACCAGATGAATAAAATATTGTATTACAAACAATCACCAAGACCGGCATAGCTTTTTACATTCAGTTCCCATTGTAACTGATCTGTGTTTCATTTTACTCTTCATTATTCCCCTCAGCAACAAGTTTTGGAATATGCATTGGATCGAGCCGAGGTAAAAGCTGTTATTTCAGTCTTGTAGGTTTGTAGAAAGAGAAAGGAATAGTGTTTCTTCAGTTAGGAGTATCCCTGTGCACCTAATGCATGCGTTAGGCATTGATCATGCTAGTTAGTCAGGCACTATATATGACAATATTTGTTAATACAGTGTGTTATCTCTTATTCAGTACATTGTTGAAAGTGCTCGACAACGACCAGCCAAAAGAAGAATATCTTCAGGCGGGAGGAAGAGTTTGTATCAGAAACTCTATGAGCTGTACATAGATGAATGTGAGAAAGAGCCTGAGTTAAAGGTTTGTATTATGCAACTTTACTCCGTTATGACTAGGTAATTATGGCTGTACATGGAAACCTTGTTCATACCAATCTATAGTGAATGAGTATGGGGAAAAGTGATTAAACTGTGTTGTTACTGATTTCTAACATGCACAGGTTAATTTGCATTGAATAAATTAAAAGTTTATCAAGGCAAGAAGTTATAAGCAATAGATTGTTTTTGCAACTTTTTTTGCATCGTTTATGAACTGGAATAGGCAAATGAAATGGTCTGGATGTATTTGATGTTTAAGTTGTGGTGTCGATTGCTTAGTAAAGTTGGTGTTTAATCAACCTGGAAATTGCCCAAGTAGGCCATGTTAGTTTGTTAGTTTGTTTTTGTCTCTGTAAGCGTCCTGGGATGTTCTGAAAGGCGCTATATAAATCTAATTTATTATTCTTATTATTAAGTAATTTAATGTAAGTTATGTGGCATGTGCTGTAACAATTCAGTAACAGGGATGCCCCAGGCCCACATATATTTGCAAATATGTGACATATATTTTTAATTTTATAAAAACAAAACAGTGTCAGTCCCTGTTATGTTTTATTTTTAAAGCATATAAACCAGTACTACTACTGTACTAGTAACATCCATAACTCAAGGTAAATGTGAATTAAAATCCTTATTTCTCTAATATTGTTGGCATGGTCATAACTCTGTTAGATTTGTGTTGCTAATACGAGGGATTCTTCTCTTATAAGTGTTGGGGTTTTTTTGTCTGCTTTTCTGAAGAATTTGAGAAGAAATGTGAATCTACTGGAGAAGCTGGTGTCTCAGGAGTCTGTGTCATGTCTGGTGGTCAACCTGTACCCTGGGAATGAAGGCTATTCTCTAATGCTCAGGGGAAAAAATGGGTCTGGTAAGAAAAATCAATAAAACAATATCCTAAGTCTGTTCATTCAGCCCAGTTGTGTTTTTCTGATCTTCATACTAAATTTGCTCCATATGTAACACACATGTTTGTCTTGCTCACTAGATTCTGAAACCATCCGTTTGCCATATGAAGAAGGAGAACTGCTGGAATACCTGGATGCTGAGGAGTTGCCTCCTATTCTGGTAGATCTGTTGGAGAAATCACAGGTATGTATGCTCATCTGCACATATACAAATGGACATAAACATGTGCATAAATCATTTGGAAGATTTTAAAATGTTTTCCATTGTATCAACAGTAAATTTAAGTTCAAAATGACATGGTGTGAAATTACACTAAAAGTATACTCAGAGGCTTCAGACATGTTAAGTAGGGCTTTATTCTCTATATCTTAGAGTAGTTTCTTAATGGTATTTATCTTGTAATATCCCTTTTTGTATCCATCTATTGCTTGACGTGCAACATCTGCATTGTGTCTCAGGTGAACATCTTCCACTGCGGTTGTGTAATAGTAGAAGTGAGAGACTACAGGCAGTCTGGTAATACCAAGATGCCCACCTATCAGAGCAGACACATCCTGTTGCGGCCAACCATGCAGGTAAAACAACCGAATGTGTGGAAAAGCTCTCTCACATAGGCCAAAACAAATATGCAAATACTATTCGAGCAAGTATGATTTTTGCCCTGGAATTAGTGATCAACTTACATTTAACCTCTAATGTTCAAAAGCTGAGGGTTGTTTTTTTATGTTTTTTGCTCTGCAGACTTTAATCTGTGATGTCCATGCCTTGACCAGTGACCACCACAAATGGACACAGGTAAAGTGTCAGCACAAATGCTATGAAACGTTGTCTTGGATAAATTCAGTCATACTTGGAAAATATTTTTCTTATTTTCCTAGCTCTGTAATAGAGGTCATCTCAGCTCTGTATTAGCAATCCAGCCATAATGACTCAATACACGCCACATTATTCTTCATATGCAAAACCATAAAAGATAAAATACAATTAGTTGTCCTGCTTTTCCTTTACTCTTTCTCCCTCTGGAGCACTGTTGATGCTATTGCCTTAGCTAATGAAAATGTTCTTGACTATAACAGTTGGCTGTCCTCCCCTGTGGCTTGAGTCCTTTTAGTATTAGCACACTGCGCAGGTGTTTTCAATAGTAATGTTTTTTTCTCTGCTTTAGGATGACAAATTACAGCTGGAGAGTCAGTTGATTTTGGCAACGGCTGAACCTCTGTGCCTGGACCCCTCCATTTCTGTCACCTGCACAGCCAACCGCCTGCTCTACAACAAGCAGAAAATGAACACTCGCTCCATGAAACGGTACTTGACTCACTCACACACTCACCAGGGATGGAGTCATCTCATTTGGAATTCAGTCACGCCAGGAAATAAATGCTCATTTATGACTGTTTTTCTTTTTAGTGAAAGAGCTGAGAATGAGAGCTCTGTGATTGTGAAAAGAAAAAGTCACCTAATAAAAAAACTGATCATTTTAAAAACACACACTCCTTGTTTGCACACGTTGTAGGTGTTTCAAGAGGCACTCTCGAGCTGCGCTGAACAGGCAGCAGGAGCTGTCTCAACTGCCCATGCCACCGCAGCTAAGACTCTACGACTACCTACAGAGGAGAAAGGAGAGGAAACCTGTTCCTGTCATAGACCTGAAAATCTCCAAGGTTGGAAACGTAAGTAGTCACCGTACGCCCAATTTGACAATCATATATACACTGCATACAAAACATATTCTGACAACCATTTGGTTGATCTCGGACAATGAAGATTGTTTACCTGTATGTCCTACCACCTGTTTACTATACACTGTTGAGAAAGTATCCCACTACAGCATAGGTCAATGCATGCTGTCATCATGACCTCTTATTTTTATTCATACCTCTCTTGTTTTTCTCTGTCGCCGTCGCCCCGGCTTCTCGGTTGTCATCGCTTTGCAGTGTGTTGACATGTGGAAGCAGAACAACTGCCAACTAAGTGTACCGAAGGAAATTGATGTAAGTAGCACAGTGTTACTCTATAACACTGTCACTTAAATACTTGAGCCAACACCACTTAAAAAGCACTAAACTCATAGTCTGGCAGTTATAATGTAGGGCATAACAAACCAGATGGATTTGCCTGTCTGTTGTTCTAGGTGGAAAAGTACGCTGTGGTTGAGAAATCCTTGCAGCTGGAGGACTCTCAGCCCACTACTGTGATCTGGCCTGCTGAGGTAAGCGTGACAGCAGCATTAACACTCGTGGAGGGTACAGATCAATAATGTCAGTTTGCTGTTAGAAATAGAGAAGTATAAGTTGTATTTAATGTATTATTCTCTACAAAGAAATGACACAAAGGAAAAAAAAATGTTGTTTCAATCATCTCCATTGTCCAAAATTAGTACAAGGGCCTTTTGGTTTTGCACAGAAAATATATTTTCCAAGTGGTTGAACCAACTTAGACCAGATTCCTTTTTGATGGTCAGCTGCAAATACTATCGCGCTCAGCCCACAAAGCTGCCATAAATGTGGAACCGTTCTGAATTTCACACATGTTTCTGCATTTCTGGAAAAAAAGGACCATACTAAACTGCAGATAGACTGTGTCAGGGACATTGTTTCTTTCCATAAAAGGTGCTGGTCTATTTTTCACATATGTCCAGCATACTTCATCCCTCATGAAAGTCAGTGGGAAGGGTAATATTTTCTGGGTGCTGGGTGGTTCTAGACACAGGTGAGATCGTGAGGCTAGTTGCTAAACATTAGTGTTTGTGACAACACGTTATGTAAAACTTAATCTTTTCTCTTTGCGGTTACAGTTTACCCCTTCCTTTGCTTTCTCCACTTCTGCCTTCTCTCTCCCTGTCTTGATATATTTTCGTTAAAGAAAATTTATTGAGACAGGGTGAGTAAAGTGGAAAATATTCATGAAAGCCAATTTAGCAACACTTTTTCCAACATCTTAGAGTTCAGTCACCACTGAACCGTGATAAGACTTCATGGATGCCTTCTTCTGCAGTTTGGCAACACCATGAAAAGAATTCCTTCATTCAGCTGGTTTTGTCCACTTTTCACACACAGGAAGTTGTAGATGATTATACGTTTGAGTGTGAGGTCGGGGGTCAAGCCCAGAGGACCAAGGTGTCTATCTTCCAGTCAATGGGAGACCCACTGGTGTACGGGAAGATCTACTGTGCTAAAGAATCAAAAGCCGAGGAGGACAGCACAGACCTAAAGCTCATACACCCTCCGTAAGGACAGCCTTTGAGACAAATTCGGTACACATGACTAAATGTAAAACTCCACTCTGAAGTCTCTTTTTTTTTCCTCATTCACAGGTTTCTCATAGGCTCAAAGATCGACGCAGACCGGTAAGTCACCCTTTGTTTGCTTTGGTTGGGAGGTTTATCATGTCCAAATACACAGTTTTAGGGATTTGCTTTTGGAAAGCATGGTATTAGCATGATGTGTTATATTTGTTTTACAGGTTTCTTACTCAGTACAAAGGAGTGTATGAGAAAGATGTGAAGTGTCAGGTCAAGATGTCCCATAACTCAGGCAACATGGGACAGGGGCCTCCCTCCCCCAACAAAGATGAGGTAAGTGCAGCCACGCGTTGTTGACGGAAGAGGTTTGTCTGGGTTTGTGGAGTTCAACTTTTGAATAAAAGTTGAAAGAAACTGACACTTTAACCAAGGAGTTAGAACTGACATAGTTCATCTTCAGTTTCATCTTACCTTTTCTGACATTGATTTTTTTTTTGTTGATGAAAGACAGACTAAAATTTCCTTAACTTAGATTGTTTTAGGGTAAAAACCATGAGTCTAATGAGCACTCTTAGTTAAGGATTGACTTTGGTCTCGTGATTTGCAGTCAGTATTGTTGAGAAAATTACTTTTGTGTTACAGTTTTGAGGCACTGTGGCTAACTAACTGCTTAAAATGTCATCTGCAGGGTGATGGTATTTCTCCATTGGTCCAGACGTCTGTGTTAGGAAAAGGGGTGAAGCACCGCCCCCCTCCTATCAAACTGCCTTCAGGATCAGGCAGCAGCTCCTCAGGTACATCTGTGCTACCCCTGAAAATGATGAGGCGTAAACTTGTATTGGCTTTACATCACCCCAGAGAGCATAAGCAATGTGGTAGAAAATGGCTCCAGAGAGAAGGGAAAAAGTGGTAAATCACCTCATGACTTTTCCTCAATTGGAAAAATAGTTGCTATCTATAGTACTCTTTTCACCCCACCAAATATTATTTATGAAGGGATCAAATTTGAGCCCTTTTCCTGGGGTTTGTTTAAAGGAATTCTTGAAATCACAGAAACTTTCAAACCAAAGTAGACATGACAGGGTGGTGGAAAAAGGTGCAACCACCAAACCTTAAATGGCAACACGAAAAACTTCTGGACTGCATCAAACATCACAGTTTGATTAACTTTGGCAGCACAGAAGTGTCAGAGTTGCATTTTTACTTTCAAGGCTAGCATTAAGACTGCAGAGGGACATTCAGGTCAGGTGGGGAAGGATTTGACCCTGCAATACCCCATGTTGAGGTAAGGATCAAGACCAGGGCAAATCATATATTATGTCATTTTTGTTGTTTCGGGTGTGGAACATAAAATGCTCAAGCATTTACTTCAACGAGTTTATGAAGGTCTTAAATACGAAGTTATAGGGTTATAGAGTTATATTGCACGTGGCGGGCTCTGTGTAAAATGGCCTCCTTAACCAGGGTGGATCCAGATCTGTTTAATACTCCCTGTTTGTGATTGTGAAGTGCAGTATAGTATCTCATTTCCTCTTTTTTTTTTTCATCAGGTAATCCATATTGTTCCCAAACCGCCAGTGGTCTACTCAAGTGTCCTACACCCCCTCCAGCCAAAAGCCAGTCTCTGAATAGGAAGCACTCAATGGAGCTGGGTCAGGTGGGCATGCTGTCGCCTGCCTCCCTCTCTCCTATGGGCTCCTCACAGAGTGAGTACAGCTGAGTCTGTCTAATCGTTTGGTTGCTTGCTTTCATCAAGTGCAATTAGTCGTGCTGGAATGTCTTCCATCAGCTCCTCTTAAGGCTTCCCAGTTTTCCAGATCTGGAATTTTGTTTTGACAAATTATGAAAAATGACTTTGACAAGGGTCCAGGTCTTATGGAGAGCACAAAACTACAGAGATGTTTCTGGACTTTAACAAGAACACAGAACATTGCATACATTCATTATGCATTCTAACAAAAACCATCTGTAGTGTAAGTTTTTTTATCTGCCTTTCAGGAAGATTAACTTCCATTAAGCCCAGGTGCCATTGTCATTAATTTAACCACAAAAAAATGAAAAGAAAGCATTTAATATACAGAATGAGCGTATAATTATACACACTCACTCAATATAATGTAATTTTATAAAGCATCAACTCAATGAAAAAAATACTCCTCTATAACGATAAATTGTCTGTGCCATCTTATATAGTTTTGTCTGTTTTGACCCATTTTCCCCTTTAAGGATCGGGGACCCCCAAGCCATCCACCCCCACACCCACCAACACGCCGTGCTCGACCCCACACCCCGCCGACTCCCTCAGCGCTCCTCTCTCGGTGACCCCGACCCCTTCAGACCCTCCCATGGTTCAGAGCCAGTCGCAGCCCACCCTCCTCACGCCTTTCGCCCAGCAGCAACTGGCTCTAAGCCAACCTCTGCCCGTAATGACCATTCCCCTACCCACCATGGGTACATCCATCACCACAGGAACCACCTCGTCGCAGGTCATGGCCAACCCTGCGGGGCTCAATTTCATCAATGTGGTCAGCTCCGTCTGGTAAATATTGAACTCTCTTTGATGTTCATGCTCCACTTGAATGCTCAGCTTGTGTTTTGTGTCATTTTATCAGAACAGAAAAATGCCACACTGTCACTTTTCATGACCATCATTTGTTGTCTGTGTAGCAGTCCTCAGACTTTGATGAGTGGCTCTAACCCCATGCTGGGTCCAGGCCTTAATTTGAGTGGAATCCTGCCACCTGCAAGCCTGATGCCCACCATGCAGTCCACAGCACAGACTGGTAAGAGATTTCATTGCCATGCCCGCTGATGTATTACTAATACTGTAATTAAATAAGAACAGTTAAGACTAGCTGCAGGACATTAGGGTGATGTAGTGAGCATGGAGACTGCCCTTCAAATGAAATCCTCATGTTCTTTTGCATGATAATTAATCCCTATAAGCTACAGGACCCTGAACTCTGAATAGCATCCTAGAACATAGTCAGCCATTTGAAGCAAACTAGGAACATGTGAATTTACTGTACTGCTCAAGAACATTTTGAGAGGGTTGAACATATCGGCTGTACTGGGAATCAAAAAAGTGACTTTCACTTAAAAGTCTGCCTATGTGACCACAAGGTGACAGTGCCAACCTTTTGGAGCCTGGAGGAAGGAAAATTCTCAGTCTGTACTGTGCTGTCTGGTGAATGTAACTCTTAATGTGTGTTCCAGGGAGTCCTTTTGGCCTGAACAGCAGTGCTGGGTTGAGACCACTGAACTTACTACAGGTATAAATCGGCAATACCGTTAGTAGCATGCACCGAGTACGTGTTGTTTAGAGACTCTGTCCTGATCCTGCACCTTTTGTGGAATAGTAATGAGCTGTGTGTCAATCAACTGCACAGCTTAATTTCTTCACACTTGTTTTCCTGTACTTCACTGCACATGTCATCGTTAACACCTTTATTTAAATTGGTCTAGTGCCATGAGGGCAAAAGCCTTTCCTTGTGTAGGTCATGGAATAGCGGCAGAAGGAGTAATAATATATTATCTCAACACAAAAACAGCCTGCTTGTTGATCATTGCTTGTCCGATCCCCTTCATAGCCCTTTGTAGTTCTGATATGTTGAAAGCGGTAATGGTTTAGTCACCCTGTGTTGTTCGATTACTTTGTTAATTCTCCCCTTTCCCTCTGTTCTTTTCGCTTTTTTGCGTACATGTGCATCATTCTACTCCATGTGCATCCCTTCCTTCATCCTCATCTCCGTGTCTGTTACTCCCCCTGCTTTTTGTTTGTTGGTGTATCTGTGTGTGTGCGCGTCTTACATCTCCAGATCCCCACTGGGCCTCTCATCTTTAACTCTCTGCAGCAGCAGCAGCTGTCTCAGTTCTCCCCACAGCAGAGTCAGTCAGCCACCTCCAGTCCTCAACAGCAGGGGGAGACGGTGAGTCACGTTTGCAATACGCACAGACTCGGAGTCCAATAATGTATAGTGTTTAAAATAGAAAGATTTATAGTGTCTTCCGGGTAACACATAACAGTATGTCAGAATGACATGAATGAAAATGTTTGGAGTTCATAAAAGCAGATTCATTCATAGAGAAACCAAGAAATATGTAATAACCAAGACAAATCACAAAACTGTGCTACCCAGCTTGGTTAGGGGTGTGTTAATAAGCCAAGGAACCAAAGTCACTCAATAGTTAGTACAGACCCTCACAACCCTGGGCTGTATGCAACAGAGGTCATAAAATTAAACCACTCCTAAAAATAGGACCAAAGCATATTGGCAAATATGGCTCTAGAGCAAGAATTTGAAATCACTTGAGTCACCCAATCAAACTCCAGGCCTGAGTCTCAGAGGAAAATCTGTGGAATGACTACGTGACAGCTTTCGAGACACTCTTTGACCTAGAAGAGCAAGCTTGAACAAATTTGCAAGGAAGAATGGAGAAAAAGGCCCAGAATCCAGCAGCGCCAGGCCCATACTGACATATTCAAGAATGTGTTGTATGAGAAACCATAACCACTGTCAAAACACCTCATAACCACCTAATCACAGGGTCTTCACTGTTCTGGACCCTCAGATGGGAATAAGCAGTATCATCTTTTAAAAACACTTTTTTTTTTCCACTTAGTTTTCACAGTGTCTTTTTTTTGTTTGTTTTATCTCTGATCTCTTATCATCTTAAACATTATTTTGCTTTGAAAAGTAAACACAGTGGTGTGCTCAAGTTCAGTTGTACTCAAGAAACTTGTGCAAGTGCCTGAAGTTAACTTTCTTTTGAGAAGTGCTGAACAAAATACAGTTTTAATACAAGTGTTTAACATTGTAGGGAGGCAAATGTGTGACAATGACCTCGCTGTCTTGTGTTACCTTCGACTTTCCTTACAGGGTGAACAGGGGTCGGACCAAAGTTTAGGAAACCAGCAAACAGCGGTCATCAACCTGGGAGTTGGAGGCTTCATGTCTCCGCAGGCAGCAGGTACGACCCACACACACACCAACACACAGACAGCCAAATACACACTAAACCCAACCAACTCTATGTAAAACATTTCTCTCTGTCACCTAACCTGTTTCAAAACCAAAATGACGCCATGCAACTAACTAGTACTAATAAGATACATTTTACTAATGTATTCATTATTGTAATTACTGTACAGTAGCACTCATTGTCTTTAACTAAACCTGATCATTTTACTGAAGTTAGCCATCATTATCCCTCTTAATTGAGCATGTAACAACTGACAGGAGAGTATCAATTTCCCCCTCTTCTCTGCTGCATTCTCCTTGTTTTCTTTTCATCTATTGTTTTCTTTTTGTTTGTTTTTTGTTTTTTTATTTTGCCCCCACCCTCATTTCTTCCCACCTTGTCTTTCCTTTCAACCTCACTCACACCTTTCCGGCTCACCCCATTCATGCTTTTTGTCCATAATCCAATGTCTATGCACATGGTTATTTCCCTGTGCTGTTGGCTTCCCTGCAATATTCCCTCTCTTTCTTTCACTCCTTCTCTTCTCCTCTCTTTTGTATGGTCATGCACTCGCCCCTCCCTTACCCCCACTCCAACACTTCTTCGTCACTGTCCCCCTTTTTACCTCAATGTGCATTTTCTCTCTTTATACTTTACTCTATTCCTTCTTCTGCTTCTTTCACTCTTGCTGTCATTCTGGGGCTTCCTCTCTCCCCTTCCCCTCCTCCCCTTCCCTCCCCCCCTTAGTGCTGTCCCAGTTGGGCTGTGGGCTGGACGGGTCAGGGCCCCCGCTGCCTTCTCCAAGGCTTCAGCAGCAGCACCAGCCACAGATCCAAGTAATACAGCAACTTTAACATCTATATACACATATACATGTCTGTAGGAGTCAAATACTGAGACTTGGGCAGTGGATAACTTTCCAGGAAAATAGATAGATTCAACTCTGCCATTATTATAGCTTTGTTTGGTGCACAATTGTATGTCAAAGAATAAAAATAAAGTTCTAAGAAGCTGAATTTTAAAAGACTTTTGAACATTTGAATCACTTCAACATGGTAAACAAGCATCAAAGAATAATGAACACATATTTTAGTCTAAATCTTTACTATTTACTTCACCACTTGCCTTCTGGAATTTGTTATTTTTTTCTTTGTTGTAGATCCACACCATTTACTCCATTCTGTGTTGTATGTTTGGTTAAAATGTTGTTTCACAAAGAACACAGCAGTCTCAGTACTCCCAGCAGCCCAGACACCCAGAGCTTGTCGCACTTTCCATGGCAATAACTAACTGTGTCGAACTGGGAGGCATGTTCTTACAAAGCATTTAGCGATTGGGTACATACTGTTGAAACTTTCGCTGATTGCATCATGACAAATTACAGATGATAGGCTGCTACACTGTAAGCATGAACCTTAAGGTGTTAAAATATTTTTTTCTTTTTTTTTTTTTTTTTTTTTTGCCCAGTTGAAGTTGCTGACTTACTCAAAGCAGAAAGCACGGTTGCTAAGCTGCATGTCTGTTGTTGCTAAGGTCACAGCCAATAATTCTTTGTGTCTCTAGAACGCCACTGGTGCTGCTTGACTGTATCCTGCCTCACTCCCCAACACACCCCGACCTGCCCCAACTCTGTATCTCTCTTCCTTCCTCTCCCTCCCCTCTGCAACCCATTAACCACTCTTCTGTGTTTCTCTGCACACTCCTCTCGTATGTTGAACCAGGCTTTAGTGTAGCTTCACTAATCCAACGCCACTCAACATACCGTAAAAATATTTTGCTGGAAATCTTAAAAGGTAGTCTGATTCCAGTTTCGGTGAGGGACTCTGCTGACTCTTTACCCACTGCTGCAGATGCTTACACATACTACTGCCTAAATATAAGACCCACTGAAGACAACATGTGTTATCTTGCTTGTAGTAATATACTGAAAAGACCTTCTCATATTTTTTTTTATTTTCTAATCTTTCTTTCTGCACTGGACAGTTGCAATTCTTGCAGCACCAAATGCAGCAGCAGCAAATGGCTATGGGAGCAACAGCTCCTCAGGGGGGAGCGCCACGGCATCATACCGCCAGCCAACCAAGAAGTAAGAGGAAGAGAAGTACGCCGCAACCCCTCCCAAAGTCATGACAGGCTAATATCACACTAAAAACCCTTCCTCCAGCTACACAAGGACGTGAATGATCCATACTGTGCTCTTTGTCTGCCTCGTTGTGGAGACTGCAGACAAAAAACAAAAAAAAAAAAAGACTTTTTTTTTTTTTTGTCCTTTCTGTTTTGTCTTTTTCTAGCTGACGAATTTGTATGTAATGGTTGTCAATGGTTTTGGAGAAACAAAACTGTGTCCACCATAGAGGACGGGGTTTTTTTTTTTTTTTTTGGAACAGGGAGCCCTATACTTAAAGAACCTTAGTGATATTTTTGAGATGAAATGGAAAAAGATGGTTCTCGTAGCAGGCTTCCACAATAATACATTTCCCCTTCAGGAAGATTTTTCTCTATGGGAGGCCCTGTGGACTGAGAGGATTGTTAATGCACATTCTCAGAGGATTCTTCATGAGCCTGCCTGATCCTCCTGCCTCCGCTTGTTTGACCCTGGTAGAAACTGCCCTTTAAGCACGGATCCCAGTTGAGCTTACTGACACCAAACCCTCCACCTAACCATTACATGTGAAAATGCAAATCTGATCTTGGAGTAGTGCCTGGGGGCAGCTCTCTACCTCTCAGTCTGTTGGAAGTCTTTCGTCTGTTTAGCAATCCCGGCACAGGGCTCAACCGAGGACTCGAGATCAACATGCAAGACGGTGTACCTGCTTTTGTACAGCACATTTTGAAAAGGCATTTTCCTTTTAATTAGTTCCAGAGCCATGAGTGTATTCTTACATCAACTGAGTGTGTGTGTGTGAGACATTTCTGGACACTGAGAAATAATTTTTTAAGCAGTCTTTGTCAGCAGTTTTATTGTTATTAAAAAAAAGAATATATATTGACAGTGGAAAATACAGCTTTTAGATAAAAAGCGTTGTCTGAGGCTCTTTATTGTGCCGTCTTCACACTGTGTATGACTTTGTCAATGAGTTTCTGGATCTCTTTCTGTCGTGCCGTCGCTCGGCTGATAAACTCCTGCAGCTTCTCTGCTGACAGCGACGTCCCACCTAAGCCAGAAGGGAAAGATTAATAGGGATAACTTTTTTTTTTTTTTCTCCTTTCCATTTCCACCTCACAGAAAAACATTTATATTTTCCTTGATGCCTACACACTACTGTTTGTCAGTTCTACATTGTAATCGGGTTCAAACTGACCACCATCCATTCAAGGCTGAAAGAAAACATGTAGGAACAGCTGACCAAAGAAAAAAAAAAACAAATCTACTCAAAACAAAAATTCACTTCATGACACTATCTTTAAAAAGGTGCAAGTGGGAAAAAAAGAGATGATTGACAGGAAATGCTTGAGCACACTGCCACTTCCAAAGCTCTATAAATCCCTCTTTGGTGTGATTTTCTATTGCCGAATCTCAATAGAAATGCCAAAAGTCAGCAACAGAGAAAGGACACTAGTGAGAATCTATATTGTCTTTAAAGGTTTTCAATATATCTAATACTTTTGTACAGCGTTTTTAGTTTTTACTAACAGCTCGCTAATCTACTGAGCATAGGCAACACAGGGAGAGAGGTGAATTACAGACTGTTTCTGACCTGGTTTGTGTAAAGAGCAGAGTCGACCTTCCTCGTCTGTCACCACAGTGAGCTGAGCAGTCGACAGGCACTCTTCCTCAGCTGTGGGGTCCACAATCAGTATGGAGCTACGCAGGGAGGATTAACAAAAGATTTGTATCACACATGTGAACACAGAATACAGTTTTTATCCTGGCTAGACAAACTGAAAATGATTTACTTACTCATCAAAGATACAAAAGGAGGCACCGACTGGATGTTTGTGAATTTGTAGCCCGTGTCTCTTTTCTAAATTCACCTCTGGTCCACACGTCTCTGTGTTGATAGTGACTTCTGGGAGTTGTGCTGCGGGGAGCAGAAACACTGTGAAGTTAATGAACTGATAAATGGATGGAAGCTCTTTCTGGCCAACGCTATCAAGAATGAGTTCACTAGATGACATGCAGAGATGAATAATTGTAGGAAAATTGATACACTTGATACTAAATGAAAACAGAAAAATACCAAAGGTTTACATTACAATTACACCTCTGTGTTTCTAGTCATTTATGAACTCTGAAAGGAAAAAAAAATTGTTTTTGACTTGAATCTGTTCAGTTCACTGTAGCACGTACTGTTCTTCAGAGCAGCCAGCAGGGCAATGATGCAAGTATCCAACAGGTTTCCATCGTAGTCAAGACACATGATGTCACAGTACAGCACCCAGCAGAGCTACAACCAGAATGAGCAGAATCAGGACCACTGATCTATCATTCACAACGATCAGAAGTCTAACTGCACCAGTGTTACTTGTGTGATCCTGGATTTACCTTTCCTCTTTCAATGCACAAGTCCTCCGTCTGGATCACTTCAGAGCTATAACATCCATAGAAAAACAAACTTGGGTTAGTAAAAGCAGCAGTGGCAGACATCAGGTGAGTCAACACAATTGATGTTGCTGTGAAATGAAAACTTAAGAAATGTGGATAAAAGTCATACACACCTCTCGATTACATCAGCGATGAATTGGCTGGCGGCTTGGGCTTGTTCTCCTGGCGGGCCCGGCCGAAACCGAGAGGAACACAGAGGCGGCAGGTCCACATTGGGTACTAGCAAGGATGAAAAGTTACTGAATATTACGACTTTCAATATCTATTCAAATTGAGGCACATAAGGTGAAAACAGTAAGTAACTGGATATTAAGAGTCATTTCCTAATTGCTTATGCCTAAAAAGTATAGATTCCCTTCAAACTTTGGACATTTTGAAATGCCAAACTTGAAACAGGTAACATTTTCATTCAGAGTCAAGTCAGAAAAACAAAACAAAATTAATGTATTTAAACTAAAGCTACACATCATCATATCCAGCGATTCATATGTTGTCTTTACTGATGTGAATGAAAATGTGCAAATTCACTTGTGTTTCCACTGGAAATAGGGTCATTTCAATAGGCATACCAGTGTGGTTTTAGTTTGAATGAAACGATGCCATAGAAAACTATTACTGAAGTCAAAAATGTCCAAAAAGCTACATATCAGGGCTTTAAGATAGTCCATATTGACCTGGTGTTTTCAATCAACACCTGATACCCTCCTGCTGTACTCACCGATGTAACCTTTTCCTGGTGCCTCCACTGTAGGGTTTGCCAGCTCCTACACATAAAGAAACGCAACAGACTGTGTCTCTTCATCTTTAAACATCTGTTTACTTCTTTTAAAATGAAGTTTTGAACTGTTGCGTTTATGGTCATTTACCGCTTTGATCCCACAGATGACTGTAGTGTTTCCAACCTTAACCAGTGCTGAACCGTCTGCTGTGGATATGGAGCCTGTACAGAGCAGCCAGGCAGAGAAAATTTTGACTTGTAGTATAAAGAAGACACAGTAATACATCATTGACTGATGATCATCAGCACTGTGCCTCACCTATGTTTAGTGTTGTAGCTCTGAATTCTGACAGATCCCGTCCATCTGGTCGACAGTTTTCTTTCTAGAAAGAAGGAAAGTTTGAATGCTAGATGATGTTTTATGACAGCTGACACTAACATTAAAATTAAAAGTAAATCACATCCGGTAACTCAGCAGATCAAGCTGCTGTCAACTATGAATTGAAAGTGGACAAATGTTTAGCGTTTTAACCACTAACCAAGAAGCTCCTGTGGTATTCCAGAGGCTCAGCAGTCCTGCAAGTGTTTAAGTTGACAAGAAAAGGAAGGAGGAAGTTATAACTTATTAGTAGTGACGGATGCTGCCTATTCAATTGTTATTCAGAAATAAACAGTTACAAACTCCTGTGATCAAATCAGTGGCAACTGGACGGGAAGTTGACCGTTTTTGTTTCGGAGCAGCTGAACTCTTTAGCAGGCGGATACATAGTTAATGTATTAACACAGTCACAGCTATCAGCAGCACAACAAAGTCCGTCTCTAACGAAAACTATTTTTTCTAACAGTAGTCAATGATCGTGTAAATTTCAATCTATACACTCTTACTTGAAACCGGCCGCCATGATGTTTTGATTAACCACGTGGGTTTGGTGTAAGACTATGGTAGCCGGTAGGAGGAAACACGCCAGGATCAAATGCGATTCCGCTGATATAAATGCCCCCTACAATTATAATAAATAACAATAATAATGCGTTCAACGTGTACTGCACTTTTCATTCGCAGAAGCATTAAAACCCAGTCTCCACATACAGGATTGGTTGACTATATTGGCTTCTTATCTAAATAAAATATCACTAAACTCCAAACAACAACAAATATTAAAAAGCTTTATTAAAAAGTTTTATGACAGTTGGGTTAAAATAATATTTTGTTGGTATCACCATTGGTACACATAGGCCAACACTGAAGAAATGTGGTACAGTAACTGTGTGATCAGATTATTTGATGCAATACACTCACGTTTTTCTCAAGACTGCTGCCAAGTAGATTTGATTTCATTTATCCAATAAACCAGTTTCTAAAGAATAGAAGCAAGATATCTGAATCCTGTGGATTTTGTGATTTTGAACTTCTCAAATATGTGTCTGAAAATCAAGTTGTTAAAAAATATATAGAAATAAATGAATAACTAAACAATCCAACCAGTCTTTTTGTTTTTTACAGTGAATTTGAGTTCCACAAAATGGATCAAGTCGTGGAGCAGGTGTACATGTAGATTTTCTCCTCAGTTACACATGCTATAATCATTTTCATCATAAATTGAGTTCTTGCTGTCGTTCCCACTCCTGTCCACTAAGTAGCAGCACGTGCATCACTGCTCTCTTGCCTCAAACTGATGATGTGTCGTGAAACAACAACTTCCACTTCCGCATCGCCGTTGTGTTCACTTGTGATTGGAAGTGGAGTTCTCTGAACTGCCCATAGAGTAATGGAGCTATAAGAACTATTATTTAGTGTCTCGCCATCTAAATAGATCTGTAAGCGTATAGTTTCTTTCATTTCCTGGAAAGTCCGACCAGCGGCTGTGGCACGCGAAGGGAAGCAAAGAGGAAACAAGCTAGCTCTTTAGCTAGCCGCTTTGACTGGTGGGCTGTCAGTGATTGCAGGGAAACTCATGGGAAATGGATTGTCTCTGTGAAATAGTTCAAGCCTTGGTCGCTTTGGCAGCTCTAGCTTTGATTGTGGTAAGTAATTGCAATGTTGAGTAAATATTTTGTTACCAGAGAGTTGTTGAAGCTTCTTGTAGCAGGTGTTTTCTGTGTAAGAAACCTTTAGGCAATTGTGAACTGAGGCTTATTCATCCTAAACTTTACCATGATGTTATGACACTTCATTTTTGCATTGCTTCTGTTAATAAAGACTTAAATTCAGTTGTGTATTCTGAGGGGAAAAAGCTCCAAAAAGGTGAAACACCAAATCCTCAAAAATAGAACAGTACTAAATTGAAGCACAACACAGGATAAAAATAGTCCTTGCCCCAAATCATGACTGCTGTGCCTCTGCTTCATTACAGTCCTCAATGGAAGTTGTGTCATACAGGCTTAGTTACTATAGATATTATATAAATAGTATATGCTTCATGATATAAAAACGTATATCATTCCATTTTATGTTATATCGTTTACATCGTGGTGTCGCAAATCACACTCTACAGCAACACCTATCATCATCTGAAGACGCTTTGTAAAATGAAAGGAGAAAATAATCAAATATGAGTCAGTAGCTTTTATTTGTCGAGTGTTATAATTCAAAATATAATAAGAAACAGGCCTTTCCATACGGTCATTTTATATATAAAATATTTGTTAATTGAAGCTACAGAACATGTGGTACATCATGATATGTATCATTATCATGATATGAAATGACCTATATAGATGATATGAGATTTTGGTCATATCGCCCAGCCCTATGCTTGATTACATGTAATCAAGCATCTCTCCTGTTTCCATTTCATTTTTTTAAAAAAAGCTTTTATATCTATGTTTAAAAATTGTAAAATATACCTGACAACAAGAGTAACCAGATCTCCCATTCTCACTTTTCTTCCTTTTCAGGTGTTTGTAATAGCACACGTCACTGCCGGGATGGTGAACCTGACACGCCACGAGAAGGAGAAATACTTTCTCACCGCCACAGGAGAGAAGGAGCTCTTCCCCAGTCTGCATGATCCCCACTCCAGAGACCTCTCAGTAGTGATCCCGGCCTACAACGAGGAGCTCAGAAGTGAGTGATGAGGGAGTGTCTGCACAGTAACTTGTGCAGTGAATGACATTAGTGCTGCAACTTTTCATTATCAATTTACTTGATGAATTGATGATTCATTGGGTCTATTAAGTGTCAGAAATAGTGAAAAATGGCTCTCGCTATTTCCCAAAGCCCAAGTTGACATATTAAGTTTCCGATATGATAGAGAAAAAAACAGTAATTATTCACACTTTTCTGTCAGTAGACCCACTGATTCATTGACTGATATTTTTTTTAATTCTCTGTTGATGTCTGAAGATGCAGTAAACTGTTAAAAGCCATTTTCACCCTGTTTACAGAACACATAGAATATAAAAGTCTGTGTTTTAAACACCTAAAATATTAATTTCCTCATTGAGCAGTTGAATGATGTTTACTCTGTGTTGAATGATAAATTGTGCACCATCTATTGAGGAGTAAGTAAAATGCTAATATGTATGTGAATTTGTGTCCTTTCAGTGCCTGTGATGTTGGATGAAGCTATGGAGTACTTAGAAAATAGACCCGTAAGTATTTGACCTCAAATGGGTAGCACTAGATTCAACTTTAATCGCACTGGTTTGATTAAAAGAATTATCAGCAGGCCCCAGTAGCCTACTGGCTAAGACGCATGCCGCAATCCAGCAGAGGACTTCTATTACATGTTACACCCCCATCTCTCTCTCTCTCCCTCCCTTTGTTTCCTATCATTTCTCCACTGTTGCTGTAATGAAGGAATATAATGCCAAAAAAGGAGAAACAAAACAGGATGATGAAATCAATGACCAACAAAGGGTAGCAGTTGCAACAGTGTGGAGCATCCTCTGAATGCAAAACAAGCTCTTATGACCGTATCTGTTATTCTCAAAGGTGCCAATAGGTGGCAGCATTTAACTGAAAAGGTGCTTTGTGTGATGCAAATCCCTCCCGTTATTTCCTTACCGCAGAAACGGCACCCCTCTTTTACCTATGAGGTCATTGTGGTTGACGATGGCAGCAAGGACAAAACCACAGAGGTAATTTTTGGAAATATTTTCCCCAAGAGTTCTATTTTTGCTCAACTCACTTTTTCTCAGCTAAGCATTTCAAAATGATACCAACAGAAATTTTGTTTTGTGCTGTCAGGTTGCTTTGCGGTACACTAGGAAGTACGGCGCAGATAAAGTGCGGGTCCTGACGCTGGTGAAGAACAGGGGGAAAGGAGGGGCCGTGCGGATGGTGAGATTGTAGCTGTCAAACCCATGTGTGCAACAGTATGCTGTGCACTTGTTGTTGATTCAACATTTGTAAGTTTTGTTTGTCTCATTTAAAGGGAACTCTAAGCTCCAGAGGGAAAGTCATTCTGATGGCAGATGCTGACGGAGCCACAAAGTTTTCCGACATTGAAAAAGTGGAAGCTGGCCTTAATGACCTCAGTCCTAAACCGGTGCGTTGGTGCTCTGTTTTTGTTGTTCTGTCTCGCATATCGTCATGTATGATGTATTAAGAGAGGGGCGATTCCAGTATGTCCATCCTAAAAATGCCCATGTGTCTGTGCAGGAGAATATGGCAATTGCCTGCGGTTCCAGAGCTCACCTGGAGAAAGACTCAGTAGCTCAGGTAATTGTCAGTCTTTTTGTCTGCTTGGACACAAGAGTATTGTAGGTTATGTCCACTTAAACATTAATTTAACCACTGTTGTGTCTCTGCCACAGCGATCCATGTTTCGCACATTCCTTATGTATGGCTTTCACTTCCTGGTGTGGTTCTTTTGTGTGAGAGGGATCAAGGACACACAGTGCGGCTTCAAGCTCTTCACACGTGAGGCTGCGCTCAAGACGTTCTCTTCTCTCCACGTAGAGCGATGGTAAGAACTCACTCTCCACCACGGACAATTTATGGCTTAATGTGGTGATGCAGTCATGGCTGGCATGTGCCTCTGTGCTTAAAAAAATACAAACATTAAGCTGTATGATGTTAAAAAATAACAACATGTCAATCTCAAGTTTTTATACTGTCAACTAAGGGATGGTTAAAAAAATGTCCTCTCTGTCTTAATCAGCGGATATAACAGGTTTTAAGAAACATGTTTCTAAAAATACAACCAGTTAACTGATGCTCTAATCATTTTCGGTAATTTCAGTAATTGTATAATGAAGTTTTGGTTTAAAGGCAGTGCACATCCACGCAGGTGTTTTTAGATACTTCTGCTAATAAAACCTAGTCAGGATGCTTAGAATTCCATGATGTCACAAAACTCTGTGGACCAATAAGAATGATCACAGGGTAAGTTGTCCCGCCCCCAATAAAACTGAGAGGAGAGAGAGGAAGATGTCCAACAAGCCCCACTTGTACACGCCCACACAATCATGAGGAGAGGTCTAATCAACACAAGTGAAAACACCTGTGTGTATGTGTTTGTGTATGTATGTATGTGTGTGTGTGTGGATGGATGTGTATGTATGGACTACAGGTGTGTAGGGGCTTAAATATTGGGCTCATCTCATTTCTCTATTGTGTGCCTCCTCATCTCCTCCATCCTCCTGCCTGTGACCTGGAAATCAATTTCAACGCAAGGAGGCAAGGAAAGGAATCGATGACGCACAAACTGAGAAATGAGAAGAGGGGATCGTCTGATGAAACTTGTTATGACTAGAATGTGCTGGGAATTAACACATTTTATGACAGTAGTATGGTGTCTCAATACCAAAAACAATATTTATACAATACTATATAAACATGTTAAATGTTCAATGTCTGAGCACAAGCAACTGCGCTATAACTTTGTTCTGAATAAAATAATCTTATTGTATAAATAAAGATTTTCTTGCCTAAACAACATTCTGATTGGAGTCGGGAGATATCTAGTCAAAGAATGAGTAATTTTTGATATTCTTCAGTACTCAATAATAAAATAAATAAAAGTCCTGAGTTTCTGCAGTGACTAGACCAATGTTCAAAAACACAAGCATTTTAATGCTACAATATCTGTTGTGCATTTTTCTCTTTCTTCTCGCAGGGCTTTTGATGTGGAGCTCCTGTATATTGCCCAGTGTTTCAAAATCCCCATAGCAGAGGTGGCAGTCAACTGGACTGAAATAGAAGGTATGTATTTCATGGAGTATGTGGACATCTGTCTACCCACAATGCCACTTATCTGTAGCTCTTTAAATATGTCTGTTGGATATGTTTGCAATTTTATTTCTTCTAGTTATTACTAACGTTTTGCTAGTGATTGCATATTTTAGATGTTATTACTTGTTAATCTATGTGGGTTGTATTCCTTTGAAAGATTATTTTGTTCTTCTTAATTTGTTTCACTTAGCTGTTCTTGTATTTGACTGTCAAATATTTACTGTGTGTGTGTTGCTTTCTTTGATGCCCCTCCACTTCCTGGCCTGAGATTCATAAAGCGCCTGTCTTCCAGCTACTTACCTCAGCTTACTTAGTGCTGCTGTGATAAAGCCTTTTCTGATGGAGTTACTGAATGACCTATCAGCAGTAAATGTCAGCAAACTGGCATATTTCCACTTCCATTTGCACAGTAAAAGCATCAGTCGAGAATTAAGTGCCTGTGCATTTACTCTGCCAGGGTCCAAGCTGGTCCCGTTTTGGAGTTGGCTGCAGATGGGACGAGACCTGATTTTCATTCGCCTGCGATACATCACCGGGGCCTGGAAGCTGCAGTCACCACATAAGACTGACTAGCGAATCAGATGAGCCCTCGTATCATAAAGGCAGCCTACGATTGGGCCGTCAAACCTTTGGATGAGGTGGGATTCACAACTGTGTACGTCATTCGCTGTAATCAACGACAAAGAACAAGTAGTATTTCACATCCATTGCTCTCCAGATGTTGCCTCTGGATGTGAAGTAACAACACGGTTGCAAGTCCCTTATGATCCTGCCTTTTTTTTTTTTTCCATTCGGATATCGGCTTGTGATGTCCATCGTTACACGAACGTTTCTGTTGCTACGGCTTACAGAAGGCCTGTATGACTGATCCGTGTACTAAGTTACTTATTGTTTACTTCGTGGCCAATCAGTGAGAAAGTCTTGTAGTAAAATGTGGAGGATCTGATCATGTTTGTCTTTTATGATTCAGGAAGTTAGAATGAATGTCATTATTATAAAGGGAGGGATTGTATTTTTAAGGAAACTTGACTGTGGGTTGGTTTGTTGTATGACTTGAACCAAAATAATAAAAAAATGTCAATGATTTATGATCTGAAAATCATTATCATTCTACTAATAATGTTTTGTTTTTGATAAAAAGCCTTGTTGCAGAATTGTTGACCACTTAATCTTGAGATAATGGAGATCTGTTGAGGCAGGTTGAGAAGGAATTATAGCAGTCAAAGCATAATGTCTTTTTCTGAATCTTAAAGATGAAGAAGAGATCTGATTTTTGCAATATTCCTTGTTTGTAAAAAGCAGGATTGAACCAATGGTTTCAAGTGGAGCTCAAAATTTAGGTTAGGATTGACTTTAATTACACAATTTTACACTGTGTTCAACATTTAAAAGATTTTATAGTTTTCATTCTGATATTCTCACAATCAGCTTCCTGTCTCTATTGCATGATCACACTCGAAACCTCATCCTGCAGATGTGTACTATCTTGAAAAGCTGATATCTTACTGCAGAATTCATAAATTGCAAACAGTGCACAGTGTGACTATGCATGGCTGTTTTCATCTTAGATCACTGGCTCCCAAATTGAGCTCTCTGCCTCTGTCAGGCATCCTGCAGAGAGTACTGTCAAGGAAATATCTGTAAAATTATCTTGTCTAAAATGAATCTAATTACGGTTTATTTAATTTGGTATAAAATTAGATTTAACAGCTGTTATTTGGAATGAACTTTATGAAGTTTCTAGAGGCTGGATTATCATAAGTTTGCCCTTTTCTTGACATGAAAGAAACTGAGAAACCCTGGATTTTGTTATTTATCACCAAAGTCATCCGTTTGCCTGTCTCCTATAACCTCATGTGGACATCATCTTGGAGAGCGTCCAGTAAGCGTTTTTGCGGTCTGACTAAATGATCTTCTTGTTGTTTTCTTATGCAAGCCAGAGGTCTGAGTTCGCGCTGATGCAGACGGAGGTCTCTGGGGCCTCCTGGAGCCCCGGGGAGCGCATCCTGTTTGTGTTTGTCTGCAACCAGACAAGACGCAGAGGCAACGGAAAGTATCCTGGCTGCTCTTTTCTACTGTTATATGTGAGAGGTTATTGATCCGTGCCTGATATCTACCGATTCACTGCGGATGATGGGAACACAGTCAGGATTTCAACCTAAATAAAACTCGGGAGAGCACTTTACGTTGTTAGAAATGACTTTTCAAGTGTTTCTGCAGGTGACTGGACAACAACATTAAAAGCGCTAGAATAAAAACAGTCATTCTGATAGTATTTTCTTGTCATGCTCATTTCTAACTACAGTAAAAACAGATCGTTCTTTATTTTGTTCAGGGTCCATCGAGGCTTCTGTCTGATGGACCGCCACCTATTTCTGGCACTCCGGATTATCATGGTGCATGTTGATGCTCCACCAAGTGGCTGGAAAAAAATCATAAGGTTTTTGACAGGATCCCCTGAGTGGTTTCACTTCGTGTTGGGAGTATTGTTAGGTTCCGCAGCAGTTGCTGTAAACTGTGAAAATGTCAAACTTGTAGACTCACTGTCGCCAGCCGGGCTTGCGTCATTAACTGGACCAGTCACGGCACTCCCAATAAAGGATCGTATCCATCCGCAACGAGAAAGACCTCCGCATGGCTCCCAACAAAAGATGATGAAACAACTTAGATTCATAACAGGAAAAAAAATATATATGAGGTTTGATTTCACAACATGATTGAATTTGCGGGGGGATGACAGCTGATAGTCCCTCCACTTCTATAAGCGAATTTTTACTTTTAGCATCTTTTAGGCTACAGGTGCATATGTTGTGCATATGACTATATTTGTTTCCTCGGTCCCTATGGGAATAGCTGTAGGCTATAATTTCAAAACATAACCTAAACAGCTATTTTAAACAGATGTAAACACAGGCTTAGATCACCTATAATATTGGCAGTTGACAAACAGAAGCAACCTGCTGTAAAGTCAAAAAGAAAACTTGTGAAGTAGGTGTATGTCACCATCATAATTGCATCTAAATCCACTTTCATCACTATTAATAGTGTAATCTGCATAGCTAATGAGGAAGCCACTAAGTATAATACAATAAGGGAATGATATCCAAAAATCATACCACAGACATTGTATGACGCTATGAATGAATAATTTAAAAGACTATAAATCATAATAACACCGTTATAAAGCTACTACATCATTTGTCCTTTAGGATAGTTCATTAGAATATTCTGGAAAACGGGGCAACAGGTGTGATTGTTTTTCATCCTGGCCTCTGTTAGTTAGAGCCAGCTATGTCTGACACTGGGCATGGCTCAGGTGGCACGCACTTCACACACACACAAACACAGGGGCGCGTGCACGCTGCTGCCGCTTCGGAGCCTGAATCAGAAATCCCTGAAATCCTGGGAAAGTTCCAGGAGGAGGAGGAGGAGGGGAGGCGGAGGGATCTTGCATGCAGGCGCTTCGGTTCCAGCCAGGCTGACGCCGCCGAGGCTGTGTGGCGCTCGGCTGGGGCTGCTGGAGGAGTGGAGGCTCCGGGCTCTGCAAACCTGCGTCAAGGCTGCCGCAGAGGACCGGGACGAGACCGGAACAATGCGAGGCTTCATGTTCACAATAATGGCGGAAGTTCAGTCATCAGTACAACCATTAATTACTGAGCTGTGGTTTCATTTATGTTTAAATGAAGGCCTAAATGGCATATAGTTAAAAAATATATTATTATAATATTATATTTTATTACACGTATAAATAAGGCTGTTGCTTTTAATTAAGCTAGTTATTCTTTATTAAATCTATGAATAGCCTAAATAATTTAACTCTCATCAAGTATTGCAAATTTATTTAAACTATTTTTTTAAATAAGATTCTTTATTATTATTATTATTAATAATAATAATAATAATAATAATAATACAGTCTATAAATGACACCATTTAAGAATGTCCATTTGGTTATAATTAGCCACTGATGTCTTGTAAATTACTCTCTAAACTCCATATTGTTCTACAAAAGCCAAAATGGATATTACACCTATTAAATGTGGAATCACTATTGAATTTAGAATTTTCACCAAACTTCTTCCCCTTTTTTGTTTTTCATGACATTGTCGTGAATTTCCAGGAGTCTGTAATTTTCCTATTGGCTGACACTTTGCAACGCTTTTATTATGAATTACGCAACCGGATGCAGTCTTTTATTGAGGCTGACTTGACACTTCACCGTAAACACACGCGCACAGACACAATCCACACACACATACAAGCAGACACACACCTTCGCTGCCCCAGTGTGCTGGCCTGACCTACAGACAGACAGGGAAGCTTCCACATGCACACGGCTGTCTGCGGTGCACTTGTTATCATAACAGAGGTGAGAACATCAACCAATCATTTCTTTACATCACTTTTTTTTAACAGATTTCTTTGTTTTTAAATGTTGTTGCAGAACTGTAGACTAATATGTTTTTAATGACTGATGAATACTTGTTGCTTAAGAAGTGCTCACTTGCACTGTCGCAGCTTTCTGTGGATGAAATGTCACCGTTATAATAGTGAGATGACTGGTTTAGACAAAGTATTGATTTGTAATCAATATGCTATTTGTAGATGACTAAGAAAATGATCATTGATATTCATTAGTTTCCTCTTTGATACATGTGCCGTATTAAGATCTCTGACTTAAATTAATAATGACTTGTTATTAAACTATGATCAGAATGATTTTGGATGTCAGGCTTCTGGTCACATGTTGTGCCGTCAAGGTGTGCGTTCAGAGGTTAGGGCAGAACCCGGATTCTGTAGAATTGAAATGACTCATGGTAGTGAAAGGAAGCTGGTGTGTTTACTTTTTTGGGAAGGGGGTGTCCTGGTGATAAAGCATTAGGTAATTAGCCTATCTGAGCCTGCAGACTGAGTGACGCCAGGCTCCATAAAAGCAGCAGCAGCAGCAGTGGACTGATGCCGCATTGAGCTTGGACGCTTTTGCTGTCATTGTAAACCTCAGCTGTCTGTCTGTCTTTCTGCTTGTCTGCGGGAAACCAGTGTTGGTCACATTTCTGTCAACAAACACAGGACACTGCTTATTACCTGTGTCTATTTTGAGATCCAACTTACTTAGATCCAACAATCCTAAACAATATATATATATATATATATGTTTTATATTTTATCAATATTGGTTATTCATACCAGAATCAGTGGCAAACTCTCTGTCTGCCTCAGCATCATGTGTGCATCTACAACACAAACAAACGATGTGGGTAAAGTACAGAATGAGCAAAAGAGCGGCTATAATCTGATATGCAAGAATGATCTACAATAGTAGTCTACTACAAAATGAAAAACTGTACGTTTTTTTACCACATGGATCAAAACATGATATCCCCAGAGTCAGTAAGGCAGGAAGTTCTGCTACAAGATATAAAACAAGTAGATCACCATAATTGACTTACTACTGAGTCTCACTTACTTTCCTGAATATCTGAGAAAAGTTGGAGTGATTTATCAATAAGTTGGTGCTGCTGGGGAGATGGATCATTTTCAATAGTTTTTAAATGGACAGAAAGGCACTAACACAAAAGCAGGGAGCTCTCTCTCTCTCTCTCTCTCTCTCTCTCTCTCTCTCTCTCTCTCTCTCTCTCTCTTTTACTGTCCCTCTCGCTCCCTCTCTCCCTCTCCCCCTCCTGTCCTGTGATGTGTTCTGGCCAGACAGTATGGCTCCTGGGCGTCAGTGGCATGATCATAGAAACAGAGGCCAGAGAGGACATTCCTCATTGTTGGTGAATCTAGAAACGAGCTTGGCCATGTTGCCCTGCTCTTTCTCAAACCATTTTTGGTACATGTTAAATTTTCTCCACAGAGAATATTGACCTTGTTCATCATCATGTGGAATATTTGACACAGACATGGTCTCTGTATCCATGCCCTGTTGATGCAGCTAACTTATCATACCCACGTTGTTAGATATGAGCAGATTCTGCTCATGTGGTGCTCAGATTTCATTTGGCTCTTGTCATCATTCCAGACCAGCCTACCACCTCAGTGACTCTGGTTTAATTCCCCTTACAATTAAATCCCAAGTTCTCTGTTCTACCTAACTCTTGATCAATGCTTCTGTTTCAGCTAAATTAGTAGTTAATACTCTCTCTCTCACTTATCTTGCCAGATGACTGAAACGTGACCTGGATTTCTGACTGTGTGTGGAATAACCTTCCCTGCATGAGGCTTCAGATCCAGAGCTGCCGGATCCCTTCTGTGCCAACACAGATAGGGGATTTTGGGTTTGCACTGCACTGGAGAGCGTCCAATTCCTCCACCGACGCTGCTCGGAAGTAACAGCAGAATACAAAAACCAGCCTCTGTTTACACAGACTCACTGCGCTACCTCTTTTATAGTTACCTCCCTGTTTCTTCTCTGTCCTGGCTGCGCATTATTTGCCTCCCCACTCCTGTCCCCAAGGGAACTTTTATCCTTTTAACAACACCATTCAGCTCATCTTGCCCCCCATTTATCCATCTCATAATGAACTCCTCTGCCTCCATTACATCCCTATTCTCCTTCACCAGTCCGGCAGTGAAGCGCCTGCTTGGCTGGAAACAAGGGGATGAGGAGGAGAAGTGGGCGGAAAAGGCTGTGGACTCTCTAGTGAAGAAATTAAAGAAGAAGAAAGGGGCAATGGAGGAGTTGGAGAGAGCCCTCAGCTGCCCCGGACAGCCCAGTGAGTATCACAGTGTCAAATGTAGCCCGCTGGTTCCCAAGTTGGAGGTCAGACCCCATCCAAGGGGTCACAATATAAACTTGACAGAGCTCAAGATGGTTTAAAGGATAGGAAAGATGATAAAACATGCTTCTGCTACACATAATAATGTAATTCTTCCTGATTTTACTGTAATGTTCGCTTGCTTACCATGAAAAACTCTTCCCCCCCACACTATTTTGATCTGCACTGAAAGAAATTCTGACTAAAATCAAATGTAAACACAGCAGTTTGATGTTTATGCATCAGATGCGTCACCATGACTCCTTTGTAAAGTGAAACCTGTCTGTCTGTCTATCTGTCAACTATGTTTAGAGAAATTTTCTCACTATTTATTGTTTATATTCATCTTCAGCACCATCAGGTTAAGTGAAGATACAGACATGGCACAAGCAGATCATCCCAGTAAATAAATAAACATGCGTGCAGCAGAAAATACAGCAGAGTTTCTGTTATGTAAGTGTGACTTAAAAGCTTCAGCTGATTCTGCAGAAGTCCATTTAAAAAGTGCATGATAGGTAGTCACAGTATACTCTGCTAACTGTGTTAGATACTTTTCATACCTTAGAAAACACAAGACAACGCATTAATTGCTCATTTATGTCCAATAACCATGGTAACAGCTTTGTCTCATTACAGTAAAGGCTATAAACGGCAGCAATCTAAACATATAAACGTCTGCCCATTTGGTTGCACAGTATTGAGATCCATGCTGTTTGATTCTGTCAGGCAAGTGCGTGACGATTCCTCGGTCACTGGACGGCAGGTTGCAGGTGTCCCACAGGAAAGGTTTGCCTCATGTCATCTACTGCCGGGTGTGGCGCTGGCCTGACCTGCAGTCCCACCACGAGCTGAAAGCCCTGGAGTGCTGTGAGTTCCCCTTCGGCTCCAAGCAAAAGGACATCTGTGTCAACCCCTACCACTACAGGCGCGTGGAGACTCCAGGTAAAAAAAAAAAAAATACTAAAAAAAATGAGAAGAGGACATCTTACTAAATTAGGTCATTGTTGAATTTTAATATCATCATAACAGAAAAGCTTTTATGGGTTCCCAAATAGAGACAGGACATCTGATCTATCACAGTGTTCCCTAGCCAAAAGCATTTGTAGTAATATGATCTTTTATAACAGCATCTGGCTCCTGCTCTGTCTCTCTTTGTCTCTGTTCACTGCCCCTCCTCCCCCCACTCCTCCTCCCCTCTTAGTGCTGCCGCCAGTTCTGGTCCCACGCCACAGCGAGTTCAACCCTCAACACAGTTTACTGGCAAAGTTCAGGAACGCCTCCCTGCACAACGAGCCTCTGATGCCCCAGAACGCCACCTACCCAGACTCCTTCCCTCCACTGCCTTGCTCCTCATTCTCTTCCTCCCCTTCCTCCTCCCTCGCCCAGTCTCCCACCTCACAGAGTTATCCAAACTCCCCCAACAGTTCTGCAGAGCCCGGCAGTCCATATCACATCACAGGTAGGCATCAAAACAAGCAAGCTGATACTAAGATACCCGTTGCAGTGTATGTGAAATATTCAAACACCTGCCACAGGTTTTTATCATCACTGAGGCAGATTCTGACTTTCCATGATGAGTTTGCATCAACTGATTTTACTTATTTTTCCTCTTCCTATGCTTTGTGACATACTTTTCCAGCTGAGACTCCCCCACCTCCATACAGCATGATGGAGACAAGCCCTCAAGAGGATGTGAAGCCTAGTAACTCCATGGAAACTACCAAACTCACATTTTCTGCCCCACACAGAGGTAACTTAAGTTCACCAGAGATATACATATAGTAGAAATACATATCTATTTATATTAAGCAGTACATTTATCACAATATACAGCTACTCGAAGCCCCCTTCTTCACATACTGTATACCATATGCTAGATTTTATGTGTAACACTCATCTATAAGTGAACCCTTCTTTGTATTCCTATTGAGATTTACGGCCGGTGTGTTATGAGGAACCGGAGTACTGGTGTTCTGTAGCTTACTATGAACTCAACAATCGGGTGGGGGAGACTTTTCACGCCTCATCCCGCAGTGTGTTGGTGGACGGCTTCACAGACCCATCCAACAACAAGAACCGCTTCTGCCTCGGCCTGCTATCCAACGTCAACCGCAACTCCACCATCGAACACACGCGCAGGCACATAGGCAAAGGTAGGCTGGACGGCTCAGGCAGGTAATTCATATCAGATCACTTCCACTGCATATTTACTTATTGGGATGTAATACAGTAATAAAGCAAGGAAGGAAGCAAGGAAGTTTTTAATAGATGTGAGGCACAGTGTGTGTGCCTCCTGAATCCTTGTGCCTTATGATCCTTCAGGCCAAATTTTTTTTTTTTTCTCCTGGTAAAAGAACACAGAAAGCCGGCCTTTGTTGGACAGACATTAAGTGTCTCTGTGGGTTATAGCAAACTGTGAGCTGCGAGGATATGGGTGGTTTGGAATGATGGGAGTGATAGAAACGGTTGAGGGTGGTCAGACAGACAGAGGTCTTTTTCAGTCTCCTATTCAAGGACACTATTAAAACATTCCTCATTTACAAGCATAGATGTCCTTGTGGGTTCCTTGTGGCAGGATATGAGAAAAACACAGTTTCAGTTTGTACACAATGAAGTGATTGAATATGTATATCTTTGATTATATGTTTGCTATGCATGGATAAAAGAACATATTTATTTTATATGTACATGATATATAAGATTTTTTTTTTAAATTATAAACACATAAGTTAAATCAATTCATTTGGGATTGACTTTCTCATTTAAGACTCTTTATTTGTGTCATTTTCTTTCAGGTTTACACCTGTACTACGTAGGCGGCGAGGTCTACGCAGAGTGCTTGAGCGACAGCAGTATCTTCGTCCAGAGCCGAAACTGTAATTTCCAGCACGGCTTCCACGCCACCACTGTATGTAAGATCCCCAGCGGCTGCAGCCTCAAGATCTTTAACAACCAGCTGTTTGCTCAGCTCCTTGCTCAGTCTGTTAACCACGGATTTGAGGTCGTCTACGAGCTGACTAAGATGTGTACCATCCGCATGAGCTTCGTTAAGGTACTGAATGTTTTCTTGTTAAATTAAACATTTAGCCACATTTCCGCTTGGTATATGCAAATAAAACAGGTTGGTTATGCACTCAAGAATTTACAACTGTAACTTGAATGCTACCATGCTGTTATTTTGATCTTGAAGTGCTGTTGAGCATGTCGAATCTCAACATACACAAGGATATAGATTACACTTGTTCACTTAACACCCATTAATTTTAACAGTTAACTGAGCTGCTAACATGCACAGCTGAGATTTATGGTTGTGTCCTTTCCTCAGGGCTGGGGTGCTGAATACCACCGTCAAGATGTGACCAGCACCCCCTGCTGGATCGAGGTGCACCTGCATGGGCCCCTGCAGTGGCTGGATAAAGTCCTCACGCAAATGGGCTCTCCTCACAATCCTATTTCCTCAGTGTCATAACAGGAACACACACACACACTTTTAAGTGTGTGCGCCGTTTGCTCCTTCACACAGGTAGTCATAGATCTGTATGTCCTTCTGACGTTTTTTCCTCTTGACATCTCATACAAATGAACAAAAATATCTGTTACAGCTCTGTGACATCATGCCAGAAAAATGAAACATGTATGACAGAATTTCATTTAGCTAACTTACTACTGTTGTAGTTAAACGATCAAGTGTTTCTAAATTTCAAGACTAGCATTAATCCTCTCTGTTACCATTGGGACATCTTAACTGCACTCCAAGACAAGAAAATGTGGTATATATTTGTAGGTACTCAAAAACTTGTGTTATTATGCGTTATAAATGTTATTATTGTAGTATGTACTGTATTTCTATTTGTTGACTAATAGGACTTCATGTACTGGTTGCTTTGTACTTGTTCCATTAAAGTTGTTTTTTCAAGAGTCAAATGTTTTTTTACAGGATTTGAATTTTAAAGAACAAAGCTTCACTTTGCACTCAGAAAAAGAGTCTTAGACATGTCTAAATGTTAGTATCATAATTTTAATCTCATATTAACAACAAAGGATACACACAACATACAGCACATGACCTCTCTCTGCTTATCACACTTTACCAACACGTGGTGCATCACTGCCACTTTTCTACACAAAGCCAACAGAGCTAACATAAACATTGTTCTTTCCACTAAAACTTTGTATCTTTTTGTATACAGTTAAAATGTACTGTTTGTGCAAGTTTCAGATTAATGGGTATATAAAATCTTGTGTTTAAAAACAACTCCTGAAAGCCCAATTAGGCTTGAAAAGATGCTACAGACATGCATTATAGGATTGATTGTCACACTTAAAGATAACACTTCATGTTCAAAAGAAAACATTAAAAGCACAGACTGAAACTAAAATGCAAGTAACAATAAGAAAAAATGAAAAGAAATGTTGCCTTGGATTTAAGAAATTATTTCCTAAACAGCACCAAACAATCTTTCATTATTACATGGTCAGTCTTAAATAAATGCACTTTAAAAAAAAAAATAATAATAAGTTTTTTCCATTTCCAGTGTAAACGTGCCAAGTTCTGCTGGGTCACGCCTGAGATGGACCATGTCCAAAGTCAGGTCAAAGTGCACATGACCTGCCTCCAAGTGGGTTGCGGTGACATTAGTTGGGCTTTGTCATCATTCAGGGATGAATTTACTAACTTCTGGTTTAGCCCTCTGCTAACTTGAATAAAATGATAAAATGATTCAGTGGTGTGGCTCCTCTAGACTTTCCAAATGCTATCGGGATCGAATGGATCAAATTCTTAAATGAAGTGAGTCATTTTGTGGGGGTTGTGACGTTCAAAAAAAAAAAAAATGTATACACCATTTTACAGCTGCTCCTTTGACCACTAGTCACAGCCTGATGCACTTCTTGGGGGCTTTAGTAAACAACTCTAAAAGAGGGCGCTGCTTTTAAATGTCATCAACTCAAGACAAGCACATCATCAGTTAAAGACACACCTTCAAGCTAGTAGCCCTGTTGCAATGGAGATGCAAAGCTCTGCTGTGCTGGGCTGACACACTGTGTCAAACCAAGTCAAGCTGAGCCAGCACATGTGTATGGAAATCCCCTCTTTGTGAGGGTTTAAGATCTGCTCACCCAGTTTCTAACGTCTCTTGATTCCTTCAATATTCTTTCTTCAGCATGGTTGTCAAGCAGAGGAAGCATTTGTTTACAGTGTAAAGTAACAATCAATTTATGCATCAGGTGTCAGTGTCTCTTCAGTGCTCTCTATACATCTCAAATACTATGGCAAAGCAACTGGCCGGCCTGCGTCAGCAGCCCTGGAACTGCTGCTGTGATTGGCTGCGACTCTGTGTGGCCAAGAACTGCTGCTGCTGCTGAAGGAAGCTGATCACCTCTGGACTCCTGAGCAATGACTGGGGGACACACAGATACACATTCAAATTTATGAGGGAACACAAACACAGATATTTATGTAAGTCTCTTTCTGCTGTTGTAAGCTATATAACGCCTTGTGCCAAAATTTCTCTATACACTGAAGGCTACTGTCTCCTACTACAGGTGGAAGGACACAAGAAACACAACAGCAGCTGAACCTTAAACACTTAGCAGTTGTAGTATAATAATTCAGCCATGCTAAACAGTGTAAGCTTACTGCTGAGCAAGGCAACATTGAATGTTCTCATAGAACAAGAACAAGACAGTAAGGAGAAAGAAAGAAAGTAAGGACAGTGGTACTAGAAACAGTAATATACAGATGGGTGACAAACTTAAGGAAGCTCTTGGCATGGTTGGGCTCCACTTTTCCCCCTAGAGGTCGAGGGCAAGGTCACTACAATCAACACAAAGTTATTCTGATCGCTTTTATCCTATGATGAAAGATTTGTTGGGAGTAGTCTCTTATGGGATGACAATGTCGCCATTCATTTGGCACAAGGGGTCACTGCATGGTTTGAGATTTTGGAAGAATTGTGCTCATTCCCCCAGTAGCATCAGGAAATTTATATCAAGAAACACTGAAACTGTTCTGGAGGCTTGTGATGGACCAACATCTTTCCTTAGAAACTATTTATTTGGGTTTTTTTCCCCTTTTATTTATCACCCATCCATGTCATGACACCACCATCATTCAATCTCATTAGCTGTGACTTAACTTACCAGTCTCTTCTGGTTCAGGACCTGCTCTATCAGGGAGGGTCTGGCTGGCCGGTCTCCCATGGCACCCAGACGCTGTTTGTTCACAGACACAGGCCTTTCCTCTGAGTTCTCCTGATGAACACAAAGAAGGACACAAACAAAGCAATCAACTGTGGGAGTTTTGTTTAAATGGTGGTTCCATAAAGTCTGAAAAAAAACCTAAACAATTCAGTCCAGCTAGTGTAAACATAAGCAAAGTAAGCTGAGGTTACATCTCTCAAACTCCTTTCTTTTGCATGGGGTGTAATAAATATGTACTTGTGTATGGCTTTATATATGAAAACAACCTATTCTTACATCAAGTTTCCCGCTGGACATGGCCTGATCACTCTTCTTCTTCTTATACTTGTCTTTATACATCTTGTTGCGGTGTTTTTTGCACATCCACGGTTTCCTTTGCTTGGCCACCTGCGTCGTGGTCTCCGTGCATCCCTCATAGGTGCACTGTTTGGGAGCGTTGTCGCCCTCCGACGTCTCCTCGTCGTTGAGCTCCTCCGGGCTCGCGGCGCTGTCTCTCGGGTCCGAAGTGTCCAGAACGTCGCTCTCCTCGTCCGGATCGTCCATGTCATAGGAGGACACGTTGTTGTCTGGTTCGTGCGGGGTTATCACATTTCTACTGTCGACTACTCCGCCTTTACTCACATAGTACCTCTGTCCGTCTTTGGTGAGCAGTAGAGTCGAGTCTTTGTCTTTGTTTGCTGGTGTCGAGTTGTCATCTTCGCTCATGATTGCGGTGTGTAACGTTAGCAGGAGTAAGCTAAGCTAGCTAACTACGATTCCCTTTCAGTGCGTTTGGTTAGCTAATGCAGCTGTTTGCCGGCATTTCTCCTCCCAGCTTCCTATATTAGCAGGCGTTTGGCTAATTTGTGAAGGCGCTTTGTCATAAATACATCATGATTTGAGAAGGAAATATTATGTCTAGCTGGTTATCGTGTTAAACACAGCCTGTCAGTGTCCTCGCTGCATTTCGATAACAATAATTGTCTTCTTCTTTTGTTTTTTAAGAGCGATTGGCTTTTAGGTGCATTACCGCCACCTCTTGGACAGTTACTATCTATTACATTATATTCTCCTATTAAGTCATGTGTTTTCTAAAAGTCTGACAGCTCTGTGCCCTACATCACCTGAACTCCTATGCAACATTTCTTTAATACCAAGTGTCATGTGATTCCTTTTGTAATTTTAAGTGTCTGTCTCTCTTCCTGATATCGTGGACAGTATAAAAATACATGCTGCTGTTTCCTGTAGTCAGCAATGCTCATATCTACCCTAAGCATGCGTATTCTTCATGTTTAATAGCAGCCCCTCTCTGCAGCCACATGCTCTCATCCACAGCCCTCTGCATCTGTTTCCGGTCCCTGCCCACTTCTCCCAGGTCTTGTACCTTCTTCCAACTTCTCAGACCTGCCATCCTCAAGCTGTCCACCAGATGCCCTCAGACTTTTCCTCCTCTCCCCAATTTACATAGGCTACCTGTTCCCACTTCTTATCAGTCCTGCACCTGCTGTGCCTACTCCGCCCACTTCTAACCTGCAACTCATGTCCTCATCAGACACTCATTATTTATACCAGCTCAGATCTTTTGTTCCCTTGTCAGATTGTTGTAGATGTCATATTGCTTATGTCATTGCTTTTGAGCTTCTGTTTTCTGCATCCTGTTACCTGAAGCCGTGTCTTAAGCACACCTGCTTGCCTGCCTGTCTGGATGTTTCCTTGATTCATCCCTGCAACTCTGTGGACTTTATGTAACTACTGTTTGGACTGTCTGGACTTGCCACCCATGCCTGTGAGCTTTTTAATCTTCTCTTTTGCCAATAAACTCACTGAACCGTTCCTGCCTGCTCCTATTGTCTGCACCTGGGTCCACCTGCCTGCACTCCACTGTGACAGTCCTCCCCTTTCTATTTCTATTTCTATTGCTTCCTCTCATTTCTCCTACTTTTCTTTGAATGCTGTGGTAGTCCTCTATCCCACTCTTCATGCCATTTCTTTTTCATTTCTGTTTTGATTACACTTTTAATCTCAGCCTTGCTGCATTTTTTTTTTACCATACTTATTTCTCCTTTTCTTGTTGCCCCCTTTGCATGTTTGTCTGCCAGCTCAATTCTGTCCACACCAATATGCGCAGGAATCCACATGAATTCAATTTCTATTCCGGCCTTCTTACTTCTGAATATTGTTTGCTATGTCAAGGACTATGTCATGCCTTGTATCAGATGGCATGTTTTTAATATTTCTTAGTGCACTGCTGGAATCAGAACCTATCAAATCTTTGATTGGTTTGACTCCCTGTATATGTCGCTAACCCTTTTACCTGACATTACATTTAATTCTGGAATGATAAGCACTATTGTCCAATGTTTTAGATGCATCTATACATACTTTAAGCCATAGTTTTTCCCTTTTCCTTCTTTAACCAGTTTAATTTGACTATTACCTCCTCTAAAGTCGATGGTGGAATGATAGAGAATGGCACATTGGGGCTTAATATTTTATCAGCTATTCTTATTTCTTATTTCATATTTGTCTGTCCCTTTTCTTCTCTTGACATGGTTTTAATATACTCTGAGCCAACATCATTTTCAACATCAAAAAACAGCCACTACACCACCACATTCTCTTTGGTAACATGAGCTTTCTTGTTCTAAACACAGAGCAGGATCTATAGAGCGTCTTCCTTTCCTAAATCCACCTTGATAACATTTTAATTCTCCTTTGATATCTGCATGATAAACTAACCTCTCATAATATTTTTTTGTCTACATGAGTTCTTAGAACTATCAGTCTAAAACTTTGTGCCAAGCATGGATTTGGTTTACAGATAGTGGAAAGAATATAATTATCACTGAGTGAGGGAAGGATCACACCTCCTATATCTTATTATACAACTTTAATAGGGACTTTAACAGGGACCGCAGATGTAAATTAGTTGTATAACTAACTCTGGTTCAACAGATGTGTTGTGCATGGCCCCTGTTAAATAAATTTAAAAATCTAACTAAATAATGCTTCTTTACTCCTACTAAGATCATTTAACATAAAATTGCTTCTTTCTTGAGTTGACATTCCAGATTTCATTAACATATCATTCAATTCTGTCATTGAAAACATATTAATTGTATATCTGTATTGCTTTTCATCCTGCAGTGCTTCTATGTTTCTTGTTATTGTTCCTTCTCTCCCTCTTTTTTTCCTCATTACTCAAATTTTCTATGCTACATACTTTAATAAACGTCTGTGCCAATAATTATGCTTTGTTCTTATGATCTATTGTCATAATTCCCTCCTTCTTTTATCGTAGGATATCCATATTCTTAACTATTACAAGACATTCTTTTAATCATACCGCAAACTCTCTCTAATGGCGTATTTCTACCTGATGAATCACAATATTTCCTCCATTAATCTCTTTTAGTCCTTTTTATTATATTCCTCACTGCTGCCTGCTTAATCAAATTTTCATACTCAATTAATCAAAATTTGAAGTCTTTTTTTCCCAAAACTTTGAAAGCTTTATTTAAACTTTGTATTGCTTCAGTGCGTTCTTGTATCCATCATGGAACTATTTTCTTTTCCTTTTCCTGTTTACTTTTAGGGATTAGGGACTCTTTTGCTGCTGCATTAACTGACTAATTCATATTTACAATTTTCAATTTTCCCCTCGCTTAATATTTTAAACTTGCTCCAATCTGCTTCCTAAATTTCCACCTCCCTTCTCTTCCATCCTTTTCTATATCACTTTCTATTCCTATATTAACAGATACTGGATAGTGATCACTACTGGCAGTGCTTCCTTTCAATACCTTCCAACTTCTTTATTCAACCAAAGATTGTGATACCAATATGAGATCAACTGCTGATTCTGTACCCCTCACCAAAGTCACCCTGGTACCTGAACCATCATTTAAACACACCACTCCCTTTCCATTTGAATCTTCTCGGTTCCTCTATGCGTGCATTGACGTCTCCACACCAGATTACTTTCTCTCTATAATGTTCCAAAATTCTCTAATTGTTTTCATGGGTTATAGAAATGTATTATTTTCATACTTCCATCTTTGGTCCATACTTCCAAAACTATTAATTGTAACTCTTGTACTGTCATCAGTTGTCTATATTTTACTCCTTGTCTGATAAATATTGCACACCCTCCGCCATTTCCACTGGTTCTATCTTTGTGTATGCTGGAATATCTGTTAATAATAAAATCTAGAGCTGATTTGAGCCATGTTTCCTGTATGCCTAGCTTTGTTTTTAATGTATTGATATATCCTTTAAACTCCTGTTCATTTCCAATCAGACTGTCAGCTTTTCACTGAAGTAGAAACATTATGGGATAATATTAGGACTTCCCTCTGAGGTTCCTTCTCCTTGACTAAGATCTGCATATATTTTTTCCCAAGATAAATTTTTCATGTTGTGACGGAAATTTTGATTTCTCATGTATTTGACTTTATGTATGTAATATGCATTAATGTTTTTGAATTATTATGTTTTAATTAGATTTGCAAAACCACAGCAAGATTGCAGAAGTGAACTGTGTTCTGGCCTTTTACTTTGCATTATGAGTTTCATGTGATCAGCACCTGAGTCTCAGACAATGTACCTATGGATTAACTTCTGCTTGCTGATGATCATGCTTTAACAGATGTATTATTATATTCTGCAATGTGTAAATTGTTTTGAGAGTTGCCCATAGGACATTCATTGTATAAGAGTCTCATGTGTTTGTCATGTGTTGAGGTTGAGATGTGCTTTAATAATGAGTATGGAGAAAACTCCTGTAGACAGTAGATAAACTGAAGCACAAGACTCAGGGTCCCTAGAAGAGTCCCCTGTCTGATGTGTTTTATTGCATCATGTGATATTCTCCTGATAGCTTCTACACAATATCTGTTGTGCTATTCTTAACTGCTATTTTGGGATGTGAGTATGAAGCTATAAAATGAAGGTGCTCAGCTCTGTTCTTGGTCCATTAGCTCACAGTGGCTGGTGGTGCCACTTTGTGCACAAAGTGTGAATTAAAACCCTTAAAAGAAACATCTCTGTTGTGAAGTCTATATGTATTACAGAAATTTCAACAACAATGTTCAAGAACTTTGCTCCTGCCTTCACTATAATTTAGATTTTTTTCTGTTTTGGTCTTTCCTTTCTCTGAGCAGTTAATGTCAGGCTAGAAACAGGATTAATCAGTCCTTTGTGATTCCTGTTTGGTAGTTATATGACAATCCTTGCCCTGAGCTTGCTTCTGTACTTTGGATCATACTTCAATTTCTTTTTCCATTATTCATGATCTTCACTGCCTCTGCATACATTAACCTCCGTTCTGTTCTTGTTGAATTTCAACCACCTGTTTTCTCACTGTGCATCTTCCATAGGCAGCTGTGTGATCTCCTCCACATTTGCAACATTTTACAGTACTATTACTCCCACATTCTCCATAAGCATGCTCTCCTCCACATCTCTCTGCGTTCCCTTGCACAGACTAGCAGTGTGGCCATATCTCATTGAAATCATCTGAGAAGAGGAGGAACATATGCTCTTACATTAAAGCTCATATATCCAGCCATCACCCTTCCAGAAAGAACTTCATCTTTGAATTCTAGCGATGCAGATGTCATTTCAATATCTCGAAGTGCTTTCCTCAATCCATTTGTTAAGGCATGAACTTTCAGACAATATTTCATGTACTGCTTTAAATTTAAGAATGATCTTTAACTCTTCTATCATTAGTTTTATTTATGTACATCACGTCTTTCCTCAACATGTTAGACTGTCCCTTTACCCGACAGCATCACCAGGTTACTCTTCTTTTCCTTCCTTCTTGCTCCTTTGCTATTGCACACAATTCTTGTCCATTGAAGATCCATATCTTCATCCTCAGATATCCCAACACTATTCTTTGCTATTCTGATCCAGTCACAATCCAGATTATGCCAAAACCACCAATTCAAAAATGAAGTTCAGTCAACATCAATAAGGATTGTCTTCTTTGCTTCTTCTTTGCCTTCATATGTTAGAGGTGGGCCCAATTAAAATGTTCCTTTTTGATGGAAGAAAAATATTTTGTACATGGACAGACCCAAATGCTCAATTCTCAGCTAAATGACCTCTCTGCTGTTGTTAACTGGTTATTAAACCATTAAGAACAAAGTGAGCATGTTCTTTAGGCTGCCAGCAGCCAAGCACCGGAAGGAGGACACTCTCCAAAAATATTTGAGATGACCAGCATCTCAGAAAGTTGAAAGTTACGCAACATCTGAGAAAGTTGGACAACTTTTCTACAGGCAGATATATTTTACAGATACCAAAGTGTTCAGACCTAAGATATCTCCCGTTCCTGCAGGTAAGAATAGAAATAAACTGTCAAGGTCGGGAAATATGGCTGGTAAAATCACAAGGAAAGCACAGAGGCAGCTGTCTGAGATGCTGTCTTTGCTCTGTAACAGGCAGAAAGCTGTGAATCACACCGTGAAGAGTTATATTATATTTTATTCTTTTTTTCATTGAACTTGCAAACTCAAACTTGGAGAAACATATTGTTATTACTATTGTTAATGTCACATGTGACCTCCCAGTTTCTTCAAATCTTACCTGATAAGTGAAATACTTGAAGCTGAACTTTACCTTATACTGTTCTGATTTTATTTCTGTATTTTTATGTAACTGTAAAGCCAAAAATACATTTGCATGAATAAATCGGCCTATTCTATCATCCCACCTGTGCACTGTGCACCTGCCATGTCAAGTACACAAAATACACATCTCTGACCAAAACTGCTGTGGGATTCATAACAACATATCAAGTACTCTTCTAATCATGTGCCATTCCAGCACATAACAGTTAATAATAGCAAAGAAAGCCTAATGTTTCACTCCATGTTTGGTAATCCAGTCATTCTGCAACTGGACTACAAAATCACTGAACGCTACAGGCTGAAGTTTCCAAATCTAACAGTGCACCTTCTGAACGTAATAGGAATGGGAACACAACATAGAAGTCACATTTGAGCTCTACAAGAGACACAGACAATTCGTTTTTGAAACATATTTTATTACTATTAGTATTGATAGACCATTGTTGAACAGAGGTACAGGTATTGGTATTGCAACAGATTGTAATATTGTGGTGCAGCTGTGAGAGCACTTTGGTAAACCACATGTGCCCATGTGCTGTGGTGTGTGGATTTCAGCAGAACGGCAAATTCATATTGATCAGATCAATATGGCAGCACATTACTGTATGTGTGTGATCATGAAAATATGCTAAATACAGAAACTTACAGACACGTGTGACGACTGCAGGGAGATCATCTGCCAAAACTCGAATTCGCTCTGCATTTCTGTCACTCCTCTGGCTTTTCCTCTCTCTTTTTTTTTAAATCTTACATCAGTTACTGGAATACTGGTTGCTTTTGAAAAGGAAGTGACATCATTCCCAGTTTTCTAGCAAGAAGAAAAGGTAGCGTCTTCCTCTCCTCTGTCTGTGTATATTCATCTCATTCATCCAGGCGCTTAAACAGCAGGTTGAAATAGTGACAGGTGAAACGTTTTCAACAAAATTGTATTGTTTCATTTTGACCTGATGATCTCCTCTAGGTTATTTTTCTTTGCTGACTGATACACATGTATGACTGATTGTTTTTTAAGTTCTCATAGACTTACTACTAGTAAAGAAATATACTGTATTGTGAACTATCAAAATAAATAAAATTATGTTATTTACATAACATATAAACAATACTTCATCACTAAACTGTTTTTTATAAGAATAGGCTACTGTATGTCTGTCATGCTTTCATCTGAGAAAATGAAGCTATGAATGAGGTTTCAGATAGACTTGTACAGAGCTGAAATAAATCCTCCTCCACTGTACTGCTGCTGGTTCTCCAATATCCATACTGTCTTCCTCTCAGATCTGTTTGACTGCACCTAAACTGCAGTACTTTGTGCAAATAGGCCCCTCATACGCTGTTAAATGTGTACATTTACCATCTGGAATATTTCCCCAAACCCATACAAGTGGTACACCTGGGCTGCAACAATTATATATTTCTTTACTGCTGGAATATGTAGGTGAAATATGCCTTTAAAGTTGGAAAAAATGTAAACAAGGCTCCATGTGTGTATATGACCATCACAAAATATCAAGAATGGTTGTGAAATGTTGAGGAAAAAATTGAGCTGAGTTTGCTACACAAGCACCTGAATGCTGCAGATCAAATGAAGCGGTTAACAAAATTACAAGGAGCAATCAAATGCACCATTATTGTCTTGATAGCAGTCTGTGTAAAGTGTAAACTGTAATACTGCAATCCAACATTACAGCAAGGCAATGCCAAAACTGTGTGGAGCACAGAATTATAGCACAAGTGCTTTCTTTGATCGATTTCTGTCATTTCCCCCCCTTTTCAATGAACACACATTTTTTTGTAAGAAAAAACTTCCTCTACATACTGTAGCTCTCATTTCCCCACTATTCATCCAGTCTAAGGTAGCCTACTGCAAAATGTCTGAGCTCTACTTCTACACACTTTTCCATTATTCTCATTCCACCAAGCTCTTAGGACAAGTCAACAAAAACGTACCCTTCATGAAAAAGGGAAATACATATAAAAAAAAATGCAGTGGATAAATAATGAATAAATAAGGTTCAATAAAACATGAACATTGGTCCATATTCTCATATTGCCTTGTAGAGCTGTTCCACCATAAGGAAGTTTCCATGTCGAGCCCAGATCATCACTGAAGGGTGAACAATACTGTCGCCCCTTTTCTGCTCCTTGAGGTCTGCAACATGTGCTCAGAATGAGAGAACGTTAAAAATAAACAAATAAAAGTCTTTCACCTCATTCCACCTTTTCCCTCTTCCTCATGATCCCTGTTTCTTGTTGCCTCTGAAGTCTTTCTCCCAACCTCTCTATCCTCTTTGTCCTCTATCCACCCCTTGATTGATCTTTCCTCCTGGTTTGGAAAGATGGATTCAGGAGAGCAGAATGTTCTCTCTGATTCACCTTTTTTGTTTTTCCCTTTACAGTTTTCCCCTGTAGACCCTAGACAGGAGAGTGTGGGGAAGTTTACAGCTCCTCCTCCTCATCCTCCTCCTCCTCCTCCATATTGAGGGAGGAGCTGGATGAGGATTTTTCCCTCCTTGCTTCCTCCTCCCCCTCCTCCCCTCTGCCTCCTCTCTAGAAGGGCGAGCTGGGGGAGCAGACGATACTGGCTGAGCTGATGGAGATGTCATCAGAGTCAGATGGGAGGCTGGGGTTTGGGGAAGGGTCAGAGCAAGTGTCAGGGGTCAGAGAGGGAGGGGCCACGGGCAGGCTAGGGAGGCAACTGGGAGGCTCCGCCCGAAGTCTTTTTGTTGTTGATGTTGTTAGCGTTGTCACTGTCTGCATCATCTGCAAACGCAGCGGCTTCACATCCGGGTGGCGTCCTCGTCTGAGAACCTGCCCCTCCTTATCAAGAGGGGTGGCCTGAATGTGGGAGCAGGAGAACAACATGATTAGATCTTCTGATGCAGAGATCCAGCAGCACAGTGGATCTAATCTACCAGGAGGACCAGGAGAGCGCTGTACACATTTACTAAGTGATTCATTGATATTCAATTGGACAGCGAGAAGACAGATTAACAAAAGTAAACGTGAAAATTACGCAAATTTCCATTCCAATTATAAATCTATTTTCTTGTTTCTACCTCTACACTACATTTTAGGGCTGTAGTCTGTTGGTCGACTAGTCGATTAATTGGTCAATATGCTCTTGTCCAACTAAATTCTCAGTGGTCAAATAATGTCCGTGTTACTTTTATAAGGAGAAAAGTGCTACATCAGCAGCTTTCCAGGATTAATCCATTATTTCCTGCAGCAGGATGGACAGACTAACAAATTACCTGTGAAAAACAATGGGGGTGTATTTAAAACACCCACATTGTTTTCACAACTTTGACCTCGCCCAAACTCACTGAGACTTCTGGTTCTAACTGTACTCAATGATTACTGAGCGTTTACTCAACGTACTGAACGTTTACTGAATCAGTGTTTCTCCTACAATTATATCAATAAGAACCCCTGCCAGGCCAAAGAATTTTTTTTATTAATGCCAGAATTAACGCCAAATATCCACTCATTCGGAGATGTTTAGGAGTTTGGGAGTCTGTGTTGTTCGGTACGTGAGTGAATCTCTGTGTCGTTGCCTGGGAAACAAGCAAGTAATACGGCATTGCGTAGTATGTTTGCCTAGCGAGTTGGACACAGAGAAAGTGACGGTGGATACGAGTGGAGGAGAGGAAAAGGTTAGCGGTAAGTTGTCAGTCTGGCAGTAAATGTACAGCACAGACTACAGTGTGCCAGTTAAATGCTAAGAAGTCACATCTGTTGTTTCCCCAAGTGCTGGAAAAGTGAAGGGAGATAGCTCCAAAGTTAGCCCTCCTCCCCCCCCGCACGCGATTTGACCAAGATTTTCTTTGGGTGACTACAGCCCTACTACATTTTAGTCATTTTGTTTGTTTGTTTTACCATGATATAAATGATATTCCTAAACCTATTATTAATTATTTTAAGTACTTTATTTTATTATTCCTAGATAGATAGATTAATACATTAAATTGTGGTGTGTATTCATGCATTAATTTGTTACTAATTTAATCAAGTTGTTAATCAGTTCCTCTTGTCTGTGTATAATTACTTTGAATATCAATCAGTAAAAGGCTTTAACCTTTAAAACCATGAACCTCGAGGTCCTCCATGAATCATAATGGATCATAATCCATAATGGATAAAGTCACACAACAGGAGCTGGGTAGCAAGCCGTGGTATTAGTAGAGGCAGCCAGGTGGGGAGCATCACATCAGGCAAAACAATAGAAATATAAATTTTTAAAAATCACTGAAAATCAATGCAACAAACACAGAAGCAAACAGGGTTATTTCTTTGGGAAGGCAGCATTCACTAAAAGAAATTGCATGAACAAACTGTTACTCTCATTCTCAATTTGTTTACTATGTTTTCAAAAAAATGGCTTTTATAGAAAATGGAGAAACATTCACAAGGGTAATTTTCGGGGTAACTTGAACCTCTGTTTCACGCGCTCCGAAATCCAGGAGATAACATTGATATACAGCAACACAATGTAGAGGACTAGGCTTTAGACAAACAACAACGATGCATGTGCTGTATGAAATCTGTGTTCACAGCGAGCAAGGGATGAAAGGAAAGAAGCAAAACGCCAAGAACAAAGACCACAGAGCCGGGACAACATGAAGCTGTCAAAGCAGCACAGCAGCAGCCAGTCAGCAGGGTGGCGTGCAGAGATGGGAGGAGGGGAGACATCAATGTCAGAGGCACGATTTTAGATTTGTTTTTATTTCTTGCTTTGTGTCTCTATGGAAACCTGCATACCTTATCCAGTACATGGCCGGGTGCTGGTAGAAATCCAACGACCCAGATCTCTGCATAGAAAAGCTGTCATCCAACTGAGCATAAAAAGAAACCAGCACAATCAATCTAAACACCAGTTCAATTGAATAAAGAAATACCAAGAGACAAACTTCATTGAAAAAGTTGTATCTGTCTTAAGAGGCAGGGAGCTGAAAATAAAGTTGTGGAAAACTATAATAGACTTCTGTATAAACCAATTAAACGTAGTATAAAAGCTGCAGCTTTAGATGAATCAAACAATCCCTCAGACCAGTTAGTTTATGGGTTCTGTAGTTTATAAAGTTAGTGACTTACAGAAATGACTGACACTCCTGCAGTGGTGTCGTTGACCTTCGGACTGGTGTTGAAGTGCTTCTTTATCTTCCCTGCTACTGACAACTGATGATCATTTTCACATAGACCCTCATCCTGTATCGAGCATGGAATAAGAGGGGATGAGAGGAGGGTTAAAAATAGACATTTTTATGGGAAAATATTTCAACTGGAAACATGCAGGAAGCTCACTAAGCTCAATTAACACTGTACTTACAGTGACCCAAGGGTGCTCTAGCACCTGGAGGGCAGTGTATCTCTGATCCACTTCCACCTCCAGCATGGATCGGATCAGCTCCTGCACCAGCAAGCAAACATTGTTGAGTTTTTATCCTTTGTATATAAAGTGAACATAAAAAATTCCCACCAACGTGTGACTGGATCCAGCTCACACTACAAACACAAACAGATACTGATATTCACCTTGGCTGTATCAGACACATTGTCCCAGTACGGTAGAGGAAATTCTAGTTGTCCCATTAGTATCTGATCAAAAAGCACTTCTTGATCATCATTGCTCCTGCAAAACAAAACATTTCCACATGAATGCGTCCATGTAATAAGGCACTGATGCATTGTTATTGACAACCATTAGGGGGACTCAGACAAACAAAAGTGATAGTGGGATTTCATCTGGTGGCGCTTACCCTCGGAAGGGTGGAAAACCACACAGCAGGATGTAGGTGATGACACCGGCTGCCCAGATGTCCACCTTAAGGCCATACCTGCACAAAGACAAAGAAATAAGATGAATTAAAGCCAAACATGGAGAAAAAGATGGTTATTGTAAACATACAGAGTAGTATAATTTCTTTTAAGACAAAATTCCTTTTATCACTTTTCTTCCGTCATGAAATTTAAGGAGTGATGTCTCATCACATAAAGTGCTACCCTCCTCACTCTTGTCTATGTAACCTAAAGTCAGCTACGGTTGCACTTACCCTGTTTCTGCGATGATTTCCGGTGCTACATATGTCGGGGTCCCGCAGACAGTGTAGAGGGGTCCATCCACCACAGTTGCCAAACCAAAATCTCCCAGTTTCAGGCTTTTGCTGCCGTCTGCATGCTCATACACCTATAGGCACATAAGAAAGTACATACAGACACATACAACAAATGCTGTTGAGTGTTGGGTCTTAAAGAGCCGCAATGAGATGAGCATAATCCAGATTGTGTGCAGGTAAACAACTCCCCTATCTGCAGTTGAATATCAATGCTTGTAAATCTTGCTGTATTTGTAATGTGTGTAATGCAAAGTCCCCCATAAGGAGTGTGTAAATAATCTAAATCCTTTATGTGTAGACTTTCATGTCATTATAATATCTTTCAAATTATTCTTGTGACATAAATCTTGTTGGGGAAGATTAATGCAGTTGGAAATTTTCAAATCCTACACATAGAGACTTTAAACAAATCCACACTTCCAGCGGCTAACATTCACCATTGGCACTGGTATTTATATGCAACAGGTGGTGGAAAAAATATTTAGTAGCACTTTATGATATAACTTTTAAAAAATGACCTTCAAAATGACCATAAAACGGAGGTCATATTTATTGTACGGCTATTGAATTTGCTTCCATACATAGTTTAGTCCACCTGCTACATATATTCATGCTACATCTCCACATCAGGACATGTGACATTAGAGAAAGAGCACATCTTTGTGAAGATAACTGTCAAAGCATCAGCACTCATAAGTGTAGCATCACTCTTTTGGTAGCTGTGGAGACAGAGTAGCGGAAACACAGAAGAAAAGAAGAGGGGGGGAAAGAGGACGAGGGGACAACTAGGCGGTCGACAGAAGGGAGAAGGAGGGAGAGAAGGCACAAACAAGGGAAGCTAGAGAAGGAGTGTGCAGAAGGACTGAGAGCAGCAAGGATGAGTCATCCCTCTCTGTGAGAGTGATATTAGTTCACTGTTCATTCAGAAAGGAGGGAGAGAAAAGGAGAGGTAGAGGGAGTCTACACTGCGGCAAGTTATATGACCATGTATACATACGCATGCAGTAGAGACCCACTTTGTATGTACTCACCAGCAGGTTTTCTGGTTTGATGTCTCTGTGCACTATGTTGAGACTGTGGAGGTATTTGATGGCGTTGGCCAAATTGTAGAGCATGCCACTGGCGTCTCTCTCAGTGTATCTGTTGGCAGAGGTGATAGCGTCGAACAGATCTCCCCCCTGCGGACAAATCATGATGGATGGGTGGGTTGTCACAGAAGTTCGTTTAGCATTTTCACACACATAACCTGACAGATTCATTTCACAGCTGCTCATCTTTTCAGCTGAGGATACTTCAGCTAAAAAAAAAAAAAAAAAGTTGATTCAGTTGTTTCATCCTTTTCAGCAGCTGGGGAGGGGGGTATTCTGTGTTCTCATTCCACATCTTGGTTGAAACATCTCCTCCTTCTGTCTTTAATATTTCCCTTTCATTTTAATTTTCCCTCCCTTTAATTCACCCTTTTCTCTTTTCTCTCAGGCTTTTGTCTGTCTCGGTTTCTTGTATTTTTCCTTCTGTCTGAATCTCACCCTCCTCTCACCTCTCTCTCTCCCTGCACAGACTAAGACACACTGTCAGCTTCCAACCTGCACAGCAGCAGTTATTTAAATAGGAGAGCTGTCAGACACCACAGCTTATTAACCAATGCAAACATTTCATCATGGGTCTCATTCTGTCATTTTGAAACAGGAAAGGACCTTCCCCAAACTACCTTTCCCTGACTGGAGCTTAGGGACCCAGAACAGCACCAGGCGAAATAACACACAACTATATGGACACCATACTTCTGTCTATATTGTGTATCATACTGCCTCCCTTTCCAATGCATTCATCTCTCTCCCTCTCTCAGTCCCTTCTTGAAGTGCCTCATTCATACACACAGCCTCCTCTCGATCCTCCTACTTTGGGCACGCTCACACGTACGTTTCTCCCACAGATTGCCTCTCATCTACATTCTGTAGTACTCTACGCCGCAACACGAACAGATGGATCACATTCCTGGCTCCTGAATTATGCACAAACATTTCTTGACTCAGAGAGCAAGAGAGAATGAAGAAAATGAACACACGAGCGCTGCAGGCCACAGACCGATTCTCTCCATCCTGCATTGTGTGACTGGTTGGAATTCATCATTTGCTTTACTGGTTGAATGACGCTGCTCCGTATCTGTCACAGTTTCTGCTTCCCTGCTCCTCTTTGGTGATATCAAATTGGAGATAATGATGCCATTGTACATGGATATTTGAGTTTGGGAAAAATCTGCCTGCCTGTCCTTAAGCAGATGACGCATAAACACATAAAATACACGCCTTTTTACAGTATTACAGTATTACAATTACAGTATACAAATATCACACACACACCTTGACCAGTTCCATGACCAGATAGAGTTCACTGTAAGTGTCCACCTCCTCTATAAGCAGGACGATATTTGGATGTTTGACCCTGCGGAGGATAGCCACCTCGTTCTGGATCATGTGCTCCTGGAATAAGAAGCCAATAGAATAATTAAAGAAGAGTTCATCTTATTTTTAAGTATAATTCCACTTAAATTGGGTATCTTCTTGCAGTAGCTTTTTCGCTGTTTACCTTGCCTCTGCATTTGCCCTTGTTGATGATCTTCAGAGCGTACTCCCGTCCCGTGGAGTGCTCCACACACTCCCTGACGACTGCAAAGTTCCCGTCACCTAACATGCGCCCCACCTTGTAGCGGTCTGATATGTAGGATGGAACAGCTGGAACCTCATCAACTAGAACCTCAGCTGCAGGGAGGAAGCATGATGTTTAGAGCCACTGAGAAACTATACAAGTTTATGCTTGTTCAGTTCAGTGTTCAGTGCACTTTTTTGAGTCTGATAATTCCATGTATACAAACAGGTAAGTACAGGGCCTAAAGCGCATTGAAAGCTATAGCACAGGCTGAGCAACTATCACAAAAAGGTGAGATTAATAAACCAATTTACAAATAAATAATACTTAATAGAGATTGATAGCGTTTTTGTTATTTCTTTAGTTCAGATGAGTTTTTTCCTTCATGATGTCACTAACTCATAGTTCGCCCAACTTTATAAGATTTACCAGCACATCAAAGTTTGTCGTGTTACTAAGTTTTACACAGTCAGAGGTGTGAAGTAAGACACCTGGGGTGGGGAAAGATGTGAGAAAACGAGGTGCTGAGAACAGGATGTACAAATCTGAGGTACTAGACAGAAACAGTCGAGATAGCAGCGAGAGAGAGAGAGAGAGCAATGCATCAAAGGTCATGAACATGATTCAAACATGCATGATATTTGCAAGTACGTCGCCATTGCTCACTGACAAATCGACGGGACATTCTTATTAGTTAACTTTACTCACCTTCAGTAACCAATCCGTTGCTATCTTCCACTGAGCTGGAAACTTTGGCAGAAGACAGAGAGGTGGAAGAACCCTGGGACCCCTGCAGAGAGGGAGAGGGGTAGACAGAGTGCCAGACATCAAATGGGGAAAGGGTTATTTTAATCTGTAGTTTAACAGTATTACCTCAAATGGTTTGTAATCTGCTTCTCACTCAACAGAAAACAATGAAACAGCCCCACGAGCCACAAACCCAGCTGAAACAAATACACATGACCAAAAATAGACAAAGGGACATTGTGCAACTCATCCTCAAAACATCCCTAAGTCTGTTTTTGTGTTTGGGTGCCTCTCTGTTGTATTGTGCCATCGTCCTCACGGAAAGAGCCGCAGCAGATTTACTTAAGCCTGTGAGCTGAATATAGAACGATTACTTATTCACCAACCACCTGTGTGTGTGTGTGTGTGTGTGTGTGTGTGTGTGTGTCCACATTGGACAGACGCATGCATCCCAATGAGCTCCTCTCCATTCACAGAGCTTGAAATAATTGCCGTTTCATTGCACCTTCCTTTCACTTCTCACTACTACCTTTAATAAAGCATGAAAACACAGGTTTTGGTGACACTAATAAAGGTGGATGAATACTGCCTTTCATCTGAATTGGTAAGTAGGAGGTCATTAAGGGTGAAGAGAGCGGCTGAGATGCACTGCCTGCATCTATCTAAAGACAAAAACTCATTACGCCCTCCACCTTGTAACCTCCTGTCTGGTTGTCATGGAAGCAAGGATCTAGATGGGACTGTAAATGAGAATCTGCTTGTTTTTTTTTTCTTTCTGCACTTACTCTACTCCAGTCCGCTTCTCTGTTCTCCTCCAAGCTTATTTGTTGGCTTCAAATACTTGATTTGGACATTTGGATTATACTTCCTTTGTTCTTATTCTCGCTTCCCCACTTTCCTCAGTCTCCTCTCTCCATTTCTCTGTCCCTCTCCTCCTCCTCTCAGCTCAAATCCTTCTATCAAACTCTCTCACAGTCACCCCTGAGGACACAGCAGTGACAGATCTTTGGGGTTTTAGAGGGTTTCCAGTGCTGGAATAAATCCCACAGATGCAACTGGCACATACAGCCAGTAGCCAATAGTGGGAGTGGACCCTGTTACAATTTCACTAAAATATAAGTGAAGCCCCCTGGCTGCTGTAAATTATTAACCTGCAGTTTATACTGTGGTGTGCGCTATGTGTGTGTGATGCATGAACCCGTTTTAATCTGTAATCTGCTTGAAACGCTGAACCCAAAGAGAGCTGGTGACCGCCTCTAATTGATGTCGGCTAGATGATGGTTTTCCCTTTCATCTGTCAATTCAGCGCAGGTGTATTTTTGAAGTTCCCTCATATCACATAGTATAATTCACACATCAATTAGGCCTGACTCCTTGGTGGAGACGAGATCTAAACAGTCTTGATGAATTAATGGATGAGGGATTATGATAATAACCCAGCCAGCATTTGAAATAGGTTGCAAACAGAGTGAAACGAGTGTAGAAATTCAGCAACACATTATTATTTCATGGTAAAAGTTCATGAAACAAAACTTCATGAAACAGCATTTGAAACTGTCACATTAAATCAGATGTTGTGTCTCCGATTTAACTAAGCGGGTTCTATTCAATGTGAAAAATATTTGCTGGGAACTTATCTTGCCTATAGTCTGAAGAAAAAGGTCTGTGCATGAAATAAAAGTACTTTTCATTCCCTGATTTCAGCATCTCACCTCATGTGAACCACTTATTTGTGTGGTGTCCAGTCAGACTGTGAAATTGTCTGGCACAGAGAGACAAGGCCTCCCATCGTAAAGACTCAGATCTGAAAACTATTTACAGAACTGAGCTGCTCGAGTAGCTGTCAGCTCTTTTACTCATCTCTTCTGCTGCGACCTGAAAGCCACCCAGGTGAATTTAGCTGTGAGTCAGGCTGAATTTGGTTTATGTAACATTGTTTTTGGTTGGGCACTTGTCCCGGAACAAGAAATCCTGCTTAATACCCATAAAACCAATGACCCTCCTGAGCTTTATCTGCTCTTTTTATTTTCTCTTTGGTATATTTACCTCTCCTTTGCCCTTATCGCACATCTAGCTCTGTCCTCTGCTTGCTTTCTCATTTTGAACTCCTATCTCTCTTCCTTCCACCGAGGGAAACAAAATACTGTTGCTATGGAAACTGCTCAGAGAGGAGAGAGGCAGCTTATAAGACTTCCAGTGTGGAGACAGAAGCCTATATATGGCCATTTCCTGTCTGCGGGCTGGGAGGTGGATTCAACCTTCTATGAACATTGTGTCTCTCTTTCCTGTGTGAAACACTATCAGATGGGGAGACAGACAGAGTGAGAAAGAGAGAGAGAGTGAAAGGGAAATGAAGAGACAGGAAGAAAGACATATGGAGTCTGGTCTGGTTGATATTGATCATTAGATTTGGCAGGAAAGGCAGAAACTATCTTGTTATTGTTAGACCATCCAGCTTTCTCCCTGTTGCACAACACAACATCGACTATTCCTAACTCTACATCTTTATATTTTTTTGCTCTGACTATGACTCACAAGGCTAAAAAACACACTGACAAACCTTGTACATCACGGCTGCAGCCACCACTCTTCAAACCCACAAGGGCAACACTCAGCAACTGAATACTGATCAGTGCATGAATATGAATTAAACAGGATGTCCATGATTAACCTTAAACGTGGAGTATCATCTCAAAGGCGGATGTGGAGCAGCACAAATAATGCTGAACTCCACGGTTAAAAAAAGGAAGTCTGTCAGCTGTAGAATGCAGCATTAAAAATGCACTGTGCATTTACATAACCAACTTAAGTGTAATGCTAGGCTTGTCCTCTATGCCCTCTGTTTGAATCTGATTACGAGACACATCCTAAAGCCTTCTTCCTCTCTGTCCCTCAGGCTGGGAGAGCTAAACCTCTTCTCCGGCAGCATTTCTTGTCACTTTGGCTGTCATGCAATACCCAGCAAAAAGGCAAGATTTATTAGTATTTGCTTTGGTGGACAAAATCTAATATGACTCGATAGATAGTTTGTTTTGTCCCAAGTTGCTACTCTGCCTCTCATAAGAACACGAGGTACAGGAGATAATATTTCTTGGCTCATATTTTGGTGTCTAGACGGAGAGGAAACATAATCTGTTTGACTCTCATCAGAAGAGATCAGCGCTGTTTGGGGATTCAGTCTTTCTCCTCTGCCAGTTGGACGCGAGGGGGAAGTTTTCTAATCACCAATCTAATCATCAATCCTTATGGACTGCAATCCTGGGGAATCACAGGAATGTGATTAAATGCTTCAGGGAAAATTTGAAAATGCAAGGGTGACTTAGGAACTCCCCACCCCCCCCCCCCCCCCAAAAAAACAATCTACAACATGAGCAATGGGACAAGTAGATTAACGCACCTCTGGGACTGTGTTTGTTTTGTAATCTCTCCTCTGCAGGATACAGACGTAAGTTAAATAAAGGAGCACCGCTGATAAATATGTATATGAAGACAATCATCATCATCATCATCCTCTCTGATCTCTGTGTCTTTGCTGATATGTGACGAACGTGATGAAAAGCTGTTAATCAACAGACACTTTGTTGAGATGAAATGAGCATGAGAAAAAAAAAAGAACACAAAATGAAAATGAAATGACATTGAATTTAATGATGACATCAACAAATGGAAATGAATACATCAAGCAAAGAAAATACAAAGAGAAATGAACAAGCCGAGAAGAGCTGGCAGCCTTACATGGGAAAATCACAATATGCAGATGGCTTGCCTGTGAGTCAAGCACACGGGCAACTATTTACATATCTTTTATGTATGTAAATGGGAGTGCGAGGAGAAAACTTAAAACCCTCCGCAAAATCTGATGTCACCAATGTTTAGACACATTAAAGACATGAAAATATGAGCTGGATTTGAATGATTTGTGACCAATTTAAAGGATTTTTGTTGTTGTTGGGTAGGACAGTGACTTCAGCAGGCAGCAGTTCTGACTGACTTCAACTGAACACCTGCAGTTTTCTCATGTGATGCCGCCGGTCTTTTTTGGCAGGTATAGAAACAGAAACTGGACAAGCCATTCTAATGACATCAACACAACATGAAATAAGAAATATAATACACCCAAATAACAAATACAATCTTTAGTTACAACACACTCACATGGATGAGATGAGACAATTTTAAGTTCAAAATACACACTTTTTTTCTTGAGTCTGCTCTTTGTGTCTCTCTCTCTCTCACACACACACACACAGACACACACTCATACACATAATTTAATTATGAATCACCCAACACAAAATATCGATAAGAATGAGAGATGGAGCATGCAATTCAATGGATGATGAACATAAATGAGTCAATGGTGAGAGGAGGATGTAGGTGACAATGATCCTCTTGTACACTCACACAGTCAGCTTCCTGACTGTATCAGAGCTGTTATATTGGCATCATAACCTCTCTGTTTACCTCGTCTTCAATCTGTCTATCACTACTCTCTGTGTATTGTCTGTTTTTTTTAATGATTTATGTCCCTGTTTGTGTTTTTCACATCTAATGGTGCGAGCATACAGGGAAATGCGGTGACCTTGCAAACTCATTCAATTTATATTGACAGAAACGAGTGTGTTTCTGCATGTAGTTGTAGGTTAAATATTAAACCGATATAAATTTAGAAAACTATGGTGCTCTTAGTGAGGCGCGTTGTCCTGAAAGGACTAAAAGGAGATGGATGACCTCACGAATCTAGACCACTCTTTCATGCTTCTGTTGCCAATTCATGAAAATGGGTCACTCTAGCGTGCACTCAATGTATAAAACACATAACACGTGCAAGTCCGCATCGAGCTGCTGTCTACCGCCAGTGCGCAAATGGCGATTTCATGTATAAAAGTGGGGTTTTTTTCCTGAAACATACATGAACGTGTAAGTGATTCTGTGCATATTTTCTGTGAAAATGTAAGCCATGGTGCAATACTATGTCTGTATATTCTGCTTGAGGAAATAGGTTATGATGGTCTGAGCTGTGTGAACAACCTACTTCAGGCAGCAAAGTGCCTTTAAGTGTTTAAATGTAGGGTCCAGCGAGGTGAACTGTTTAAACACAGTCCTCGTAGTAGGTCACTAAGGCTCTCTGGATGCTTAGGAACTTACATTGCTTTATCAGCTGGATTTTCATCTTAAATTGTGATTTTTCAGCCCTGAATGCAGATGTGTTTTAATTCATTTCTGACAGTTATGCCTTTCAGGTATGAGGATGACTGTCAAGGATTTGATTTGTGTCTATGCCACATTTATGATTATTCAGGCATGTTTAGACAGAGGTGACACAGATGGAGCGAAAATGCTCAAATGTATTTCAGTCTCCTTAAAAGAAGCTTAGAATTGATCTACAGGGGAAATGATGGAATATAATTTCTCTCTGTGAAGTTAATACCTTTTCATATGGGGAAGAGGGGGGATGGGGATGGGTGGAAGACGAAGTGAGGGAAGGGACAGTGGGAGAATCTCTAGCAGGGCGGATAGTAAGAAGTAAGAAGTGTGGGGAGAGAATTACATCATAATATAGCTGAAGAGTGTGAAGCTGCAGTGTGGAAAGGAGAGATAATGGGCTGTGAGGCTTCCTCCCTTCCTTCCAGCCAAGCTATTGCAGGCTTAGTATGGGGTGTCAAGATTTTTATTCTAGTGTCAAAGACTGGAATAATCCCTTGCCTTTCTGTGTTCTGTAAAACTAGAATTTAATCCCAAAAAAGTCAGTGTGAAGGCTAATGTTTGATGAGAATGTAGAAGCAAAATGACAGGCATTTTGGAGCAGATGGGGCAATAAATCTGTTCCTTTCTGTCTCTATCTCATTACATCTGGTTACCTTCACTTCTCTGACTTTTCAGGATCTCACTCTGAAAGTGCTGAAAAGATCTGGGGGGGGGAAGAACAGAGCAGCAGAAAAGGAGCACTGTACTTGTCTACATTAACTGCCCCACATTTATTCATTCAGAGGGAAGTATACGGAGAGAAAGAGGGAGTTTATAAATCTGTGTGCACTTGCCTATTTCTTTCCTTTTCTACAGTGACCCACTTCCATTACAGATGACTGTTCTGTTCACAACCCACGAATCCGATCCGTTTCTGTCGCCCTGGCTGACCTTCATATCACATCGATATAACCTCCTCACTGAGCCAGACCCTTCACCATCCATTAATTTTTCCTTGCACATCAAATGCAGCACGAGACCAAAGCTACTGAGCTCAAGAGCTGAATTCTTGATGTTTGGTTTTTAGTGTGTAGAGCCACTCGTACACACAGCCATACACACTCATTTATGCGCAGAAATAATTTTAAAAAACACTCAATTTTCTTTGTGTCCTATATTTGTGGTATTGACTCTAACCATGTTCTTGCCTTTTCTTCCCTACAAGAAAAGCTTTGTGCCTGCACCAATAAATAGCTAAATAATTACAAGATAAATCATAGTTGCACCCCTGCTGTCATGTAAAAAAAAAAAAAAAAGTATGAGCGTGTTACATGCTGCAGGTTTCAGCGAGTATGTGTGACAAAACACATGAGACATGCAAGTGGCAGCCCGTATGAATAGATGACAGGTTCAAATATACTGCTGTGTCTGCATGTGACTGTAAGAAGCTTGAGGTGAGCTGAGCGTGTGAGTGTTTGTTTATGAGAGAAGTCAATCAGCAGCAGGCTTAGAGCTACAAATTAAAAAAGCTGCTGTGAGAAAAGAGGGTCTGATTGGGATTGAGACCGATATTAAAAGCTCACCATCATCTCTGTCAAGGACTGGATTAACAAATACTTGATACTACTTGATCTTGAGCACACACACACACACACACACACACACACACACACACACACACACATAGTACATGAACTCAGCCTCTCTAATGTGAAATTCAAGGTTTTCCATTTGAGTTGCATGCTCCCCCTCTGCACAGTAGTATTTTCTCTACAGTAACAAGCTTTACAGTGTACATAGTGAGTTTGCATCTCAGATCCTCTTTCTCCCCAGTTAGCTACAGAAAATTATTATTATTCTTAGTTTGAGAGTTAAAATGGGATTTTTTTTAAAACCCAGGCCAACCACTGAATAATTGACAAAATGGATAATGGCTGAAATAATCAGATTTGCTAGCATAAAATGTATTTTCTGAATTGTTTACACTAAAGTACATGTACAAAAAAACATGACTTGATAAATAAAAGCGATCTTAGATCAACAATAGGTGCTGATTGGGCCTCTTTTTTTGCTAAAAAAAAAATGCTAAAATGCAATGCAACACACTGCTAGGTGGCTAACAGAGGATGCAGACCAATTTTATCAGAATAAAAACCGATTGAAAGATTGGAGCGGGTCGCTCACAAAGTCAATCATCAGTCTGATCTTTAAATCAGATATTGCACAAATTATTGACAGGTCAGGTCATCTCTAAAAGTCAGTGGTAGAGTTGTTAATCGTTTAGCTACCCATGACCGATAGAGTTCTCCATGAGGAACAAGGAGCTATGGGTCAGCATATGTGGGAACGTGACAAAGTATCAGCATGAAAGGAGGAAATGCCCTCGAAAACTATCAACACTGGATATAAGAGCTGTAACATTTAGAGGATCCTAACATGAGCCTGCAATTCTCAGAATCCCAGATTAGCACTGCGTGAGGTCAAAGGTCAATTCCCTGCCCCCTTCTGAGACACTAAAGATGTTGGGATGTTGTGGTTTCTTCGGTTTTTAGCGACTCTAAGATGTAGTCGGCCTATGCTCAGTCATGGCTTTGTCCTTTTCCTGAGAACATAGAAGGAATGTGTTATAGATTTAGTGTCACTAAATGTTACGTGTGTATGTGTGTGTGTCTTCTGGTCTTACCCGGCGTTGGTTGAGGCTACCTGGGCTGGTCGGGGAGGGGCTGGGAGATTTTCCCGAATGAGGAGTGGACAGCTGACTGGCCGGTGTCCCGTTCACTGGAGGAAGAGGAGAGATAGAAAATGGAACAAGGTGGATGAGAGAGGTAAAAACCGAAGAGGAGTGAAATATGGAAATAGACAATCCTTTAAATGTATGTTTTCTAGAACTGTTATTTTTCCGAGTGTCTAGTTGCAGCCCACACTTCCGCCCTCAGCATCCATCCATTCACATGAATGAGGCAGAGGAGGAGGAGGAGAAGCGGAGGAGTAAGAGAAAATAGAAAAGAGCACTGATGTTCACACTGCTCTTTTTTTACTTTTTACTTTAACCAAAACACAAATCCTGTTCTCTCTGAAAAAAGCAAGTAACACCTGAGCCCTTAAACATATGTTCATCCAATAATTACATCATGTTCCACGTGCATGGATGGAAGACAACATACACAACACCAAGCTGTCCTCATTTTCAACCAGATCCTCGAATTCAATGCACTTCTGACCTCAGCTCGGTCTACTTTTCCAGCTGCAGCACAGCACAGACCCAGCGGCATAACCTCATTAAACAAGAACATTAGATTAACCAACACATGCATCCGGATCCTGTGTGTGGTCAAGCATCAACATACTGAAAAAAATGGATTATTGTTTCTTGGCTTCACACCTCAAATCAACTCCAAGTAGCCCTAAATGACCCACAGATCTATTTAACTACAGTAATCAAAGATTACAGCTGTTATCTGAATCAGCTCCTTGACAGGGATTCAACCAATGAGTAACTGGAGAAATATGGAGGTAGGCAGGAGGTAGATCAGCAGCTTGGTGTTAAATAAATGATGTGACTTCTAGGGTGGGGTAAGGTATTTAAAGTAACTCAGATATGGCCAAAAAATGTGACTCCTCCTTAAGAATTTAGGGGGACAAAGCCAAATAAAAAATGATCTGGTGTAGAATTCAGAATCAAATCAAAATGTCACCAAATTCATCGTTTCCTGCCATTTCCTAGTCTTTTTTTTACCCTAATCTTTGCCATTTCCTATGTATTTTTTTGTATTAGCTTAAATAATTGCTGCATGTAAACAATATTTAATTTCTAGTCTCTAATGACATTTTCAGAGACCTGTTCTGATGCAGCAGAGAAGTGAAACCTGTGGGAGTCGTCCAACCTTCATATAATGTTTATTCCCCTGCCGAGATCAAAGAACTTTCTGAATTATTCAAGACAAGGAGATAAAGCCCACAGCAGACTCAAATAAGACCGGCTGCCGCTTTGTTACACGCAAGTATTTTATTGTTTCAAACGCGCCATAAAATAAAAACACACAGTAAACGAAACACAATAAGAGGAAAGTGCCGTTGTTTAAAGAATGCCTGAGCATCTTCATTGATGAAATTCAGCATCATCGTTACGCACACCGACAGACACTCCTCCCGGTTACACAACGACAAGCATTAACAGCTCTCATTGACTTCAATCTACAAATCACAACACGGCAAAGTCGATCAATATGGTGCTCAAAGACACATCTGTGGTGACCAGCGAATCGGAAATAACCCGCATATATCTAAACACGATCCGGCTAGGAACAGATAAAAGTTAAGTGGAGGAGGAATGACAAATCAAGCCGGAGAAGATGTCCGTTTTAAGATCCTACCTTCTACCTCCAGCATGATGAAAAACACAGTGATAATCCAAAAGCGGGGTAAAAGAAAACGAAGAAGAAGGAGAAGAAGAAGAAAAACAGCACCTCTGTACGCGCTCCGTCTGTGTGATAGTAAACTGTGGTGAATGGGAGAGACGGAGCAGCGCTGTAGTACACAGACAGCTCAGAGGCGGAGAGGCTGCTTGCGCACACTCTGACGCGCACCGGGGACAGAGAGAGAGAGGAGGAGAGAGAGAGATGAATAGACACAGGAGAGGGGTAGAAGTAGAAGAGAAAAAAATACGTTTTTATATCTGGCGATTTATGCCAAGAAATTACGTTGAGATTAAATTAATTGAACCAGGAGAGAAAGTGAGAGAAGGAGAGAAAACGAGATAGAAGCCTAAAAGTGGGATGGTGAAGGGGGAGGCAGCCTGTCAATGGATTCCTGAAGACTCTATTGTATCCAAACATCCTCAAGAATAACAACTGCTATTTTTGAACTGTAACCTCATCCAAAGCAGCAGCTAAGTGGCAGCATGCTCATAAAGGGCTCATGTCCTTTCTTATTCCTGTAATTAACCAGACAAACTAGAAGATGTGAAACAGAATGGGGGTTGAAAGCAGAAAAAGATGTTCAGTAATCTGAAACATCAGTGATGCATAATTAGTGTTATTCCCCCAAAAATCAAAGAACAGGTGGAGCAGATCAGCCATTATTCATGTAGGCCCTGGGCATCAGTGTCTTGCTGAAGACATGAAAGGGGGAGGGGGGCATCTGCCAATCTACCAATTAGACCAGAATCCATGTTTGTGCTTCAACTTCTACTGAGTTAAACACTGTGGTTCTGCACAGCTGCGTGATGAACGATTCCAGAAAGAAAAAAGACTGCCTCAAAGAAAACTGCTGGTAATTGTGGGGCACTGAGTACATAGGAAACAAAGAATACTCATGACCAGACAGCTTCATTTCCATTTATATTGTAGTTAAAGTAAAGTAACACCCAACTGTCAATTCAAGCATTTTCAAAGCAAAACCAGAAAACAACAATACTAAGATACCAGCAGCTCTGTGAGGCTTTACTTTGGTACAGTGGTCATCAGCACACAAACATGCTCATAATGACAGTGCTAACATGCCGATGTTTAGCAAGTATAATGTTTACCATGTTTGTTCACCATCTTGGTTTATACTGTTAGCATGTTATATGTTCTAATTAGCACTAAACACAGCTGAGGCTGATGGGAATGTCATTAGTTTTGTAAATATTTAGCTATAAATTAAAGTATTGGACATATTTAAACTTTTATCTGGTGCTATGTGAAAATTAAGGGATCACCAAAATTGTTACAGTTCATCTACTAGGGATTGTGGATATTTGTAACAAATTTCATGGCAATCCATCCAATAATTGATATCTCAATATAGCTCAACAATAATTCAGTCTGGACCAAAGTGGTGGTCTGGCAGACTGACAGTGCCACTCCTAGAACAACAGACCTACTAAAAATTCAATTTATGCAACACTAATATCAAAACATTAAATAGTGCCAACACAATTCTTTAATGCAGCAGCAATGTGTCCTTTCATGGGAAATAAACAAAATGCTGTTGGCAAGCAACATGTTCAACACTTCAACTATGAACAAAAATAAAATCGACAACATACATATGCAGAAGTCTCTATTTAATATTGTCAGAATGCAGTTTGTTGGTATTTCTTGTTCTTCTCCATCTTTATAAGACTTAATATGTAATCGCCCTAATGAGTCTAATGATCTATATGTGTTCCGTATCACACATGTACATTATCACACGTTTATTTTAAGAACAACACCTCATCTTACATATGCTGTATAGTTAAAATGACACATGTATCCTGATACACAGATGGTTCTTTATATAAATATAACATATGGAAGTTTATGCCTGTTTTTTATGAGGGCTGTCAAAAGGTATTTTGGGACATTTGGCACATGAAATCAGTTAGTGGAGCCGAACTTTGCTTCATGACACATACTGAGGGACAACTGCTACTACAAAATAGGCAAAACATTGTCAGACATTACAAATATTTGATGGGTACAAGTATATACGGGTGCCTGAAGGCAAGTCATTATATTGCTATTAGTGAAAATATCAATACTGCATCAGTCAAGAATTTATTTTTCTTCCAGCCTCCGTTATTTGGTTTGCTTACTGTTACTGCCTATGCTTATCAGTTTTCAGAAAGTACATTTGTACCCTTCATGAGTAGATTTTATAAAGCAGAAAAAGTGGTAAAGGCTTCAGATATCACACAATCACAGTTCAGAAAGTGTCACTGCCAGCAGCTGATCCTCTGTGAGAAATACGGGATTGATTTGTGGGTCGGCTGCCTCACACAGCAAAGCGTAAAGTCTCTCCTGTTATACGGAGTTACTTGTGACAGATATTGAAAGGTGAGACCTTCAAGTATCAGAGTGATGCTTGCTGACACCTTCCGCAGTTCTCCGCAGTTAATTTTAGCTGACATGAGGCATCGGCGGAGACCAGAGAGACAGATGGTGAGACAAGGAGAGAAACTATGAGTGCAAATTGTTTTCTCACGTTATTTTGGGTTTGTATGTGCAGACACTCAGCTGGGGTTGTGAGATCATCACAGAACGAAGTTCGAGTCATGACAATGTCAGGCTCACACACAAGAGCCTTCATCCCCCCAACCCCACCACCACCACACACACACACACAAACAGACACATACGAAAGTGAGAAAGGGAGTGTACCTTGAAGCTGCAAAGTGATTGCAATTGTACTGAATCACTGATGGTCAGTCAGAAAAAGTCAAGATGTGATGTTTCTTAAGATGTAGATATAGTTAATTCTCTGATTCCAGCTTCTCAAATGTATTTCTTTAGTCCTCTGTGATTGGAAACTGAATATCTTTGTGGTGTGGACTGTTGATCAGTACAAAACAAAATTTTTGAAGATGAGATCTTTGGCTGAGGGAAACAGTTATCAACATTTTTCACCATTTTCTGACATTTTATGGACCACACAACTAATTGCTTAATTGAGAAAATAATAGACAGATTAATCGATAATGATAATAGTTATTTGTTGCAGTGCTATACTGTGAGTCATAAATAATTGATGCATGTTAGTGCCACTTTATCATTTATTAGCAAGCAATTATTCGATGCTTCTAATTCATATCAAAATTATTATTTGATTAGTGCTTAGCGCTGAGAAGCACATGTTAGATAAAAACATATGATTCATCGAACACATGAGTCTCTGAACAAGGAAAGGGAGGTACATTCTATTTGTGCTGGGAAGCAGCCTGATAAGTTGTTTGTTATTAATGCGTTTCAGAATTGATTTGGCTTATTTCTCAGAAGGCTAATGTTCCTGAAACAGACAAGATGAGATGTTTTTGAAATAATTCATTATTGCATGCAATAGTCTACCTGGAAACTTTTTACACATTTGTCACCATGTGATACACTAATGGACAGAAATACTAATTAATTTTAGGTTAAATATCTTAATGATTTTTACTAATTCATATCTAGTTAAATACTTTAACTGTAATTGTACTTGAACATATGTTGCAGTCTTATTATTCCCAGTATGAAAATCTGGTATAGTTGTGGTTTTGATAAATTAATATTTCCTGCAAGCAAACATAATTTGAACTATATGTTGGCAGTCTACTTAATTCTCTTTGAGACTACTTATCAATGTGTTGTATTTATTCCCTGTGGATAAAGCTTTTAGGACTTTCAGTGTAATTAATTAACAGTCTTCTAGTTTATTCTGACAGATATACCTCAGTGATTACAAACTCCACAACCAGTGATACTCACCATCCCAACACCGTCACAACATGAGATAATTTGCTTCTTTCTTCTTTCTTTGCTAATTAGCTTCTTTTCATTTTCATTATCAGTGGTGAGACTGGACTGTTAGGCCTTGCTAGGCCTAGCTGCTGTTGATTATTAGCATAATTTTTGGACAAAATGTCCTCTATGGAAGTAGGCATGGTGTGCTTTTCAATTGAAAAAAAAAAACAGTCTGTACAAGTCAGGGTCAAACAGTGGATCCATCAATTATTTGTTATGTCACTCCAGTCTGAACTCTTCTGGTAGAAACTGATGATGTTTTAGGGAATAAGTACAGCGCCGTACAAAACAGTCAACAGCAATATGGGAACATTTGATGATGTTAAGTGGCAGAAGCAGTGCCAGAAGGGGAGCGTTTTCAAACGCAGGGATGGTCTGATTCAGGGTTCCAGCGAGGACTGAGTATCAGTCAGCTCCACTGCAGGCCGTTTCACAGGAAGTCACTGCCATATATGGGTGTCACAGGCTATTATGTCTGTAGCTACATGCTCCTACTGTGCTATGTTTCCATGGCAACCAAGACGAGTCAGTCCCCCCCAACCGCCCCTCTCAGTCTCTTGTTTTCTCTCTCTCTCTCACACACACACACACACAAACAAACACACACACATTAGTACACATCCTCCTTTCCAGACTGCCTCAGCCAACAAGATCAGATAGCGTATGACTCACTCTCATAACCTTTTCCCCAAAGTTTTCTTGCCATCAGCATCCAGAACTTTCTCCGTTCACCCCAGCTGTTCCCCCACAGCTCAACACAAAGCATACGCCTTTTAACAACGACTGCTTTTCCATTCTGAAATGCTACATAGCTGTTTTGGGATTAAAAACAATAAATGTGCATCTGTGTATTCTTCTCTGCTTCGATAGCAGGTAGGACAACTTCTTTCTGGGGAGTTTCTGTGTGTTGCATCACCCGTCGAATCATCTTGAACCCAATAAGACAGCAAAATCACAAAATGATAACACCAAGGATGAAAAGTCAAGTGCTCTGTTACATAACTAGGTGTTTTACACACAGCCAAAGCTCAAGCTGTGCAATCACGAAAAAGAACAACGTGACATTTGTTAAAGTTCCAAACTAATCACCAAGTCCTCAATAGCTTGGAGCAAGACTGAAGGTTTGGCACACACAAACTGGTGCATGCATTAATGAATGAATTTCAGTGAAAGCTGCATTCAGTTCTTAGAATTAATACTCATTTTTTGTGCTTTGCTGTAGCCTCAAAAGGAGTTTTTTGAGACATTTATATAAGCATCATTATCAGACACAAACATTGCAGCAGGTACCAGTGCAAGCTCTCACCATTTTATTACATTTCATTAGTATGTCAGGTGAAGAACGGCTTGTGTGGAGCTGCAGGATTGAGTCACCAACCCCCTTCCCTCTTTTTTTTCCCTCTCATCTTCACACCCGCTCCCCATTTTCTTTCCTTTTTTTTTACCCCTCTCATCCCCCAGTTTGCCTATTTCTCCACTCCCTTGTGAAATCATTCTCATGCAACGAGACACAACTTGCACACGCGTGCACGCACACACCCGTACACACGGTAAACATCAGACACTCTGCAGAGCTCTGATTTCATTGCAGTGTTTATTCGTACTCTTTTCATTTGCTGCAACACGGACTGAGTAATGAGCTGGAAAATACTAAGCAATCATATGAGGGAGAATTAGGATACTGTGTCCATCAGGTGTGGGGCACTGATGGACACACACAGTTGGATACCTTACAAGACAATGACATTGTTCCAAATTTTGTTAACGAATGGGTTCCTTTAAAAGAGAAGGAGATGAGAAGAAGAAAGGAACTTATTTTATTGTCTTACCAGATGCTGGGGACTTGCTGCGCCGTGTTTGGATAATAGTCCTGGGGGAAGCTCGGTTCAGAGAGCCAGAAATCTTTCCATAGGTCACCGACTTCATCACACGACACTCTGCAAGCACAAAGTGAGCACAGAGAGGTGTTCAGAAGTCATTTGGAAACCCATTTATTTATACATCTACTTAAAAAGTCTCCAAAACTTAAAGGGTTGGGTTGAATGAACATTGAGACAGTTTTGTTGCTGTAATTATGCCTCTTGTTCATACTGACCATTAGAAGATCCCTTCCAAATGTGCTTACAATGTAAAAGATGGGCAACTTAAAGTTTATCTGCAAGTAATATACTTCACCCATCTGATTTAATCAAGTAAAGTGGATATATTGCACAGTTAGTCTTTTTAGAATAACAAATAAAGAATAAAAAAAACTGCTGCACTTAAACAATATGATGTACTGAAGTGGTGACATGATACTGTTTTGTCATATAGCTTTAACACATAGTAGCATCTTAACAGATCAAAATTTTAAATTGTATGGATTCCTAAGCAACTATTGTTTTAATATTTTTTTGATTGACTCTGACCTCTTGTCATGCAAGACAAAACAGCAAAGCACTAATGTATCAACAGCTGTAATTGGTTTTAGCCTCAGGTGACCTGCAAAAATGAGATCTGACCTTCACTGGGCTCGCTTTCATAAACACTATTGCCGTAGTGTTTCAGGAGACACACAGTTCTGATAAATGAGCCATGTGATGGTACTCACACATCCTCCTTGCCTCATTCATCCCCAAAACATTGCTCTCCTCTCCTGTTCATTAACCCAGCCTCATTATAGCTCATTACCATTTTAGACCAGTGATGTGTATATGTGTGTGTGTGTGTAATTTGCTTGTGTGGCAGTCGTTGTTGCCCAGTGATTAATGTACAATGCAGAGTGTTAACATGATGACAGTGTGCCAGAGCTGAGGCAGAGGCGATAATTATAGTGATGCTGAGAGGAGGCGAAGTTGTCTGCAGCTCTGACTCCGACCGTTTCTCTGCTCGCTGTCTGTTTCGTTTTTTCGATCTGCTTTCTCGCCTAACTATTTCTGCCTTGTGCTTTCTGCCCTCTGCCTCTTGCTCTCTGCCTCTCTGGGCAAGAAGAGGTGTCAATTTGAGTTGTCTGTCTTCTGGAACCAAAAAAAAAAATGCATGCGTGTGTACTTTCATTGTATTTATCACATTGTGTGGGGACAAAAATCTGTTCTTGGACACATATGGGGGATTTACTGTACCTCACATCTGAGGGAAAAAATCAAGCATTTATCTTAGGGTTAAGGTTAAGACTTAGCTTTTGGTTAAGGATGGGGTTAGACATTTAGAAGTTATGGTTAAGGTTAAGGTAAGCTTCCAGCGATGGAATGTAAATCAGCATAATGTCCTCTCACAGGAACAAGAACAGAAAAAGAAGACAGAAAAGAAAGAGATATGAGGAGACTAGCAGATACTTTTTAATGTAAAATGTAAAAATGTTTTTTTACAACTGTTCTCAAACTTCTAATTTCAAAATAACACATTTTGCTGTTTAATTGTGTAGTTAAATTAAAACAGATTGCTCCATAATGTGCCATTAACAGCTTATAAGGTGCCTATTAAGGAGTCATATCTGTCACACATCAAGTCAAAGTCATTCTCTAAGAAATGCCTGAGCTGAGTCAGATACAAACTGAACCAATAAGCAAATTATGAGGAGTGCCACATCTCGAAACTTCTGAACCTACTTTTTTCAACTATGTGTTACTAATTCGACATGAAACACGATTCAGCAACTGCATGGCCTATTTTGAGCCTTAAAAACACATTTCAGTGGAAGTAAAATTCATCCCCTGGAGCCCAATACCAAGCAAGACATAATCATGCAATGTTTTTCTTACTTAATGAGTTGGTGAGGAGCCCCTATTGACAAATGAACAGCATGCAATAGATTAAAGTGGATTATGAGATACTGAGGGCCATAAAAGACACACTGGTTGTCTTCTGAAATTTAAGGGAAAAACAATGCCGAAATAGCGGACGTGTTCATGTGCAGTCTGTGTACACAGTCCTCGCAAACAAGACCAGATGATGATATTACATCATGCAGGGAAAGTATATTTGGGTGGTATACCAGGGAAAGTATACTTTAAGCACAAATGGCTAACCATAAGAGGCACTCCACTTCTTAGCTGTAGCTGGTTACTACGACAAACCTCTTATGAGGGACTATCATCAGTAAGTAATAAAAATGCAGATAACCTGGGAATATGGTCTTTAAACACCTTGTTGCATATATGAGTGTTGTCTCTCTCTCTCTCTCAAGAATAAAGAAGGTTACGAAAGGGGAACTGGCTAATGTAGTAGATAGCCATTATATTTTTCAAATGAAAGGAGAGTAGGGTGGGAAGAGAGGGAGGAAAAAAGAGAAAGAGAGACAAAAAAGGGGGAAGGAGGTGGAGGTTGGCGACCCAGGTGGGATGGCTATTATGAAGGGATGAAGGGATACAAGGGAAACTAATGAATTTTATAAACCTTTGAACAAAAGCCAGCGCCCACTCATTCATGGGAGACATGAAGATGAGAGGCTGCGAATACAGATGAGCACTAAATGGCAGAGTCTTCAGACAGCGATGCAGAAAGGAGAGACAGACAGCGAAACACAGATGGGTGAAGTGACAACAGAAGCACCAACATAGCCTCAGTTGACCACAGTGGGGACAGGCAGAGAGGAGGAAGAGGAAGAATTGTACAATACGTTAGACGATGGCTTAAGTGCAGGAGAGTTGTCTTTCTGAGAGGAGGAGAGGATTAGAGGCAAGACACAATGGAGCGTAATGAACTGGACGTCCTACACAGTCCTTTGCCACCTGAGCCAAGGAAATGTGTTATACAGGGAAGACAAGGGGCCACCATGCAAATGCAAAGACATGATGAATGGGGGGAAAGTACAGACGAAGACAGGAAACAAGTCATAAAGAAAATAAAGATTTTGTTTTACCAGTAAAAAAGGAAAGAAATATATTCTGACTAATACAGAAAGCTGATATGGACAAAATTAACACCAAATCTCAAGACATTGATTTTGATATGACCATTTGGTAACATACTGATTCAAAACCATGGCTACTTTTCCTTACTGGTCTACTACTGGTCCACATATGAAGCAAATTCACAGATGTCATTTTGTGTACTGGTCGTAGTCTGAAGGAAAATTGAACAATATGAATTCAGCTTAGTTCAACTGATGAAGTTTACCACAAACATGGATGTAGGTAAATAAAGTTTAGCCATTGATGAGGGTTTAAAATATTTGCACACCAGCATCCTAGAAAAGTCTGAACTTCTTTTTCCAAAATGTACATAGTCAAATTCATCAGCAGTAGCACATTGCTATTGTGCATGTTAACAGGAGGTAGAAAAGAAGTTATATACCATGTAATTATGTCAATTACAACCCCAATTGCATTAATGCATTAATTAGACTGTCCATTAACCTTTGGGGTATTTTAGCGGTGTATTTCTCCAAATGAGCCCTTTTTGGACAACCTTTAAATATCCAAATTGTTAAACTAGTGATTTGAAACTAATCATTCCCTTATTTTTTTATCACAGTGTGATTGTATTAAATGATAAGTTGCTAAGCTCTAGCAAATAGCACATACAAAAAAAACCCAACAACTTATAAACGATCAGAAAACACAGCTGGAAGCAGGAAAGGAAGGACGAAAGGAAAGAACATAAGCAAGGCAGACTGAACACTCAACCATGAAATGTCAACATGGAAATGTCAGAGAAACTACTAGTCGCCTCACCGCTCTCATCCAGCATCAAGTCATCTTGGTAGCGAAACTTCTCAGGTCCACACGCCACAAAAATGTCCTCATCACCAAAGAAGTCTTGCAGACATGACACCTAGTAAAAAAAAAAAAAAGACACACGCAGAAGAGTGAAACCTTTATTTATTCAGACATTAACCTCTGGGAACTGCTAAGAGCAATAACAGCTTTTGCTGTTAAGAGGCTAAATGCCTTGCTCAAGGTCACCTTTTGTTTAGGAAAAGGAAAGAATTTTGTAACAGCTGATTCCCAGCTAGTCTGTGGATTTTTTAAATGAATTATTTACTTCTAGGCAACCACTGATAACATTTTCACATATACACAAAGCAAAGACACCACACATACTCTGTTCTGCTCCGCACTTCACAGTGTTCACAGAATTGACTTTCCCTTCCTGAGCTCAGGTGAAAAGGCACATACACTGAGTCCCAGGAGACAGATAAGGACAACCAGGGTTGTGTCTGTTTGTGCATGTGTATTTTTGTTCATTGGTGTCTGTGAATATCTGTGCGCATGCCTGACAAGTCCCTGAGTCTCAGCGCTGTTTTGTCTCTGCAGTTAATCAGTATATCAGCAAGTATAATGAGACCTTGCTGACTCACTCATTTTCTGATGCACTGCAGCACGTGCACCAGACTTCCAGAGAAGAAAGTGGGGAGGTTGCTCCCCCCCTTCCCCAAGACCAGCATCCTATAAATAGCAATGAATAGCAGAAGAGATGAAATAAAGACAAAAGAGGGAGAGTGCATATATGACTTACAAGAAAGATAAGAAGTGGTATGAGAGAGAGGGAGGGAGGTGGAACTTTGAAAGTAGAGATTAATGTTGAATAAGTAGAGGTGACTAAGTCTATATGTGACTCACAGCAAAACAGCCACTGTCTTAATGAGTCACTGTCATTCTCTGATAGACTATACTTTGAAGCTAATATCAAAGGGATTTGAAAAAATGCCAAAATTTGAAAATTGAGTCACTAAAGGCAACAAAACAAGAATTAGAACATTAAAGAAAACAGGTTTTTGCAGGTCTGCAGAATCTTAATTATTTTGTGTATAGGTGCCTATTCACAAGTCTTCAACTTATAGTCTTTTCATTCTGTCTACACAAGACAGGTCTGTAAAGTGCACCTGTCTGCTAGGAAGAACTCTTAGCCATAGAGTGTTTATTGTGATGAGTATGTTACGAAATACTCTGCTGTTCATTAGTTTCTATTTGATCCACAGCTAATTCTATATCTGATCTAAACTATCCGTAATTTACTCAGACAACTTTCATTACAGCCCACAGGCTGACATTTCAATCCCAAACTATCAATATTTCAAGTTATATTTCACGATAGGCAATGGTACAGTCAGAAAGGGATTTACAGGAAGACAATAGCTCATTCATCCACTATGACAAATCTCCCACCAAAAACCTATTAAGAGCTATTGCAATTTAGGCTGCACACATGTCTAGCACCGCCTGGAGTTAACACATAAACACAAAGCTACCGTTATTGCATGTTCATGGCAATTAAGATCCAAGAATCCATTTAGATTCCTATTAGCTACCGATCAACAGCCCAAAAGCAAGTCACAGCTGATGTAACAGCATTATCAACAGCGAAGAGGCCATTCTGAGGGTGTGTGTGTGTGTGTGTGTGTGTGTGTGTGAGTGAGTGTATGAGGGGAGATGGGAGCACCTTACTTTACCCCCCACAGTCTCCAAATGAGAGAGAGACAAAAAAAACAAGTTAAATCTCAGACAGATTTAACTTGGATTGTTTTCATTTAACTTTTCAAATCAAGGCTCTGTGTGTGTGTGTGTGTGTGTGTGTGTGTGTCTGTGCTCAGCCAAACATTACACGAAGATACACGTGTCTGCACAGGCACACATGGATAATTGTGTGTGTGTGTGTGTGTGTGTGTGTGTGTGTGTGTGTGTGTGTGTGTGAAGAAGTGATATTATTTTAGTTTCATAACAGGGTGCATATTGCTTTGTTCCCTAATATCCCCTGATAGTGTGTTGGTGATTATTTCAGCAGCGAGAACAAGATGACTGTGATACAGATACATTTCCCCAGAGTGTCAGCACTGACAGGTAGACACAACCTCTTTTGCCTCTTTTTTTTATTTCACTGTAATTTTACATTAATTTCATCTCTATATCAATTTTATATTACTTGCTAGTGTATAATTACTGTCTGTTGTACTCTGTCCACTGAGCACAGTCATTTTACTTGTCAAAGTGTAGTAAGATTTAGATTCTGTTGTTGTTAGTTGTTCTTTTCTTCTAAACTCCACATGTTCATTTACAGACTAATAAAAGGACCCAACCCACAGATGAATCAATCAATTTAAAACAACAGTTGAAGCCCCGGTAAAAGCCATAAATAGTTCATCATTCTTTCATGATGGGAGTTTATTCATTTTCTCATTTAGGATTGAGGATTTGTGTGATACTACCATGCCTTGCCAAACAAATAGAGTAACGATAGCTGTGAGTTATCATTACTGTCTGAAATGTAGTGAATGGAGTAAAAGCATATATTCTAAGTTCAAGGTGTCAGAAACTCAGAGTTGCTCTTTGATACACTGTAAAATGTGACCTGTTTCAAATTAAAAACATGAGTGAAATGTCAAACTTTAGCTTAAGTCAGCAAATACCAATAGTAAATAACACCACCAAATGTTATTTTGATAAAATATTGCATGTTGCATTAAACCTTTGTCTTCATTTGGTGGATCTGTTCAATCATTGAACTGCTCAGGTTGTTGTTTGAAACTGTAAATCTAATTCGGATTAAATTTGATTTTCTTTCAAACAAAGAACAGCTGCTGTTGCTCTGTGGCATCAGCACAAAGACAATGTGCAACGCTGATCTCAGTGATTTTATAATAATAAGAGCGTACAGGAGTAGGGACTGAATTCAATACAAACCTTCATCCTGGTTTGCATTGTTTTTATTATTGTGAGAGGAAATAACCACAACTCATTTTAACATGTATTGTAAGACACACAGTAAGTTTCCATCATATATTTTTTCTTCAAACTACAAAAAAGAAGAGTTTCTTTTAACTCTCAAACATTGCATCATGGGAAATTTGCAATATGCTGATCATTTTTCTTTCAAAACTTAATTTAACTGGTTGAGTGAATTTGCAGCATCACATTCATTCAACTCATCATTTCAAGTCAGAGGAACTCATAAATTTGAGTTCTGAAATGAAAACTAGAATTTTTAGGTTGAATTAATTTGAAATAATAAAACTTAGGGTTAGGGTTAGGGTTAAAGTATATTTGAGTTCCGTTAATGACAAAATATTTGTTGATTCCACTACATTCCTGTATGATGTTTAACAGTGTGCAGTACATCTGTATGTCTACTTTTTAACCACACAGACTAGTGTAAGACTACACTTTTTAAAGAATGCTAACTTTTTAGCTAATAACATTATCACAATTAAACAGAGTGGATGATCACCAGAGAGTAAACAAAATAAATGATTCATCTAACAATATGAAGAAATCCACTACATGTGGTCTTATATGGTGTTATATCAACATCTCTCTGAGGCTTTACAAAAGACAAAATTATCCATCGATCTATTATTTTCCAGTTCATCAGTTAATGGTTTATTCTATAAAATGTTGGAACAGTTTTGACCGACCAACAGTCTTGCACCCACAAGTATTAAATTTACAGTGATATAAAACAGAAAAGAAGAAAATTCTCACATTCGACAAGCTGGAGCTGGCAAATATTTAGTGCTTTTGAGAAACATCAATTGATTACCAAATATGTTGTAATGTCCTGTTAAGCAACTAATCAATTAATCAAATATTTATTTCAGCTCTAAGGGTACAATAAATCTATTTTATAGAAGTCTTGTTTTCATCTTAAAGGCCAATGTTTTTTTTTTTTTGGTTCCAATAAATACATTTTTGGATGATTATTCTCGAGACACTCCCGTCAAAGAAGATTTCTGTTGGATGTGTGTTCGTTGCTCTGAGTCAGTCTGGCTATAAGTCCTCAGGCAAGGACTGCTGCTGCTACAGCTGCTGCTGCTGGAGTAAGAGGAGGTTGCCGAAATGAGGCCCTTTGAAGCCACTTTTCCAGAGATAGAAATTGCAGCACACCAGAAATGTCAGGTAAAGAGGGAAGAAAGAACACACGCAGGGTATAAGAGAATGTGATGAGGATAGAAAAAGGAAACGGGAAGGAAATAAGGGCAGCATTCATGTAGGGCAGCCTCTGAGGGCACCTTTAAGCTGAGGGTAAACTACTATGGAGCAACCCACAAACACATATAGTACTGTATACTGAGAAGGGTGTGAAAAGTATGGTTGCCATGGTGACAATGCCCTCCAGGCATGGCTGGTGCGTGCCACTGACTCTCACTACCCCCCGATAGCATGCTGTGCACACTGTGATAGAGAGCTCGAACATTCATATTTTATCTACTACAGGCATGATACTCTGCAGAACTGTGTCATTCATGCAAATCCACACACAAATACATACAAGTGACACATGGATGATACTGAAATACTTATGTGACATCTCCTGTTAAAAAAAGATGATGTTGAGAAGAAGAAGAGCTCTTCTGAATGTCCCAGAAAAGGCAGAAGGGACAAATACATGATGGAACGGAAAGGGAGGGAGCTGGTAAAGGTGAAAAAAAAAAATAGTCAGAGATAAAACCAGCTCACCATATCCTCCGAGTTAGAGAGGAAGCTGACAGACAGAGGGAAAAGAGCAATATAGGAGGAGATCTATTCCTGACTGCTGCTCTGAGCTCTTCTTCCCAGTGACAAAATCAGCTGCTTTGATGTTTCTGGCGCTTCACTCTCACATAGAACCAGTGCAGTTACACAACATCTACCGCTATAACAGGCACAGGCAGAAACAAACAGAGGAAAAAGAGAGACTAAAATAAGATGATGAGGAAAGAGCAGAGGAGTGTGGAAATTGGCAAATTTCATAACCTCTCATGCATCTTTATTGATTACAGTGAGAAATGAGCTTTAAGACTGGCTGACAATGATTGAAGCACTACCTCACATTAAATTGGATCTTTAAATTACTGTAATTAAGTGGATTCAAGTATCGTTTTTGATTTGGAGCAAATCAGAATCAAGACTGCAGGAGCAAGGTAGAAGTTTGACAGGTGCACTTCATGTGGCACATCTCACATGTCTTGACAAACCCTAATCCCCCTCCCTTATTGTCCACTGCCAACATGACTATCTATCTATCAGGGTGCTAAACATAACAAAAAGGGGAAAAGGACAGTATTTGATATTTTCCATATGTTACAAAAACAGAAAATCAAGAATTTCATAGAAAGGCATTTACAAAAATACATTACTGCATGATGAGGTGTGACTCTTTGAAGAATCTCAATGCTTCCCGTCCTTATACAACAAATGATTGCTCAATATGTACGTTTCTCCATAAACTCATTCATGCTCTCACTACGCCACCTAGTGTAGATACACCAAACACTGACTAGAGTGTCAGTTTCTCCCTTTCACATCAGCACTCCACCTCCTCACATTTTCTTTGTTCTTATTTTCTTTGAGGTTAAATACAAAACACATTAAGGATGCCTGCTGGTGTTGGTCAGATATGGTGTTTCACCTCATTTAATCTCAGTTTGTGATCTACCTTTGCAACAATGCAATGAGACAGACAAATCCCTTACACCACATGGTGGCACTGTTTAACAGCCACATGATGTGGAGAGACTGATAAGCCATTCCTTGCAACAAGAATTCAACAAGCCTTGTTTTTATAGTAGTATATACCAGGAGAGGAGGGCGATAGACATGCTAAATGTCCACTTCTCTGGAGTTATAGAGAGTCAATTTGGTCTCAAAATGTGGCAGAAATTCCAGAAACTACAGTATTTGGATCCAACTCCAGAGAAATAAAGTGAGGCAGAGAGAGCTTTATGTAAAGAAAAGCAATAGTAAAGAGGTAAACATTTTGTCTACAACCTAGAAGCTCAATCACCAACACATGGAACACGGAGGGACTTAAAAAATGTGTTGTTATTTGAGTCAGTTGACTAGCAGCAGGCAGATTTAAACATTTTAAATCTAGGTCTCTGCAGAGCAATACTTTTGGTCAATAATATCTGAGTGGCTCTTTGTTTGGGGCATGTCATGAGGGATGACTGTGGAGCTGCTGTGCAGATAATTAGTTCAGGACAGCAAGCCTACAGGGACACAATAAACATGCTATCTCATCTCATTTTTTATGAGAGGACACAAACATACTGGCATACAATCACCCTGGTGGTGCAAAATCTTAGCTTTTTGTGTTCATACAGTCTGTCTGGTTCTCGCCAGCAGCTCCTGTGAATCAGCTGCTGGAAACAAATGACAGTGACAGTGACAACACTGCTCACTCTGCTCATTTAGATCAGCTATTTCTGTCTCCCTGTCAGATTTCAGGTCTACTTGACGACTCAGCTGTCAGCTCATCGCTTTTTACTGGGAGTTTATCCGCGTTTACTGACAGCCACTCAGAGCTAATTGTAGTATAAGTGGGCACATGCAAGTGTATTTACATTTGGAGAATAAGCAACAGAGAGTTTAAAATGCTGCAGTGGTTCAGTCTAACTCTTGTGTGTGTTTGGTATTTCTCTGATAAGAAACAGAGGGGGAATTCTCTGAGACTGAAACAAACAGACAAGGGAGAAGAAAAAAAAACAGAAAAAGAGACTGGAGACTCAACCACTAATCTCCTGCACCACAATAGACTCACAGTGGTTACATAGAGGACACAGTGAGGTCAACATAATCCTGCCCACAGAAAGACCACATTTTGGAGAGACGAGCTGTCGCTGCACTCTGCCAGGGGAGCTTAGCTCAGTGGAGCTGTCCACGGTGCTGAATCAACTGCAGCTGGCCGACGGGGCCTGGTGTGCTAGCTCTGCAACACTTAACACAGAGAGACTGAAGAGACACACTGACAGAGGAACAGATGGATGTATTGATGCAAGATAAAGCGGGACAAAAGCATGAAGGGCAAAGTATTTGTTCCAAACATGCGGAGCAGCTGAGGTGAATGAATAAAAATTAGTAGAGAGATGACAAAATAAGAAACGGTTTGGGAAAGCTTTAACATTTTAACAGTAGCAGTATGTTGGGGCTGAAACACACATCATCAGGAATTCTGAATTGCATGCAGTATGTGGCCTAAGGGTGAGATTATAATCAATATAACTACATAGGTTTGACATTCATCGCAAAGAACATGACATTTTATATTAACTTAGAGTCATGTTGTAGTAAGTAGACCAATCAAACCTGGGCACAGTACTTAAAAAGGCTGTCACCTGTTACTTGGGGCCTTACAGTTAAAATCCCTAAAGGCACAAAACCCCTTTCCGTCTCACTCTTGAAACGAAACAGCCAAAATGCATTTTCTTTCTCTCTAGGGGAGACACAGGCACTTAAAGAGCCAAACCAGCTGACAAGGGGAAAGGTAGACTGAAATCGATCTGAAAGAGGCAAGAAGAGAGGATAAAACCATCTGCGTCCCAAAGGAGAAGTCAGACACTACATGACCTCCCACTGCCTCAATCAGCACTCCGCGCACAGCCCCGTTTCATCAGATGGCTGACAGAAGATGGGAAATGACAGAGAGGACCGGGAAACGAGGGATGTTAGAAAAAAACGAATAAAAAAACAAATAGAGGGAAAGAGAGCGGCGGTGACATGAGGCCAATTAGCTGTGCAGCGGCTGTGAGTTGGCACTGGTGTTACTGCGTTCACCTCAAACCGGTGCAGCAGACTGCCTGGCTGGCTGGCTGCTCTGTTGCATAACAACTTATGTAACAGCTTCTGCACTCCACAGAGGCATAGCAAACTTTCTTTTGGAGCTGTATCTGTGTATTTCTCTGAGTGCGAGTGACTTTTCCCTGTCCTTCATGTGTGTAAAGGGAACTGAATAAAAGAGGACGTAAGGACATATCCCCTGAAGGACATAAATCAGACGTGATATAGCATTTCACCGTGTGTTTCGTTGCCCTCAGCCTCAGCCTTTTCTCTCATCTTAACCTCATTTCTGTTGTTGCCCTAAACATCTGATTTGTCAACTTATCTCATCACGTTTTGCTTTATCTGGCTCCCCCTCTTTTCTCTAACCCAAATCAACTCAGTTCTTCACTGGTTTCCTTTCATCTCCCCTTTATTGATCTCTTTCCTCTTTTAATCTGTAGGCTTAAATCAATTTTTAAGCATGAGTGTGCATATACTGGTGTGTGTGTGTGTGTGTGTGTGTGTGTGTGTGTGTGTGTGAGAGAGAGAGAGAGAGAGAGAGAGAGAAAGAGAGAGAGTCTAAGTGTGCTGAGTTAAGGAGCCGAATGTGTTAGTACACGTGTTTCTAGAGTGGATATTGATAGACAATGTAAACAATATGAGTGAGTGAGTGTTTAAAACATACATTAATTATTAAGTAATTCTAAGAACAATTTAACAGAAAAGAGGCAGCCACAACTAAACTAAAGGGGTGCTAACACCTATAGTATAGTAGATTCACCTATGAAGCGTGTACATGGCAAGAAACTTGTAATACAAGATCATCCAGTAATGAGTTAGGTGATAAATATAGGATTCAGTATACTTTTTAAATTAGTTTGTTAGTTTATTGACGTAAATATATATATAATATATATAACAAAGCAAGCCCTGAAATATGGTAAGTAAATATGATCATTTTAACTCCCTATACTATGGACAGAAATATCAGGAAACAGGAAATATCCCAAAAGTGTCACCTCTCACACTCTACTAGACTCTTTGAGGCAAATTTGTGATTTTGGTCGATACATATAAAACTATTTCTTGACGTTATCTGTGAATTACTTTTTGGTAAACAAAAGGAATATATATTATATCATATATGTTTTTTATATTATACTGTATATATATAACATAAAAAACATGAAATTACCTTATTTGGTGTAATAATGCTTTGAGGTCATTTGTTTTCATTCGTCATTATGTGGAAGCCCAGCTTGTAGCAAAGTGAAGGATTACTACTTCAATACTTTCAAATCCATACTCATATTTTGGAAATTGGTTTGATGGCTCTGAGCTCAGAAAACAAAAATCATCAATAAATCACTGGAAAAACAATTAACTGGCTCTTTGTGGAGCTTTTCGAATTTGATGATGCAGATATTTTTGTTTGTTCAAAATGGTGCAGAGTACTTTGTATCAACATGGGACACAGTTTACCTTAAATTTTAATTCTAAGATGGTGCATCTAACATATTTGTTAGCTTCCAATTGGTTTGGGGAAATGTCGGTCCTTCTAAAGTTTACAACCTGGCTCCTCAGTGCCTCCCCTCACCCAGTCATGACGGGATAAAACCTCTGGCAGTTAAGAGATATGCTGCTGGTCCCACTCTTTAAGCAGGGACAGAACCTTTCAAATGCAGATTTACTTGAGAGAGATTAGAGAGTGAGTAAGTCAGGAAGTGCATGAGTCAGACAGTTTGTGTGTGTGTGTGTGTGTGTGTGTGTGTGTGTGTGTGTGTGTGTGTGTGTGTGTGTGTGTGTGTGTTTGTGTGTGATGAAGTTGGAGTGTGACTTTTCTACAGTCTGCCAGTGCTGGAAACGTCTGCCATCGATCCTAATTTGGCAGCAGATCCTCTGACAACAGACAGCCCTCCAATCTGCCACAATCACTCTCAGCCGGTAGACACAGTAGCTAGCTAAATGACTGAGACACAGACAGACAGAAAAAAAAACAGTTAAACAAGCTGTTTCCACATAATAACAGCAGTTTAAGCATAAGATGTCTGCTGAGGAATGCTCTACATGCCATTTACTGCAAATGTATTGTAACTCTTATACATGTACAATACTATATACTACTGCATGGCACACGTTCACACACAAACCCACACACACATAGTGCTGTGCTGAGTAACTGTGACTCAGCAGATCAGCAGGAGGAAATGGACTTTGCTTCCACAATCCTCCTATGCAGAACAAAAAGTGACATCATCGACATACAATCCCATCAAAGATTAAAAAACAGCTAAATGCTTTGCATATGAGCAGAGCATAATCCCTGCTCTTCATAATATGTCATTTCTTTAGATGATGTTGCTGTTGCACCCTCTGTGCAGTCTCTGCAGAGCTGGATACAGACCAAAGAAGAAGACGGGGTTGAAGGTAGGACTGGGAAAGAGTGAGAGACAAACTGAGAAAATGAAAATAAAAAATTAAAAAATGAGGACGAAATGAGTGTAGAGGGATACGCAGAGTGACAGTGAAAAAGAGGAGAAGGAGGGAGAGACAAAGAGTGGGGACTGAAGGAGAGAGATGCCATATGTTACAGCTCTTGGATTTGGGAGTGCATGCCGAGTGTGCTAATTAAATGAGGACTAAACAGCCGTAACAATGGCGTGTTGACAGAAACCATGAATAGACTGAGAAAAATGTACAGGAAGGAAAGAAAGAGAAGTTCAGAGGATGCATGGATGAGTTAAGGATGCAAATGTGTTGACAGGAGGAAAAACAAACATTGTATAACAGGAGAAAGATTTATGCACAGAAAGAGAGAGAGAGAGAGAGAGAGAGAGAGAGAGAGAGAGAGAGAGAGAGAGAGAGAGAGAGAGAGAGAGAGAGAGAGAGAGAGAGAAGCAGAAACAGTATAGGTGGAGAGAAAAGTAAATGGGAGAGAAGAGAGAAGAAGGCGGCTGCAGAGGAAGCAGAAGAGGGAGATAAAAGGATATTAAAAGCTCTTCAGCCTTGCCAACTAGGAGAAGAACAGGCCTACAATGCGGTTTGAGAAGTGAGAGCTGCACTGCAGATGATAAACAAGTCTTCTCCTACATGTAACCTCTATTTAACATGTGCCATTGAATTATGAAAACAAGTCAAAGTACCATGAGTGTCATATTGAAAAGAGGTGGACAAAGTAATGGAAATGATACAGAAAAGGACACGAACTCTGAAGTAACTTGCTTACAATTTAAAATGTTGTTGTAAAGATTATATTAAGCTGAATGCCAAGTAGCAGCATAATGACAATCAGTACTTCAAAGTTTGTCAAGCAACATGAGGCAAATAAACAACTCCGAAGAGGCAAAATCATCTATACCCAGTTATCAGGTGCATCAGTTAAACAAAAAAAGTAAATTACTTGATATGTCAATAGGAGAAATGTTAAGTTAAAGTGTTCAACTAGATTACAAAAAAGCCTGTATCGTTCCACAAAGAAAACTACTTACAGTTTGTTTCTTCTGATTGGAAATTGTCTTTAGGAGTACAACTCAGTCTGTGACAAAAGTTGTATAATGTTTTCTCTGGTTCAAAAGGGAGTAATCTAAAGTTTGAGAAAATAACCCTGAAATGGGCTTTTAGGATGCAGAGGGTTTAATTAAAAAATGCTATTGAATTGCATCGAGGAAATTTTGTGATACAGTGTTTTCGAGCTTGACCCATACTAGAGACTAAAAAGTCAGAATATCTTGGCCTCTGCTGATTCAATTCGAAATTTAAATCATTGGAGTACCCCTTTAAATGTAATTTCTGATCAAAACCTGAGCAAATAAAACCAAAAGTGAGAAAATATGCTTTTGGTCATTTGGATGAACTGACCCTCTCAACCCTTTTCATTAGTTTTACATTGTTTTATCTGAACCCTGTATTTTTAGCATAGACAGTCAATGTGGGAATCGTACTTCGTGCTATTGCTCGACCCACTGAGATACATTTGAAAAGAATTTATTAATGAGACACACACACAGAACAACGCAACCAACCTTAGGGATGACTAAGTGGCATCGCTTCATGCACTGGTAGATAATTGCCTGCAGTTAATGGCTAGTGATGCATAAGCAGAAATCTAGATGAGTCCATTAAAAAGAGTGTGTGTTGCTATTGGTGCCTAAGTATGCGTGAGCCTTGCACAACTCAAGGCCGGCAGCTGGGGTCCCACATAGAGGTGTGTGTGTGTGTGTGTGTGTGTGTGTGTGTGTGTGTGTGTGTGTCATGTCTGTGTTTGTGTCTATGTGTAAACAGAGCTTAGATGTATTAATAGGCCAGCCATGTCCGTGTCCTAAGCCACTTAGGACGTATATCTTCTTGATCAGAACAGTCCAGCCACACCATCCCGCGCTGCGCTACTGTGGGACATCATCAGTCAGCTCGTTCCTAGGCAACTAGATCAAATCATCATAGAAACTGGACAATGTGAAGAGCTTGCAGAGAAATATGAGGTTGTGGTAACCCCAAAGGAGAGGGGGATGGAGCTAAAAATACCATCTATCACATACAGTGAGACCTGAGACAGTGGGACAATCAATGTAGTGCTGGGGGTGGAACTTGATATATTCTTCTTCACTCAGTTGCTCGTATTACAGACAGAAATATGATATCCAAAACTGTCACAGCAGAGTAAGCGCTTAATGGGCAAACTGAGTATATGGGACATATCAGATGCTCAAAGGGCAGCCTGTCATGTATGTTGTATCTTCTCTATCACCATCTTATTAGCATCATTAGTTCCACAAACAGTAAAGTTTTTGGTATCAAAACCAAAGCTTAGTTATCAGCAATAGTATTGAAAAGCCCCACCAAATACTGATACACATAAACACACATACACATAAATGAAGAGGCAAAAAAGAGGGCAACTGTAGCTGAAAACAGACTCTTTATAACTCTTAGTCCAACTTCAGATGCCAAAAACATAATCCATTATTCATCTCAGCATACTTTTGCTGCAGTATTTTTAACTCAATTCTACTTTTGAAAAAAAAAAAAAGAAAGGAGCAATTTTGAAAAAAAAATCAATGTAAACTGTCTTGTTGGCTGCTGCAATCCTTGAGAACGATTAGAGACAAAGACACAGAGAAGTAAGAAATGGGCTGCGGAGATGTAGGTATACATCCTGCCCCACTGTCTCTGGCCTCATTACAGGGGTTAATGAAGGCAAAGAGCCTGAGCTCCTGTTCTCAGATGCTCTCTCTCTCCGTAGGCTCTGCTGCTCTGCTGGGACTCAGAAAGGCCCAGAAACCTACTTCAGCCGAAGGCTCAATGACTGACACGACTCAGCTGACAGCAGCAGCCCGCACACATAAAACCATGTACGCACACAATCGCACACACACACACACACACACACATACTCTACTTAACCCTTAAAGTAACCTTATCCTGGTGTGCACTCAGGTAATTACCTTTAGCATGCTCCTGATATTCAATAATGTATTTTCAAGGGAACATACACTTTGTTCACTAGTCATCCTATCCCTCCTGCCTTCACTCATTCATACAATATTGGTATTTTTTCCAGCATTCATTCAAATTCATATCAGACATAGTTTACCTATTTGTTATTTCATCTTAGTTGATTTTGTTATATTGCCTTACAGTTATTTCTGTTATGAAAGTCCCCTTATAAACCTGATTTTCTCTCTCTCTCTCTCTCTGTATATATATATATATAGAGAGAGAGAGAGAGAGAGAGAGAGAGAGTCAAGTGAACATGGATTAACCACATTTCATAGGGGGTTTACATTTGCTACAAGCTTATCTAGTGTTTTCTGGGACCTTTCACCTATTCAGAAACAGGAGGCTATTGAGGTTTTGCACAGACATGTCTCTAATGCATGAAACACACATAGATACGCTCAGTCCTATATGCAAAGCTGCTCCGATCTAGCCTGCTACCTAGTTTCTCCATCATTAATTCTCATCTTGCATTAGTATCCCTCATTCTCCATTTTTCTGTTCTCTCCATTATCCCCAACTCTCCCACATGCATTAACTCACGCCTGCACACACAATCACACATAAAAATGAGACAGAGTTGCTTCTGCACTCAGCCCAGCGCAGCCAATTTGGCAGTAAGCGTGTTACCATGCCTACGGGCCCCAATCAATACCGTGTCTAAAAATAGTATAAACCATAATAGTCTTACTTCCAATCACAGAGGGGTGTACCGGGCGAGAGCGGCATTTATTAAGTAATCTCCAAGATAACTGTAACCAATGGTGACCATGGAGTTAGTGGGCATTGTACAAAAGCGTGAGTTTAATCCCCAACAGGAGGTTTCTCAAGGAAAACCTGATCCTAGGATTTTATTGGCTGGGATATAACAGCAGGCTGGGATATAACAGCAGGTCAGATCAGGAAATCTGGAGTGACTTCCTGCTGGGTTAACAGTGGATCATTACATAGACGGCATGGCTTCAGACACAGGACAGCTTGCCAGTGCCACAGCCAACACATGAAGATTACTGTGTAGCACTGGGATGAATGGTAACACAATAGTACTAAAATGGCAATTAAGAATGAAAAGCCCAAAGGGCAAAGCCCATATTCATAAGAATGAGTCACGAATTGGCCATTTAGGAAATGATTACACAAAATGGCAGGTCCTTGACGTCAAATGTAATCTGTTTCAAAATAATAGTAATAATAATAATAATTCAAGTGGTTCTGTGTCGCTACATTCAATAACTTGGAGCTACGACATGATCCAGCAAGAGGGGAGCAGACAGACAGAGAGAGACAGAAAAGACGATGATGGGAGACGGCATGAGAGCTGGGTAGGCGACATGTAGGCAAACAGGAAGAGACTAGTAAGCTAAAGCACGTCACAAGTATAACCTGAAAACCCTGACATCTTGGCAGAGACGCCGACTTTCTTCTTGTGTCTTCCCCATGCTGACATTTATACCCAAACATGAACATGTTTTAACACATTTCACAGCAGAAGTGAAGAATATGTATATGGACCTGTACATGTTTATGTGTGTGTAAGGTATACCAGTTTAGTTTAGAGTGAGCAGGCATGTATACTTTAACGCTTGTTCTTTTTATAGTGTCTCCCTCCTCAGCTGAGAGAGGGAGCTGAATAGGTGGGTGGACTGTCAAGGGGGCCGTGACTCAGTTTATTTCTGTGTTTGAAGGCAAAGCACTGGCACGTATCACTACAGCGTGGGTGAGAAACCCAGGCTCCATTCATAGATTTGTTTAATCTTTACCTTCTCTTGACCTCTTTCTTGTCTCTCTGTGTCACTCTTTCTCTCTCTACAGCTCTGGCTGTGAAAAGGGGACACAAATGCTCTTCATTCATGAAAGCAAAATGAGAGTGTCGTCATTAAATATTTAGCTATTTTGATCCTCGTATCAGCCTGCTGATCTTTTTTCCCCTCTTCATGTAACACCAATACAAAAGCACCAGAATGATGGCTTTTAATTGCTATGATTTTTCTATAAAACCATGACCAAAACAATTAAATAGAAAATGTGTCTCTTAGTTCAGCGTCTGGTCTACTTCCTTCAATGAACCCACTTATCATGTGTGACATTTGCAACAAAACATCTGTTTCCACTCACTGCATTGCCAGAGATTACATTTAGCCTGCAAGCTTTAGGAACAACTTGAATGCAGGCAAACAAACAGCAATGGTAGCCATAATAAAAACCAAGTTATAGACATTTGATATCATTTTATACCACAAAAACTTAGTGTTGCCTTCCACAGCGCTAACAATGTTTAGAAGATTTGCACCTGTGAAACCCATAAAAATGTGCAATCTCATGCTTTTGCTGATAACTTGAGGAAGATCTCTCACCAGTTTGCCCTCCAGTGTGTAGATCTTCTTAACCACTCCGGAGTCAAGCTTGATGGCATCAGTGATGTCGGTGAGGACTTGTTCGTAGGAGTGGGCCGTTTTCTTGTTCAGTAGAATCCTCACAGCTTTGCGGGGCTTCACTCCACTCCGCACCACTGTCACAAGCTTTGGACGGATGAAGTCCTTGGTTTCGCGGCTCTCAGGGCCACCGGCCTTAGCGCTGCCCAGGGAAGGAGGCCCACGGGCAGCCGCCGCCGCAGTCTTGACGTTCACAGACCAGTTGGGGTTCACGTTTTTTGTGTAATCCACCTTTTTGTAAGCTTCAATGGAGCTGCACACATAACTGTCACCTGTTGGGGTTAAGGAAGTTGAGAAGAGGAGGGAGAGGAAAACAACAAGAGATGACTGATAATGTGTTGATATGGGATATTTTGCAGCTTGCTTTTCTCAGTATATATCTTTTGCTTATCCAATATAAACCAAAAATGATGTCAACAACTTATAGCTCTTTCTCTGTCACTCTCATGACGCAATGATACTGGCATCTAGTAGAGTAAAACCGATGAGGAGGGAGCTAATCTGAGTTTAGACATATGTCTGTATCACCATATGGTCATCAAATGAGTGATATAATCTACATAATAATAATCTATAATGTGCTTGATTGGATTATCCAGTTTTATACAGCAACACCCATAAAAATATCTTGTTGAGACTTATTTCAAACCAGCCTGTATATATGTAAGTGAGTCTAATGTTGCTCACTTCACATTTTTCAGCGTCTTTTGTAACAGGGATCAACAGGGAGAGATCACTTAAAATGGCAGCTGCCAGGCTATTAGGTCAGGCAGTGTTTGTTCTTGAAGACAGAGGAAGAGATGTACAGAGACACAATTAGATTTTGATTATTATTATGGATGCTGGTGGATGAGAACAAAAACTGTCCTGCAAAGCGTTCATGTCAAGCATTATGTGACCACACATGGACCTGCAAACTTAATTGAAGTACTCCAGGTGTGTTGTATGTAACAGTTTACTCACCTTCTACCAGCTGGTCAATACTGGCGATCTTCTTGGTGCCATCCAGGGTGTAGATGGTGCGGACTCCCTGGGGCAGGTTGACATTGTCGGACAGGGAGCGGGTCAGGTCCGCTAGCAGGGCGTCAAAGGTCCGGAATCTATCTGTGGAGATGGCGTATACAATCCCGTTGAAGTAGCGGTCTCCGTTGCGGTAGAAACGCACCTTCTTGGCTCTCTTCTCCGCGCTCAGAGTCTTCAGGGTCCGGGTCCGGTAGAGGCTGCAGTGGGCGCTATGTGTTGGACTCAGAACCCCGTTCATCTTGCCACTGGATCGGCCATGCCTCTGACCTTTGTCCCGATCGTCGAAATGCTCCATCTCCATTTCGCTGCTCAGGCTCACAAGTACGGCCGTACTGTCTGCGACACACACACACGCACGCACGCACACACACACAAACGCACAAAGTTTTCACTACCGAATAAGTAAACAAAAACAAGAGGTTGCAGACACTTCTCGAAAGGAAGAACCGAGAAGAGGTTTGGACGTCTGAGATAAGGTAGCTAGTCGGTATCCGTCGCTGGTTCACTGTCTCAAAATAACCCCCTAATGACAGATTAAGTGCTCTTAATCCTAGCAGTGGACAGCATGCTTCATGACGAGCCACACTGTCTGTCGGAGTGCGGCTGAGTTGTTCAGAAGCGCAGACGGATGGAGAGAGAGAGAGCGACAGTCACGAATCGATAATTTATTTCCCTCTTTATAAATATTCAGAAGCTCCGCGCGCACCCGCACGAGCAAGTCTTCATCAGGAGTTGCCCAACATACAAAAAAAAACGACCTAAAATAATGATCACCTAAACAATTCTTAAGAAAATTTGACAGACGTTTCTAGTCTTGAGAAGCAGAGGCGTAAATCGTAGGAGCGAGAAGTGTGTTTTAAGACAATGGAGCGAATGAAAGACTTCTGGTGATGAAGAGGAGCATATTGACAGGCTTACCTACGTGAGCAATTAACGCTTCTGTGACGGTCACCTCCAGTATGACTGATTCTTTAATTCCCAATAGATGTGAAAATAGAGTTCAGTGAGCTCGTCGCTGAACCTAGATGATGGTAACGTGTGATGCTGTCCTGTGCGCCCCTTTGTTGTCCGATTGATGTGCTCCCACCACTGATACCAGCGTGTGTTGGCTGTTTGTGTATGTGTATGTGTGTGTGTGTGTGTGTGCGCGTGAGCAAGAAGCAGAGGCTGGACTGGAAATGGACAGGGTAGCAGCTGCTTCCCCTCCCATTCTCTTTTTTTCACCCACCTCCTCTCTCCTCCTCCACGTCACTCTGTCGTGATTTTCATTCAGCGCCCCCCCACCCCTCATTAAGATGCAAACCCACGCTTCCCACCCGTGCTGGGGATGCTCCTGGTCCTGAACCCCCTCCAACCCCCCAAGCCCCGAGGACACCCGTCGACTAGAGGGGGTTCGAACCTGCCCCCACCCCACTTTTGTGGCTATTTAACAGCTTGTCTTTCAAAGCCACATAAGCAAAAAAATACTTGTTTTTTATTTGATTTTTTTTTATCCTATAATGACAAAAATACATTTCTGGAATATTCTCTGGTCATAGTGGTTACCAGACTCAACAGTCAACTGGTCTGGGTTATATGCTAATTTCATTCTCATTTCACTGAAAGGCAACATATACGGTTAATATTAACTACAGTGCAGCGTTATACTTACAAGAATATTTGCATGTGGGATGTTATGTAATGTACACATTCCAGTGTATATACTAGGGGTCTCATGGAAGCTGAAACCTACACTTTTGTATTCAAGTGGCAGTGCAGTTCATAGTGACCATTATGCTAAGCTTCTTTTTTTTTTTTCTTTTTTAACAAATCCCACTTTTTTATTTCTTATATGGAGACTGTTGGGATTATATGTTGAGTTACACAGGACTCCATAAAGTGGCATAAAGGCGGAGAGCTATGCTTCTGTCTCTTTTTCAAAAGCTTGCTTCTTCCTGTAAGATCTGAAGTTGTATGCGATGGCAGGAAATGGACTCTCTAAGCAATGGAAGAGATAAAGACTGACCCACATTCTGGCCTCCAGAGACCAACCAATTCCGCTCCATCATCCGCTCCCTGGTGAACCATATGTGTGTGTGTGTGTGTGTGTGTGTGTGTGTGAGTGTGTGTTACCCAGCATTTATCTGTGCCAGTGCTGATGAAAGTTGCAGCCCCAGTCTATTACAAAATTACCATTCTATTGTATTTAGAGTGTTTTAAGTGTTGAATGTATATAAGGTTTAATGCTTATTTCAAAAGGTCACATACCATCCATCTAGTTTATTTTATCCAGAACTTACACGACTATACCAGACATTTTAACAGTCAAATTCAGCATCTTTTATGGTGTTAAGTGCTTCCATGAGGAGACCTACATGTGTAAATATGCACATCAGAATATGTGAATTACAGGAAGACACCCCCCCCCCACCTTCCCCAACAGACATTTCTATTTTAGGAGGATACACATAAATACCCAATGTGCGTCACAAACTGTGGGCTCACAATGTGTTCCTGTCTAAATAGATTCTAGGGAAACAGGGCAGATGTGGGGGTGAGTGTCTTTAGACCAATACGAGAAAGATGGAGGACAAGGCAGGACAAAGATTTAAAAAGCAGGTTCACGGTCTCATTTCTAATTTGCAAGTCAGATCTGTTATTTGTCTATGTCCACATATATTTGCATTTGCATCCATATAAGTAATAAAATCTGCACAATGCTTCATAGAGGTCTTCTTTGCTGATGCATGACAAGGCAATTTCCTGTAATTCAACTGACTTGTATATAGTGAGATGGAAAATTTTGGCAGTAAATTTTACATTTAAATTACAATATACAAAGTAAATTCTATATGTATTGGACAAACAGTAAACGATCCTTCATGAAAAAGGACAGAGATTAGTTCTTTATGCCATGGCTCTCAGTTACTTATCCCCTATCAAGGGAGTTTAAGTTGCTCCCATCTGGCTGCAGATACAGTCTGCCTACATGCAGGACCAATAGGCTTAGGAATTCTTTTGTTCCGGCTGCCATTGGCCTTTTAATACTCAATGTGTTTTGTTGTATTTATTGTTTTGTCTGATGCTTGTGTGGTACTGTTGGCTGTACAACAAATTGCCCCTCGTGGATAGAAAAGATTTCCTTGACCTTGATCTATGACTGCCACTTTTTTTTGCCACTCTAACTTTAATAGTTCTTACAGAGACACTAAACACACATACACAGGCATAACTGAGTGCATTAGTGGCATTTATATGGAGTGAATGATAATAAATACACAAAGCTGAGGCTCATACAGATGTGGATAGATGGACTCATGTTCTGTATTGTGGAAAATCCCATCAGTAATTATTCTGAAAATTACATTTGTCTTAATTTCACAGCCCAGAGGAGAAATTTAAAATCCCACCTACTCATACTGTTGACAGATCCTACAGAAAAACTCTTTCCATTCATCCTCTTTATGCTAAAATCATTCATTTATAATTTCACGCAACACAGTATGGTGTGCGAACATAGTGATGGCCATGAAAGTCCTTAATTCTGTCAAATCTTGTAGGTGTTAAGGCAGAAGCTGACTCACATGAATGCATATGAATATTTAGCTCACGTGTACGCATGTGAATGTACGCATGCACACTTGCAAATGAGTCTCTTATACAAGCACAGACACATATGCGCTTGGACGTGCACTACGGTGTTTGCAGCAGAAGTGTGATTCATGGTGTTTTGATAGATACTGTAGTGATTTGTCAGTGTGTTTCACCTGTCACCAGAAGTTGTCTAGGTGGTTACTCAGTGGCTGTGATTCATGGGCAAGATGCAGTGAACTGCACTAAAATGAGTTTGTGCACGAAAAAGAGAGGAGGTGGAGAGAGAGGCAGAGAGTGTGGTGTGCTGTGAATGTCCTCACTCTTTCATAAGGCAATGTAGACTGGCTATCCTTAAATTAAGTCATTAATCTGAGACAAACAACCTGTCACTGCAGCACATTTAGGACTGTACACCAAGTCAGCCAGCCATATCAGAAATATGAGAGGACCTGTAAAGGGAAAATGCACCTGAAACAGAATTCACAATGTGTTGCTGTACCAATGATTTTAGACAGTAAAGTCAATGCCTGCAACAACATGTCCCCCTCAGCTGGTAAGTAGACCAATATGACCCGAACTGATGATGTCATCAGCTGATACTTTTAGGGGTTGGTTCATTAAATGAATAGAGAAGTAGTACAATATCACAGCTCAATTAAATGTTTTCATGGACATTTTCTTTAACTGCTATAAGATTGTTTCAAACCCATATTTAGGGATTAAAATGTTTTTATTCATTCATGTAAGGACCACTGATTGTATATACATATCTTCCTATACATTTAATGGGGAGGATATTTTCTTCACAGCAAGGTGAAAATGATTGGCGTTCAGTGTTATGCTAAAGGACAGATCGGCAGGCCTAATGCTTGTTGATACCAGAGGGTACAAGTTAAAAGCCAGTTCCCTTGTCACTTCAATGCACTACCACGCCAGGCTTGGACACAAAGTCATGCATAATTCACCTTTATGAATTGCTCTTTGCCTGTGACCTCTTCGTCTCAAAACCAAAGTTTGAGTCACAACCCATCAGCTAATTAATATGACTTCAATGCACAAGATAAAGCCAAAGAGACAAGACAAAATTAAGAATTCATGCTGTTCTTGCTTTCAACACCATGTCCTTTGTTATGGGATAATGTTTCAATTCAGTATTGTGAGGCTGACAAGAACTGAATCCATCCTCCACACTTCTTCACAACCACGAATGAAATAGCTTCTGGCAACTTTCATATTCACTACTGCGTGTCATGTAGATACAGATTTCTTACACCCACATTCATATAGGCGGTCAGTGGGTGGGAAGGGGGTGATTGGTTGCTCAGTAGATTAACTATATATGGAGAAAGTGGTGGAACATTAGGAGATGACCTCACTGCACTGAAAGCTTGTAATATTCCTCCCTCCTTCTCTCTCCTAATAGCTACGGTTTTTGTTGAAACATGTAAGAAAACAATAAGGCCAGATTTCATTATAAATGTAACATTTTATAACATGAGATTAGTGTAACACTGTATTTGCCATCAACTGTAAAATAAACACCAGATTATAACACTGACTGTGGCACAGAAACCCTACAAAGGAGCTGCACTCTTTCCTCACAACCAAGCTTTAAAGAATGTGAACAATGAAAAGCTGAAGGACATACTGGGTTCTTGTGCTGAAAATATAAATATATTTCAATTTTCAGTTATTCCAGCATACCCAGAAGAGAACTGCTTTATAAAAAAAAGGGGGGCCAAAACACCAGGCTGAGTTAGGGGTTGTGTTTCAGGTAGTGCTTTAGGGTGGGCAACCTGCTTCCTTGTTGGGCTTTCTTCTCTTTTCTTCTCTCCGCTGTTGCTCCTCCACCACCACCACCACCACCTCCTCCTCCTTTCACACGTAGTCCTCCTCCATCTTCTTCTCTCTCTTTTCCTTTCTTAGAGTCAGCCTCCGACTTCCTGCTGATCTGCTTCCCTCTATGCAAGCGATAACAGAGAATGATGATCATATGTGAATGATGATGAATGATGATCATATGAGTAATGAAAAATATAATTAGTTTAGCAGACACATGCAGAAAATAAGTTTTTTTTCTATTAAAGTGTTTAACAATAGCCCAAGAATTGAATCATTTCTCAGTTCAAATGTTGTAGCAATAATAGTCTTGGAAGATACATCTCAGAATTTATTCATTTATTAGTCTGAATTAACTTCATCCACCACCGGCTCTGGTGCCATCGTGTCACTTCATTAGCTACAAATCAAGAGCTTGTGCACAGAAAATAAATCTGATCCCTAAAGAGGGGGGGGGGGGCTTTTTACTGGATGTTTGCACTATATGCACCTTTGCTGGTATTTAACCAGGCGCTTGATGTAATGCTTTGCATGGCTTTGTATTATGTGTCCTGTGTGGTTTTAGTCATGTGTGTCATTAGAGTGTATACGTTATATTGTGATCTGCTAAAAGACAGCCCATGAACATCAGTTTCTCCTCACTGTCTCTGACTCACAAACACATTAGATTGCAGCATTTACTGTATGTTCCATATCATATTGTACCTGGCTCCTTTCAAATAAATCTAGTAAAAAAAAAAAAAAAACTTAATCTGGTATAAATATGAGGTTGTTCATATTATTGTGTCCAGAACCTGTAGGTGCTGTGTCACACTCACCTCTGTTTGCTCTCTATCCCCCTCTGTGGCTGATTGGAGTACTGTCTTCTTTGGGCATCGAGGGTGGAGGACAGCTGTGGCAGTGATAATGAATGAGTAATTACAGCAAGTTTACTCCAGACACATAAACATTGTGTTTAGCTGGATGCACATGTTTGTGTGTTTGTGTGTTCACAGCAGGCATAAGTCAGTCACTAGCTGGAATGAGCTACTTCAAATGTAGAGATTTGTGGCAGCAATGTTTAGAGAGAGAAATGTAGCTGAGTTTCCATGCAATTGCATTTGTTTGAGCCCTGCAGGAACCAGAGTCGCTGCAGCATAAGTCAGAAAGTCCTTGACACACTTTTTGGTCAAGTGAACCTCTTATATAACAAGAGGGAACAGCACTAGATGATGAATGAGAAATCATAACTATGCCTGAAAGAGAAGAGATGGAGAGCACACTTATTTAGCTTCTCAGTAGTTATGAGAACTGGTGTCAACATGGATGAAAGTGAATGCTTACCTTAGCAATTTCTGAAAGATATGCCCGCCTCTCATCATTGGTTTTATGAAATGCCTGATATTTGAAAGAAACATAGGACCACATTGTCACATTTTTCCATTCATAGACTATACTCGTTCTGTCTGTCTGTAATAATCTGTCTACTCATGAGTGCTTGTTGTGTTTGTGTGCTGCGTGTGTATTAGTGTATTTTAGCTGGTCTTCAGTGGTAATGAGCAACAGATTATAACGAGGATTACTGGCTGCACATGCTGCGTGTTAAACCTTTTTTCAACTAATATCTCTCTGTTGGCTGAGCAGAACAATAAACAAAGAACCAAGTTGCCAAACTAACAGCACACTGGCCCAGTCTCAGCAGCACAGGACAAAGGTTAGAGTTTGATTTTGCGTGTAAAAATAAAAGAATGTGACATAAAATCATCAGCCAAATCTTTTTCAATCCTTTGTTAATGGTGGTCATTTGTAACTGGAATATTTACGAACTGCAAAATATGTAAAGCTGCTTGTCTGAGAAATAATAAAACTAGACCAGCAGGCATCGTGTCTACAAAATCTGTCTTACTGTGCTATATCAGCAGTAACAGCTGAGATCCACACCTTTCCCTCTTGTTCGATCCTGAGATGACAGTCCATCAGCTGACTCTGGAGGTCAGACTTCTCATCGGTCAGGAGCTTCAGACGCTGTCTCAGTGTATCCTGCAGCAAAGAGTTTCCATTAATTAGCTCATTATATAACAAAAAGTCCACAGAGTATAAAGATGTTGCACTGTCTAATTACAAATCAATGTGTACTCAGATTGCACTCTGCTATTAGCCATGATCAAACGATTCAGTAGCAGTTCATGCTGGAACTCGGATGAGATTCATAAATTATTCAGTTTCCACATAAACACATATCAGTTGAGATGAGACATGAGATTTCGAATAAAGAACTGAGTTTTGAGACTTACTATATATTGTATCTGGGTTTGGAACAGTTTTATCCTTCCCAAAATGTAGCACATGTAGCCAGTTTTAGGATGTTTGCATGTGCAGCATTACATTTTGAGGAATTAGTCTGGCGCTAATGGATCACTGCGTCATCAGAGAAATGTTTGAGTCTTTCTTTAGCGGTGCAGACACTGCGGCATACTCTTGTTTTGTCAGTGCACTAATTAAAAATAATCTATATCCTTCTCACACACTCAGGCTACCTCAGCATCACATTTACAAATTGTCTACAGATCTTCAGTCCAAAATCTCGCAGATCAAAGTCACTCCTCGGAAACACTAATGAGCATCTGTTAGTTCTGCCTTAAGGCACACAAATACATATTTAGACAGTACTTTGCAACATTTCAGCGGGTGTAGGAGTGTAAAAGCATTGTAATTAGTGTGCATTACTCTCTCATGGTTTGTAATCCCATGATTACAGTGCTGTGATTAAACTGGTTTATTCAGCCTGTATCAACGGGAGGATGGAGAGCATCTGGCATCACAATCCTCTGCCCTGCCCACCGTCTCCTCCAGCTACTACTTTTGTGTCTCTGGCTCTCTCTGCTGGTATGTATCTATCTTGAATACATTTCTAGCTCTCTCTTAATCTGCGCATTTAAAATAAATAAATAAATAAAATACACTCACTAAATAACACTAATACAACAAAAAATATGAAGAAAAAGCTCAATAGAAAGTGAACATGTTTGCACTCACTACCGGCATGTCATCATATGATCGGATAGAGGCCAATCGATCTGTGAAAAACAATAGTGAAGAGTCAGTGTGTGAGAGCATTTTGTGTGTGCTAGCTTGAGATGGGTGAATATATCAGTGTACATTTTGACATTTTAATTTTTTAAATTATGTTGTTATTATGTGCTAATATAGTTGACAGGGGGGGTTTCTTTGAACATCCCCTACTTATCTATAGGAAGTGTGTGCCAAAGACATCATAATTTATCCAGTTTTTTTCAAATGGGACATTTAATGGCCTGTTGGGCCATGCTACATTTAACTGAACAGCCTCGGTATTTATATACTTTCATATGACTCACATAGTTCTTTAAGAAAGCATCAGCCTGTTTCTATTATATTTGCTTTTTACATAGTACAACTTCCAGCCAGAATGGCTGAGCATCAGTCTTTAGCTGCATCCTTTTGGTCTTTAGCTTCAAATAAAATCCAGCAATTGTACTTAAAATCTGGCAGAAGCCTGTAAACCTACCCATAGGGTTTCCTCGTAGGTCCTCCAGTCTCTCATGAATGAGTGAGATCTGTCTTTCTAATTGTCCGTTCAGCTCTATCTGTGTCTCAAATCTTGTCTTCCACTCATTTCCTGGTGCATCAGAATAAAACAGGAGGAGAATGTCAGACTATTTGTCAAATTTGGAGCAGGAGAAGACATAATTCACCTTTATATTTGTAGTGACCGGGCTGATAGAAACCATTGGATACAACCTGTGTTGGGTAACATGCTGCTACTGTGGGTCAAGGTGACAGGTAGATATATTCTGAAATCACACAACAGTTGTACCAAATAAGATTTTGACTCACCTTCCCCATCAACACTGTGCAGTCTTTCTTGCAGCTCACACATGGTGCTCCGCAGATCAGACACAGACTCTTCCAGCATTTCTCTATAATCAAGAGGCAGACAATGCGACGTTTGCTGTGGAAAATAACATTTAACTTTCTAAGTAAAGCCACAACACTACTTACTTAAGTTCCCTTTCTTGCTCAAGTTCGGTCTGCAGGCGTGCCAAATCGTATTTGGTGTAGTCGCTGTCTCCTGTCATGTTTCTGAATAACTGACATCAACTGAAGAAAAGTTTGTGCCTCTGCGTTTCCATGGAGCCCGCTGCTTCCTGCTTGTTCAAGAGGCGTCGGAAATGAAGGCGCAGATAAACGGGAGGTTTGACAATAAAACCTCCTCCTCGATGCGATATTTTTTCCTAGTATGGCGAAGTCATGTCCCGACCTACTTTCACTCTAATTGGCTTACCCCGATATTCTCACCTTAACCTTAACCAATCTCACTCCTCATACCTAAACCTAACCAACCCAACTAGCGAAGGTAACAGGTACTAGCCAATCAGAGACAGAGTAGGGCGGGACATGACTTCGCCATCCTAGGAAAGAAAAACTTGGCCTCCTCAATGTGCAAGGAAAACTCAGGAACATCCATAAAATTAGACCCTCTTCACAGGTTAGTTTCACGGTTAGGACCAATGTGTAAGATTTATTGGCATCTAGCAATGAGTTTGCAGATCGCAACCAAGTGATTGCAACACACTCACACACCTCACCATTCCCTTCCAGAAGTGTAGAAGAACCTACAGTCACCGCAAAACTCCAAAAAACAGAACACAAAAGGCACTCTCTAGAGCAGTGTTAGGTTTGTCTGTTCTGGGCTACTGTACAAACATGGCAGTGCAACATGGCGGCCTCTGTAGAGGACGACCCACCCCCCACATAAATACAAAGGACTCATTCTAAGGTAACAAAAACACAACAATTCTTATTTTCAGGTGATTGTACACTAATTAAATTCTAAAAATTAGCTTCCTCTTTACCAAGCTCTTCTGTGTGAGAGCATTTGCATAGGCCTATTGTATGTTTTGTTCCCTCTCTAAGACCTTTATAGAAATATCCTTTAGTCTTTAAACATAATATATAACAATAATAAAAGTAAGAATATACAATGTATAATTTTTAAATTTATAATACATATTCTTGTGCATTTTTCTTATGACCACTTTCATACAGATGTCAACATTATGTCAGGCAATTGTCAACTCTGTTGTTTACTAGAATGTTTGGTCAAATAAAATAAATTATATGAATATAATATAGAGGCTATAAATATTTAATGATGAGCTAGTTTTTGTGCAGTTTCTGCAGTTTTCTGTTAAATTATATGCAGTCATATACAAAAAGACAAATAAATGCCAACCTAGAGGGACTTGTGAAGTTACACTTTGACTTGGGCTACTTGGGCTAATTTTTTGACACCTCTACACCTTTACATCAACAATTACTACAACAAAAAAATTAGAGGTGAGACATCAATTTGAGGTGAGACATCAATTTGACAAACAGAATTAGCTTGATGTCCTGTGGAAACCTAATTTTGCTTCTCTTCCTCCTCTTTCTTCTGCACATTCATCCTTTTGGTCTCTGCTTCATCTTCTTGTTTCTGTGTCTCTTCCATTGATGTCTCCTCCTCCTGAGTTTCTGCTGGTTGTCTACCCTTGATCATAACCTTGGCTGCCTCCTTGCCTGTAGTCTTCAGGATGGCTTTGAAGCGCAGATTGTCAATGTTGTATGCAGTCATACCAACATTGACCACTGACAGGAGAGCAGTGTCTGTGGCTTGGCCTGCATCATCACCATGCCTTCACCATGAATAATATGTTGGAGTTAGGGAGGAAATGGTGTAAGAAAATAAATGAGGATGTGCACAGAATTGACATGCTGAAACAAGTATGTGATATTGCTACTTTTGTTAACACGCCAGAGGTCAAGAAAAACATTTCATACTCATATTTCACTTTGTAGCAGTTTTATTAGTAACAAACCAGGAAAAAGGGATACAGTTCATAATCAACAGCAAGACCACCACCACTCACCACAAGCAAGCATTTACATTTAGCGGCAGTCGACATGGACAGATCAAGAAAGACACACAACAGAAGCTTAAACTACACCAAGTCAAAAAACAACCCAAAATACTTTATTGTCCAGATAGAAATTAATCACCAAAAGTCAGTATGATGAAACAAAATGTTTTAAAGATAATTCTGCACTAGCAGTTGCATTAGATTTGGAATAAAATTTTATTTAGGGTTATTTTCTGATTTAATCAGAGTTAGTAAAAAAGAGTGTACATGAAAGGGTTGAACAGGGTTAGTTATTAGTTCACAGGTCTTTGCCTTTTCTCCCCATGCAGTCATATGTTGGAGGACATGTTTAATAGATTCTCTAAGCCCTTAAATCTGAAAAGACATAGGTGTGAAAATAGATCAGCTCCCCAACGCACCAAGAAGAAGGCAACATTTAGGGAAGTGTCAGACTAGTTTCTGAACCCAGCCTTCCACTGTGGTTTAAAGTGATCAAACAGATTCAGGAAATGGTTGGGATCAAGCTATGGCAATGACAGTAATTCATTAACAATCGAAAAATTTCTATCGATTAAATAAAAGCAGAAATGGGACATATCTGAACTTACTTGTACTTCACAGTTGTGACAGTCTCTGCTGCGACGCTTTTGCCAACAAGTTTTGCTCCAGTCTCCAGACTAGACCAAACAGTAGAGAAACCTGGTTTGGATGTGAATGAAAAAATGTTTTTTAGCACTCTTAAAACAATTGGATCACTATTTTTAATCACACATCTCAAAAATATATTTGACATTTTGTTTTAAGTTGGATCTATAGTTCTGCACTGCAGCAATTTGTGTAGGCTCAGAAGTTGGTGGCGACAGATATATTACCACATGGGGACCACAAGAACTGATAAAAAAGTTAAATCTAAAGAAAGACACTGAAGACATTCTGCTCAACTATAAATCAAAACCAATGTCACAGATATTTAACAGGACTCCCATTAACCCTTTGTACCAACTATAAATCTACCCTCAGATAGAGATAGCATATATATGAGATCAGCATAAGTCAATGTACAAAGATATGTATAATAATATAACTTTAAGCTTGATCCTGAAGTTTCCATTATACTGGTACATACCTTGTACACTGCTGGCTGCCACAAACTTGGCTCCATCCAGATTTGAAGCGTGGCCGTCTTTGCTCGTCTTCATAGACTCTGGGATCAGCTTAGCGCCATGTTTCTTCACATGGGGTCCCAGCTTCTCTGCCACATGTCCTGCCACCATGCTCACACCATTAACTGTAAATATATACACAATTATACAGTAGAAGCATACATATAGGTACATGGCCATAAGAGTTTTCTTCAGCCATGTGCAACGTCTGTTTACCACCCAAAGGCAGTTTGTGTTTTCATTATCATTTTGGCAAAGGATTTTAAAGCTTAAATTAGGTAAAAACTAAATGTTATGTTGAAGATTTTTTTTGAATAACTGTCCCGAAACAGAATTCTGTCCCTTGTATTGTTTGTATCAGTAATTATATCCTCTTTTGGCTTATTTCTAATCTTTCCCATATTGGTTTCAGTCCTTACCCAAGAATTGGCTGACTCGCATGGCACCCCCACTGGCCTGTTTAGCCACCTGCAGACCTTTGGTGACACGGGGGCTGACCTCCGCAGGGGTTTCCTCAGGTGAGATGTGGTCCCGCATCTTGGATGCTCCTTTATGGATGGCCCTACCAGTCACTTCTGCTCCTTTTGCAAACCCCTGACTCAACCGTGTGGCACCTAAAAAGAGATAAAATATCAATTCCAGGGAAAATTAAGAGGTGGTTGAACACTTTCCCCGCAGCACTGAATCCTGATATTTGATAAACAGCACTCTCTAGTGGTCCTTTTTGTAGAGAGAATAACATACACATTATAGTCTGTGTACAACAAGTCACACTCATAAACATACCTGACAAGATTCCTTGCGCCATCTTCTCACTCCATCCTGGAAGTGGTAGTTTTTCTTTCTCCTCTGTTGCCACTGCCAGTCCTGTTTGCTCCTTCGGGAGACCAAGGGCAACTTTCTCACTCAGGTTGATGACCTCTGACCCTACCCCCTCTGAACCCTGCCAGAGAAATCATATGCTACACAGTTATTATGAGAGGACGCACAGTAGGTGCTTTTAAAATGTATATACACCCAAACATTCCTGTATGTCACTTGGCTGCCTCACAATGTTTTTACCCACAACATAAAAACTGTTTTTTTCCTCCTGAAGTGTTCAAGAGAGAAAAGTGACAAGCACTGTGTGTTGAAAAACACCAGTGCATCTAGTTTAACAGTTTTATCACATCACAACATGAGCTTTCGGTTTGAACAAAACAGCAGAATGGATATTTTTAAGACAGAAAAAGAAGGTTACAAAGCAAATGGAAGGTTATGTGGAGTATTCAAGAAGATATTTTACACTATGAAATACAGGATTCTACAAAGAGGTGTATCATTAGTACTCATCAATTATTGTTTTATATATATGACCCAGAAAATGCCCCAAACATATTGTACTAAAGCACATGCATCAATCAATGATACATTTTTTTTCCATATTGACAGTTAAAACTGACCTGGATCCTGAGTTCAGCCAGTTGCAATATGAGTTCCTTAAATGCCTCTCGGTGAGCAGCAGGCAGTTCGGAGGACAACACAATGCCCACGTAGGACCCTGGTGTCTCTGCCAAGGTGTCAGGGAACATGAAGATCCCAGAGTTAGCCAACAGCACTGGAGTGTCTGTTGTCAGTGGGTACACCCAGTCACACACCTTGAAAGCACACAGACACACAAAAAAATAATCCTTGATATGTGCATTCATGTAAATCCCTCAACAGTAAGCAGGCAAGAAAGTTGGGTAATGTTGAAGTGAGAGGTCGTTGTTACTTAATTAAACTGATCATGGCTGTAACTGGTTCATATTCAAGCTAATGGCAAACACCTCAGATCTTTGAAATTAGAAAAATAGGGCATGGTGGCCTCTGTTGACTCCTTTGTTTCTCCAAACAGCTATTCAAAAAATGGGATTTGAAAATCATCCTATGTACAATTAACTTATTATGTAAGGTGTGCTTTCTTGTGTATTTCTCTCTTAAGGCACAAAAATTAATTGACATTTCTCAGTAAGGACAGTTGTCCCCTGTTCTTTTTGACTGAATGTTTTTCCACTCAGACACATTATGGGATTTTAGCCCCATCAGGACTTGTGTCAGTCATCCAAACAGACATAATACAGATACAGATTTGCCGCTGCATCGTGCCCTGGTATGCTGCCTGACCGAATGACCCCTATGAGGGCGCAGGACACTGACCAGCAGCACAACAGAAGCGCAAAGTCATCTGTTAATGGGACCATTGTCTTGCTGGGAAACAAAGCAGGCCAGAATACAGGAGAGCAGCCAACCAGCCCAGTCGGGTGGAAACACAGTCATGGGTTGAACTCCAGTATACAGCACAGAATAATACGCGCTTTGTAGAGGCACCAAAATACATTATTGTTGTTTGGAAGTTTTATATTGACTCAATACAAAAATTGTCACCAGCTTGTAAAAAGGCTCTCAATGAGAAGGTCACACCCAGGGTCAGAGCAGATAAAGTCATGCTTTTGGATGTGACTGTATGCCTTTTTTTTTTTAGCAAAAAACTACAATAGCTTTCTAATAGATATTAACCAACTTATGTCCATTCACTAGAATATTGGCATATTTGAGAGTAATATTGCTCAAACATGAATACAAAAGATTTGCATCGAAACAGCTTAATGTCATCAAACAGCAAGTTTTACATCACTTATATATACTTTAAACACTGTTAGAAAAAAGCATTTGGCCAAACAATTCTCTGGAGCCTAAATGCAATAAAGTCTCAAAAGTCAGCACAAATAAATGCATGTCAAGAAAAAAAAATTAGAAAAAAGCTAGTCAACTTTTAACACTCAGTTTTAACATATTTTATCATAAGATGAGCATTTTGTTGTCAAACTCACAGTGGACATGAGCCCATATGAGGATACATCACCAGGATAACATGATCAATTGTGGGCAGAACATTTGTTTGTGACTAGTACTCAATACAGCAACATAATGACTCATAGTTAATTATAAAACTGGTCTGATGGTGGTGAAACTGTTTCATCTGGCCTATTGTGATCACTGAAGACTGAAAACTATTCACATTCAAGGCTATGTTCATGTTAATAGAACAGTTTCACATTTACTACATCTTACTCACCTCTAGGACACACACAACCAACAATGACACACTTAACATACCCACACTTGTTATTGCATATACTTACATGTAGAAAGGCTGAGGGACTTCCAGCACCAGAATCCTTACACTGACTATCAAAAGCAAGGATGCGAAGGAACCCTGGATAAGACAGGGAGCTGACCTGCCCATTTGGTGCCACAAAAAACATCTGCACCCCTGAGGGGATGAAAAGCAGCTCGTTTCCATCTCCTCCTGCTGTTGCTGCTGCTGAACCAAAGCCACCTCCAGCAAGACCATAAGATAGGCTTCGATGGCCGTCTGTGGGCTGTGGTGTGTAGGCTGGAGGTTGGTCCCCTGGGCTAGCCATAGCTATAGTTCCTGGGGCCGCTGCAGGGAGCATTTCTGTGTGTGCAGCAGGGAAAGCTGAGGTTGGCCTTGTGTCCTGGGTGGTAGCAGGTAATGTGGGGTAGAGATGGTGGAGGGCGCTATGGGGAGGCTGACTGTTTGGTGCCAGGTCTGGATAGAGATTAGGAGGGAGATTCATCAGCAGTTGGCCCCTCTGGTCTCCTGTTGTCAGCTCAGAGGTCTCCAGGTCGGAGAGGTGGGTGCTGACAGTCCTCAGAGTGTCCCTCATCCTCTGCTGAAGCTGTCTGGCTGTGTCCCAGCTAGCTCCCTGCTGCCTCTGCCCCCCAGTGGGCACTTCCAGTCCTTGCGTAAGGTGCTGTCGACCCTTCATGTAATATTCCAGGGCCTCTGCTCTTTTACCGACCTCTTCAGCAGCCAGCCCACGGCTCAGAGAATGAAATGCCAACTCATACTGATCCTTGATGAGCAGCAACTCAGCAGGCTCAGCCATACTGACGAGTTGACCAGATAGAGACTAGAAGGGAAAGAATAGAAGGAGAGAGGAAATTGTGATATCTCCAGAGTGAGACAAAGCTGCTGTTTCAAAGTTTTTACAACACGGTAATTAAATATTGAGTTACTGGGGGGGCTGTTTGTTTTTAGTCTTAATTTTGAAAGTTTTGAAAATGAATACTTCAGGTGGTTGGACAGGAAAAGTTGGGATTTTAAGATTTGTTTTGAAAAACATGAGAAAGGGAACAGCAAGAGTAGAGAATATGGGTTATACCTGTCTCCAAGATATGCTAGGTTTGTGCTTATAGATGTTTTATTACAGAAATTGTATGAAAAACATGACCAAAATAGTCATACATTCTGCCATTGTGTTATTTATGGATTGAATTATAATGAAAATAAATTATTCCCCTGTTTGCTGCGGACCACTAGAAAACCCCTCAAGGACCCTGGGGGCCTGGACCCCACATCGAGAACCACCGTCTCGACAGTGATACACGAACTTTGCCTGCATTACTGAAGAGAAGACGAGCCAATGCGATAAAAAAAAAAAAAAAATCTCTGTAATGTTAGTCCAGTTATTGACGGTTGTAGGTTAAGTTGTTTGGGCGTGTCAGGTTTAACCTGAATAACCAGACCAGGACCTGCGTATGAGCTATAACAAGTCCTCTCTAAACAGAAGATTTATATTTAAAATGCGGTTTACATATTTATTCTTCATGTCAGTATCAAATGTATCAAACAAATCCGTGTTATCTTACCAGACTTTGTCTGATCACTGGAAGAGAAAGTTAAACTGGCTTACCTTGACAGACAAAATGTAATATTGCCGGGGAAAAACAACTAACAATAAAAAGCTGTGTCCTCACTTCAGCTTCCTACAGTTCTGCACTTTCATTAATGTGAAAATGCTGCCTCATATAAATGTCTTCACTCTGCTTCAATGTGACGCACCTCAGCAGCTAAACACAGCGTCAATAAAACCAGAGACAACACTGGCTTCCGGCCAACACTTTCAAAATAAATCCCACAAACGTCACGTGCTGATTTTTTATAAACGTCATTTATCTCCCAGTAATCTGAGACAAATGAAAACATGTTTCCTCATAAGTCCAGTAATTTGATTTTATCATTAGAATTTTTCCTTGTGCCACACAAATTTCCTGTGAGATATTATCCATGAAATTATGACAAAAAATAATAAATAATAAATGAAAAATGAAGCACACAAAAATGCTTGAACTTGAATGATATGGAAGATAACAACATCTGGACAAAATATAAGTATACTGTCTACTGATGACTTGCCAGTTTTAAAGGACCAGTGTGTAAGATTTAGTGAAATCTAATGGTGAGATTGCAGATTGCAACCAACTGAAAACCCCTTTCCTCACCCTCCCCTCCATGTGTGTAGGAGCAACTACAGTGGCTGCAAAACTCAGGAAAAAATGCAAAATGCCATCTCCAGAGCCAGTGTTTTGTTTGTCTGTTTTGTGCTACTGTTTACCACACGCTCCATGGAAGGGGACCTTCTCCCTATGTAAATATAAAGAGCTCATTCCAAGGTAATGAGAAAACACAACAGTTCTTATTTTCAGGTGATTATAAACTAATTAAAATATACTTATGAATATTATATTCCATTTCTGCCAAGTCTGTTCTGCTAGATGCCATTAAATTCTACACACTGCACCTTGAAAATGAAATTTTAATACCTGCAAGTATTAAAATGCATTTAAAATTAAAATTCATTTGTTTTTTAAAATAATTTTATTGTATTTTAATACTATTAGAAGAAAATTTCAAGTTAATAAATTGTCCAGGGGGTGTGGCACTGGCGGTATGGCTGGGGTTTTTTTTATAAAAAAAAAAAGAAAAGAAATCTAATTATGTTCTGGCAGAAGCGTCACAAGAGGGGTGGAGCAGTGATTCATAGGAGAGGCAGAGCAGCAGGTGGAGTGATCCAAGAAACACGACAATACCTGTAAAGTGAGAGATAAAAGAAACTTATTTAGGGATATAAAATTATGTCCTGGAAGCATCACAACAACTTAGAGAAACAACACATGGAAGAATCTAAAAGGCCTGTAGTTTATATAAGATAGAAAAGCTGTGTAAGTTATGCCTTACTTTGAACTCTTATACTTTTCCCTGATGGCCTGTTGTGGGCGACTTTCTGCACTAACATAAAGCTTGTGGAGGTCAGCCAGGCAGGGCGCAATTTCAGCCACGGCATAACCAGTAAAGGTATGTAACACTTCAGGCTAAAACATGAGGAGATTGGGCTTGTTAAGTCTGATTTTGGTTAATTATTTCAAATGAAACTGTCATATGAGGATATTTTATCACTCAAAACAATGATCTGGACAAACTTACCCAGAGAGATTTGTTTACAGAATAGTTGGCTAGGCAGTAGGCTCCAGCTGCAACTATAGATGGGGTGTATTGTAGGAAAGGATCGATTTCCAGCAGGCTCAACTCTGCTACATACTAGAAACAGGGGAAAAAATTGATCACCAAATCAAAAAATGATCGAGGGACATGGAGAACTGTATTGTCAAAAGGCAGTGGCCATGAGCCCAATCTGGCTGAGTGATGAGTGATGGAATTTACTCACCAGGGCGAGGTTCTCTGTGTTGGCGCAGACAGAGTGGATGGACATGAAAAGGCGTAGGAAGTGGTTTGTGGTGGGTGCTGCCATCTTGAATGCCAGCACCCTTAGAAAAACATGTTCCATCCGGACTAACTGCTTCTTAGTGTAGGTACTGTCTGTGATATACACAAACTCATTCAGCTCAGGAGGGAAGATCTCCTCGTATTTTCTAAAAAGTAACAGATCAGGTTGTAAGTTGCCGTAAAACATCCAGTTCATACTTCTACATGAGGTAGATTCTCACCACGACCACAAAATATTTTTGACAAATCACTTGACAGGATTGGACAGGAACAGTATCAAGTCTTTTTTGACATAGGTGCTTACGCAGCAATCATTAATGCAGCTGTGCCAACCAGCTGCAGCTTGCCCCTTTTCACATATGCTGTGCAGGAGAGAAAGCGGTCCATGTAGTTGACAGCGAGGTGCAGGGTTTCAGAGCGAAGCTTGTATTCCTGGACGACCTCCACCAACCAGTCCACCAGGATGACCCGCATACCATTGGTGATCTCTGGATGTTTCTCTAAGTAGCCTGGCCTTGACTTGAACTTCACCTGACATTAGAAACAAAAGCAGTTATCACGAGGTATATGCAGTGAACTGAGGAGCAATACCTCACTACATTTCACTGAATGCAGAAAATACACAGTAACGTGAGCACAGGCAGAGATAGTAAAGAAATCCTTTAGTGGTCATAGTATGGATAAATTCGCACTTCACTCTCTTTCAAGTGCTGGTAAATGTCCTCTGCATACTCCGACATACACAGCACGTCCTCTGACATCAGTGATTCATCTGGGTCAGACCTCATAGAAGCATCCTGGCATGAACCTACAAGTGTAAACAGCAGGGAAACAAAAAGGCATGAGAAGAAGTAAAAAGAAGAAGTCAAAAAGTTTTTTGTTTAGGCCAAACTCACTTGAACTCAGCTCCAGCAGGAGTCTGAGATCTTCATTTTGCAAGGCAGTAGCCTCATTATCTAGGTAATAGCTGTCTGACACCACTTCTTGACCAGAAGCTGCGAGAACAATTTCACAAGCCTCTTCGACATATACGTCATAGCAGGAACTGGATGGACAGCCGAGGAAGGTGAGCTGAGAGTTGTCTGAGACTGAACTATGTTTGGAAAATTGGCTTCCCTGTAGAGAAAAATAAGTCGACATGATTGCCACATTAAGTTGAAATATGAATGTTCTGTGAGGTGCAACTCAATCGAAAATCACTCAAAATCAATGCGCTCCACTGCACCTCTCTCACCCACCTGGCTGAGAGATCGACCCCACTGCTCATTTTCTGACAACACGCCGAGGACTGTCCGCTGCTTGGCCCTCTGAACCTGTGATGCATCTACTTTGCTTGAAAGTGGAATATTTTCTTTGCTAATGTGACTGCCACAATGGGCGTTGCTGCTGAAGTTCATCTTTAAACAAGAGGAGAAGGAAAGATAAAGCACAAAAGGGAAGAAAGCTGGTCAACATAGTATAAAGGAAGGGCAAAACAATAGAAAATGAAAAAGTAACATTGAGGTACCTACATTGTTACATATGCACCTGAAAGATGATATATGTATGTAAGCAGGCCTTTGGTTTCCAATATGGGGGTCTGGACCACCCAAGGGTTTGCAAGATGATTGAAATGATAGTAAACAGGACGGAAACTGATATAGCAAAATATTTATTTTATTTTATTTTATTTTTGTAACTCCCCATGTCTTTAAACAATTCAAATGAAATAACCATAGGAGACAACATTCAGTCATAAAATCTCACAGACATATGTGACCTCTGACAAGGGTCAAGATTAGACTGCTTTGCTCTGAAGGATAAATTTCAAGGATCGGTACATTTTTTCAAGCGTGTCTCAAAACAATATTTACATATACGTCCATATACATGAAACAACTTTTGTTCCTCTTCTGCATATTGGTCTGAAAGAGATTCATAATGTGATTCCAATGTAAGCCATGGGGAACAAAAGTATATAAGGACTTTGGACTTTTAAACTAAAAACATAGCCACTTTGTGTGACTAAGCTGAAGCCTCATTTTAGCTTCTACTGAATTTAAGATAGCATTTTTGGGCAGAATGAGGCTATGAAGTGTGCAAATAAAGTCTTCAAGTCTACATGAAGTCAGAGAAGAGTGAGAAATGGGATGCATGAATGTAGCTATACTCAATCTTCCTGCGCACAGGTGAATTGAAGGTGTCAGAAACATCATCACCATGGTTACAAAGAAGTCCCTCCATCACAAGCACACACAGACTCTGACAAACGAGGGGGGGGGAACCCCAAAACAGGCTTTAAACAAATGCATGACTTAAGTGTATCAATGTGCACAGCCCCACTATGGTTTCCTGCCGGTTTCAAATGTGTTTCTAACTGCAAACTCACCATAATCTGGATCAGCGTAGTTAACTGTTTCACGTTAACAGATGGAAGCGAGAAAATTGTACATTCCAAAAAAACAAAAAACGGATGAATTGTTACTGACTTTCTTTGTTGCTTGTTTGAAGACAAACAGCGACCCCTCGCTGCGTTCAAGCGACTCAAAGTAGATTCTTGGATATTTGTTCAGCTGGGAAGTTTTCTTCAGGTTGCCTTGTAAACTAATCAGCTGTTTCCACCGAACGGCTCTCTGTCCAATCACGCGCCCGAACGTAATGGATGTCAGCCGAAGACGTAATGCGTCACGAATCCCCAGATTCCCTGAACTCCACTGGACTTCAATTTTAAATCGATAAGCCTTTTTTTGTAGTTTTTTGTTTGTTTGTCTGTTTGTTTGTTTAGTGTTGTTTAATAGGGGATGTAATGACAGGGTTGTAAGATAATAGCTGAACAAGAAGCTTCTAGTCAGCTATCAATTTTTCCTCATCACTAAAGCAAAAAAATACTGTACAGATGCTGTAAAGAAATCCTCCCCAAATATCATCCTGATGTCAGAAACAAGTTGTTATGTAGAAAGTGATTCCACAGAGCATCATTTATTAGCTACTGAGAAATTATGTCAGAGAAACTTAGTGTCAACATATAAGTTAATGTTGGTATCTTATCCTACTGTTCTCTGAACAACTCCAGACTTCAATTCATTCATATATTAATGCATGAGATATTTATCATAAAGTGGTAATTCTCTTCCAGACTGCATTTGAGTAGTAGTAGTATATTTAGTGTTCCAGTATACAGTTCTATCCCTCTACTCTCTGTACTTGGGAATCCAATGATCACAGATTATTGGTCATACAGACTGTATGCAGTTGACTCAAGCGTACAGTCCGCATTGTCACAACTGTCATCATAAACACTGGACCAGCCTGTTGCTTTGTGCTCAGCTCTTCTTCTCTTAGCCAATCCTGTCAGCACCTATTCCAATTTTGACACTGTTTTTCTAGCCCAACAAATCATCCTCTGCTGACCAGCAGTCTATATGTAATTTCATCACATGATGACAAATTCTCTCCTCACACCAGTGTTTCTAAACACACTCACCAACCACGGCCACACCCAAAGACCTCCTTTCCCAGCTTTCAGTCTCTCTGGCTTTACAATAGAACCACAATGTACACAGTACATCAAAAACAATGGTGGCAGCTTATTTCTCCAGTAATTATTTGTTGTGCACTCATTAATAACAAAGTGGGAGATTTGATGATTATGCTTAAGCTTCTGCTATAACACATCTGATTTCTTGTCACAGAAGAGTGAATCTTTCTTCAATTCAAAACCAATAGAAAGTCATCAACGACACAATTTTTTACCTCTTTCCTTTATTGCAGAACAAGATCAGTTTGCATTGTATAAAGACGACCTTGTAATATTGTGAGAACTATTAATGCTGTTGTTATTTAGCCTTTCTGAGGTTATTGCATGGTTAAATAAATTAACTTTATTTCATGAAAAAAATTACCCCCTCGCATTTTTTACCAGCCCCATTGGTCACTTCATCCCGGTACCGGGCCTGGTGAAGAGTAACCTGATGACAGCCTGTAAGTTCTACATTGTCCATCAGATGGCAGGCTTTCCCTTCACTGATAATAGTCTGAAGTTTTTCAGACTAATTCAAGAAGACATGTTATTATGTCAAATGCACAATTTATCTAGAGCTTGTCAAATTATGTAAACATATAGACGCAGAGTCTAATCATGTGGCTACACCCCAACAAAAAACAAAAACAAATAATAGGAATGTTTGAATTAAATTATAACTGACCATAAAACGCATCCGCAACCCTGTTATATGGATTTTTACAAATTACCACAGAACCTTTGCTCAGTCAGATTCCTCAGGGATAGAGATGGTGCAAAGCAGTGAAATGCTCTGCTGATTAAAATTCCAAAGTGACTTAAAGTACTCAAATTAATATTTATCTTTACAGGCCGCACCAGGATACATAGTACATATAATAATAACAATTATTATTATTATTATTATTATTATTATTATTATTATTATTATTATTATTATTATTGCTTCCTAGTCACTGCAAGAACTACAGGAGATAAACTAAAGAGGCAAGCATGGGAACATGGAGGCACCAGCAGCATTAATGTGGCTGCTGCTGAGCAGCTCCAGCGGAGCAACCAGGGATTAAGGATTGCAATTTCCAACCTTTTGGTCACGAATGTTGCCTCTTGAACTTTCAGCCAATCATCACTCCTGATGTCTGTATTTGATGGAAGGTTATTTCACTTTTTTATGTGCTTTTGTACTTATGTACTTTAAAAAAAAATCCCCATAGAGCATATCAGGCAGTAAATAAGTTACCCCTAGAACATCAAAACATAACATTTATACTGTGTATAAGAAACTCAATAGAATGTTTCATTTTAGATCAGTTTTATTCAAGGTTATATTAGATTAAGACTGGAAGAGATCTAAATTGAATTAAGAGAGAAAATTGTATAATTTCCAAATTGGGACAAACACCCAACAGAATCTCTAAAAGCTGAATTCTGCATATACATTTTACACATAATTTACAATTACAGCAGAGCTGAGTCTAGAGAAAAGTCCTCTATGTCAGCTGGTCATGAGACTAACTGCCCCCTTTCAAAACACACTTTGACCAGTCTCACAACAACACTGCTTTCCAAACACCAGAGTAAACCAACACTGAAACATTGGACAGAAGACACTAAAAGCCAAAGTAGATTAGAATGTTATCTGGCCCCAAAAAGAGATAATGAATTGGCAGAATATCTCTCCTCTGTCAGAGATGGAAAGCAGAGACAGATCCTGACCAAGTACAGACTCAGTGACCACAAACTGACAGTCAAAAAAGGACGACACAAAAGACCATGACAACCAAAGAAAACAGAATATGTTGTCACTGTTCGACAGGTGAGACTGAGACAGAGAAGCACTTCCTCTTACAATGTAAAGGAAAATTTACTTTAACATGTCAACTCTAAAATGTCAGATCCTAAAGAACTTAATGACCTTTCAAAATTAAAAATACTCCTAGGAGAAGGAGATATGGCATATCTTGCTGCCTAATATGTATTAACATGCCACAGCCTGCATACACACACACACACACACACACACACACACACACATGCACAAATACATGAATAGGATATAGTGTATATATACAGTTTGGACCCTACTATATACATAAATACACCCATATACTATATATAATTAATATATATCAGTCCTAATATTTTGTAAATGTTAAGTTGTTTCATTGTCTCTTGATGCTTTGGCAATGTTGTTGTGATGCCAAATTCATGCCAATAAAGCAAATGTGAATTTGATTTGAGTTTGATTGTTAAAGATTAACTGAAATCATTTTACTCAGTCCCACTGAATCTTTTTCCAATGAAGCTGTAGATGCAAATTTTCACTAGCGTGTGTATTTATTCTCCTGAATCATTCATGTAAAATGTCACAGTTTGTAAAGCTGAGATAGATGTTCAAAAATATCCCAGGTCTGGGGAGAAACAAATACCAAAAAAGGAGAGATGAAAAAAGACAAGTTACAGTGAAGAACAGGAGCAATTTTCACTCTGACAGATAAGATGCATTGACGCTTTGTTCTACCACAGAAACAATGAAATATCCTCACCTATTTGGCCCAGTAGAGATAAGGGATAAGGTTGCCTGCTGTGGCTATTTTCTCCTCTCAAAACAAAATCGATATCAGTTCACACTGTGTTGAGAGGCATGAACACACACGTGCGTTCATACTCACAGCCTGGGTATACACAGACACACACAAACACAAACACGGCACCTGCTCTCAGTCTCTCAGTCTTTTTTATATCTCTTTCTCATTTCCGTTCAGTCCCATAAGCAGATGCAGATTGCTTATGACAGATAGCATTGGGCTAGTGCCATTTCATTAGCATGATGTATTGCTGGTGACAGGCCTGGGCCAGATGGGCTGGCGGTTTAAGCTTCACCTCTAAAGTACTCTTCCATCCAGCCAGGAAGAATCCTCCCAGCTGAGGATGGAGGCATCTCATCTCTCAGTGGCACCCACATCCAGCGGTGTTATCCCCCGATGGGAGGGATCACAGCTGAAATTGTCTCACACCCTGAGCACAGAGAGCTAGGCCTCTCGGTTTTAATTCAAAAACTGCAGAAAAGGTGAAACAGGCTATTAACTAGGAGGATAAAGAGATAGAAGTAAGTAACATAATCTGCTGATGTTCACTCTTGTTGAACAGACATTTTCCCATAACCTTTTGCAGGAATAGAAGCTGATGAACTGATTCAATCCAAATTTAAGTCAAAGGAGTGTCTCAACTGATGCTGTTGTGTAATATTTTATGGCAAGATTTAAATGCCAGGAGAGTTATTGTGATATCCACTGATATATCACTCTGCTCTATTATCGCTTTCTTTTTTCAGTCCCCACTCCTCCACTTTATCATCCATAATTCCACTGACATGATGAATACTCACAGAGAGAGTGAGTAATTATCCAGCCAGGTTAGTAAATTGTTTGGGAAAACGCACCATCATGGGAGCTAACAGCTTTCACACACCATCAGTGTACAGTTTAATTGGCTGATAGCAACTTTTATTGGCAACTCAAGCAGATTCCCATAAGGAGTCTGTGGTATGCTGATTGGTTGATACATCTGTAGTACGATACGTGCGTGAAGTCTAGACGAAATACTGCAAACACCCCATGAAAAATACTCTAAAGTTGTTGCAGTTACAAACACTGCTACATGAATGGATCATATCAGGTTTAATGCCAATTAGTAGCATCTACTGGCTCTAAAAGAGAGCTGACAATCAGCACTTTGATGGCAAAGCTTTCAAAGAAACAGAGAGAGAAGCAGAGAAATCATCTGTACAGAAAACAAGAACTAAAACATTATTTAATATCTATTTTTCTCATTTTCTCATAGTTTTTGTAATATAATAATGCCTTTTTTAATGACCCTCATTTGGATCAAAGGGTCTTTTTGTTAAGGAATATGATGTAAAAATTTGGTGCCAATTGACTCCATTAAAAGGCCCATCACTGTAATGAGCCAGGGGCATGAAAAGAAAATGAGTTCCGAGATGGAGGGAGGGGTGCGGGGTGAGGGTGGTTGTGTCAAGACTGGAGCACTTATTGTTTGTTTCGTACGATGGTGGACTAATTATGCTGCTTAAAGCATAACTCCACAACACACACACACACACACACACACACACACTCACACTGTTTAACCAATTTATAGCCATAAGGCAACACTTTATAGAATATCACAGCATGTGGCTCTAACCATAATGATGTGACAAACCTTTGATGAAAGTTTAATTGTTTACTTTTTGGGGTGTGCTGCCTTTTTTCTTCTCTATCCATTAACTATTGAATCAGAGGGGGAGACAGTGAGAAAGAGAGAGAAGAAATATTCACTGACTGAAATATGAAGACATACTGTAAACTGAAAGCCTTGCAGCTTTGTCCTTGTATCCTCTATACATTCTGTGGTTAACTTGTGTATCAAATCTCTTCCCATCTCTCCACGCCTGAGCCATGGAATGTATGAATTATGAATGTGTGAAGAGTAAGGGCTTTTTTTATTTGCAATTTAAGGGCCCCAAAATCTTTTGGTGCACTAAATTATTCATATATTCAAATGAATCTGACTTTGAGGACATTTTTTCCTTTCTTCTCTTCTTTCATGAATTTAGAGTGTACCCTTCAGAGGGATAGGGCAAATTGCCAAGACTATTAGTGGTAAAGGTTTTAGTCGAACAGTGATTTCCAAAGATTTTAGTCCACTTTTGAGTGTCTCGCTCAGACATGTGTTCTTGTATATGGATGCTGTCGTTTTTGCTTGTTTCTTCACTTGTGGGGATATTTTTGAGACAGTGCCAATATCATACTGCCATCTATCTCATTGTTATTCTGGACAAGTACAGGCCTGTCAGGCTGCTGTCCTGTGTGTGTGTGTATGTGTGTCACTGTTCTGCCTCAGTCTGTTTTTTTGGCTCCGCGCCCTCAGATCTGTGGAGATCATCTTGATTGGCATGACACTGCCATGAGACCAAAAGCTGGAGTGTAGCACACATTTATTGGCTGATGTCTGATTTTCAAAATATTTAAAACTGAACATCACAAGTAATTCTGCGCAAGATCGCAGAGACAAAATATATTATATTTTAACTGTCTCTCCGAGATTAGAGATGCACAGACAGTGTCTCCTGCAATGAGATGAAAAGTGCTAACATCAGCTTTTCTGTGCTCATCAAAGTCTTAAAATTTGCCTTTTTGAGTCTCGCACGCAGTAGGGTGCTTGGCAAATGAGTTCACATTACCTAGGAGATATGAAGCATATCTGATATCACGTCTAAAATGCACTGCACATATTTGCAACTAATATCTTGACACTTTCCCGTCATCTCAGAGTTTAAAGTTGTTCGCATGAGATTAGCACAATGAGATTGGCAAACATGCATGCTCAAGCAATCCCCAAATGCAGTTGCTCCCCCCTCCAACACCCCTCCATTGCTGCATCCCTCCCCCTCATTAACATGCAGTGCAGAGACTGGTGTTCTCACAAGGGCAGTGCCAGGATGGCATGGAGTCAGAACAGGCTGGAATATCAGGGAATGACACGGAATCAGCGGCCACTTCTTCGCCTTCTGGGATTAGTGACAAAAAGCCAGCTGAGGCCAAAGCTCTTATCTCTATCCTTCAGTCCTCTTTCTCTCTCTCACACACACATACACAAACACACACACACACACACACACACACACACATACACACAGGGACCACAAAAGCACACAAGAATACTCAAGTTTGCACACAGACAAGCACATGCACTCACACAGGCCATTATTAGCTTTGCCAAACATCTTTCCTCTTTTGGACAATAAGGAATCACGTGAGTGTAACATTTATGTGATATGTTATGAAATGGAGTGATTATAAGAGTGTAGATTGAGGGAAGAATTGAATGATGTGCTCTATTGTTTACCTCAGCACAGTCAACACAGATAAAACTGCCTACATCATCTAATTAAAATATTTTGCAACATTTTTTTTTCATTCGTGTGATTCAGATTAAGAAAATATTCACAAACAGATATATGCTCATCACATCAATCCCAGACCTCTTCATGGCCATCTTTTTTTTTTATCTGAAGTATACATGAGTACCAGCCATGGGATGTCAGTGAAGGCTGGATTTGGATGTTAAATAAAGTCATCTTCCTCTCATCTCTCCTCTCTATGTTCTCCACTGCTGCTATTTTCCCCTAGTGCCCATGTCAGTGGGCAGATGGTAGAAGATGGAGGCATCTGTGGAGGAGGAGGTGCCTTTTTCCCCTTCACAGATCAAGGACAGGTGTCATCTGCCATACAATTAACACCTTCATGAATACAATTAAGGTGCTGAGAAGCTCATAGAGGAGATTCAGAATCAAGCAAGTATTTATTTTAGATCAGATGGGAGTAAAAATTGTTTTAGTTCAAAATGAGCTTACAAACATTTGCACCATTTAAGTTAAGCACTTTAAAGGGTTGGTTCACCCAAATTACAAAAAAAAAAAAAAAAATCTCAACTGGAACTACTTTTTACTAAAAACATTATGAAACCTGTTGAGAGCGTGTTCTGTATAGAAAGAGATGTTGCTGTCAGATTTTTTTTTTTTAAAATGTAATCAATATATTGAGAACAAATTCCATTCATTGCCATTGCATTGAGCTGGACACAGAAGTTACAAGTTACAGATGCATGTTTCAAAACATATCCAAATAAATCCAAAACTATCTGCATGGTTGGATACCACGAGATGTGAGTGAGAAAATATGTTGTTGTTGAGCAAACTGACCCTTTAATAATGACAGATAAATGTTGAGTTATCGTTTCATGCTCACAAAACAGCTTTTGAAAATACACTCATCGCTCTTTTTATTGACTGCTGAATTTCAGCCCCAATTTCCCTCCCCCCAAACTATGCAAAATATTTAGTATAAAACTGTTGTTTCATATGTAAGTGTACTGTATAAAGGCTCATTTCCTATAATGAGATTTGTGTACTTTTACAAAGCATTTGTGCTTAGCTGCTGTTAGTAGAAATACAGTTTGTAAAGGGGATCAGAAGGAGAGAAAAAGAGGGAAGTGCAAAGACAAGATAAGAGCTCTAAGATGAAGAGAGGCGAGGAGAGCTGCACAGAGAAATTGAGAGGTGTTGAAGGCTGTTTCTTTCTTCTCAGGCCGCCCTTTCTCATTTATCTGCCGGTTTGGGGTCTCATCTGAGCAGTTCAGTTCCGCCAGCACAATGGCAGCAGGTTATTGCTCACCACTGGATACTGCCGACTGACGCAGTTTGCAGAGAGCAGAGAGCAAGGCCGAGTCACTCGCAGAAAGCACAAGACAGATGAAAACCGAAGGGGTTGATTATGTGTGGAGTGTGTGCACGTAATGACAAATAATGATTTATTGGTTAGTTCATCAAAACATTTATCTGATCTATGGATTTAGCTATTTGTCTGACCATGTCAAATAAGTATTAAACTTCTCATGACAGCGAACTGCTCACCATAGTGAAATTAGTGTATCAGAAAAAGAAGGCAAAGAATAGATATGACTGTGGAAGTGATGATTATTGAAAGGTGATGAGCAACAGAGAGAAAAGTGGGACAGAAGGGGTCACAGAGAGAGGGGATTAAAGTGAACTCCATTCTCTCTCCTTTCCTCTTCACTACTTCACTACTAAAAAACATTAATTATCCACAGTCTTTACAGGCTTTGTGTATGAGTGTGTGTGTGTGTGTGTGTGTGTGCATGTGTTCTCTTTTGAATGCGAGCCCATTCACAGGAAAGATCCACATCTGACAATGTCTACTCCAGCTGTAGTGCCTGTGTTGTGTGTGCCATGCTGAATGACAGACAGGAGAGAGAGAGAGAGAGAGAGAGAGAGAGAGAGAGAGAGAGAGAGAGAGAGAGAGAGAGAGAGAGAGAGAGAGAGAGAGAAGGAAAGAGAGAGAGCGGACAGGGAAGATCTCAGGGGCAACAGATCTGGTTTGCTCGGCTAAAAGACCAAACACAACGGGATGGATTTCTGTGCGACGTGAACGCAGTAGAGGAGCAGCTGCCTCACACATAAAAAAGGTCTGTAACTGTTCCTGTTTTCAACAGTTTCATGCTTCAGGCTCCTATTTATATATTTTATATATATATATATATATATATATATATATATATATATATATATATATATATATATATATATATATATATATATATATATATATATATATATATATATATATATGTATATATATATATATATATATATACATACATATATTTATTTATTTATTATTTTTTTATTTTTTAGAAAGGAAGACAGAGTTAGGGCAAATGTTAACCTGATCTGTGAGAGGGTTTTTTTTTTTTTATTACTATTCACCTCTTTTCAGTTGCTGGCAACTTTAATCACTGCTTTATTGCTGCCTGCAGAGAAGTAGTGAGAGAACAAATACTGTTATACTTATGTCAAAGGGGGAAAAGATGGAAAGGGAGACGTGAAAGGGGAGATGAAATAGCTAAATGAAGGAAGAAAAAAAAATGTATGTGAGACTTTTCAACAGTGGCAGCATGCAGTAAAAAAAAAGGTTAATGGTAGAAGGATGAGAATTCATGTGTACATCCATATACCAACTTACTAAATGAGCGGGCTTCCTAAGTGGCAGTTGAGCAAAACAGGGAAGGAGAAAGTGATGAGTGGCGCAATTGTAACCCCAGATTGAGAGAAAAAGGAAGAGGACATAAAAGTGTCTTTTCAGGGCAATGAGAACAGGGGCAGGGTTTGTTTTCGCCTTAAAACGATGCATGACTCATCCTTTTCATCACAATAAACACACAGTGAGTGAAAATGAGCTGCACAGACATAGTCTGTATAGAGTATAGAGTCTGGATCCAAATTTTTGGCAACTGCGCCCAGAAGTATCAGGAGTAATTCACAGATTTGAGAACAAGGTGTAGAAATACACTTACACCATAGGGATGAACTAACAGCCACACACACACACACACACACACACACACACACACACACACACACACACAGAAAAACTAAGACATCAAAGCAAAACAGCTCATTATCTACATTGGCCACTGACCAAAAAAAATTCAATACTTCTGTTCATCATGATCACTATTTCTGTCTGTCTGCTTGGGTTTTTAACTTAGGTACCTTTCTTTTGGTTATAACAAGCTCTTTGTAATACTTTAGAGATCTCTCTCTTCCAATTTGGCCTTTTAAAATCCTCACTTTCATGTGCTGAATATCTGAGAGAATCAGATAACAGTTGAACAGCGGTGCTTGACCCCTGCTGTGGCTTCGAGTGCACTCAGGTGTGGGATTTTGTCATTCAAATTTAAAAGCAATGAATAAATACATTAGATTATTGTACTCAAGACTCATTCAAACGGCACCTCTTTTCCTAATTTGATCGTTATTTATTGTCATATATTATTTAACACAATCTTTTAAATAACATCATTTTAAATACATACTGAAACAAACCAAACTGGAGAAACATACTGGGAGTTGTTCTGTGTCTTGCTAAGACATTGGCAAACTGGTTGAGAGCTTCTGACGCAGACTGAAACATCACTTTCTCATCACATACTTCCATCATTCCTGAATGTCTCTGAACCATGCATGGGTTATCTGTAGTATTCGAGGTTACAGAAGCAATTTGGAATTCATGTAGTAGAGCCGCAGGTCTTTTTTCAGCTGATCTGGCTCAGAATATGAGATACTTACATACTTACATACTTGCATGTTTGAAATTCAGGATGATTTTATCTCCTGGAAGGCTATTGTTGGTGCTTGAATTGTACATGCTTGTGTGTGTGTGTGAGTGTGTGTGTGTATGCGTGTATGCGTGAAAATCCTTGGTGTGTTACGTATATGTGCATGTATGTGAAAGAATATCCTTGGTATTTAGCTCAGCATGTCTCAGCTTTGTCTATTCAAGTATGTGAGATGAACGGGCTACAGTATGAGAAATGTATGCATACACACACACACACACATCCACACACACAAAAGAATATGACCCAAATGCCATGACATTTTGCCACATGTAGCTGTTGTCCATTATTCATGAGGTGAAGAGCTAAAACTGAAGGGAATGTGTGAGATTTTGGTCTTGGTAAATATTTGCATATGCTGCATAGGCCATATAAAAATCTAATAATATTCAGGGCAAGAAATTTTAGAGAGTCCAAGGATGTCCATGTTTGGACAATGAATGGACAAATTACTGTGAATCCCAGTCTTGCAGTGCAAAACTGATACGTTTTGAGACATAAAACCAGAGTCACATCAATCTACATACAGAATCTATATATTAATTGATAGATTAAATATACTTTAGCTGTACAAAATACAAGGACGTTTTGAAAACAAGCAACATTTGCTTTGTTTTCTGGTTTTATTGTGTTATTATTATAGATAAAAGTCCATTTCCTTGTAAACGTGAATAAAACAAATTCCAGAATTAAGTTTATTGTCACAAATGTGCATGACATGCAGGAGTGAAAGACTTTGGAATTTAGTCCCTCGACAATGCAGTACTAAAACCCAATATGCATATAAAAAAATTACACAGTGCACAAAAATGTTATACAAATACACATTAGGCAATAAAAAAACTGCAAAATATGCTCAGGACAATTTGAGCACATGATATCTTTATGGATAGTATACAATAGATGAGAAAAATGTGCAAAATATAGATGGAGGTTGAGGAACTGATTGAAAAAGTGGAGCAGAGGTAGCTTCACGGCGCAGCAGTTTAGGAGGGGTTTGGCTGCAGATACTCCCAACAGCAGAGCCTCCTCTGCTTGTTTGAGGAGCGACTTGCAGCGACTGTGCAGCTCAAGAAGGAGTTTCATCACCACAAAAAGAAAGCTTCTGGAGTCGAGGCTCGCTGCCTATAGATACAGACTGGTGGTGGACAGAACACACACTCAAGTCGAGACTGAACAAGCAAAGGTGTAGCAGGGAAAGAAGAAAAGAGAAAGATATGAAACTCATGAAGAATAAAATGCTCAAGGCAGCTCGGAGTGTGCAGTGGAGATAGCAGAGGCTATACAGAATACATTAATAGCTCTTTACATAGCTGAGAAGGCAATGCTGACATTGAAAAAGCTGACAAAGATAATCGGAGAAAAAAAAATGTCATGGCTGAGAGTGAAAAAGAAAGGCACCTCTGCAAAACACTACTGATGGTGGAAAACTGAAGAGGTAACAGGAGAATGAGGAGACTGAAAGGCAGAACAGTCTCAATGATTAACCTCCACATGGCCCTGAGAGTGAGAGCAACATCTAAGATTCCTTTATCCAGGTCTGACAGTTTAACGAAGAAGCCATTATATTATTTCATGCTTTCAAAAGAGAAGCTGCAATCGCATTTGATTGAGTTGAAGAATAAACTTTACCAAACAGAAGTAGTGTGTCATTGGTGTAGATCTCTGAAAGACAGCATCCTTTCAGAATCAGGTTTTTTTTAAGCAATTCTCACACAATCAGGAAAAATCATGAAGTATGATATTGGTAAAACATGTTAAGTTTGTTTTTGGACTCAGAACAGAACATTGGCTTAAGCAATGGTTGAAGTCAAACCATGCAAGCACTAATTACAGAGTCTAAAGAACAGATGAGGCAAAAACAGCGCAAGTGAAATCAAATTAGTCCATTTTCAATAGCCAGAACATTATTCTCTCAGTCTCAGAACAGAAATGTTGGGAGGCTCTGGCTCAGCTGATCAAGGACTCAGCCAAAGACCAGCTTTGGGATGGCGAGAGAAGCGGCACAGAGACTGAGGATGAGCGGAATGAGGAGGGAGAAAGGCATGATGGTTTGAACTCCTCATGGAAAAAAAAATGTCAGAAAATGACATCTCAGCGGAAATAAACTGCCAAGCGAAAATCATTTAAAGAGTAACTAAACCCCTCCTGAAAATCTTGTCTTTGCTGTCATCCAGTGATTTAACTTAACTCACTTTACTGCAGTGATGTGGACGTCCAGGGTGTGTCAGTATATCATGGTATCGCTCCTGGGCGTGGTTACAGGTGCAATAAAGCAGGGGAAACAGACTTCTTTAGTTTTTAGCTTGTTAAGTTATTATGGAAGATGGAAGCAAATGAGAAAGAACAGATCTGTGGTTTTGTTGGTTGGCAGGAAACAGAATGCAGAAACTTTCTGACCATTTAGAGGCAGGAATAAACTACTCGGAGCCAACATGTCTCACTTCCTTAAGGTCAAGTTTCAACATTTATATAATTTTTCTCAATACAGAAGCATCATTTTCAACCTTTATTATTCTCCATATCACCCTTCATCTATCAGCTATGCCTATAACAAAAACTACCGGTAACTACTGGTATTTATTATATGTAGGCGGGCATGTGTGTGTGTATGTTTGTGTGTGTGTGTGTGCATAACTATGTTTGACCTCTCCAGCCTCAGCGGGACTGCATGGCCTGCCCTCTTAAAGTAGATTAGCTTGAAAAAGAACCGAACGTACCTTGTTGCCTGGATACAAAAAGCATCATTAAGCACAATTATCAGCCACTTCAGCTCACAATGAACAAGCTTGATCACAGATTTCAAAACAACATATCATTAACGACAGCAACCTATATGGAGCAGGAAAGAGTAGGAGGGAATGAAAAGACAGGGACAACGGAAAAGATTAGGAGAAAGTAGCAGAGGGAAAGTAGAGCAGAGATGTCGAATGAGCAAGCAGGCGAAGGTTCGGGGTCATGTTCAAGGACATTTCAGAATGATTGACACATTTTGAATCAAAGTCGCTTGAGTAAAACTGAGGTGGAATTTGGGATTATAAAATTACAGGTAGATCTTGTTTTCACCATCAGCAATTTAAACTTTTTTGCTAAAATACCTAAGATACAACTGATCAAATCGCTTCAGGGAAGAAGGAAGGATGGCACAAAAAACAGGAAAGATAAATTATTAGAAGACAGTAGAATGAGGGCATAGCAATGTCTGTGCATTGAATATCAATTCTTCAACTCTGGAGAGCTGAGAAAAGTTGAAGGAGAGAAAGAGACAATATACAAGTCAGCAGAAGCGGCGAGACATTTTTTTTTCACTGGGCTGGCGAGACCGCTGGGAGTATTTGATAAAGAAAAGAGAGTTGGGGCAAGAGCGCATGCAATCACAGAAAGAGGAGAGCAAGTCGAACTCATCCCTCCTCATTATTGTATGCCGCGTATCTCCCTGAAGGTACAGTGTGGCTGTAAATTAAAGAGAGCAGAGTTCTTGTCAACTGTACCATCCAGAGAGAGAAGGGGGAAAGAGAATAAAAGGGAAGTGAATAAGCGGAGAAGAAAAGAGAAGGAGAAGATAAGGAAAAGTTTTGTACTATCAAGACTAATAGAAGAGAGTACAATGAATACATTGTAGTTTTCAAATGGCCAGGCACACATATGGTGCATGGAGAAATGCATAAGCATGAAACAGGAAGAATGGGGGTGGGGAGGGGCTGGGAGATAAGACAGAAATGAGCACACACCACTGTGAGATGAAGAGTGTGTGCGCTGACCTCTTGCTTTCATTCTGGTCATGGTCAATTATTTCTTCCTTTGAAGTGTCTTTCTCCGCTGTCATAGATCAAGTCGAGACACAAGGCCGGCCTAACCTAAATACAAAAAACAGCCTCGCTCTCCCATTCACTCTTTCCCTCAAAAACACAAAGAGGGAGAACCTGTCTGCATTACAGCGTTCAATCACGGCTTCCAGTCAGCTTTGTGCCATGCAGTAATTTGCTTTGGAGCATTATTAGCATTATTAATATACAGTGGAGGAGGGTTGGCTCTGAGCTGTCTTTGTGAGAGCTGATTATGAGGAGTTTAATTTCATCAGATAAAGATGCCTTCGTTTATGAGCATTCCCAGCTCCAGGCACCAAGCCTGACAGGCATTCAGTGAGACAAGCACTCCCCCTGCTGTTACTGTCCGTACAGTCTGGTCAGTGTGTTTAATAACAGTCATGTGTGACGACCACAGCAGACCAGGATCCACTGGATTCTTTAATATATTTTTTTAGTAAACCTAAATTCATTCTTAAATATTTTTTCATTGCAACTCTCTGAGTGAAACTATGCTGTGACCCCAACATCCAATTATAAAGTCAACAAAAGTTAAATTGCCCCTTTTATACTTTGTCTTACAGTGTGTGTGTATTACACAACTGTGAGCATGCTGTACAGATTTTATACATTATATCATACTTGTTGATTATGCTGATTCCTGTTTCTTTGCTGCAAACTTCAAAGTCTTTTTTCAAAGTATTATAATCTGCTTAACCCCCCAAAGAACCCAGAGTTTTCAGACAATTATTTGTATTTGAAGTGCCAGATGGGTAAGGTTAGGCATCTAGGGTAACACATTAAAATATTATTTTTTTTGTCAAAAGTAGTTCTAGTCTTTGTGAGTCAATTTTGTGGGTTGCAGTCTTCCTGAACTCTCCATCTGGTGCTCCAAGAGGGTTAAAAAGAAATGATTATTATTTAAAAGTCTGTTTCTGGGGCACTTGAAGTACAGTACATGTTTGGCACTGAATCAGAATTGCTGGCTGTATTCCTTTTAAACTTAGCCAAAGCTGTTAGGAGGTTCTCAGAGGATGTGGGTGAAAGCTCTTGTGTCAGCAAGCATCTGCCATGCTGAAGTGTCCTGGAGGGAGATCAAATCCCTGGCAGCTCCAGCAGACAAAAGAGAAGTTCTGCAGCCTTTTAAATAATGAATGTTGAAGTTAAGTGTGTTCCTGTTGTTTTACAATAAATCTCATTCATCTTTCTTTTTCTCTTTCGCAACCCCATATGAAACGCCAGCCAGGATGTCAGGGATGGACATCCCACTGGTGGACCACAATGAGACTGGAATCTCTCCAATAGACAACGGGACCTTCCTACGTTTCTCCCCGACCTCTGCTTCCACATCTGCGGCCGCCTCGTCGCCAGGACGACAGGGCAATGTTTATGTTTACGTGTGGCTCTTCCTCGGCCTGCTGGCGTTCCTGCTGACACTGCTCATCATCTCCCTCCACAGGCTGAAGAACATCATCTCTTCCTCCTCCTCGGTCCCTGACTGCAGCAGCGAGGGAGGGAGCTCCTTCACCAACATGGAGATCTGTAGCATCTCGTCTCAGAGGTCCACCATCTCTTCCCTGTCCACCTGAGGGAGATGGGACATGCAGACACATACAGTACCAGTCAAAAGTTTGGACACATGTTCTTATTCAAAGGGAATGGGAAGGTGTGTCCAAACTTTTGACTGTATGTTCATGTGCGTTTTCTAGTGCGTTTTCTAGTGCATTTCCTCGTGCGTGCATGCTTACAGTACATGCAAACAACAGGCAAGCATGCACACACACACACAGTGCACAGAGGTTCAACACTTCCTCACTGTGACATACAAACACAATAACACACAGTCAGCCACAAAGGAGCTGAGAGTGTGGCATTATTCTACATGCATGCATATTCTATTCCTGATGGTCCAGCGAGTCAGGTGTGTGTCTATGCAACTTGCAAAGGCACAAGGGAAAGATATCTCACAATATGATGAAGAGGTCTTGAGGGGTGAGAGTGACTGAGCCCTTCCTGACCTCATTTCAATGATTACAACAAATGAACCTGAGAAACTGCCTTCCCTCTGCAGGAAAAAGCATAATGAGGAACTATTATCTCTCCTCCTCTTTTTTTTTGTATAATTCACTTCTTGTACTGTACATGTCATATTTACGGTTGAACAAACGAGTGATGCTTTGTACATTATGTGTCATGATGTGTGTAGAGCACAATGCAAATAAATATTAAAAATAGTATTGAAATAATATGTTTGTGTCTCATTAACGTTCTGAGAGGCTTTCTGTAGCTACTGTGCTTCATGACTCCTCAAAGTCTGGAGAAAAGGAGATTATACACAACAGGATAACAGGCATTCTGTTGTAGATTTGAAGGTGAGAAATGAGAAAAAGACAAGGAGGTTGTATTTTCTCTTGACATGAAGGCAGTTTTTTTGCCTGCAGCTACAGACAGTCTGGGTCAAAAGTGGCATAAAATACACGATGAAATTCCCGTCTGGAAAGACAGGTCTACTGGCGTAACGGATTACCCTCTCTTGCGTGTCAACTCATATGGCGTCTTATCGCAGTCTCCATAGTGATTTAAGCATGAGAGTCCTGTCCAGCTGTCAGTCTTGACTGTATTCTAGGCTTCAGCTAGTATGATAGCTGTTTCAACGCAAAATACATCATTCATGTTTTAAAATCAGGAGATGTATTTTCTTTGGCATGGCAACAAAAATGAACCACACTTTCAGAATCTTGAAAAATCGACATTGTTCTCACAAGTATAATCTGCTGGAAAGCATAAATCATGAAATCTCCAGAGTTTCTGTAAGGATTGGCACATGGGCTCACAAATCATGTTAACCAAAAAAAAAAAAAACAATTCCACTTGCCCATCTTTACTTATCTGTTAGGTATAGTAAAGGCTACACTTTTGTATATACTTTGCATTATAGATCAGATATTTTAATGGTTGTTTGTCATGTAAATTTAGCCAAACACCTTGAGGATTAGTGTGCTATAATCCATAAATTAAAGCATTAAATCACCATCTGTAAGAATATATATAATGGATTAGTTCTGTTTATGTTATGCCCACAAGTAACATTATGATCTTTTTCTGTTACCACTGTCAACTGGCTCATTATTTCCACTGAGGATGAATCTGTATGCAAAACAGTCAAGAGGTTTTATATCCAGAACCAAGTTAAGCAAGTCATATAATTAGAGAATGTTTTTTCATACAAAGATTAAAAATGGTTTAATTTCCCTATTGGGTGAATTGTTTCTTTTGTGGTCTCTACTCTTTAAGCATCACCAGCATTTATACTTACACAGACTGTTACTTTGCATGACTTACTATACTCTATGGCTTGTGACTGCAAACTTGTCCATGGGATAAATGAATGCCACTAATAACTTCCTCCTCTCTTGCACACTGAACATGTATTTTTAATGTTCTGCACTGAAACTTCCAGCGACAAGTGAACAACAACTTGTGATTTTACAGGCAGGAAGCCAAATTCATACCTGGAAGAGACACAGCTCAGGCATATTTTAAAACTGTTTGAAGTTTCATCTTCACACACAAAAGTTTCATGGATTAGATTTCGACAGGAGACAGTGCAGGACCAGACCCTACAGATGAAAAATTAGGATGCTGGTGCTGGAAATGGAAAGTGGAAATTTTGTCTCAGGAAGTGCTCCAGAATAAGACTAATAATAAACAGACATCTGAAATGAAAATTAATTGAGGAAGGAAGATTCCTTCCGAAGATGTCCTTGATGTCTCTCTCTGTGCTGCGCTACTGCCATGAAGCAAAAAAGAAACCTTTAGTAAAACAGAAGATGTGACCAATGAAAAGTCAAGTCATCAAATTCTTTGCATATTTTATTTTTCTTATGATTTTTTTTTTCAACTCACACATGTCATATTTTACATCTTTGCAATAAAACATGAATACAATAGTTTTTAGGGTTTCATAGATCCAAAAATATTTAACCTTTTTTTGGATACGTAAGTTGAACCTGTCGATAGATGTGCATGTGCGCGTTTGATCAAGATGGCTTCACACATACAGTACATCTCACATCGCATCCTCTCTCCTCCCTCCTTCCCACCTCTATCAGCTACAGAATCATGATATTGCTTACAACTGTGAGGTTGTAAAACTTAATAATCACACATGAGCTCAACGTTTTAAATACAAACATCAATGCACAAATAATCCCGTAGGGAAAATGGACCTAAACAAAATGGCAGCCGACCAGAAAGAACCAAGCTAATAAATAATGATATGTGATTGGTGCAAAGTGCAAATACAAAACAAACTTTTACATTGATTTGATTCTCTTTTTTTAAATAATCAACAAATGTGGGTAAGTGAAGGTTTCCTTTGCGCTTTCAGTCTTAGTCAGCTGATTAAGTCTCCCACCAAGCCGGAACCAAGACTATATATACATATTTGACAAAACAATCACCAAATATACAAAGGAAATCATGTTCGTCTTGTGGTTTTCATCCTTGGTGGCACTGGCAAGATCTCTTTATCGTTACCATCTCCGGCAAAACAATCACCATCCTTGACACCGCCGTTATTACCATCAGTCTTGTCAACATTATAATAATTATTACACAATATTTTACATACAGCAAGTAAATTAAAGCATTAATAAATTAAAGGTGATAAGCGCAGTTCGTGTAGTGAAAGAACAAGTGTAGACTCCGAAGGAAGCAGAGCCTTATTTACATTAAAATTCAATTTAACCCTGCTGCGGGTAAAAGAAAGAATACAAATTATCTTTAAAATAAAATAAAATGAGGTCAAATAAATTAAAATAACAACCCCAGGCAATTTTTCAAAGGTAAATTTAAGATCAAGCCAATAGCACCGGTTTTTGAATAGTGGGTGGGGCTGGTTCATTTCTGACCATTTCTAATCAGTTTAGACACATTGAAGGAGTCTTAATTTATTTTCCACCCAAATAATTGTCCTCAAACAAAAAAAAAGTACAGAATAAAACCGATAAAGAAGAGAAAGAAATGAAAAAACAAAACTTAGGTTCTTAGTCTGTGAAGCATTAAGCGTACCAGGAACAGCAACTGCGCCAATCCTGTGAGTGGTACGGGTATGTTCGACCTCTACAAGGTCTGCTTGACTTTGCTCTTTTCCCACATTCTGCAGTCTGTCTATTTTATTAGCAGGTTTTGGTGTGTATCTTCGGGGTGTTATGTGTCTGTGGTTTACACACGTGTGTACGTACACATGTGCACAGAGGAAGTATTTCCATCAGCACTGCCGCAATCCTCAAATCATGTTAACATCCCCCTTGTACTGTAAGGTACTTGTTTTTCCTTCCTCTCTGTACCTGTAGTTTCCCCCGTGTTGCAGATACACAGCAGAATGCATCACCTCTTCTCCCTCTTGTTCTTCTCTCCTCCTCTTCAGCCTCCTCTTCCTCACACGGTCCACCTTAGTACCTGTTCTGGTGTTCGTAGTGCCAGCGGTTAAAGTCTATGTTGAATGCCACGATGCTGCCGGACGCCATGCCAGTGATCAGAGTCCTGCGGGGAGAGAGAGAGCACGCAGAGACTTCATCAGTAAACCCAATTATAAACATACTCCATGAAAAACAAATCACAGTTTACTCATTACACATTTCCCCGGGCCTGGAACAACATTTGAGGTTTGGGTAAAATAACTTCATCATCCAGTATTCTCTGCAGAGGTGACCCAGTTTCTCTAACATCAGTAGTCCTCAAGAAAATGCCGCCCCAGTTTCGGCTGGCCTCTCGCAAATAAATTGTCATACTGTGTGCATCTTTTTTCTGTTTGTCAGAGTGCCACCTTGAATGTTTTACCTCTGGTCATGTGAGAGGTCCATGGCGCGGATGCCGGCGTCACAGCCCGGGTAGATGTAAAGCTGTTTGAAGTCGCACGCCTGCCACACCTCCACAACTCCGTTATCACCTCCTGTCACCAAGTTCTGTCCATCACTACTCAACAGGATCGCCTGGAGAGAGAAAGAGGAGAGAGAGAGCTCCAGTATGTTGTATTGTTTATGCATATCCATGAAAAGTAAATAAAAACAGTATTAACACAGACAGCCGTACCCGTGTGGAATCGTTGACCTCCATCTGGGCCAGCAGTTTTCCGTTTATGCTGAAGTTGCAGAAGCGGCCTCTCTCGTAGTAGATGATGCAGTGGCCCTCGCTGGACACAGAGATGAGGCGGGGCCGTTGACACAGCTCTGGCCCCTCCAGGGCCCTGAGCAGGTCCCCTGTGATAGTGTGGACCAGGCACGGGCCCTCTGAGAAACAAAACCAAAGCAAGACAGTGTAGAAGAATGAATTCAGAAAACAAATTCTGTGGAAAATGTGAAAAATGTATAATTTCCAGTATGAGCTCCATGTTTTTGTGGTTTTTAATCTTAAGACAGACCAGTGACAGTCCAGTGGCATGTTCGGGTTTTAAAAATAAAAGAACTTCTTTTATTGACATTCTATTTATTATATCGTTAACATGAAATAAAACCTGCCCTGAGAAAAGGGCGATTGAGCCTTGCAAAACCACACTGAGTAAAATGAAAGTTTGTCCACTGTCCACCAAAAATACATCTGAGGATTTTACCATTTTAAGATTTTTTCTGATATTCAATATGTACTATCCAAATAATCTAATAAATCCAAAATGGAAAATAGAAATCTCTCTTAGGCACAGACAGACTAACCTTTAGCTCCACTGATGACCAAGCCCAGTTCTGCACAGACGGATACACACACCACCTCGTGGTCATGTCCTGTCAGTACTGCCCTGGGCGCCGGGTAATCACCTGGAGGAGAAAACACAGTTACAGAAACATGACCATAAACCTACAGATTAATTCTGTAGAGCTGTGTGGTTTTCTGAACTAGTGTCTAGACAACAAAGACAAGCAAACATTCACACACGTTGGTTCCACAACATGTCACCACTCACTGTTGTTTGGGTTGTCCCCTATAATGTGGTGTCGTCCACTCCAGTACCACAGAAGTAGAGTGGCGTCTCTGGAGCCTGACACGATGTAGCAGTCTCCTCCGATGTAGGACTCTGATCGGGCCAGACATGTTACCACATCCCAGTGGCCAAAAACTATCTGGGTCAGCTTTCCTGTGAAGAGGAAGGAGGAAGATGGCAGTGTGTTCCCTCCACTCATACTTTTCAAGGCCATGATTTCTTAACAACCAGGATAAAAATACACTTCACTGAACGTCACAAATTAACCCAGAAGGTTAGTGTCACCTGTTTGAATGTCAGATGGGAACGCATGACATTGTCCACATGCAATTTGAGGATTTAATCAAGTGTAAATTCACACTTCACTTAATGCTCCACATATCTAGTAAATAACACAAAACCTACCAGTTTCAGTGGAGTAGACGCGGAAGCTTTTGTCCCAGAAGCCACAGACCAGGATATAACGGTTGTCAGCAGTAACCACAAAACAGTGTGTGTTGATTTGGATACTCTGGTCCACCAGGTCAGTGATCTGACGCTTGTTCATGCCTGAGTTGTTCGCTAGATGAGGGCATACAAATGCAATAAGATTAACGAGCTATCTGCTGAACTCTAACCTTTCCCGATCATTCATTACTGTTTTAAGTGTCGACAACAAATCAGTCAATCCACATATTGTACAGCCTGTGCCTCAGCGATATATATGTGTAAATCCACAGTGTCACAGTATCATGTTGTATATTGACTTCAGCCCTGCCAGGCTGCCCTCATTATCTGCTCTCATTACCTGCTAACAGAAAAATTGTATCCTTAATACTATTATCGCTGGCTATCCGTAATGTTGTAGATAATTTAAGCTTTTTCTACAGTTGGACTTTATAAGCACATTTGGGTGAATGTCCTGCAATGTTATCATAAGTTCCAAAAACACAAAACCGATAAAATCTGCTGTGGAGATGTCTGTGCACTGACCTATGAGAGGGTCCATCTCAATGGGCAGATGATGAGCCTGCTCTAGGGAGTATCCAGGAGCTCCACGGAGCCCTGAAAGGTTTAAGGGTCAAACATTACATGCAGTCATGCACAAAGGTAAAAATGTACATACAAATATCACAAAACATTTAAGGATGAATGCTAAACTGCACCGCTGCTCACATAATCCCCTGGTCGAGTGTTCCATGGCGAAAGAGCTGCCAGCATCACTCTGATGCAGGCTTATGTTAAAACATAAGAGCCCCATGTGGCAATCTATAACAAAGGTCACTTGAGGCACCTCATGACCTCCCTCATAATCACATTAACACAATTAATTACACCTAGCTTGTTGTGGTAATGAGGTTAATGAGATTAATTGAGGTTTAAATGAACAAATATTGTTATGTCGACATTCAGGGCATGGACTAAATCAGTGCACTGATATGCAATCCAACACAACAAAACCACAAACAAAGGATTTAATTACTACTACTGAGTTGAGCTGGCATTTCAATGGCATTACAAACATTACATGCTTTCCACAGTTAGTCTTTGTTGCGACGCTGCTCATAATACTTTCATTAACTGATTAATAAGAATATTTTTCATTAATCATTGCGTCTGTAAAATGTGAAAGAAAGTGAAAAATGTAAATGAAAAGACTTCGAATTGATTTTGTCCCACCAACCAACTAAACAGACAAAAGTTATTCAATTTGGAAAACAGAGAAAAGCAAATCTTCATATTTGAGAATCTAAAACCACCAAGTGTAAAGAGTTTTTTTTGATAAATGACTAAAACGACTACTTATGACTTTGTGTGTCTACAAACACAAAGTCTCCAACTTTTTGGAGTATCTAAGGTTTTTTGGCGATATAATTTCCATGTTTCAAGGGATTTAGTGGAAGCCATGGATACAAGTTACATCAGAACACTCATCGAAACGGCGGTAAGTCATTCCACTCACCGACTGTGTTGTGCCAACGGTTGACGGCAAACAGCCGGCTACACGTGACGGTGACGGCCGCTGGTATGCTGAGGTGGGGGAGCGTGTTGGCTGCGACGTGTGTGACGGGGGAGTTGGAGGGGAACTTGAGCACCATGATGACATCCTGCTGCATCTGATCCTTAAACATCAGAGGGCTCTGGGGAAGGAAACACTGGTGAGACAGACAGAGAGAAAGAGAGAAAGGGACAGAGGAGGAGAGAAGAGAGAAGGGCAGAGCGAGGAGGGAAGGTCAGGGGGGAGAGAGGGGTGGGGTGGGGGGGATGGAGACGGAGGAAGAGGGAGAGACAGAACAGATGGGACAGAGAGGGAAGTGGGAGAAGGGGGGGGGGGTAAGGGAAGGGAAAAGGTATATTAGTGGGAGAGCAGGGTCAGAGCAGGTACACACACTGAGGATGGCTCTAGGCCTAGGAGAGGAGGTGGAGGCACTTATTGGTCGGGGTTCAGGACTGACAGGTTTGGGTTGACATGGATGGCTCTGATGTGGAGACACAGAGGCCTCGTTGTGCTGAGGGTAGCAGAGGAGGACAGAGAGGCTAAAAAAAACCCCATTGTTACATACACTTGTACTGCATGTAATAAAATCTCACGAATCCATTCCCCTTGGCAATGGATTTGACTCGTATCTATGTGGGAATGACCAAAATGAATAGATATGTGGGACTGAAATGTGTTAAAACGTGAAAAATGAATGCACACAATACAGATTCAAAGCAAAAATGTGTCCTCAAACCCCTCAACTTGTCTACATAAAGAAAAAAAGAAAAACTGTTTATGTTCTCAATGTGAACATTTTCTCTATGAAATAACAATGACTTATTTCTGTTTTATATTTCACTGTAGCTGAGGTCTGAGATGTGAGAACAGTTGACAGTTGACAGTTAAAATGTGATTAGACTGTTGATGTAGTCTTACCAGGTGCATGGCAGAGGAGCGAGGTGGGTGTGGCTCAATCAGAAGCTGGGAGGGGATCTGTCCACAGACCTGAATCTGGGTCTCAATCACCTACAGTCAAAAAGACATGAGCTGAGGTTAACTGAAGCTGTGTTTTACTCTTTTACTCTCTACATATGCGTGTTTGTCTTTTGTGCGCAATTTCTGAACTAAATATATGTACTATGAATTCATCCCTAGGGAGAGCTATTTGAAAAGCTGAATACTGGAGGAGTGAGGAGGAAGCAGTGTTGTGACATAATTATATGAGAGCTATAAGTGCTACGTCAATCTGATGCTACTGTGTGATCTTAAAGGATGCGCTCACCATCACAGCATGAGAAACTCATGAGGGGAGTGATCTCTGCACTATAATAATCAATCTATGAATCAAACAAAAGTGGTGTGTTGTCATGGAAACCGACCTCACGTTGCACAGCATCTAGAATATCTAGGTTGACTGCTCCCTCGTAGGACAAGAAGTTGAACACGTTGAGAGCTCGGACTGCTTCGGGCCCTCGCTGCTTGTAGCCAAATATTAGATCGATCCACTGGTGAAGCTGGCACGACACGAACTCGCTCTCCAACGCCTGGACAGAGTAGCAGGTGCAGAGAGGAGAAAGAAGTCAAGAATTTGTGACCTCTAGTGTCTCTCGAGGGGATTTAAAGGCAGAGAAAAAAGCTCTCAATTCAGCTCTTTATATTTCAGTATGTGTAACTCTCACCATCCGGTTAATGCGGACAAAGTCTTCTGGTTTCTTGGCCCAGGCGGGAAGCTCCACGTCACACACGGGAACTCCATCCTCACGCAACCCCAGCTCGTACTCGTTGCTGTTGACAAACATCTCGGGCAAGTAGTAGAACTCCGGGATCAGCTCCTGATGGACACAGCAGCAACAAAGTGTTCATTATATCCTTTATGAGCTGACAATGTTTAGGGTACTTTAAATAGCTTGTTCTGAACCTTTTTTAAACTAATACCCTCTCATTTACTCACTACCCTTATATTTTATTTGATTGATTAATTGATGAAGCCATCAGAGAAGGCTTACAACTAAAGCAAAATTTCAATCTTGATAATTTTTACAATACATTTTCATATTAGAAAATGTGATATTTATGATTGTGTGACCAAAAATTGTTGTATGTCACAGCCTGATGTGGTTTCTGTTGTTAACTAGTCGCTTCAGTGGCTCATTTCTTCGGCCCATCAGGAATAGTCACCTTGACATCAGCTGTGTCCCTCTGGCAGTTCCTCCAGGCGCGGCCGATGCCAGAGAAGGCTCTCTCTGGATGGTCGAACTTGCTATCGTTTGCGTTGAGGAAAAATGTAGTAAAGGGCTCCTACAGGGACAAAAACAGACAAAATGATTTCAAAAGAAGCCTTTGGTGTGAGGTCTGGCATGCGTTCAAAAAAGGCTGCTGAAGGTTTCTGTAAGTGTTTGAGGCAGGCGCTTACTATTCTGAGCATCCACATCAGTGTAGAATGAGCAGTGGAGTAAAGGGTTGTGTAGTGGTCAGGAGGCGTGCTGTCGTCATCCCATGTCTCGTAGCGCTCTGCGTAAAACGCTGCCCGCTTGGGATTCAGTGCACCGATTGGCTAGAAGACACAAGAGAGAAAGAATCACAAATGATTATAAGAAAAAACACACATGCGGTTTTCTTTTTTTCCTCAGAGAGCATAAGACATGATGCTTTCAAATGGTTAATGTTAATAAAACTAAGAAGCTCATGTTCATTCTGATCCTCTGATGTGAATGTTTGTGAGTAGTCTCACCTTGGAGAGGTCTCTGAAGTTTCCAGGTAGAGTGAGATCAAGTTCCTCTGAATCGTAGTTGGTCAAGACCCACGGGAAGACAGGGTACTGGTTCAAATCATTATAGGTCCTCCCTGCAGGGGCAAAAAAGCATGGATGTATAAATATGACAGTATTCCATTATTTCTGACACCGGATGGTCCCATAATGTGTAAACAACAAGAAAATATATATACAGCATGTTTACTTTTGCAACTTGACATAACAATGTACTACTACATCGCTTTGAGTTTTACATTATTAGGGTATAACATAGCAGCATATTGTTATCCTAACTGTATAAAAATGTGAATTCTGGGAAATTATTATAAGATGAATTGAAATAATAGTCAGATTAATAGATAATGAAAATAATTCTTAGCTGCAACCCTACATTACCACTTTGTATATAGTTTTCTGTCATTCTGGCTGCATTTATTCATATAAATTTTATTTTATTTGCTATCATTGTTATGCAAACAGCAGCTGAGCTGGCAGCACGGTTGACAAAGATTTATCTTAATTCAAATCTTCCAGGTTCGTTACCTAGTCTTTTCAATAAAGTCTCTTTGTGCATTGGCTCCTTTATTCATGTGCATGGAGAGAAATACAAAAAAGGTGAGTCTGCAGTTTCTGGCAGTGCAGTTATTTTTGCACAACACAGCACAATAGGAGCTGTCAGAGCAACCACATAAATTCAGATCAGTAAAATCCTCACATCAATACGCTAGAAAATATCACTATCACACAGTTGAAAGGCACTGATGAGGAGAAAGTAGTGTCAAGGTTATATGTGGTATATGCGCAAACAGAAAGTATTATTTCAGCTCATTCAAATATTTAGTTTAAGAGCGAGGCAGACCACATTAGACAAGGTTGTTCATATGTCATTTTGAGGGTATCATCCATTATAACAGACTTTACCTGCAATAGTGTTGAGAAACATGAGGTACTCAAAGTTGGAGATCTCTCTCCTCTGCCAGCGCTGCGTCATGTTGGAGGACTTGAAGAGCTGACGAGGGGTAGCCAAGGAAATCCGCCTGGGACACACACAGAAATGCTGTAGGAAAATAATGTTCAAATTCTCACACAGAACAGTGACGGAGCAGCTGACTACACCCTTCACCTACCTAGCCTGTGGCAGACCGTAGCTCGTTCCTACCCCCACCCTTGGGAGGCTGTAGACCACCCTTTTGACTGTGGCCTGGTCAGGGAAGTTAAACATCACAGACGCTGTGGAGAGGAAGAGACAAGATATAGTCAACATATAAAAAAACAGAAAGTCAGTTGCTCACTGGGACATTTTTTTGAGTGGCTGTAGTGGGAATTAAACTTAGAGTCAGTGTTAGTGCTCTTTGTACTTAACTATAGTAGACAATAACAAAGTACTCCACTGCAGAGGGAAAGAGATGAGATGAGTGTGATCATACTTGAGAGGCTATGAAGAGGCTATACTCCCATTAGGATGCACTTCATGTTGCTTTTCTAATGTTCTGATCCAAATAACATTTTGATTAAAAAAATACTCATTACTTATTGCTTGCAGGGCACAATTTGAATCATTTTTAAACATCAAATTGATATTTATTTATAATTCTTCATAGACTGAACTAATTATCAAACCGGCATCGGTTGTACTTTACTATCATTGGCTCAGTGTTTTATACATATTAGTGTCCTGTCCTTTCTTGTGATTATGCACCAAAACAAACTGATAAATGGTTAATTTTGTCCAAAAAGTTTGGAACTTGAACTTGAAATAGAAGGAAGACACAGATACAACTTGCCAAGCCGCTGATTGTATATTTATAGACTTGATGAGTTGGCCATATTGATGGCAAATATTCAGTAAATAAAATCAGTGGCTGGGATTTATGGCGATGGACTTTTGATAAGAGATGCATACAATGCTGAAAAGTCAATGAATATGAGTGTGGTCATGTCAGTAATAACAAATCTGCAACTTACTTCTGTTGGCCATGAAGACCTCTAGTCCAGTATTCTGCAGCAGGTAGCGTCTGGAGAACACGGCTCGGATCTCACTGAACATCCACTTGCCGTGTAGACCCTCTGAGTAGGCCAGTACCTGTTGAAGTTGGGGAATAAAAGGCATTTTAAAATGGGGAAATGTACTTTTTAAAGACCAAGAAATAAATCCCAAACTATTTGTATCAATAAGTGAAAAGCAGTGAGTAAAAATGTAAACAACTGTCAAACCTATCTCCTTCAGAGAATAGCAGTCTGTATCTTTGTAGGTTCGGTGTGCGTGTAATGAACAATAATAAAGAAAGAGAGCATGTCCTTACTTCAGCATCAATCTTCTTAAAAGCAGGATCCTCTTCATCCACCTCAAAGTAGATCTCAGTGGTAGTGATGGACAGAGTGCCTCGAGCCACCACCACTGGAGCTACCAGCTGAGCTGGAGTACTCAGCACCACGGGACCTGGGAGGGGAAATATATCACTCAAGTATTACTAGTTTTGATATTCATTGCACTAACAGGATCACGACACATAACAGCTATAAGTAATCACACAAAACAGACACTTAAAATGGCGCCCATCATTTCATGTTAGTTAAGGTTGATCATTTATTTGTTGACTATTGTAAACAACTTATCAGGTGTAAGTCAGAGAGGAACCACTGGTATAAATTAGGTATCTGGTTTGATTTGGATCAGCATCAATTTTTAATAAGTTATAAATATTCTTGAGTCAGATGAATCAGCTGGATGGTTAGTGTATCTGCAAAATGTTCAAACGACCAACTTGCCTCTGGAGGTAAAAAGTCGTGGACGGAAACGTACTAGAAACAAAAGTCATACACAGTTTACTGTTTAGCCGTACTGTAGTATAATGTAAGTGTGTGTGTGTGTGTGTGTGTGTGTGTGTGTGTGTATGTGTGTGTATCTTACCTGCAAGGTTATCAATCTCTTTTTCCTGCAGCAGGCTGACAGCGTCATCGTCTCCCTCTAGCATTAACTCTGCTTCTGGGTTCTGGGCGACCACTGATTGGCTGCGGAAATTCTTCTTCGACTTTGGCCCCTCCTCCTCTTCCTCTGTACCTGTTTCAGAAAGTTTTTAAGTATGCATCTCAGGTGTGCATGCAAAAAAAAAAAAAAAAAAAAAAGAAAGGGCAAAAAAGTGAATATGATGTACTGACCGTATTCCTCCAAAGCTTTGAGTGACACGTCAGCATGAGTGGATCCAAAGGCATTTCGCACAAATCTCCGTCTCCTCCTCAGGTCGTCCTCCCAGTAGTCTAGACGCCAGAAGTCATGTAATTGGCTGAGGACGAAGAAGCGGAGGAGCAAAGATAAGTTACTTCAGTGGTGTGCAGTTTGAGTTTCAACTGGGATTGTAAAGTTAAACATTAAGAGTTAAAGCTGAAGTTACAGGTGACAACTTCCTTCACTAACTCCCTGCAGTCTAAAGGTTCCTCCTTGCTGGGATAAAGGGCAGTATTTGACTATAGGGATGTGTTTGATGAACCGTTCTACCAATCAAACACAGACAAGCTGAGAGAAAAAAAAGATTGACTTATGCACCCTATAGAGCTAATAAAGTTTAATGAAGCAAAGAGATGAAAAGTAAGAGTTAAGTCATGCAAGTCTGATTGTAATTTTCAATAAGCGTAATGCTAATGGAACAAATGTTTAAAATGTAATCTAGGCCAGAGCACTTTCAATTCACTTGTCATTTAATTTTTTTTTATCTGAGTGCAAAAAGTGTTTATTAACAGCTTGCTTGTTGCAGTACACAGTATACTCCATCACCAGTGATGCAAGGAAGTCAGTTTTCAGATGTTGCGTGTCACATGTCCTCAAATTAAATCACATGTCCTTGGAATAGCTGCCAGCCTGGAGGCAGATTTGGATAACAAGCGATTATTGATTTAATGTGTGTATGTGAGGGTGCTAAATAAGGAGATCAGTCTCAGTGACGATGACGTTAAGATTCAGCTATCTGTGTGCGTCGTAGTTGATGTACGGTAAATCCTATTAAATAAGACTTGATTGTTTCAATCATCAGGCTTTACACGGATCATTTTCTCTTTTATAAACGTGTTTGCTGCTTTATTGATTTATTCCTCTCTCTCTCTCTCTATATATATATATATATATATATATATTCTATATATCAACACTGATCATATCAACAATTTAAATTGAAAAATTCAAATAGATTTTAGATGTGAAGTTGATGATTCTCTACTGCCGTTATGTATTCATGGTGTAACTGATGTACAATAATACATGGACTTTATTTACACAAATAATATAACACTAATATACAGGCATTATGTGTTACAGTGACCAAACACAACACTGTTTTCTCCTTATATCCAATAAGTGTTCTAGTTCTCAACCAGTGTAACATCTCTTGTCAAATGATATCCTGTGATATCATAAAATGTCCCAGCGTATAGTCATTGGCTCACCTCTGTGACATTGTCCCCCATGCTCCGTGCTTATTGGTCAGGATGTTGAGGATCTTCTGTTTCAGCTGGTTAGCGGTCACATGATCTCTGTGCTTAGCAGCGCTGATGAGGTGATCACACATTTTCTCCTCCTCTCTCCGGTCCGCAGCGTACTGAGCACAGTTAGACTAAAGGAGAGTGGGAGGTAAAAGGAAGGAGACAGTTGCTGTTAAATATGTTCTTCCTTTCTTTCTATTCTTATTCATTTGAAATGCTCTGCAGCTTGTTCATGTTTTCTCCCCCTTTTATCCTTAGTTTGTGTTACACAATGGAACCTGAACAGTGTCCCCCTGAAACACTGATGCATGTGAACAGAAAATCAGTTCAAATGTACTAATTTCATGCACTAGAGTAAGAAAAATTCAGGTATTTGTTGGCGGAAATCTGTAAACACTGAGCCTCACTTGTTGGCCGCTTTGCATGGATTCTCACCTTCAGGCTTTAATGATTTCACACAACATGACAAACAGAGGTGGCTCCTAGAAAGTATGTACCTCAAATTCAGCATGTTTATGTACGTCCTCAGCCCTCTGTCTGTTCAGGATGAACTCCGCTTCGTTGGCAACACGCACAATGTGATCCTTCATGGCGTGGCACAGAAGTCTGGAGAGACCATGAGGAAATCAACAAAGTGACAAAGATTACATGCAGTCTAACTCTTACGAAGACGGAATATAAGAAAGTTTTCATCAATACGGCAATCTTTTCTAAATGTTTACAATAGGTATGATCTATCATTTGCAGCTAAAGCTTACATCTGCATGTAAAAATAAAGTTTGTTTAAACAGTAGGATTGTATGACATCCTTTTTTTTTTCTTTTGATGTATATTTATCTCTTTTAATGTACTGTACTCTAATAAGTTGTACTTAATTAAGCTAATAACTCTATTTTGTACCAATTAACAGTTTGGAGTAAAAAAAAAAAAAGATTGCTGGCATTGTAAATAGACCAGTACAAATTGGCTGTAAATTGCACTTTAATGACTTGACTTCCTACTGAACCCACATGGCGCTGTGCACTTATCCTGGCAAGGTTCTCATTAGGACTGTGACATACCATTGGCTGTTAAGCATTGATAACAGTGTTGGTGTTAATGTGTGAATCATAGGGAATTATGTGGGGTGATAATCAGTCAGTGTGAAGGATTACCTTCCCTCATTGATGAGCTCAATGAAGGCCAGTCCAGCGTTCTTCTGAATGGAGTTCTGCCACTCCTGTGTAGTGTATAAGATAAATCAAAGTTAATAAGCTGATACGTGTAATTTTATGGAAACTGGAAATCTGGAAAAAATTCTATAAATCAAAAATTGCCTTAAATGTTTAATTTGTAATACTTCCACAATGGCCTAATGTATATTATGTATGGCTGCCAGAACTGTTGGTATATATGGTATAGACACATTTCTATTGTCTCACAGTATATATTCTCATATTATCCAAGAGATTACAGAGATAAAAAATAACTTTATTCAAGAGGAAATATACAGTGTCATCATATAAAACCACTGGTTACCCGGAACACAAAACTGCTCCAAATGAGGATTAAGAAAAATCTTAAGAGCTTTATAAGTGTCGATGAAAATGCACCCATCTAAGTGTATGTGAGTGTGTTATGTGTTTGTGCATATGAGAGTGGAGACTTTTGAGCAGGATAAAAGTGTTGCTGAAAGCCTCAAACTATCAGGGCTCCATTAGCTCCATAGGCTCTTAGGGCTGTGAAGGACACGTGGGAGCTTCTCCTGTTACATCCCCCCCATCCAGAGGATCAATATCTGGGCTAGGGTTCGCTCTCCTGAGCCTCTAATGGCAGATGAGGCCGGAGCCAGGGGTAATACTATACATGCTGACGAGAAGCCAGCCAGGAGAGTGGTGGGGAGAAAAAGGAAAAGGGAGTGGTGAGAGGAAAGAGCTGTGTGGAGAGTGCTAGAAGATGAAAGCAGTTGCAAGTGAAACACTGAGTTAAAATGGACCACAGAAGCAGAGGTGTCTGATGGTGCAGTTTGAGATGGAGCAGGGAAAAAAAAAGAGAGAAGAAAGTATGGACTACGGTAGTAGAGTTCAAGACAAAGACGAACGAGAGGAAATAACTGAAGGGCTCCTCCAAGGGCAAGAGCTCTTACAGGCGAACAGAATCCAACAAAAAAAGCGATTAGTTGGGAGACAAAATTCTTAAATTTAGAGAAGATGAACACTGGTCACCTATGTCATCAGGGGAAGCTCTGTAGTGGTAAGTGTCTCTCCGTTGTCACTCTTTTGAGTCTTGCTCAGGAAAATTGGCTTTGAATGTGACCCACATTGTACATGATCTCAATTCAATTCTGAATGAATGTGTGCTGCGCTGCCACTAATTTCATTTAGTAAAAATCCAGTTGAAGAAACGTTTGTGCATGTGATTGATATGGAAAATGCTTTTTATGGCCTTGATATTGACGTGGAGAAAACTATGGTGTGATGATGCATATAAGTTGATATTATATTACATCTGCAATGCGCTCATTACATAGTCAACCCTGCCTCACAGAGCAGATCGATTACAGTTTCCTGTGTGTATCTGACTTAGACAGTTATTATGCATCTTATGGGTCTTGATAAAACAACAACAACAACAAAAAAAAACACAACAAAAAGAGTGAGTTAGAAATGTGATGAAGGGAGACTTTTTCAGGCTTTGACAAAGTAATTCATATGTGTGAGGACAGTAAACAGAGAGACAGAGAAGAGAGGTGAGGTGTTACCTACCTGAGAACAGAGCAGCATTACGAGCTCCACCACAGAGGTACTAGACTTCATACACACCAGACCTGCAGCACAGAGACATACAGCACAGTCAGGAGCCTCTCTTTCTTTTCTCTCTGACACTCACACACTCACATACACCACAAGACACAAAAATATCATTGAAGAAGACAATAGTCTAGCGTCAGTGGTTTGGTTAATGTATTTGATACAGTCATCGTAATCAGGTTCATAATAAAACATGCCACAGAGAAGACAAGGAACAAACAGTAAAGTGAGAGGCAAGGGCGGGGAAGGCAGGGGGAGAAAGGGGAAGAGACAGGTAGTGAACATAGAGACAGTGGATCACAAAAACAGGACGCCAGGAAGCAGGTGGGCGGAGGGAGGAATGCATCACATTTAGTACAATCTGTAATACACCTAATACATAGTCATATTGATGCTAAAACTGAAAATAATCTGACCTAAAAATATTGTCATTATCTAGCTAGCTGATTGAAAACGGTGCAAAATACTGACTTCATACCTGATTGACGAATGAGTGAAGCAGCCAGCTCAAAGACACTCACCAACTCATTCACTCACTCTCAACTATCTCGCAGTTACACATCCACTTGGTCACACATTCATTACTTTTTCCTCTCATTCTATCTCTCTCTCACACACACACATCGCAGTGAGGGACAGTGAATGGGGAGACTCCACAGAGAGACGCCAGTTAGAGAAAAAGGAGCCGTGTACAGCACCTGTACCTTCTATGAGCAGTTCCTGCCCATGGCTACCCAGCAGCGTCCTGGACAGGAAGGGGGCAAAGTCCACAAAAATCTCCCTCAGCAGTGGTGCCACCTTCTCCAGAGCACGCTCCAGCTTAGTGGTGATACTGTGGTGGAAATAAATGAGAGAAAGATGAGGAGAATATAAAATAAAATAAGCAACATAAAGATGAGGGTAGGAGAGTGTGTGAGGAAAAACTCAGGGGATTTTACAGTAGGTGAGAAAGAGAATAAGAGACGCATGCAAGAAAGAGATGAGAAAAGTATGCAAGTACAGATATGTGAGAAAAAGGGACAAGAGAGGAATGCGAAAGACAAATTACACAGCTGAAGAGACAGGAAATGTCAAGCTTAGAGAAGTAAAAGAGAAAAGAATAGAAAAATGTCTGAAATGTACACAGGAGATGCAAAAAATGTACAGTATGAAATGATGGTGTGAAAGCGCTATGTCTGGGTTAGTACTGGTAAGGAGAGGTTGATGGCACTATGTTTGTTGACATTGTGAGATAAGTGAAGCTAGAAGTGCAATAAAAGCTAAACCTCAAAAAAAAATTGTCCTCATTCTAAGCTGCACTGGAAAGTATTACATCTTGCCTTTGCTCAAGCCAAGTAAATGCTACATATCTTTATATTAGTGCTTTGTGTGTCTATAGGTGTGGATCACGTGCAGAGTGAAATCTATTCTATGTTGATTCAAGGAATGAAGACAGTAAGGCGGGTACAGCAAAGCAGACTTAAATATGGAGCCACAATGGCAGTGAAGTGCATATTCTTGGCTATATAAGCATGTGATTTCTGAAACAGACCTGGGTCACTAGTATTTACAAATCTTTATTTTAACCTGCTCAGAGTGCCAAATAAGTGACATTTGCAAAAGTTGAACAGGAGGTTAAAACAAATTTGTTTAAAGGACCAGTGTATAAGATTTAGTGGCATCTAGTGGTGAGGTTGCAGATTGCACCAATTGAAAATCCCCCCACCCCCACCCCCACCATCCCCTTCCAAGCATGTAGAGCCTACGGTAACTGCGAATTTGCAAAAAATGTTAAAAGCCTCTCTTTAGAGCCAGTCTTTGGTTTGTCTGTTCTGGGCTACTGCGGAAACATGGTGGGCTCAGTGGAAGAGGACCCGCCTCCTATAATGATACAAAGGGCTCATTCTAAGGTAACAAAAACACAATGATTCTTATTTTCATGAGATTATAGAGATTAAAACTTACTTATGAATATTATATTCCATTTTTACCATGTCCGTTCCACTAGATGCCACTAAATTATACACACTGCACCTTTAAGCAAACTGATCCTATTTGCAAATACAATTTGACTCTGGTCTGATCTGGAGTTTGGGGTTAGTGTGAGAAGACATGCCAGAAGTGACAGAGTTGAGTGTGTTAAATATAAAAAATATGAGCTGCTAGCATAAACCAAAAGTGATGCTAAAAAGGTCCTTTCTCGCATGGCACTGTGGGAACATTTAGTAGTGGTTGGGCGAAGCAGAGGGTGTGTGGTGGAGGTGGGGCAGAGGGGGGCATGGGGACAGGACGAGTATCTCCTTGCCTAAAACACTGTCCTGCATCTCGGGGGGCTGCCTGGAAGCCTGCCAGAGAGCTAAAAGACTTGAGCTCAGGGGGCGTCTGACCGCTGCGCAGCGCGCACTGCGCCACCTCACAATAGGCACTGCAATACAAACCACACATACGCACACATATAGACACACACGTACAGACATGCACACTGATTAAGGAGCACATGCACACACACCCATCTACCCACTCATGTGTGTGCACTTTTAGAAACACCGTAACTGCACATATCATAACAGACTCTCTAACATGTCTAAGGAGAAAGTACATTGACAGAAATGTTACAGTACAAACTGCTACAAAATAATTATATATTATTGCTTGTTATAATTCTATTTCCTAAGTATTAACATTTCTAAGAGACAGATCATCTTATATTTTTATCAGTTTGTTTCAAACGCCTGCACAGAGTATGGAAACAAAAATAAAACACAAAATTATGTTTAGAACCATTTTATTTACATTTTCAAATAAGGATTCTGAAATCAAGAAAGACCTTACTTATTATTGAGTTATGGATAAATAAATTGTGATATTATCATACTCTATATTGTAATTGTGACATAAAAACACAGTTGCCATGTCAAGGATGAAGAGCACCATAGCGTAAACTGAGTGAGACATGTGTGGCGGTATGCGTGGATGTGAGGGAGCACAGAAAAAGTATTTTTACAATGCATCAGCAGATTATTATTGGCTAATATCAGTATATAAAAAAGCAATATTGGTGTCAGTCCTATATCTTTATTATAACTGATAACTCCATATGGGACTGGTATATTTGTGAGTTTTTGTGATTTTGTTTGTCCCCCAGCACAACTGTCAGATTAGCAAGAGAATGAATATTTGTGGTAATGTTGTAGTTTGTTTATATGGTTAATGGTTAGTGGTTATTTCAGAATCAGATTTTTTTTTCATCTACATTGGTCCTGACATTCTTGAAAAATAATATTGCTTAATATAGGTGGAAAATGTCAGGTGTTGTTATGTAGACAATAAAAAAAAGGTGCACCCCAGTTGTTCCCAATTCCAGACAAACTTATCTAACCCTAAAATATCAGGAATGACTGTGTGAGCAAACTGCTGGTAAGAATTCTTTGGGAAGGATGAAGACCTAAGAGTGAAGTGAAAGAGGGACAGTAATGAAGTGGAAAAGGGACAGGCACCCGAGGAAAACAGACAAATCAACAGAAAAAAAAAACATAAGCCAAAAGGAGGGAAAAAAAGGAGAATGCGGGAGGAAAGTGAATGGCTGAAGCAGTTAAGAGCTTTATGATGGTGAGAACTCTGACCTCATATTCTCCATGGTGTCTTCAGGCATGGGTGCCACCGTCTGCACTGCTGGCAGATTCTTACTAGTGGCGCCATTGACAAATGACGAAGAAGAGGAAGAGGAAGAGGAGGCAGAGTCTGTGGCACCTAGGCGGAACAGAGAGGTAGGAATAGGGGGAGTGATGAAAAAATAAGACAAGCATTACGGTAACATGAATCAAGCATGACCAAGATTAGCGTGCAGGATAATAATACAGGAAATTTATTAATATCGCTGATCAGTAGCGACCAAATTCAATTTGGATATAATTTCACCGGACATGCTGCTGCTAGTCTTCTGGTAATGGCCCCCGTTTGTGAAAATAGCTTAGTAATCAATACACAGAATCCATTCCAGGGAACAAATCCCTTCCATGTCCATTATGCATGTATGATACAGTGCAATATGTCTGACAGGCTGACAAAGCCTTGAATACAAATCCATTCTGCTGCAATGGATCCGTTGATTATGATTCTGCACAGAAACAGCACTGATCTGCATGTCAGTTGATGTATATTTGATTATTTTCCTGTTATACTACATGTTATACTACATACATTTATACATTTAATCTGTCTTTTTCCTGTAGAGAGTATCAAATGTGAGCTGAAAAGTACATTATCCAGCATAGGAGAGTTCACTGAATTCACTTTCTTGTTAATCGCTAAAATAACTCCCATTTTGCTATGCTATCAGTAACTCCATTCATCTGGTCCCTGGGTAGGCTAAAACAAATCATGAAAGGAGTCACTGGTACTGTTGGTTCAGTTGGTTTCTTTTTCAGTTTTTTAGAGAGCAGAATAAAGCATCAAAGAGTTTTCTAAAAAAGAGAAGAGCCTTGCTTCAGCCTTGCTTCATTGAGCAGCCGTTGAATTGCTGTAGGCCTTTCACTCAAACACCTTTGTCATACGACAGGCATCTGCTGCTGCTCCTTAAATGCTAGTAAATAGATGCAGAGCAAAAACTTATCAAATATCCTAAGATAAAGATGTAAGAATTCAATTAATTGCATTAGTAAGACATGGGTGTGAATATCATGTGTGTTTATAGGTGCACTGTATGTATATTATCTCTCACCTGTAGTGTTGATCATGCTCTTGGGTGTTGCTGTCGCGGCAGCAAAGATGTTCGGTGTGCTGCCAGCGGTGGCGGCTCCACTGGTGGTGGGCGTGCCCACCGTATTAACTGACAGGCTGCCAGGTGGCGGCTTTTTGACCGGAACCACAACACTCCTGTAAGAGACGACACATCAGACAATCGTTACTGGTTCAGTGCACGAAGTGTGTGAGAACATCAGGAATCTCTGGTAACAATGCAGAGAGCATCTAAAAAGTGTGACGAGATAGTTAAAGCTTCTGCAGTCACTTCTGGGATTTTAACCATAATCCTATATTAATTTAGTCTTTGTATGCCAAATATTCCAGTCTACATCATCACTTATAACAGCTTTTTCATAAACTTTTTAGAAATACATTATTTGTTCCTCATTTTGTTACATTGTCCAGTAATGTCCAAATGTTTGAAACTAAACAAAATTCAAAACTTCAGGGAGCTGGAAGGATTTTTTGTGATTTGGGCACAATTGGAAGCTTCAGCATATAAAATACACAATGAATATTTTAGATGATGGTGTTGTTTCTAATTGGTGTAAAGGATTCAATATTATTCTGAAGTTATTCTGAAAAATATGTCAACAAGGGGCTTGCTCATTTAATCCATATATGCATGAATCAATATATAACACAATAAATTAAGATTAATTTCTTAAATTTTCAACCTTACAAGCTTGTAGCTAAAAGCTAAGAAAACATGGCGATAATATAAATTTTAAATGTGCTGTAAGTGTAATTAAGCTGTGATTCCTTGTTTAAAATACTGTTTGTTAGTAACTATATATTTGTCCCTATATAGCCCCCTTTATACGGGCTAATGATCTTTCTGAGATGTATCACGACTGTCCGCATGGAACAGACGGGCTTGATTCATCGGGGTGGACATTTCCAGAGATAGATAATGGAGCCATCCATGATCTATTATGCACACTGTCTTCAATCAATGACCTAGCTCTCAAGGACTGCCACAGAGCAGGTTCAAGGAGACTCAGTGATTAACAGGAAACATAAGCAGGACGTCACTCATTATAGAGTCTACATGTTTGTACAAAAGAGGAAAACAAACCTCTGTTCAGACTTTATGTCCTATCACATCCGATGAGTTTAGTATTAAACATTATCTCTAAGTCTGATAGAGACCAAAATCAATGTCAAAAATGGGAAAAAAATTAAATCAACTTTGTCTGAGTCATGTTTTCTTATCATATATCGCTGCTCCTGAAAAGAAATTATTGTTATTCTGTTTTTATGTTCAATTCTTAAACCAAATGTGATTGCTCTTCTCAAATATGTGGTGCACAGTGAATATAAAAATCTAATAACATGCCATTGTGCTGAACTGACTTTTTTATTCTTCTCTTATCTGTGCATTGTTGCGGAACACAAGATGAGAGTTGGAAAAAAAAAAATCAATGTGGCTGCTGGCAAGTAAACAACATTACATATGCTTGTAAATTCTACAAGCGTTTCTAATACTAATCATTTTTCAGACCATTGTTTTTTTTTTTTTCCAAAATTGATGTACAGCACTTTGACAAATAACAGTATACTAATACATATCAGGAAAAGATCAGTATTGGCTGGAAAAATCAATTAATTGATGGAGTGTCAGGCCGAATTGTCTCTGATATCTTTGTCTGTCATTTTTTCAATCCTTTGTAGGTCAAACTGTATCTGACCTGTCGAAGGAGTGGAACTGCATGGGCAGCATGGGGTGTGTCTTCAGGGCAGGGTCTGGGTGATAGGGCGTTGGTCCAGACTCCTGTCCCAAATCCCCACCATCGACCGGTGCCGCCACCAAGCTCTTCAGGATCTCCTGCATTTCAGAGATAACAAACCAGGCTTCTTGTTTAATGGCTTGGTTCTTTTTCAGCTTCTTAAAAGGGTTTTTTTTTCCAACAGTAAATGATTACTGTATGTGCTGTTTTTATGCTACATTACCTGTTACACCCTCACTGAAATGCATGCTTCCTATTCAGATCTGGCATTAAAGTTGGTCTCAGGTGATACAATTACAACAACAGTTAAACATATGTTGCTGAATCACATTTGAAGGTGCTTAAGAATGCATTTGAATTCAATGTAGTGTAAAAGCATATACATTTCCTGACCATATTCGTCTTTTGCATCAGTGGACAGAAGTATGCATTTAAATATAAAAAGATACAACATAATGGATGCAGAAACTGAATCCTAAAGGAGGATTCTGAGATGCATGCTGATCTCTAAAGCTTATCTGGATATAAGCAGTCAGGTCTCAGTGGGGATCGTATAGACCCACCTTCACATTGATGCCTTTGTTTGTTTGGCTGATGCTGGAGATGGATGAAGGCGGGGCTTGGCTGGAGTTGGGGGTGGAACCGGGATTGTGGGGAGAATCCAGAAGGCTCTCTTGTGACCTCCTGACGTCAGATGACAGACTGCACAACAGATCTGTTCCACCTCCCCCACCTCCTCCTCCTACATCTCTGTCTCTATCTCTGTCTGTCTCTCTTCCAACCAGGCCAAGGCCGAGCCCCAGACCCATTTCTGAGCCATTCAGGGATCCGGCCACATGGCCCTCCTCTCCGATGCCTGAGTCCGTGTGGGGGAGGCCCGCCCGGGGAGAGTCATCCACAGGGGTGGGGGTCTGTTTGTCACGGTCAGAGAAGGTTGCAGATGGGTGCTCTGGGAAAGAAATAAAAGATGAAACGTGATCTTATATGGGTAACAGTGATATAACTGCACAGAAATAGAATACATTCTTTCTGTACAATGCATTATCAAGATATTACATAATAGATTGTCTGTTTTTAGCATTCTCAGCTTTTTTTCCTTGCTTGTAAGCTTTTATCTCTCTGCCAAGTAACACTCTTCTTTCCTCTAATTGTCTCATATTCTTGACAAAGGTTTTGTTGTTTCCTGAAGCTTGTATTCCTAACAACAACAACACTGAGTCACGGTTGGCTCATCCACATGTTGAGTATGTTGCCGCAAAGGAAAAAGAAGAATCACCTGTACTGGTTGGGGAGTTGATCTCGTGGCGGATGCTTCTCCCTGATAGGCTGGTGGACCTGCCTATCTCTCGCTGGGGTTCAAGAATGTCCCGGTACTTAGATACCATGAGAACGGAGATAAAGTAGACGACTGCCAGCGCCAGAAACTGAGCCTGCTTACTGTCATCCTACAACAAAACAACATTTTATTTAGCAAAAACATCACTCAAACAGCCATAAAGGCATTTTTTCTTTACAGTTGTTCACACACATAGACAAACAGCATAGAACAAAAATACAGACACACGCTTACCACATCTCTGAAAACTACAGCTCGCAGCCGATTGATGTCTACATCCTGCAGGAGTCTGTCTGGATCCTGCTAAATGTGGAAGATAGAATGTCAAACGTGGTGTGTCATACATATTTGCAGGTTTGTTTGTCAGATCTCAAGTGGTATGTGCAGTATTGTGCGCATGATTGATGTGTGTATGTGATACCTTGCTGGTGGTGGAGGCACTGTGGAGGCTGTCCTGTGACTTGCTGCTGGTTAAGGAGGACTTGCAGCTCCGATCTCTCTGTCTCTGTCTGCACTCCAGACAGTTCCTCACTGCCACACAGCACACTGGTGGACAAAGAGAGGTGTAAGTATCACATACTTGGGAGGCTTTTTTTTTTACATTTCATGACATTTCAAGAAAAAAAAAAAAAAAGTGGGTATGAATCCTGCAGTTTTTGGGTTTGTTTTATTCGACAGATTCAAAGTAAATGTGTTTGTTTTAAGGCTATGCACATTTGATCCAAGACCAATAACCACAAAATGAACATGCAATATAAATCAATTACATCAAATTCCTGTTGTTCCTGACTGGCAGCTTGGGCACAGCTTGGTCTTCTATTGCTGCTCACCACTTCAAAATATTTTAACAGATAAGCAGGTACAAATTGATCCAGATTAGCCTCAAGGACAGAAAGATGCTAAATAAGGGAAATATAAACTAGATTTAAGCACCTCCATTGCAATGCAAACCCATTCCGGGTATCTACTGTCAACATCAGCGCTGAATCAAATAGTTCATTAATCGCTTAGTCAACTGACAGCAAATTCATCTATAACAATTTTCAAAGTTATTTATTAATCTCTCAGTTTTATATTATTTTAATTTTAATATCTTTGGGTCGGGCAAAGGGGCAATTTTAATATGTCCTCTAGGCTCTGTTTTTTTTTCTACTATTTTTAAACTATTTTCTGACATTTAAATAACAGATTAATGGAAACAATAATGAACAGATTCAGTTAATGAATCTGTAATGAAAATTATTGTTAATTGCAGGTGACTGTGTGTGAGTCTAATCCCATTGTCGAAATAGTTTTGGCCAAACTAGCACACACCCAGTCGCAGGCATTGCCTCATCAGCCCTCCTGACGACATGTTCTTCTCGGCTTCAATCTCGCTGAAGTTGAGGGAGCTGGCAAACACCAGCACATCAACCATGGCCATGAGACGAGACAGGAAGGTGACCGCCGTCTCGGAAGACATGCCCTGTGTCGCCTCGATGTTCTCCAGCTCCGTCTGGAGGAAAGGAGGAGGGCAAAAACACACCAGCTCGCCAGTTATTCAGTGATAAAACTAGCATGTAAACAGAGTGAAGTGGATGCTCTCTCACTGGTTTAAGGAAGGTTGTAAAATAGTATCATCTTTAAAAAAAAAAAAAAAAAAACGATAGCAGCAACTTTTAGCAGACTGATGCAGCATGAACACAACCTTCAGTATCATGCTGAAGTAAAATACATACTTATATGATGAAGACTGGCAACATGAGGTGTTCTACACAACACACAGGAAGTACAGCCTGATGACACACAGGTAATGGTAACAGTGGGATAGTGACAGTAGCAGTGTGGCCTATTAGCATTAACAGTGCCAGTGTAGAGACAAGTGAAGCCTAGAATATAATTCAAAGAAAAATAAACAAAGTCCCCTTATGGTCACATCAACCTAAGTATTTGATTACCAGATTTTCAGCATATTTACACTGAAAATAAATCTGAAGGCAGCATGGCAGGGGTCAAAACAAACCAAGTGTTTGGTTTGCTGTGTCTCTGCTTCAGTAAGCAGCATGTGCAGGGCTGTGGAGAGTTGACAAAGTGCAGACATCTAGAGGCTCATCAGAACAAGTGAGCACAGACATTTGGGGAATAACAGACACACAAGGTGAGGACGAAAGGGCTTGGGTTGGTGCTCTTAGCTCTTCTGGTGATGGTGGGAGATTCAGGCTCTTTACGCACCTCTCCCCCTGCGCCTCCTCCCCCAGGAACAGGGGTCACCTCCTCTCCCTTTGACCCCCTCTGGGGTCCGGCTCCTCCTGCCTTCTTTAGTGTTGATACAAATGGGACAGGCTTAGCAGATGTAACCCCCAAGGACTTTTTGAAAACTCTCATGCTTTTTCTCTTATACTCTATTGCTCTATTTTCACCTCAAAATATACAGTATCTTCTCACTCTAAATGTCTCCTTATCATTGGTTCACATCCTCACCTATTCTATCCCCCTTATTTGTATAATATTCTAACAGCGTTAGAATATTACATTATATCTTTAAGAAACAGACTGAGGCAGAGAGATTAATGCACACTGACAATAGATACAAACAGTATAAGGGGGAGTATTGATTAGCAGCAAAGGAGCACAACAAATAGAAACACTATGGATGTCAGACAGGCAAGGGTTAGTGTCAGTCACAATGGTAAATAAACCAGAACAATGTATTAGTAGAATTGAAAGAGAGGAGGAAACTGCAACTTACAGTGTTGGTACTACTCTTAGAACTCTGCACATGCAAAAAACAGACAAAAACAGAGACAAAAAAGACAAGAAAACACAAAGAATACATAAAACACAGAGAAGAAAAGAAAAAAAGGAAGATAATTAAAATAAATAGCAAACAATCAAATTAAATAGATTGTTAATCAAAGGGATTAGAATAAAAATTAAATAAAGATTCAAATGCTATTCATGAAGTGTTAGATTGTTAGACAGTTAAATATATGGAGATACAGATGAGAAGAATCCAGATAATGTTCTTGAAAGTTTAATTAGTTTACCCATTTTTAAATTCAGAACTTTTTGTATGTATAAAATTCGACCTCTTCAAGTCATTGTTGATCTATCATGATTTTATAGATTAAAATGTAGCAAATTCTTTAACCTATTCAATCATGCAATATCAGCTGCCCTGAGCATGGATGTTGTCAGGTTTATCAAGTTCTTCAACTCTCCCGTTTGGCCTTATAACCTGCATTGGGCCTTTGAAGCAGCTGTTGACCTGCAGTTTTCCCTCCTACCACAGAGGGGCGAAATAGAACCACTTACAGAAGGGGAGGTGGCAGCAGACAAGAGAGGCAGGATGCCTCCACAGGCGATGATGATGTTGTCCACCATCTGAGAAATGAGGTGGATGGTGTTGTGCACGAAGATGATGTTTTCATTGCTGTTCACAAAATCCATCACCGACTTGGTGGAGTGGCTGAAAGGAAGATAACTCATTGAGAGGTGGACTGATGTTGCAAAAATTCAGTTTGAAAAATGAGTGGTATCACAAGAGGTATCACTTAGGTTTTGAAAATCCTGACTTTGACGGCTCACTCATAAAAAGTAATATGTATGTATGTGAGCAATATGCACTGAAAAGAAGACATAAGTGCTTGTAGCATTAGCTTATAGCTTAAAGATCTAGCTAATTGCATAGAAGAACTCAAGCTCTGTTACTCACCTCCTCCACACATGCACGTCCGTCTCCAGGGCAAACAGCAGGTCAGTGAGCAACCTCTGGTGCATGGGAGACCACTTGAATTCTGGGATGCGGAACATTGTGGTGCGTGGGCCGGGGCTGAACTGCCTGCGCTGCTCCTCCGTCATGGGCATGCCTCTAAAACCCAGATCAACACGCAGGTCCCGCTCCAACTGGGCTGCACTGCGCCCATGAAGGGCCTGAAACAGGAGGGTGAAGAGCCAGTTAGCCAGCAGAGAGCTTTTAGTACATCACTCACTATAATATAAAACTTGGATACATAAACAATCCAACAAGAAGATCAGACACATGTACACACCTGAGTAGTTGCAGTAGTTTGGATCTTCTTGGTGTCCTTGTCCTTCCCATCATCCGACCTCTCTGTATCAGAGGTCGTGCTGGCTGTGTCTCCCCCAGTTTTAAACCCCGCAGCCTCTCCCTCTGTCCCGGTTGTGCCCTCTCCCTCTGGGAAATCTGGTCTAGAGGCTCCCTGGATCTGAGTTTGGCTCTCAACCTCAGCAATTGAGCTGATGTCAGCAAGAGGGCTCTGGATCTTGAAGGGCCCATCCTCTGGAAGTTCCCCAGAAGTGTGGCTCTGTGTCTGTGTTAAATCGGAGCTGCAGCTCGTCATGTGGGCCAGCAGGCTGAGGTCATCGCTGGCGCTGGTGGTTGAGTGAGCAGGTACTGGGCCGGATGGAGTGGGCTGGTCTGGACTCGGTAGTACAAGGGGGTCTGTGGCTGCTAGAGCTGGAAGCAGCTTCTCATCAACCTGGAAGAATTGAATGGGGTAGTAAAAAAATAGAAAGACATTAAGACATTAGGACAAATCTGCAGTGAAAATAAATCTGAAGGCATTTTTTTTCTTTATGGATGTAGAATGACTAAGAAGGACATAATGTATTAGAGATAGAACAGTGATTGATTAGTGGGATTATTTTCCAGGTCAGCAAGGGAAGATGTGGCTCTACAGATAAGATTTTAATTAATCAGTGACAATAATTTTCATATGACATCCTACCTTGCTGAAGAGAAATCCATTGTTGCTCGGGACACTGTCTTTCTCATCAGCCAATGTGATGAGTGGCCCCATGTTCCCATCATCCTCCAGGTTGACTCCTGAAAGCCCCAGACTTGACCCCATCCCAACCCCTGACCCCGGTGTGTCATCTTTAGGTGCCAGATTCCCATTTAGGTTCTGAACTACAGCGCAGTAAGCACTGTCTAGGAGAGAATCCACCTCCACCAGAGGTCCATTCTCCATTCCTCCCCCACCTCCTCCACCAACACTTCCACCAAGGCCTTCTGGAGACAAGTCCAGATCATCCAGCTTTACTTCTGTAGCTTCTACCTTCTCTGCTTTAATGTCCACCAGCAGGTCGTGGACCTCCACTCTCACCCCTGGACCAGCACTCTGCTCCCCGGATGTCAGGGCTTCTCCATTGGGTCGTTTCACGGCGCCCTCTGCAAGGAGGTTGCGTGAATCACTGCCAGCTCCTTCGCTGTACTCGGCCTCGCTCTCAGGCGTCTGTGTCTGGGAGTTGTCGTCAATCTCCAGGTTGCCATTGACGACAGGGGCAGGTGTAGCAGAAAGGCCAGAGATGGTGGACACTGAGCCTTTCTTGCCTTTCTTCATGTTTTCTTCCTCCTGACGCTGGTACTCTTCATACATCTTAGCCAAGTACTCCTTGTGGGCTTCATAGGTCACCTGTGACAGATTTTAGGGATTTAATTGGTTATGTGATCATAACATAAGCACTAACAATAGTGAAACTTCACATCAATAACTTCTCCACCAGGTAGTCTTTATGGGGCTCATAGATCATTTACACCTAAGGCTAGATGGATAAAACTGGGACACCAGCCTAACAGGGCTATTAGACCATCATCTATAATGTCTTCTCGTTTTTTTATGATAAAATGGGTGAGTTAAATATCCACCACTAAACAATGAACAGAGTGACGATCAATTATTAAAAATTATATCTCTTATGAATTATATGACCTTGCAGGTCACTGAAATAAGAATTTCAATTAACAATAGTCAGTTGTACAGTTCAATACATTTTTCGGTCTATAAAACAGCTTCAGCGAAAACATCAGTTGGTGCAAATCAATATCCTCAATAATGTGTGTTCACAACAGTAAAAGATTTTAAATTGAGTGATAAGCTGTTATGGCAAAGGAAATATTGATATTTTCAACATGAATCACACCAGACAAAAGAACATAATGATGTGCAGTATGACTAAAAGGGTCTAAAAGGAAAAGAACAATTCATTTATTCATTAATGTGTGATCGTGAGTGAAATTTACCTCGTTTTTGTGCCTTTTACTTGTACTTCTATTCTATTGTACTTGTGCTTCTACAGGCTTTACAAATATTCCAAATTGCTTCTCAATAACCTCCAAAAACCGGGTGTGATTCTGCATCCAACTGTGAGCTTACACAATTTACAGTGATAATGACTGCAACAGTGTGAGAACATGGAGTTTTCTGGTTGAGAAAAAATGTAGTCATGTAACATGTCATGTGGTATTCAAGCCTATTGAGGCTCCTTTTGGTGGGGAAATTAGTATTGCTGTCTTTTCATAGATATATTTCTTTCTATGTGTTATCAGAACCAAGTGGTGATTCTATAAACAAGACTTTTTGAGTCTTAAACTGAAACTGGATATTTGTCCGGCTATCGGACCAACCATAGCACTGAAACCACTTCATTAAAGGTTGTAAATGACTTGAGAATTTTGACTGATTTAAACAATGTGGCTGTCCTCCTTTTGTTAGGTTTGAATGTTGCATTCGATACAATTGATCATGACATTTTAATCAATCGACTTGAGAAATGCTCCCTCTTGGCAACATAATTGGTCATCATAATGTCAAATATCACTGTTATGCTGATGATACACAACTATATACAGTATCTCTTTTGCCAGACAACTCCAGTTTTTAACATGCTCTTTTTACCTGTCTCACTGGTTAAACATTTGAATTAATGAAATTTTTAAAAAAGCAGAAATTCTACTCATAGGTCCAAAAGCAGAAAGGCAGAGACTAGAGTCAGTGTTTGCCAGCCTGTCCAAAATTAAAACACACATTACAGATCTTGGAGTGATTGTAGACACCAATCTTAATTTTATTAGCCATTTTAACAGGGTTGCAAAAACATCATTTTTTCATCTGAGGATCATTGCCAAAATTTAAACCATTTTTAACTCAGAATAATGCTGAAATGCTGATACATGCTTTTATTACAAGCTGCTTAGATTATTGCAGCTGTCTTTTTAATGGTCACCCTGAAAAATCTTTAAGAAAATTACAGTTAATTCAGAACACTGCAGCCAGGATTTTGAGAATACAAAAAAAAGAGATCACATTACCCCTCTACTCACATCACTACACTGGCTACCTGTATATTTTTGATTTTTAAAGTCCTTTCACCTACCTACAAAGTCTTATATGATCTAGCATCTTCACATATCAGCAACTACCTTTCATTTTATATCCTAACAAGAACTCTCAGATCTTTCACTGCTGTTCTTTTAGAAGTTCTGTAAGTGTCCCATAAGAAATTTGGTGAGAGTACTTTCTGTTTTTATGGCCCTTAACTATGGGAAACCCTCCTCTTGGATCACAGAACAGAAAACTCTCTTGGATTTTTTAAAAGGAACTTTAATTTGGCTTTTGATTTGGTGGTGAATGTGATTAAGATAGTTTTCTTGAAAAGTGCATATCCAACTCTCACCTTGGAGTGCGCGATGGACAGTGTGTCAACCCACACCCTCCAGCCTCCCCATTCATACTTGATCGCGTGGTAGAGCAGGATCCTAAAGATGTTGTAGACCATCTCAGTTATTTTCTGCTCCTCGGGGTTCTTAGGGTTGATGTATCCGAGGGAGAACATCCAATCCTGCCACACGGAGCACTGCAGCAGGCAGCTGGTACAAAACACAAACACTCTATGTGAGTAGGGCTGCAGCATGAGCACAATATAACAATCCTTCTAAAAAGGCAAATGACTTGTTGAATAAATGCAAATTTAGTCATTTGTGTGCTCTTACCGCCGGTTTTCGCGACTGTTACTGAAGAGTTTTATCATGTCGGAAAGAAAGAGCCTCCTGACTTCCATCAGCTCAGCGCTGGGAGAGGAGTTCTTCAGCAGGGTGGCCACCACCTTTAGAATCACTGGGTGGGAGGTAAAAATCAGGTAATGGATAGAGGAAGAGGGCGAGAGAGTAGGAGAAGCAAATATATGTAAGTATTTTGAATGAGAGAGAAAAATGTGAGAGAGAGGAGAGTGTGAGGCAGATCAAAAAGTGAGAGAGAATAGCTCTCTGAATTCAGGCTTTGTTGTTTGTTTACTTGCATTAAAGCAATGCTGCATTACTGGCAGACCAAAGAATATAGAGAGACAAAGAGATGTAGGCTTCAGTGTTCTGAACTTACTGGGATTCTGGATCTTGATGGTGGAGTCCGGCTCAGGGTGAGGTTTGTGGACCACTTGAGTGCAGACCTGCTCTGTCAGAATCTGCACAAACAGAAGATTAACAGCAGTTCATTAAACGGCACAACAATCACTTGAATTAATGCAAAAGAGACTAAAAGGTTATCCCTTCATGACATCACTATAGTAAACACAGTATGTGTCGATGAGCCGCTGAAAACCAATCACCTACCTCGTAAAGAGTGTTGTAGGTGGTGATAGAGACGGTGTTGGTGTGCATCATCAGCCTCTCCCCTAGCAGTGTGAACAGACTGTGCGTGTGCATGATCTCTACCTTCCTCCTGCAGGGAAACACACAGCTTGCCATTCAGAACTAATGACAGTCGGAACTGACATTGATTGTCACTGGCTTGATGGCTTTCTGATATTGGCAGGTGGCACCATGTGGCCCTGTCAGTTACGATGGGACCGAAGAGGACGACAAATGAATATCAACAAGAGAAATTAACAAGAGACACTAACAGAATGGCAACACGGCAGGAGTCACTGCGGCAAACGTTCATATGGCTGCAAATTCTTAACTTTCACTAACCATAGCACTTAACCTTCCCAGTGGACATAGATCATGTCTCTAAGAGGCTTTAAACTTGAGATGCTCAGATATCAGGGTTGACACTACTGCAGACTCTGGCATACTTAATCATTTACTTTGAGTATTTTTACACTGAATTTAAGGAATAATGGTCAAAAGAAACAAAAAGTAAAGTTAGTGCAGTATTTATATAAATAAATCATATATAATTCATGAAAGTAACAAATCATTTAGCTCTCATTATTGTGTTTTAAATTTGATTTGCTAAATTTAATCAGTTACTAATTTTATTCTCTTTTAGCAAGATAATTTCATTTTACATACAGTACAGTAACTGTCCCCTTTGTGTGTTTGAACAAATTAAATTTAGAAATCAAACAGAAAATCTATGACTAAGTCCATGATGATATATTTAACACAGAAATTAAACAGAATTAAATTATAAGGTAGCTATCGGGGGGTTGTTAATGGAGTTGTCAAATTCATTTTGTTTTCTTCTTTCACTTGCTAACACATGAGCACAGGAGACCTGCCAGGCCATTGTAGAAGACTTATGAGTATCTGTAGTTTGACTTGTAGTTTGAGTTGTTGTGAGCAACTGTCAGAAAGAGACTGATCAAAGTGTGTTTTTATGAGATGGACTATGAGACTCTCATCCACAACAGCACATTTGTGGTCAAAGAGATTGATGAACCATTAATTCACTCTGCTTTCAATGAGATATGATAAGAGCTAAGTGCAATCATGCATATACCATATGTATATAAAAAAAACATTAACATTGACGGCAACACTGCACACTCACAAAGCACAGTGTAGAAATCCAGTCTCATTTAAACTAGTTTTATAATCTATGTGATCAACAATACCATAAAACAGTTGTTCACTCTGAAATCACAATTGTAGCAGAAGTAAATGACAGTAAAATCGGTTATGTTCACTATAGTATAAGCATTATTTAATACATTATTTATGAAGTATATTTAAATTTGTTTCAAAGTTTAAATGGCTTGCTGTATGTAGCATAGTGTCCTTTGACTGGAGTTTGTTTTATTCACCATTTAATTACTACAAAGTGTTGAAGTAACATGTAAACATAAAAAGGCAGCCCGACAGGATGTTTAGCTGGAGCAGATGCTAAGTAGGTGGGAGACTGAGGGTTCAGGGCTCAGGTGTAGCATTGTAGCCTGCTCCCATGTCATGCAGCAAGAGGCATGCAAGTCACATGGGATGAATAAATCCCCCAGCATTCACTGCTGCTCATCAAAGTTCCTCCTCCCTCCCAGTGCACACTGTCAAAACAATTATTCTGCCTGGCCATGATGATGAGAACATTACCTTTACGTACACACAAACAGGCAGTCCTTCGAAGGCTCACTGGAGACTATACTGCTGTAGATTTTCTGTTGTTTTCTTACTCTCAAACCGAAATGTTGTGAGAAGCAAAAGATTTCCACTTAAAGGAATACACCAGATAGAAAGCACAGAGACAAAGAGGTACTGACTTGTGACCAAGGTGCTTGAGGAAGTAGCCCAGGACTTTGAGGGCTTGGACCCGGATACTCTCACTCTTGGAGGCCAGGAGCTTGCAGATCACCCTGTAACACAAACACACATTTAGCAAAAAATAAATAAAATAAAACAATCAAACAAAAAAAACAAGACTTTTCATATCCACAGTAAACATCCTCAAGGTTACAGTAAGCAACACATGTACTGACTGAAGCATTTTTCTCAAATGAGTGTACTCATACATAGAAAACATAAGAGTAAAAAAGAAGAAGAAAACATCACAGTGCTAACTAGCTCTATGGCAACAAAAGAAATCCCATAGCAACCAAAAAAACATCCATGTGTAGTTGTGCTTTTTAGGAATTACCAGCACTGTTTCAATCCATCTTTGGAAATTCAGGCTGCTTGGTTGAAGCTACCCTTTATAGATGCACTATCAGTATTATAACTGAACATCACATTTTTTGCTCATGACACAAATCAAATGAAAAAGACAGAAACCAAGAGTGTTATTTTTCACAATAAAATGCATTGTGTTTTATAAATTTCAAAGCCATGAGCTCTCTCCCTGCTTTTAAAATCTTCACTACTAAATTGAATTATTTTGAGTCTGTAAAACATATCAATAATAGGAAATGTGCATATATTTCAACTGCTTTGGGAATTAATTAATAATTATAGCTGTCAGGTATGCTTTGATTTATTTAATTTGTTTCTCAACTTATTTGTTCTATTAATACTACATAATTAGGTTTTTTGCATATTGTAATTAATATTGAATTGGATGTTATTAATCTGTTATTTAATCTGTTATGTGTGTATTGTTTATTTGCTGTGATAAAAAAATAAAAACATAACCAAACAAAGGTATTAGAATCATATTAAAAAAAAAATCATGGTGTTGCATCTTTAAATGTGTGCATGTGTGTGTAGGCAGTATTCACCTTATTCCATTTCTCTGGTCAAACGCAGGGATCATGGACGCCGGGTGTTCAGACATGAGAGCAACCAACAGCTGGAGCACATCATGGATATTCTCATCCTGCAGAGAAAAGAAAGCACAGTGGAACAGGTGAACAAAGGAGAAAGAGGAAATCCGATGGAACAGACAAATAGAGGGTTAAGAGGACAGAGAGTTGTTGGGGTGGACACGGAGGGGGTGGGGACTGCGGAGGAGCAGGTGCTATTTGAGAGCAAGAATAGATATAATTGTAACAGAGGAGTACATTCTGTTCAGTCCATTGTTGCGCCATTTTTCATGCTGTCACAGTGCTGAAGCTGACTCACACTCTCTCTCTCTCTCTCGTTTAAGTGGACCGTAACTCCAGTCCACAAATTATAATGCACATTTTGCCACCAGCACCACTGCACCTCTCTCACTATCTCTCTGTCTCCCTCTTTTGTCCTGTCTCGCAGTGCCCATGTTAACACCCAAGTTAGCATTTACCTCATGCATGGTCAATAGGTAGTTGAGAATGCTCTGCAGCTCGTCCTCCTTCACGCCCCGGTCCTGTGAAAACCAGACATGGCATCTTTCAGCAAAACATTCATGATCCATAGTTGTTTTTACATGTTATTAACTTCAAATGATTCATTAAAATCATTAATTCTGTCCTTGTTGTAGGAGGAAGAACCTCACACACGTATAAGTAAATGCAGGGGCAAGCACACAAAAACAAAAGCTACAGTCAGTCTGCTCATCTATAATATGATTCGCCACACACACAAACACATCTTAGATTCAGCCAGCCATCCCCAGGAGGGAGATAAAACATATAAAACAACACAGGAAATAATAGAAATAAGTGATTGCTATTGTCTTTCCCTGAAACTTAAATGTGATGAAAAAAATGCTTATCAGCGTTTTCCACTGTACCTTTAGTATGAGTTGTTTGAGGAAGAGCAGCATGAAGGCTCTGAGCGAGATGATCTCCTTCTGGGATGGCCGTGGTCCATCTAAACAAACACACACAAACAAAATAATAATTTCCTGTTAAAAAATCCATTCTTATACACGATAATGATCAACCAAATAAGTCTGTAGCTCAGTCTGAGTAAGCCCCACTGTTTACTGATATGAGATTTTATTAGGCTTCCTGGGGAGCAGAGAAAAACATGGGAACACACACACACCACCACTCCACCCACACAGAGTATGATGGAACTGTAAACTGTAAATCACTGTCATTAACTCCAGAGGCAATTTGGCAATCTGGATACTTTATAGTTGCACTAATCTGACTGATTACAGCAAAGAAATGGCAAATTACTAAAAAGATGATTGATGGTCCAAATGATCCAAACCAAACAACCAGTGTAATCCACTGTTTCTATACTAAAGCTTTGGCACTTGATCAGTTGTTTGCTTTGGTGAGCTACGAAGGCATAATCAAGTTAAAAACACAAAAGCATCTGACGCATAACGCAAACAATTTTTCATGTGAGTCTGATGTCACTGTTGCTTTCTAAAGGGTCTGATGTCTATTACCATTTTTGGGCATTTAGCTCCATTTTGCCATGATTCGTGACTGTTACAGACTTCCATTACCTTCAAGAGCCACAAAGAGCCATAGATTCATAAAATGTTGCTTTTTCCCCACTGTTGCACTTGGTCATTCTGACATTTGGCTGCATTTAGCAGAGGAACTGAAACTGTGGCACAGTAGCACTTTTTTTAGAGGAGAAATTACAACTCAGATGTTGGCATTGCATTCTCATTGATGTAGTTGTATTTCATTCTTTTTTGAGGTGTTTAATGTGTACGTCAGATACACTGGAAGCTTATGGCTCTGATGAATCGGCTCGAAAGGGCTGCCAAATAACTTACTAATGGAATATAGTGCCAAAGAGTCTAAAAGATGCATCGATTTAGATCAAAGCAAGAATGATATAAGAGCCACCCTTTAAAAATAAGAGTGTTTTGCCTTTAGTGGTCCCAGTGGTGATTTCAGCCAGCCAAAGCTGACTTTATCCCTTTCAGACTCATCCTTTATCTTCCCCAACTACTCTTCCGCAGATGTCATTATCAAACAAACACTCAATACACAATAAAACTCACAAGCTACCTGATCTCATCCAAATTCTAAATTCCCAACAGAGGTTTGTTTGCTTTTACGAGCCGCACTCCGCTGTGTCAGGATGTTTGGAATCATTTTATATGAGCTACAAACGGAGAATACTGCAAGTGCAAACAGTATTTATTGTAAGCTGAGTAAAATACACCTAATACACTCTGAACATTTAAACTGATATCTGACTTGTGGCTGCTTAGCCAGCGGAAGTAAGCTAAGGGAAACATAAAAGACTGCGGCTATGTAATAGGGAAGAAGATATGAAGCTTCTCCCTCCAATTCTTTGTTATGCTCTGCCGGTCTTGAATCACATGAGTACGTGTGTGCCTCAGTCTGTTCACCTGCTCTTCACAAAGCCAAAAACATGACACTGAAGTGATCCCTTGCGATCAATCATCCTTATCTGTCAAGCTGGTACATGTTGGCGGAATCGTGACACTCACCATCCATCACAATTGTGCATCAGCGATGTGTCAAACGAGTGCATAGGTGCTCCATGCGAGTGTGTGCAAGAGCAACCTTCCGTTTTAAGGGTCTTTTGTTAACAGAGGATTTGAATAAAGTTTACATTCATTTAAACCACTTCTCATTCACAGCTTTAATTATCATCTTTTGCTCTATAAAATTAATTTTCTTCCTCCTGCGCTCCTTTTCATCCTAATCTGACTCGCCGGATTCATCCAGTTGTTGTGAAAAACAAGTGAGTGGCTCTGTTCTGCTAGATAGCACCAACCTGTGAGGAGTCAAAGAGGTGTTTTTTTTCTTTGTAATGAGCCTAGGCAAGTATCATTTCTTTATGTTATAATAGATTACATGGCATAACGTAAAGAAGTAAAAACACATAATAATGATGCTACCACTGATGTTTTATAAAAAAAAAATGATGAAACTCAAGCACAAACCTTGTTGAGGTCATTCTTAATTTCTCTTAGCAACAATCTTGTTTCACCCATCCTTTCTATCATGTGTTTCCATTGTGTTATAATGTAGTAGCACAGTTCAAAAGCAATGCATGTTACTAGAAAAGACCTGAGGTGTTTTTATTAGGTACAGAAGCTCTCTCTTTTTGTGATCCTGAAAGCAATTTCCCAGCAGCACGTACCAGCAAAATGAACCAACATCAAATGAAGTTATTTGTAAAATAAATTGGAGGAGAAATATGCATTTCTTACCAATTTCAAAGCAAGTGCAAGGAAAAAATACACTAATACAAAAAAAAATATCTGCAACTTGGATTCAGCCTTATTACTTCAGACTGCAGCACAATTGAATTCAGTTTCGTCCGCAAAGCTCATTGTGTGTGTTTGAAATATCTGTCCATTATGATGCAAATTAATTCCATCAATGCATATCACATTCTTACAGTATAGTCAAATATATACAAACGCGCGTGCGTGCACAGACTTCCAAACCACAACATCCTTTAGCTTTGAAAGACCATTAAGTATGTGTCTGAGGCTAATTGCTCCCGTTATCAGCAGTTCTTTATGGGGCTAAATCCCAACAGTCAAACAGCAATATCACCAAACAGAAAGGAAGCCAGGCAGCCACTTGATTGGAAATTCCAAAAGCTCCCTTGGACCTGCCAATCAAATACGTCTGTTGCTATGGCAACATGGAATGCATGCTCAGAGTCAGCGGAGGGTCCAGGGCAGAAGGAAAGGTTGATTAAAGTGAAAGACCTGCGCTGACATTTCTGAAGCCCAGATGTTGGAGCCACAGCAGCCACGTTAACAATGATGACTGCTCAGTTACAAAGGCGGTGAAAATATGAAATCTGATTTGGCACCATGTTATGGAATAAGGAGTGTTTTATAACATGGACAAATCTTTTATGGTTGTACACTGCATCCACTAGAAGGAAAAAATGATGTGCACATATTTAGGTACAGAATAAAACATTAGATTCCTGTTGCACAGACTTATAGGCAACATGTTTTTCTTGTCCAGTTGTTTACAAGAAAAAAAGTATATGTGTTCCCTTTTTCCGCCTTAGTCACTCTCTAATACACAGACACATTTGCTGCCCATCCTTGCTCAAGAGCACCCACACATAGAATGATCATCTCACACCCACTAAATGCGTGTGTGTGTGCGCGCCAGTGTGGTATGAATTACAATGTTTGTCCTGTCATCATCTCTGTGTTGAAAAGAACATCAAATATGTGCATCCATATTTCATGCAATTTAATGAAGCTGTAATTATTGGACATTAAATGAGATGTTTCTGCACATTTCCATAAGCATTCAAAGCTATTAAACATTCAGTTAACTGCTCATTACTGCAATTATTGACTTTAGGTCTTCATGGGGTTATTTTCAGCCGAGAGCTAAAATAAACTAACAGAGTCTGACAATCTCTTAAAGCAGTAATGTTACAAATGAAAGCTCATATTTTCATGAAATATTTGAGAAACTGAACACCATTAAAAGCAAATCGTATTGCTTCATGTAAGTAAAGGTAGAATTGAAGCAAAAATTGCGCTACAAAAAACATGAAAATCATTTCAAGTATTGCTTTACATTACCTGTTACCCTGTAAAAACGAGAGCATCATGACTGGTCATGTTTTGCTGTTTTAGTGTGTAATAGTGAATGTCAGTGTCATTTTCATAGAAAGGAAACTCTTCTGCCGAGTAGCTAGCTAGAAATGACCTACTCTTCATTTTCATGACAGGGGTGAAAAGTACTTGTTAGCTGACACAGCTCCATGGGAGAAAGTCTGTTTTAAAAGCAATTAAGGAAGGACAGAAATCTTTAGCGAGTTCGTAAAGGTGACAATAATTGTGTGGCGTCAGAAATAATGTACATTTAGTTCCTATATATTACTGGTATTGACTTCTGTGGAGTTAAGATCCTCTTTAACACTCGCACATGGCATGACTGTGGCCAAGAAAATTAATATTTAAAGATGGAAAACTCACATGCTTTATATATTAATCAATAGAAGCCTTTATCCAGTAATGTCTTTGGCTTTAAAAAGGTCTGTTGCATCTGTAAATTGCACTAATGTAGAGACACAAGCTACCATTAAGAGAGCTGCTGATTTAATGAAATCCTATATCAAGTAGAGTCAGCTCAAGTGTTTTTGTATCATCAGATATCACATATTCAGTATCAGTCTTGATAGGTTTTATATATGTTCTGCCTGTATTTATCTGGGTTTCTTTGCTGTACTCCACTTTCCTCCCACAGCTCAAACATATATACAGGTCAGGTGAATGTATTTATATATTACAGCCTTGTGATGGAACAGCCTCCAGCCGTCTGTGTCCCTATACATGATAATCATAGAAGATGAATAAATGGATGATGTAAACACATATTCTATGTGTGCTAGAAATTGACATTATCACTACGTTTGTGGACAGATGCCTTGTTACAAAGATATCTAGCTTCAAACACACAGAGTAAGAAGGAGGCAGGGAATAATGTACAGAAGAGGACATGGAGCATACAAAATGAGAGAAGGCGAAGAGACAGAATAAAACCAGAGTAATGTACTGTATAGACGGACTATGGTGCCATGCAGTTTATGTAATGTACAATAGATGAGAGGTCAGGAATAGCGTCTTCAAATCTCTAGTGGTGTTCATTAGGAGTGTGGAGGGGACTCTCATTGCTCTTTGCTCTGTTTTTTTTTCTTCCCTCTTACCTTTTATGTGTGTTTGAGTGCAAATTGTGTGCATGTGTGAACATACCAAGACCTTTGGGGGTGATTCCACTGCACTCCAGCGGGTTGATGGCCCAGTAGTAGTACTTAAGAGTGTGCATCAGCTGTAGGACGGTGCCTACGCGGCGGATGGTGGTGTAGATGGTGGCGGTGCCGATGAACTCTGATGACAGGTAGGTGTAGAGGGAAAGCTGGACCTGTATATACATATATAGTACATATGAATGCGTGTATACACACACACACACACACACACACACACACACACACAGGTCAACGGACAAATACAAAACAGTCAAATGCCTGCTGGAGAGCAACAAATCATCTGTGTGGGTTTATGGTGTTCAAACAAAAAGGCAGTTTTATTGCAAGAAGGCAGCCACAGGGGGATGAGAAGAATCTTCCCTCCAGCAAACGCATCAATGTTTTCTGCTTTGTGTTATTTTTGATGTTTCTGCGCCTGAAGCCATCAAGCCCCATCTGAGGAGCTCCTTACACAGCGCTGACATTTAAATAGGGCGCTCTCCAATTGCTCATTTTCTCCTTCCCTCCCTCTGTTCCTTTTTTTCCTCTCCCCCTCTCACAATATCCCTCTAACCGATTCTCTCCATCGCCCCGGACAAAGATTCGACTCTGCTGCACCCTCGCAAATCTCTGAGCTCATTACAGTGACCACGACACTAAGGAGCAGCCTTAACGAGGTAGCTCTGTTTAAGCGGATGAAATTAGCGGAGCACCGTGGCCTGACCATACCACATCACAGCTCGTCTAGAACGGAGGGCGCGCTCAGCTGGCTGAAATGCCCTTCATTACATTACATTTCACACGTTGAACTGATGTGTTTATCTGGTGCGAGTTCAGCCGTAGGAAAAGCCTGAAATTCCTTGATCATAGAAGGCACAATAGTTTGGGTTGCACTGCTGCAACTGTAAGCTGTAATAAACATTCCTCTGACTCTGGAAGGATTATGTTTACCAAAAGAGCTTGGTTAAGAAAACAACGTCTTTATTTTCAGCTTGAGCAGGGGAGACATTATGAGAGATAGGAGATGATGTTCAGATTTCTATAAATGTTTCATTAAGTTCTGTATATGACCAAGACTATTGTTGCCAATAATGAGGGTGATGATAATACACTGAGAAGTGGAAAATAATAAACATCAGTGGGAGGCAGAATGGTACAGGGGAGCTAAAGATTAAAGGATTAAAAGATTTTTTTTTGTGTTGCTACTCATTACATTTATTATGCTCGCCTTGTTCTCATTATGAACTTTCTGAATTGCGGTTAAGTTTACTGGTAGTTCTTTACAATTTTCTGTATTGGCACTCAATCAAAGGGTAAAAAAAAAAAAAACCTGATAGGCAATCAGAAAGTCTAGCCAGTTTAAACTGTTTGGAGGTGACATGTCAACTGAGGTCGATGTGTTCATTTTGTGTTGGATTCTTTCTTTCAATTTCACACGTCTTAACTCCGGCATGCCCTGGAGACCGGTGCTGCTGCAACCAGGAGCCAATCACATCTCAGGGTCAGAGGGGAGAAGACAGGGAGTCAGGAAGTTCTGAAAATAATGGAGGGAAGAGCTGACTGGCCCCGCGGGAACGCCAGGAACACTCACATCTAGTTCAGAGTGAGAAGGAAAAAGACGAACTGCACATCTCTCTCTTGTCCTGGGGTCTTTTCAAATGTCACTTTTTCTCTTTGTATCCTTTGCTTGTGTGTTCTGTCCTTTCCCTGTGTGATGTGCCGTCTCCTCTTTCCATGTCCTGCAACCTCCCCTTTGTTGTATTTCTGTAAAGGGCAATGGCCACTAAGATGTCAGTCTCTTCTTTTTCTTCATTTTCTTCATTTTACGTCCTTTGCTTGTCTCAATTTTCCTAGTATTCAGAGAAAACCTCCTGTAAACTATAAGCAAGAAGCTATTGCTTTTTTCCCTTGTCATGTCTGTTCTGAGTCTATTATCCATTCGTTACTGCATCTATCATCCTCTCTTTTTTGCGGCAAGGTCATGGAAAAAAAAAAAAAGCACACACACACATTCAGTAGACACACACAAATAAACAGACCTTGGCAGGGGTGTGTATCCAGATGGCAGCGTTGAAGAGGACATGGTCACAGAGCTGTTTGAGGAGTGGCGCTCCATGAGGTAAACCATCCAGATACTTGGCGAAGGACAGGAACTGCTCCAGGACCGCCCTGGTGATGTGGACTCGTGACGACTGGACACAAGGTGGCAAATATCAGCAGGGATTTAACAAGACTGAATAATTATGTAAAATGACAAAGTCGTTTTCACTTTGAATTAAAACAGTGTCTTTGTACGGTATATCCGGCCAAACATATTAGTTGGCAGACAAAGGTGAAAACATTTTTTATCTTTCTCAGGTGTATTAGAACTGGGCAGGGACTCTCCAATAAAGCATCAATGAAGATCACTTTAATTCTACAGTAGATACGTAGTTGCCATGGTCGCTGATTGACATTTTAGTGCCACAGAAGACACACAAACAGACTGGCAGAAAGCAGCGTATAACAGTGATGTGGGTGCACTTTTGAAGTGAGTATAATTTTCTTCACACTAAATCCACAAACAATCAGGTTAGCAAATACCTACATAAAGCTTTATCTTAATTAGGTTAATAGGTTTTATTTAGGTTACTTTGTCAGGAGATGACAGATGTCTGCCTACAGCACAGCCATTGTAACCCTGTTTGCCAAACGTGTGAAGTCATTAATTTACACCAACAGTCAGGCCTGTGATGCTAGAAAATCTGTGTGGTATGAAGTAATCTCTATCTCTTCTTCGTTTTGCACATTTGTGGCAGAGCAGATGGGTCAAACATTGTAATATTTCAGGCTGTAGTTAGAAAAATACAAAACTAAACTAATAAATATTTTCTTTAAAGTAATAATCTTGAACATTTTCAGTCATTATCTATCACTGAATAAGGTAACACAGTGGTGAATGGCACACTGATGAAAGCACTTGCATTTGCAGGACAATTAATAGTCCTAGTTTCGGTGTCGCCATTCCCAGGTAAAATCACAAGCATCACTGTTGTCACTGTACTTCCATAACCATTATAAATTTGGTGGACTTATCAAATAGAGTCCGACCAATATATCAGTCAGCCAATATTATCGGCTGATATTGGCATATCACAGATATCAGTATTGATTCTTTTTCTTAATTCAAGTTTAATATTTAAATATGTTTTTTGTTCTGTGTTTTTTATTTATAGTTATTTGTAATTAGAATTTAGAATTCTCAGTGAAGTTTACTGTTTCAGTGCACTCATTTTCTACATATCTTTATCACAAGTGCTTGATAACCACATTTGAGGGATCATTGTATGTATATATTCAGCAGTTTTTTACTCCCTAATATCAGTATTGGTCATGATAAGATTCATTTCCCTTGCTCTTACAAATAAATATAACATGTATTACAAACTGTTCCGTGGGGAGGCCTTTTACTGACCTTCTCCAGCAGGTATCCAATCACCAGAAAGCCTTTCCCTCCCAACATTTGCTCCTGCATGGCCACTGAGCTCTTCAACAACTCCACCAGGAAAGCCAGCAGAGTAGCACTGCAACATACACATTGCACACATGTATCGTTATCAGAGTCCGTCGGTAAATGCTTGGACTGCAAGAATTTCGGCTCCCTTTTGAAAGAATTCTGCAAGTACTCCACTGTGAAAATCCACCTCACCTTTGCGTCACACCACACCACACACACACACACACACACACACACACACACACACACACACACACACACACACATTCACCTTCCCCATCATTTATTTTTAATGAGCAGTTGCATTTTCATTTCTTATCACAGTCTTCCTGATGATATTTGACACACTGTCATGATGCAGAGATGCTTCCTGATACTATATGAACTGTAACTGCATTAAGGTTCGTATGATAGAGTGCTATCGGGACAATCTTGGAGTGAGAAGAACTTTCTAAAAGCTACTCATCACTCTGGGAAAAAAACCACATAACTCTCCTTCCACTCACTCTTATATATCCTGCACTCTATAATCAGTCATTTCTAACCTGCAGCGTAATTGTCTAAGGTTAGTCTTTTGGATTGAAGATAATTCTGACACATGGGGGATTCATCTGTAACTAATGTCGCTCACAGTCCCCTTTTCACTTCTTTTCCTCTTTCTCTTGTTTGCCTCCAGGTCCATTCCAGGATCAGCTGCAGTGGATTCCAATCATTTTTGTAGCCCACTCACCAGACTGTGGTGTCCACGGAGCTGTCGTTGAGCTGCTTGTAGTCCAGCTGAGCAAAGAGAGGGAACAGAACCTGGATGCCTCCTATAGAGTGGATGGCACTGTGGATGGAGTGGGTAACAATGGCCTTCACATCCTGTGGGACCAAGATGAACTGTTAGTGTTAACAGAGACACATAGTATGTACATACGCAGTAAAAATTTGACTGTAGTTTGAACTTGAATACAGGACTTGATCCCTAGAGGATATAAAATATTAGGACCATACTTGTGAATGACACAACTGAGCATCGATTTAAGAATGGATGTACATAATGTTCTTGACCGATTAAAAAAACATTACATTTGATTTCAGCTGTAGTGTAATAGAGGATCTCAGAGAGAAACTTTCCATTTCCATATCACTGCAGATGCACCCATGTCCCCCCCCCCCCCCTTTGAAATATGTATTATAGTAATTGCTGAATGCCTGAATTTCTGGAGCATCTGTGGCACACTGTGTTGGAAATTCTTAGCAATCCTGATGAAATAGAAAGGTAAACCACATTAGCAAAGTAGGGCCCCAACAACCTTGAATGAAGGACACTTCAAAAGACAGTGTTAAATTAACATTGTGACCATCAATACGCTGGTGCTTACTGCATGGTATGGTAAAAGCTGTTTTCATGAGGTGCATTTTAGATTTTCCTTTCTTTAACTAACATCTGCATTATCATGTTGTGCTAATACTCGCATATACAGTCCACTGAGCAGAGTAAATACCAAACCTTTTTCACAAAGTCTATTGAGTGGGGTGTGAGTCAGCCTGTGACAAACCAGCCTGACAATCAGACTAAACTGCCACTTAATTTCCCTTCAATCTTTCATACTTGGATTGCTGAACAAATCAGAGATGTGGATGGTGATTCAGGCATCTGGCGCAAGGCTAGTGAGTAAGAGCCACTCAGAAGAATCCAGCCAGACTGACCTGTAGCATTAGCGCGTGCGGTGAGTGGACGAAGATGGAGGGGTTTTCCCTGGGCGACGACTCCAGGCAGAGCTGTGCATCTGTGGCCTTGGCGTTGTAGGTGAAGGAGATGGAGCTGGCCAGCTTGCCATCGTACAACACCTGCTTGTGGTGTTCAGCCAAGTGGATGTCGCTCTCTGACTTAAACTTGAAAGTGCTCTGCAGAGATGGAGAAAAAAAGAGGGTAGCGGTTAGGGATGTCAGAAGGTGTGTGAGAAAGACTTTGAATCAAAGGGACAAACGCCTTGTCTAGAAACAAAAAGGAGGTGTGAGGGCATTTGTGTCTGTGTGTATGAGTTCAACACCCAAAATGGAGTCTGCTTAATTGCAGCATGAGCCGTGTGTAAACAACACAGCATTAGCTTAATGAACACAGCGCTAACCCGGACACTAATTCAATTAGCCCAGAATAAAAGATAGAGAGGGGGAGCTGTTGTGTGGGAGAGACGCACTCAACACTCCAAATTTATCTTCTCCCTTTGTAGTCTATCAACAAAAAACACAAAAGAGTGGGGACACAGACTGACACAACTGTGTTAGTCAATTTTTCTCCATTAAGTTATATTATGTCCAGCAAATAACATAAATTTAGGTCTTCTCAAAAAGCTGCTTTATAAAATCTAAAATATCTTTATGACGGACTATTTTCTTTATTTCCATCCTTAACAAGGGCAAACTGGGGCAAATAGAAAGAATCGCACAGCATGTGAACAAGGACAGGTATTCTTTCTTCTCTGCTTCCTTTTGTCCATGCAGAAATTGCAGGAAGTGTAGTGTTTGTGTGTGTGTGTGTGCATCTATGTCTATATCTGTCTGTCTGCACAGGTCTGTGGGTCCATGTATCCTGCGGCACCGGCATACTGATGATGCCCCGCAGATGAAAGGCCAGCCAGTTGCTCTGCTACCCTTTTGCAGCAGCTCCAGAGGAGGGTTGCTCTCCCCTCCAAGCATCTGGGTCCCCAGGTGCCTTGCTCAGCCTGACTGCACAGGAAAGCCCCGGGCTACTCACAGACCTGCAGGCCTGTCTTGTTCTAAACCTTTTATCTGAGGTCTGCTGTAGAAAATGTGCCCTGAGCAGTTCTAGCCATGCAGCACAAAATTTCACACTGAAGCAAAGAGTGCCTTGCACAATGAAGACATCTGAGGGAAATAGCCCCTCTGCAATGTGTAACATCCTTCCTTATCTCGGTCCAAGGGCTGAATACAAATCTACTGTTGTCTACAGTACCACTCCCTTCACCATAACTTTCTCCTTCAACTGGAGATCAGAATCATTTTAGACACAAGTTTGCTTGTATAAACCTATAGGTGTTCATAGTAATTATATTAAAAAAACACTGAATGCTAATCTGCATTTGAAGCAAACTTGCACACATGACTACACACATTTTGCCAAAAAATCATTAATGGCAATAGTTATTAGTAATAATTACATGCTAGAATGGCATGTCTATTTTTATTTTACTTTAAACCATACTGCTTTAGTGAAAATGAGATGTGAAAATCGTATCTATCGAAGCAGCTTATCCATTAAAATTAACTCAGAAAACTGCCATGTGCAGGGATAATCAATCACAAACACAAATAAATTGCTCTTTAGTTTATTTTGAAGGTTAGTGGCCCCTCTGCGAAAAAGAAAAAAAAAACACTGAATAGCCTGAATGTGAAATTAATATACTTATTAACATGCACATTTTTTGCAATGTAAGCCCATTTATTGTGGTGCAGTTATGAAGTGTGTGCATATGTTTAAACGTACAGTAGGTGTGGGCATGTGAGCTTGTTTCCATGTTGCTGTTCTAAACGAGGGAGGAAGGGAGATAAAAGTGTAGAAGAGCTTTGCTGACTATTTAAAATAGAAAGGAATGTACAGTATGGAGGCTTTTGGAGGGTAGCAGGAGAAACATACAAGGAAAGTGAAAATGTTTACATAGAAGCTTTACACAGCTGCACTTGAACACGTATGTCCCTCACCTGATTACACAACCGCACATGGAGCAGAGAAAGCAACAACTCCCGCTTGTGTCACACCTGTCAGCTGCAGATACAACACTGCCCTGTGGTGATAACAGTGCGCACACACACACGCACACACATCCGCTCCATTCAGTTCAGCCTTGGCCGCCCTGTATCTCCTGCTAACTAAAGGTCAACCCTCCAAAATGGGTTTTCTAGCACATGTTAGAGTAAAACTTAAACCTTTATTTTGGCAAATGGTTTAGGTTAAGTAAATACCTTACAAATATACGCCTGGGTATAAGCACTTTTTAAAATTCCTTACATTGTGAAATATAAACTTGTGTTTATATATAAAATATGGCTACATTTAACAGAAGATGTTAAATTGGCAAATTAGCACTTGACAATTATCTATACTGGTAGTGAGGTTTGATACCCATCCCCATACAAATGTTTTTAGGGAGGTTTTCTCTAAAAGTGCAATATTAAAATGCAGAAAACAAAAAGACATTCATTAATACCATTATGAAACCTGACAAATACACACAGAATGCATGTGCACCCAAAAACACACACACACACAGAGGCAAACAATACAGGTGCCCTGATAGACTCGCATGGTTCATTAATTGCGTTGTGGCCAGATTGTTGGCAGTGCTCTGCAATGAGGACATCTGGACTCCTGATGAAAAGTGCGACCAGTGACACACTCGACAACATGTGAGTGACAGCACATACAGAGAACAAACACACACAGACACACACACAAAAAACCCAGAAAAAAACACTAGTATTTTCTTTCGACTTTAGCCTTTCACAGAAAAACAAGATGTTATGTTCCATCTTCTTCTGTCATTAGGAGAACATGGAAGCGCCGAACCACGCATGCACACAAACACACACACACATTCAGTACACGCAGCATGTCGGCCATCACGAGCCGTGCCGAGCGAGAAGACCTTGAACACCCTCACTGTGCTGAAGGCTTGTTTAGCAGAGCGGGCAGAGTGTCTGTCTGCTTCTTGCTCCTCATTACTGAACAGTAACACTGACAGTCGCTGAGTCCAAGAGGCTACATATAGCCACACACCAACACACACACACGCATATACTGTATAATATACGTATATAAAGTTCTCTTCCCCACCGATTAGGCAGTATCCCAGAAGCTTGTCATACACACATCATCATCTGTGTGAAGTCATGAGAACAAGGACCGGCCTATATTCGCATTATGACAGGAAGCTGTGTGACACAAGCTGAGTCCCAGTGGCGGTTCTCCTTTAGCCGACCGAAAAACCCGCATACTCATCATTACAATACCAGTGCCGAGGCCTGCGGCTTCGAAACAACTGAGCCATTTAATGGTCTCTTCTGGGCATCTAAGAAGCCCATTCTGCGCCATGCAGAGATGCAATCATCTGGCTGATCAGCCTCAGGAAACTGTGGGCTGTGATGGAGAGAGGAATCAGTATTCATGACAGAGAAACAGCAAAACCCCAAGTATCTGATCATTAGGAGGAAGATGTGAGGACTCTTTTCTATGTTTCTATATGTTATATTATGTCAGATAAGAGAGTTTGGGGGAAAGAGGATGAGAAAGGTGTGAACTGTCATATGCCAGTGCTCCTATATAAGGCAAAGCAATATGACTCATGCATAGTAGGTGTGCTCTACATGTTTCTCTGTCAGTATAATCTTAACAAGTCTTGCCAATTAAAGCAAATCTCTGATTCAATATATAGTATTTCTAAGGAGTTGTTGAAATACCAGCGGCTTCATGCACATCATCAGATATCCGTGTAGTCTCGTGGTGCTGAAATCTTGACACCTTCATAAACAAGCTGTAAGTGGCCAGAGGCGTGCAAGTCTGCCAAAACAAGCAGACAGCTGGCAAGGTTTTGCGGCACCTCTGTTGTCACCGTTAGCCAGGCCGAAAGGCAGAGATGGTGATTTCTAAAGCTATCAGTGCTCAACACCCAACATTGTGAAGCCTCATTAGAATAATTTTTATTAACAGAGGAACGCTAAGTACTGCGTCTAGACTCTGGGTTTAAAGACAAATAGACTCAAGGATACTTCCAAACTGCTGCACGTCATCAATTTGTTGTGCCCCAGGAGGTGTTTGGTGATGGTGTTGTCATTTACTTTTACGTTGTGCCCCTTTTATCTCAATCTGCTTCATCTATTTAAATGACGATTTCCCTCATTTCCAGCCTTGCATTTCTACACATTAGTGTGGAAACTTCACGAAAAGTTGGGAGTACAGGCAGTAAAAATTGGGTTGCGATTGCAGCCTCGGCCTTCGCTCACATCACAACATGTCTTGCGGCAGCACAACATTATGATCTACTGCTGAGATTTGGAATATCTGCTTCTCCGTACACAGAACTAGAAATGCATACAAGAGAGGTGATGTTCTGGCTAACAGGAAGAGAATTAATCAAAATGAAAAAAACGTTCCTGAACTTATTAGATTACCCCGATGAAGACAGCTCCCCCTGTCAAAAGCTTGGTTTTGGGCAATAAAATTTGTTTCATAAATTTTGCATCAAGGTTATGAGTGTGAGGCTGTGTTTTACATTTTGATTACCACTGCCTCTCCTGCACAGAATTTCTCTCTGTATACTTGTAGAACTCTTGAAAAGGGACACATACATGCAGCAATAACTACTTTTTAGATATTCTGAAGTGTTTCCAAGTCCCATATACCTTCACTGACAACAAAAACCTCAACATAAAAACCACAAGGGCACCCTGGCACCAATCTACAGGCTATTTTTTTGCGATTGACAGCACAAGAATGATTGATGGCCTCAACTATTTCTAGCTGACAAAGTGAACTGGCAAAGATGGCAGTAAGCAACACTGACAATGCAATCCTGAGGATGCCAGGATATTCCACCTGCCAAATAGTGCATGACACTGATGCACTGTAAAGCATGCAGAGAATATACAGTATGGTGCGTGATAAGATAAGTACGTGTATACCTTGTATCCTGGGCCAAGCTGGTGAATGGCAAAGATCTGAGCTGGGTTGAGAGCTTCACTGAATACGTAAATGGCTCCCAGCTGACCGCAAAACACCCTGTTAGCATCCGCTGTCTCTGATGAACCCAGGAAACACTTGTCATAGCTCTGAAAAAGAAGGTACACATGAAAAAAAAATATATGAAACATTTCATATATTTGCAAAGGGGATTTGCGAACACATGGAACCAACAAGATCCGGTTAAAGGAGTTAAAGGGGACGTATCAAGCACATCTCTGGGTCTGGAATATTTTTGCATGATTTACAGTTCAAGAAACTCCTCATTTATCCTACACTGGCTGAATATGTGGTCCCTCAACTCAGTCTCTGCCCCCCCCCCCCCCCCCTTCTGATTGGTTTGCTCCCAGAAAGTTCCCCCTCGGCAGACTTCCAGCAGCTCAGGAGACGACGTAAACAAGCAGTAGGATTTCACTTCTTTTTCATGTTCTTTATTCGAAATGGAAACTTCTAAAAAAAAAAAAACTAAAAAAAAAACATGTGGAGTGCACAATGCTAACAAGCAGTGGAATAACCTTAACAACAACCTTAGCAACAAAGGTTACCAACAGATGGCTGAATGCATGTGCAAATGATCTGATGTCATCACAAGGAGGAAATAGAGGTAAAGCTCCCCTTTAAGACTCATACCACATGTCCACTGTGTCCAATTTTGGCCTGTGAACCTTTGGTGCATGTCATATGCCCTTTCTTTACCCGTTTCCTCTCTCTCTGTACTTCCAACTCTTAAACTCTTAAAATAAAAGCAAAAATGGCTTTTGTTCATTTTCGCTCATTCACATTCATGGCATTCTGTATTAATGGGCACAGTGGATGGTGAAAAACAGATGAACCTTTGATAGCTGCTCTTTTCTAATCTTTTCTACTCTGTTACAACATTCCCACCTGCTATTATATTTTCTCTGTCCAATCGCCTTTCATCTACTCCATACCTCTGATACCCTTTATCACAATGAGATCTTTACTCTTCTGCTTTTTCAAAGTGATGAAATAAGTTTCTTTTTTCAGCTCTCAGGACAAAATAAGCCCAACACATTTAAGCATTGATGCTTTTTGAGACCCATACTTTCGCTTGTGTACTGTATGCTTCTTTTTTTTTTACAAGTCTTTACATGAACTACAAGACATTTTAACCCAAGGCCAAGAAATTTCTTACAGAGAATAACACCAGCCCTCTGTAACTGCAGCAAGAGCCAACCAGGAAGGAAGTGTAATGAAGTTTCTGCTGCCACTGAGAGGTCAAGCTACCTGTCCCCTGTTAAATGGAAAAGTTAGAAGTTGGAGTTTGGGCAAGCTGTGCTGGAACGGGGCCCAAGGGCAACTCTGTCCCGGCTGATGAATGCAGAGGGCAAACCTCAAATGTTTGCCAATATCACAAAAGGAGGGAAGCGTGAAGTAGAGCCAGACCGATACTGGATATCTGAGGCTGTTACAAAAGTTTGAGAGTTGTTTGGGAGTAAAATTGCTGATAACAACTTACAGTATGACTTTAAAAAATGGGAAAGATCCAATAAATTTAGCTTTTTTAAAAAACCAGAAGAAGTTTAATAATAAATTCAATATTCATAATCAACTCTGGGCCATCATGTTCAAAACCATTTCTTATTTACCTCATGTGTGTTTTCCCAAAATACTTAATGTAATAGTTTTTTCAATACAATGCCTCTGTAACAAGCCAGTAACGGTGCTCTTACGTCGTTGGTGTTGACGTGCCAGGCCATATCGCCATAGGAGACCAGTTGACCATTGACATAGCAGCGGATCTCAGAGTTTCTCCAACGGTTGTAGATGTGGACGATGCTGATCATGTACCACTGAAAAATACGACAAAAACAAACACACATTCAGAAAAGAGATGAAAAAATAAAACTCATTTATATGCAACAATTCACAAACTGGAGCTTATTTCCCCTTGAGCTCATTTATTTGACAGTGGGAGTTTCTGTTCAGAACTTCTGTGTTTTGTTGATTGGGAACTACAGTGTCTTTTACTTTTTCTGGTATTATTTGGTGTAAACAGTGTCATATTTTAATTGCTTTTATTTTCCTATTTTAATTGTTTGTTTTTTTTCCCTTTTTATTGTGTTTTTAAATGTTCTAATGCTTTTATTCACCTTATGTAAAGCACTTTGTACTGTCTCTGCATTTGAAAGGTGCTGTACAGATAAATTGCCTCCCTTATAGCTCAAATCCATTATACTGACAAGACTACTGTAAGGTAAACCTGATGGAGCCTGTGGTGGACGAAATGTGTTCTCACTGTGGTATTTGTTATTCTATCAACACAGACTATTTATAAGTGCATCCTTATAAATCCTTAAGATGTTCTTGTCTGGCTTGGTAAAGTTCAATGTTCCCTCTAATAATATTAGCTCTTTGTAGGAGGGTTAGCTAACATGGAAGATTACAGTGTGTTAAAATTCCTTCATGTGCCAGAACTCTCTTCCAAAGCTTTCCCTTTGCTCACCTTATTATGCCATTAATAGCGTGAATGTTTGTGTGTGTGTGTGTGTGTGTTGATTATAAAGCATCCTATACCTGGTGACAATACACACAGTTTCCCTGGAGAAAAGACTGAAATGGTGGCTGTGAGGGATGGTGGGGGCGACAAGCTAGAATTTTGCTGGTGTATGCATATCTGGTGAGTGGACAATACAACATGTGCATGAAAGAAGACACACAAACGAACATACACACAAACACACACGTGAATTAACACACAGTGGACAAAATGCTTTGAGACGTGGTGACTTCTAAATTGATCAAATGAAACCACTGGGAACTTTGTTAGGCAGTACAACGATTTTACTGGGTCAGCAAATACAGCAGAAGGCCATCTCATCAAGTGAATGTGCATGCGTGTGTGTGTGTGAGTGTGTGTGTGTGTGTGTGTGTGTGTGTGTGTGCATGTGCGCATGCAAGAGCGCATGTTTGTGCGCAGGACAGCAGCAAAGTGCTGACAGTGCGGTAGAGGGGCAGTGTGCAGGTCTTAATTGACAGACCTTATCTACACTCATCAACACTTCTAGTGAGTGCGAGGAGAGACAGAAAGAGAGAGCTGCATGCTGTCTCATCTAACAAGTGGCACAGGATTACCAAACTCTGCACTGGCTAAACATGATGTGTCTTTTCTCAAGTCTTACCTTACGAGGTTGGAAATCATATTTCACACAGTGCTGAAAGCCTTTTCCTTTCGACTTCAACGATGTCACGATGAGACAGTTTCCCACAAAGTGAGCGGAGTAACCGATTCCTTTGCTGGTGCGAAAACTGCGGGAGAATCAGAGAGAGTCAGAAATATTTCAGCCTTTTATCAATATAGCACTTCTTGATGAATTGTGCAAATTTGAGCATTCACTGAGGAGTTTCATTAGATTTTAGTGAAACGGAATGATTTGACATTTTTGAATGTATATCACAAAAAAAAAAAAAAATTTCTTAAGTAAAAGCAAAATGTTTTCTTTGCAGCAGCACCAGGTGTCCCAGATCACAGGTTTGTGGGGAAAAACTGCTAATCCCCCTCCTATTTTTCCCTCATAATATTTCTCTTACCGCTCTCATAAACTCGATGTAAAACCCAGCCTCACAGCTAAGCTTCTTCATGAAACAACATATTTAACTTCTATAATAAGCCTAAAAGGATCATACACATAGCGGGGCCAAGAAGCAGATATAAATCCCTCTCAAGTGAATCCCTGGTACATGTTAGGAGCACGTTATCATGGTCTTCAAGCAGCTGCGGAGGCCAGTATCAGACAGGCAGCTGGAGTAGCAGCTGTATCTGGGGGAGGATGATAAGACCTGGGCCAGCGGAGAGGAGGGCAGGCTCCCTCTCGCTCCTCACTTACCATGACAACCTGACAAATGGTTACTAAGGAAACAGGATTACATCCTGACACTTTTCATGATCAGAGCTCATCTCTACGATGGTATCCAGAGAATATAAGAATGCATGTCATCCTTCCTGTTAGACGATGAGCTCCGCACTTTTCTGTCAGTAATGAATCACAGTTTGACTTTGTGAGGGGGGGGACGTGCCACGAGGACGCCGGTACTTAGCCTCACAGAGTGAAGAGGTGGAGGGAAGAAGCCAAGCAGCGGAGTAAAAGAGTTCAATTAAATAAAAGGTCAGAGCTAATGAAGCTTCATGGTGGCTAACGGCTTGCACTTACAACACTAACGGTGAGGCCGGGACTGAACGACAAGCACAGGCATCCACCCAGCACACTCATAATGGAGTGCCATGACATTTACAGTTACGTTCTAATTCATTATCTATTTATCTATTAACTTCCTGTCTGTGTCATTCAGTCTGATGAGTTAAATGTTTATCATCTGCTGTGCTTCACGAAACAAACTCTTTGGAAAATTCTGAATAAAAAGTTGCAGAAAAGTTTTGAAGAATAGTCAGATGCCCATATGAACAAGGTTTTGCTAACTGTAATCATTCCTCCTGTTCATACTGGATGTTAAATGATCGCTTCCAATTGCACTTAAAATGTAAGGGATGGAGAACAAAATCTCCAGTCCTCTTTTGTGCAAAAAAGTATTTAAAAGTTAATCTGAAGCTAATATGAGGCTTCAGCAGTCCGAGTGAGTCAAATCAAGCAGATATCTTCAAGAATTACAGTCTCTCTATTAAAATAATTCCCTCTTTGTGTTTCCATAACAAAAAGAGGGAATTTGGCACTAAATGGGAGTAACTTTGAAAGATATCCACTTGATTCGACTAATTTGGAAAACCAAAGCTTAATATTAGCTTCAGATAAATATTTGAATACATTTTTGCACGGGAGGAGGGCTGTGGATTTTGTCCCCCATCACTTACATTGTAAGCTCATTAGAAAGGGAATCTATTAATTGCCAGTATGAATGGGAGGAATGATTACAGAAAGAAAAATCTGCTTCAATGTCCATTTGGGCATCTGAATATTGTTTTAAAAGAGATCCTTAACACTCTGAAGACTGAAAATCCTTTGAATTTTTATAGTGTAGAAACAATTGAATTAAAAAATTAGGATTTTAGTCAAATAAAACAAGCAGCTCTGAAAATTTGTTGATGCCTTTTTTCACTATTTTCTGATATTTGATATATTAAACTATGAATAGACTAATCCAAAAAAAATAATTGGCAGATTATGACAACCTTCCTAACAATCCTAACAGCCACCATGAAGAGAAACTGTGGTTACCTGTATGTGCTATAAATATTCAATCACCTTCCCTGTAAAGTGTTGACAGCTTATGTAGGAGATTATTCGACCTGAGCAGCAGTTTATTGAGTGCTTTCTCATGCTGTGTTTGCAGTGCGCTCTCCTTCAACCTGCGTCATTTATGTTCACTTCAGTTAGTCTCTTCTCACTTTAAGTAGAATGCCTTTTGACACCCGGAGTCAAAAAGCCTGAACTAGCTGTATCCAGCAGCCTGTCCTCAAAAGAAAAACGACAAGTCAAAAATTCAGCCTGCAAAAACAACTTATAGTTACATTTGAGTGACAGACGCCATTTAGCAGCCGAAGTAATTATGACGTGAAGTGATGCAGTTCGGATGACATCAATGTAAGGTGACAAATTTCCGTAATTGGAGGTGACAGGTTGGGTGGATGGCTAGATAGATAGACAACTAGATAGACAACTTTAAGTACGTCTGTTTAGACCTGGCATTAACATGCGTCTCATGAGTGATCACTTGTGATCGGATCTCACGTCCCCGCTCTATATGCAAATAAACACACACATCATTTCTGTTCACAAAGACCAAATTCTTTCGTTATTATCCAAGGGTCAGGTGTCCCAATGAGAGGGAGAGAGAGAGAGACAGAGAGAAAGAGTTATGTGCAGCGTTCTCCCTGCAACTGCATCTCTCCTTCGAGAGAAGTTGTGCGCATTTACGCATGAGACACAGCAACATAACTTCACTGATTATTTTGATATCAGACATGCCTGATAAATCCTGAGCTTATTATGTCGAGCAGCGCAGCAAAACTAAAAACTGTAGTTGTCAACTTGACAGGACAGAAGAAACTATTCAGTAATGCTTAGCTTCTGAAATATTTTTTTAGACAGAAACGAAAAAACAAGTTGATTTCTGGTTTTGGTTTAATTTCTATTCTAATAGGAAGGGGAATGGGGAAAAAACAGGAGAAAACGGGAGGTGGACTACGTTTTTAATTCACATGAAAAACAAAATGATTTGTTTATCCTGTTGTCAGACAAGTCGAACAGCTTTGGATGTTCGCTTCCCGTTTTCAACTACAAAACTCATGTTTCCAACCTGGAGTTGGGACAGTTTCTTAAAAACCATAACTACGATTGTCGTGGTGTATACTGTTGCCATGATGATGAAGGTTGCCTAACTTTACCGAGGTATAAACCGATACTCCTAAAAAATGCTCCTATGGGTTGGTCTGGAGTGCAGGATGTGTTGGTTCAGCTGTATGCTTCTGGTACATTCAGCTGTATGCTCCTTCTTCAGTTAGATTGATGGTGAGAGCAAGTTTACACAGTTATCAAGAAGTACATGTCACCCCTTACACAGAAGGTAAAATCTGCTGCATTACTACCGTCAGTGGAGAAACTGGTGTTTCTGCATCTCTTTACAAGCTTCAGTTCTCTGTGCAATAGAAACTAGAAAATGGAGAGTCTACAAAGAAAGCCTCCCTCTGTCATTCTGGAGGACTGATACAAAAACCCAATTTTAACCACTGATGTTTTTGATTCCTTTTTTCTTCTATTAAGCTCCTCCTAACTGCACTGGCAAAAATATCACCGTGATGTTTTGGGTCAACAAATCAGGCAAAGAAATGACAGATTCATGGCCATTAGAAATATTCTGACAGTACTGTCATTTCTTTCAAGTTTAGAAGAGGTACTTTAAGATGTTTTCCAGACCCAATAAAAGAATTTTATGATGTAATAGTTGAGATGAATGTTGTTCTACTTACCAGTAGAGGTATGGTTTGTCTTTATCCACATTGATGTTGTTGAGTGGATCCTGCCTGAACCAAGTGTTGATAGTGAATCCATTTTGGTAAGGCCATTTGGCAATTGGTGGCAATGCTATAGCCTGGGAGAGGATACACACACTATCAAAATAGTTCCTGTCAATGTTTATAGCAATCAATATGTTACTCAGTGACTCATTACCCCCTTTTTACCATTCAAGTCATTGCACTGGCAGAGCAAAGTGGCAATTAAGATGTGCTGACTGACTGCAAACAAGAATGCCGTGAGGGACTCTTTAGCAATTTAGGTGCACAGAGGATAAATTTGACTTATTTTTGTTAATTGGGCTCAGGTGTGTGTGTATTTATATATCTATATCGGTCAGTCTCACCGCTGCGCTGCGTCCTGGAAAGTTGAAGAAAGTATCAGGACCGTGTCTCTGAGGCATCTGGTTCAACACCGACAACAGCTTGATAGCATGTCTTGGCTAGAGGAGAGGAGAGAATAACTGTCATTTAGTATGTGACAGATGCTGCCTATCAGAGGCACAGGGGAGAGAATCAGTTAAAAAAAAAAAAAAACACAATGTGACATCACATCTCTACCACAATCCCACTGGATCAATAACTCTTCAATCACCTCCGCCCTCCCCCGACAACACCTCATCAATACCATGGCAACCCTTAATCGATCTGTCTCTGGAGAGGGTTGCTGGGGGAGGAGAAAATGGAAAAGACAGGGAAATAGAGGCAAGGTGGATGGGTTGGGATTTGTTATTGGAGGTACGAAGTCGGAACCGAAGGGATGGATGACGATTTTGCTGTGGACCACTGATCAGTGACCAGGGATTGTTGATGGTAGTTGTCCTGGAGCCTAAGTAGAGCAGAGATTGACGAGAGGGGATGAGGGCATATTGACTCAACTAGCAGACTCCAGCAGCTGTTAAGGTGTCACACAGTTTGAACACCCCGCTGCCTCGCTAACCCTACAGGGACGGCAGAGGAGAACGTTAAGCCTGACAAAACCATCCTAAATCTTCCCAGTTCACTTTTAATACATCCACTCTGAATGAATTAAAACCAGCAACTAGAAGCTGGACCAATCAGAAAACTACAAGGAGTAGTTAAGAAGAGTAGCACTGTAAACTGTGTTTGTACTAAGCACTCCTGACTCTCAACTGCTGATATAACCTTATTAACAGGTACTTAATGTAACCATGCCATTGTAACACTCAGTATAAATCAGCAACGACATGGCCTGTATTTGCCTACTTTCTTTCGTTTTTACCAATTTCATTGGACAATTTAGGTGAAATTGTGTGTTTATTGTACACTTTGGCACTATGTATTTTCAGTTTGAAACACTGAGGCAGTCAGGTGTAAGATGGGTTGAAGTTGATGTTTCAGTGAAGGAGAAAACATGTTAATCAAACCCTTTTTCATTCTCCTGCAGTTAAGTAAAAGTTATTCGGGCATACGCTCATTCAACAGCCACAAACAAAGCAAATGCCTCCATGATTGGTGAGAAATGCTGGCAGAAGGGACTGAGGACAACATGAGCCCTTGAGCAAGGCACTTAGCTGCTCAGTGGTTGAAGAAGATGGTGGCTATATGTACATTAAGTAGAGTGTGACAATATTGTAGGATTCACTGAGAGAAAAAACTCAAATTCACATCCTACTTCACGTGTTTCTCCTTCACAGCTGATTAGGCTGTTGCTGATTTCACCATGCTTCTATCACTCTAATAACAACAACATAGTCAAACCTCTGTTGTATTAATAATGTCAATTACAAGAAGAAAAAAAAAACGTGAGCTAAATTGCCCTTGTCTCAACATACATTTGCAAATCAATCCAAACGAAAGGTTTCCGCCAGTGTATTGCAAGCCTTAACTAAAATGTGTTATAGAAGTAGCATAGCTCCTTTAAGGCATAGCTCATAGCGAGTGTGCAGTCTAGAGAGAGAGAGAGTTTGTGTGACAGTGAGGCTGCAGTGACCAAGCAGAGTATGAAGTTAGCAGTATAGCTGTGCACGGTGTGTGTACAGTCTAGGCTATTTGTCAGCGAATATGTGTTACAACTCCTCAAGACTCAAGCCAAGTTCTCATGTTTTGCTTGCAAACCAACTGAAATGAAGGGGGTTAGCCGCAAAGCTAGCAACAACTTCAGCCTTGGCTCACTTGAAGTGGACTCCTTTAAGGTGGACCAGCTATTCTCATCTTAGTGACAATCTCAGCAACAACTTTTCTGGCAGAAACCCTGGATACACAAAAACACAAATACACACTCATCCTCTATTATTTAAGTCTATTAGCTCAACCATCACATTAACTGCCATCCGGACTAATGACAAATACAAACAAACTCATTGTGTATGATTAATTTTATATGAAATACATTTATCTCCCACAAATGTTTAATTGTACAATGCTGGCATATCAGAGCCAGTGATACATAAAATAAATCTTTAGCAGCAAATACTTCATATGAGTCTCTTTTGTTGTTAAAACACACTGACATAATAATCACCAATTTAGGCATTTTTCCACAGTTAATCAAGCATGAAATGGGGTTTTTACTATAAGTGTAAAATAATGAATTGTGCTATCAGAGGAATTAAAAAAGCTACTCAATCCAGTCAAGAACACCACCTCCAGTTAAACTCATAAAGTCAAACCAGTCAAACTAGAGGTGACAAACTTTTGGGGGGGTTTTTTGTTACATGTTCTTTGTCACTCTGCTGCCATCAAAGCCATAAAAAGGGGTTTAGATTGAACCTCCCTCTTTCATTGGGTATTGTCAATAACAATTACGGATGTAAGGCATGCTCACAATATGAAATTAAAAAAAAAAAATCATCACTTTACGTATACCAACATGTGTTTTTTCTTTTCCATTTTTTGCTATTCTTATGTTTGTTAACCTCCATAGCACCTATCATGTGCATGTGCCCTTTCAGCAAAATAACACTGTAGCCCTAACACAATACCTACTGATATACACACACACACACAAGTGTCCATCAGCTTACCCAGATGCCGTTGTCTCCCCTCAGCATGCTGAAGAGCAGCTTCAACTCCTTGACTGTGATGCTGTAACTGGCCATGACTCCCAGCATGTCCACCAGAAGGTCTGAGAAGACACACACAAAGTTGGAAAGTGAGCTCAAGAAACAGCACAAACCTGAATATGTGTGTGTGTGTGTGTGTGTGTGTTCTTTTAAGTGAGTTTGTGAGTCAGCATTTGGAAGGCCCTCAACTGACACTACTCTGATAAAATACGGCGAGGTCATCAGAAAGAGAAAGTTAGTATACTGTGTGAGTGTTGTGCAATTTATTATGCTGTGCAGTCAAAAATTGAAGTGTGTTCAGAGCTTCTCCATTGTATCGGAAATACACACAACCTTGAACACTGTGTATAGCATTACTTCATACAATGAATTTGTACAAGATAATGACGATATTGTTTCTTATTTGGTGTAGTTGTGGCTTAGTTACTATTTATACTTAAGCTCATTTATACTCAGAAATTATAGTTTACTGAATAATTATCTGTTTAAATATTTGAGTGTGAATTCTGACATGTTTTTCCCTCATCTATCAGCTGTAAAGGTGGAGTGTTGCCTTGGTTAATGTCCAGAAAAATGTCATCTCAGATGTGTAGGTTCAAAGATTTAGATCCAACAAAGACTCAAGGACAGGGATAAAAGTGCACAAAAAACAAGATAATATTATATTATTGTTTTATTATTACCAACATCTTAATGTGTAAGAAGCATTTTCTTCAGCTGATGTGAGGTTAGACACTAGATGTTTAGTTGTGTATAATACTCTCAGCTATTCGCTAAACAAATACTTCTAATACTGAAAAGTGTAAGAGATTTGTCAGTGGTCTCAATAGATCTTATTTTAAAACGTTCTTTTAGAAAATGGTATAGAAAATCATCATGTGAGCTTGATCAAATAGATTGATAAACTAAAAAAAATACTAAAAAATTGTATGTCCAGATTACATCCAAAACTGAAAATATGTTATATAAAATGTACTTTATCTTTCTTTCTTTTATCTTCACTTTTTAACAGGCAGTCTAACACCCTGTAAAAACCTGTCAACAACATTACTAAGACTGCAAAAGAGCTCTTATTTAATGACTACATGTCATGAAACTGACAAAAACAAGGCTTCAAACACATTTCCCTATGAATATTTAATCAGATAATTAAAAGGCACATTGTGTTAGAAGGCATTTGTTTGGTCAAAATGACCTTCCTGCCTCACTGACTTTCACTTCACACAGCCACAACAGATCAGTGAGGATATGGCAGAGGTACAGCACAGTGAGCCAATCTGCTTACAAAGGCTCTTCTCTCCCATTAGGCCTGCTAGATATGAATAGAGTGTTCCCACAATATTTCATTAGCCAGAGCCCAGCGATAGGGAATAAAGCAGAAGGCTAGCTCGCTGAGGTGCCTGGTATGAGAGGAAAAACGCGATACGCATTGTCCTAGATTCAAAACCCCTAAGCTCTGGTTTTTTGCATGATCAATCCATGTAGGTCATTTTAAATAGTTTTTTCAAAAATCATGGTTAGAATCAGGGTTCAAAAAGGGAATTGGCATTAAATTGATTTAAGCGCTGTATACTCTGCTGTGGTGAGCAGTAATAAGTCATAGAAGTTATAAAACACATTATCCTGCAGCGGTAGGGAGGACAGAGAGGACACTGGGGGGGGGGGGGGGGGGGTTGCACACTCCGAGGCATCGTTAAAGGTAAACCAAGGTCAATATGATCATGTAAAGAGATGGCTGTGTACGTGCTGTTTTGCTAATCAAGAGCCTGTACACACGCAGCATACACACACACACACACACACACACACACACGCACAAGCACACACAAGCATACTGAGGTCATTGCTCTGCTTGCGCTGCACCAGTGCTGGTGGATTGTTGGAAGTCTGACTGCAGGGCAAATACACCTGCGCACATGAAATAGTTCTGTTGTGAACAAAAAGTCTGAGGTGAGTAAAAGACATCAACTGCTGGTTCTGAATTTTAGCAAATAATCCAACCTGAAGTTCTTTTTAAAAAAAAAAAAAAAGCTTATATTGTGATTGACAGTGTTCTCAGGAAATTTTATGATTTGGGGCTATGGTTATATTCCTAAAGATAAATGTCCCAATGTGTTGTAAGCTCCTATAGAGTTAAATGTCAGAAATGTCATCATCCATCTAAAATATCAAGTTCAACAAACAAGAAGGTGATTTCTCCATTAGAAGAACACATGCTATGTTTTAAACATAACAAGTGGCTTTCGCTTCTTTCTTTCTATGGTATTACTTTTGGGGTTTTTTTATACAACTACACACACAACCCATTGCTGGATGCAAGAGTTTAGGCTCTTTACTTGTGAGTTGAGGATAAATGGGACAAGCAAAAATGTTCTTCTTTCTGCTTCTTCTCCTTTAAATTTGACAGTGTTTAGTGTAAAAATCAGTCTTTCTGTGTGTCTATGCTTTCAGTTGTTTTCACTTCTGACACACAAGTGATGAGTTAAGTTTTTGATTCACATAGACATGTGTTTTTGTCGTGTGTCTTTATGCGTATCACTAGGTCCTCACGAATGCACAGTTAACCCTCTGTCTGTCTGTCTGTCTGTCACTCACCTGCGATCATGTCGTCCACGCTGCTCATTTTGAGCAGCACCTGCTGGATGAGGCCGACCTCTGTGCTGGTCTGTAGGTTGCGTACGCTCTTGCGGAGGATGGCGGTGAACATGCTCCAGATCTCAGCCTGGCACGTCACCTCGCAGTGGGACAGCAGCTCCACCATGCAGCCGATGCTCTCCGCCTCCTGGATGATGAAGTTCATCTCCAGGTCAAACTCGCCGCCCACCAGCTGGAGGAGGGAGGAGGGGCATGGTTTGGGAGGTAAGAAAAGGGCAGGGAACCGATGTTAAGGAAGGCGGATAGTGGAAGTGTTAGGTTGGGTGGGTGGGGGGGTGGGGGATGGGTGAGGTGGGGGAGCAAATGGGAGGGAGGAAAAAAAAAAGAGAACAAAAAGAGAGAATGATTTAGTGAAGCATTTAACCTTTTGTCTGTAGGAGAGGTAAGCCTGGCTTCTGATGGATGCTGATTGTGGTTAGGAAAGCATTTCTTTTGCTGGAGGCCGCACATACTGCAACAAATAAACGTCCTTTATCTGTGCACGCACACACACACACACAATCCCATCGTCTCTCTCTCTCGCTCTCATATATATATGAGGAGAACAGCACCCTTCTCTGTGAACCACAATTACTCGCAAAATACAGCATAAAAATATCCCCCTCTACTGCCTCAGATACACACAAAACCATGCGCACACACAGTGACACCCCCCCCCCCCCCCCCACACACACACACACACACACACATACACATGATTAATACATATTTCATTCCCTGTCCTCTCAGATAGCATTAGTCAGAGGATACCATATTTTAAAAATCAAGTACGAATGTTCTGTCTCATAATGGCTGATGCACTATAATTACTTATGAAAAGTGTAGCCTTCATATGCCTGACACACACACTTGCACTCTCACTCATGCATCACATGAACATGAGAATACCCACGCAGTTCATCCTCAACATACTACGCTATCCAGGAAGTGGTAGCTATGGCAACCAACAAGCTAAAAGCACCATTGAGGTTATTAACTCAGATGGAACAGAAATTTTCAATAGATTATGGGAGACCAGAGATTACAAGCACAAATAGAAAAGGATGAAGATGAGTGCGACTGTCGTCTTTGAGAATGAAAACACTGGATAAATCAAGTATGTTTCTCAATGGGATGAATAAAAGAAAGAGTAGTAGCCTGCTATCTGCATTCTGAAGAGTGCGATATCTATTAGGGGAATGACAGAAAGTGTTGGTTGCCATGAATAACAGGGTCAGGGTCTTTTTGCATCCGGTCAAAAATGAAAACAAACTGGGCTGAAGAAAGGACTTTTTCTCAATAATTCAACAACCTCTAAACCAAATAATGATTCTGAGCAGGGCTGGGAATGATTGAATTCACTGTTATCGTCTGGCTGCCTCCAGTAAAATTATGTCGATGATGAGATGATCAAGTTGATCATTCCAAGCAAGTTGCAATAAATAATAAAAACACAAAAAAAATTTAACATGCGTGTAGTTTTTTATGAACAGTGGAACACTTAAATAGGCTTGAACATCAATTTGTAAGTACGACTGAGCAAACTCCCTCCACTCCACAGTTAATAGGTAGACATGGGGCACATCTCAAGTCTCTTAACTGGATCCACGTTTCCCTCATTTGTGTCTTTTCCATTCTGATGCGTGTAGAGACGCAAGGAAACCATGTGAGGAGAGAGGAAACGAGGAAATATGTTTTTTAGAGAAAATGAGACTTCCTTTCCTCTAAAGCATCATGTGAAGCGACATCCGTTTCTGATTATGGCGGCAGCTGATCACAGCTGGATCAGCTGTCAGTCGGCTTTAACAGCTGGAGCGACTTTTGATGGAGTTTGTGTCTGCACACATGTGCACTGAGCTAATTCTAATAAAGGCTCACAATTATCACTGCCAGAGCAGCTGTGTTTTCTCTCTGTTACCTGTTTAGCAAACACCTGCGCATGAATAAAAACCTGTATTCTGTATAAGACTGTGTACTGTGTCCTGCTCAGAGACACACAAACCACTTCTACTGGCAGAATGTGTTTATAATATTTTTTTATTATTTGCATCTGTATTTGTTAATATTCTGATTGTGAATTCATTGTTTAATAACCCAGAATATGCTCAGGGTGAACACTGGAAATGATTCACTGGGCTAAAATGTTTCAAATCTTCAGATGTGACTGAATAGAAATGACAATAAATGATGTAAAATATAAATGTGTTTAAAATGTGTTTTTAGCTGACGGACTTTAATGTTATTCATAGTAACAGTTAATGGGGGAAATAACTGATCATGAACAGATGATCTTTTTAATAAATGAAGAAATTGGTTTATGGTTCTTTTGTTGATCAGACCAACAATTAACAGATGTTTGACTAGTTGGTGAATCAGAAAACAAATAAAATATCAAACTTGAGATTTGAGTTTAATCTGTTATCCGTCTTCACTCTGGTATAACTGCAGTGATGTTGTGATGTATCAGATCAGTCCAATCAGCTGCAGCATCCGATCAATAAGTGCTTTCCAATAAGGGGGCGTGTCAGCTGGTAAAAGACTTCCATGAAGGCTGCTATTGTGTGTCCTTGCTCCCCAGAGTGGGAATAAGAGCTTTGAGACAGCTTTCAAAATGGTGGACCATTTACACATCTATAACTATATCTAGATAATCATATCTAGATCATATCTAGATACAGACTAGGTGTGCGCAAAAAAATCGATTCACATGAGAATCGCGATTCTCTCCCTGCCGATTCAGAATCGATTAAAAAATTTCAAGAATTGATTCACATTTTTAAGTTTAGCCACAACTCTGTTTTCCATATTTCCTGACATGAGTTAGCTCGCTAAATCCCATAGGTGGCACAATGATGCAGAGTGCTGCTGGTCAAATAGTATATAGTGGGTTTTGGGTGCTTTTTTTGCTTGAACTGTCTGCTACGTGTGAAACAACACTGATCACAGCTGTGAGAATGAACCAAACAGTAAAACTGTTCATACAACTAAAAATGAGCTGAAAGACTGAAACGCTTTGTGGAGCTGAAGGGAACTACAGTTGGGTAATAATATGGAAAAAATTGGATTTTAATAATCTTTCTTTAATAATATTTTGTCAATTTTATAATTATATATGTGATTTTGTCCTTATCATAATATGCACAGTATATACAGAAAAATAAAAACGAATATCCAGAAAGAAAACTGAACCCAATCCTGATTCATGCTGTAGCACCTCGCAAAGAAACAAAGAAGACAGGGTGCAATGGTTCGTCTCTCCTACGCTGCCATATACAATATTGACATATAATGGAACATTAGCTGCTGCAATCATTAGCAACAGAAACATTCATTATATGTTGTTGGCCTATCAACAGACTTGGTCTCAGCCCCAGTGAGGCCTTTAACATTAAGGGTTAGATCTTCTAAGCCTCGGCTGCTGTCTTTCCTTAAGGTTCGCTGATGTCACCTTGTGATCAATCAGGTTTTAGACTTTGAGCTTGGTCAACAACAACAAGTCCACAATATCTGTGGCCTTCTACCTTCTTCTTATTTCTTTTGTCTCATCGACCGACTTGCTGCCTCTCGTTTCTCACTCTCATTCCCTCTTTCCTCTCTCTCTCAGTGCTGTGAAGTGATCTGTTGCACTCTGCCACTGCATTAGCACAGATTAGAGAGGACCACTGAACGAGGAATGGAATAAAAGGAGGAAGAATTAATTCATCCTACATCGAATTTTCCCCTCTCCTCTGAGGTTCCCAATTATAGCGCTCACGGGGGACTGCTGTGTCCTACAACATCTATACAAACCTGCCAGTCTGAAGATGCTCGATATACCGCGCAACAGAAGCTTAAAGGGAGACGGCGCAGATAGTCTTTGTAGGAACTCGCACGCAGATGCACAGCAACTTGAACACGGAACCGCACACATCCCCAGGGCATACCTACATGTGTAGAGCGCAGGCATAATCTCTCTCTGCTTACACTTCCCACCAGTGTACAGAACACCACAGCGAGATGAGAGGGGGTGATGCAAACAATGGTAACAAATTGGGTCTCGTGACCAACAATACAGAGAAAAGGGAGGGGGAGGAAAAAAAAAAAGAGGCAAGTATTAATATTGTAATAATTATATCTCTCCTCCACCAGAAGCAACATCTGGAGAGGCAACTAAAACCTGGGCGGCGCTGCCAGGAGTAGCCTGGACCAAGAACATGAGGGAACACGCAGAGGGAAGGGCAGAGGGAAGAAGACAGAGAGAGATGGAAATATAAAAAGGGAGGATGGAAGGATGTGGGAGGGAATAGTCTTCAAAATGAAAACGCTCACATCAATTATATGCTTTCCATTTCATTTGGCTTCCATAAAATTGATAAATGCTTGAGCATTTCCACGCCCATAATTTGCTCGAGTGTAGCTTTTAATTGATGTATGAATAAACATGCTGCCTAGATGGCAATAAGGCTGATCACAAAACAGCAAACTCAAGAACCATCACGGTCGCCACCACATACAAGGACAAAGAATAATGAATTAGTTTTAAGAGGGAACATGCTTCTTTAGCATAACCTTCATTCTTTCTCTTCACCCTGCATGTCCGCGATGTCAGCTCCCACCCTTCGTCTTTGCGTCAGAATCCTACTGGAAAACCTCTCAACAGGGGACGTGTAATCACATCAGTGAGCACGCACAACAGGCCTTTACTACCCCGACATGTACCCTGATGGTTAAAGGACACACACAAACACACACACACACATTATGCCACCCGCTGCAGGGAAAAAAGAAGGGGGGGGGGGGACTTGGCAGTGCCACCCGCTCTCTCCTCTGAGGCAATGTGAGCACTGACCTCACTGTCTTCTTGGCAACTGGTTGAAGATGTTTGTTTTGGCAGCATCATGACAATGATTGCTCCCCAACCATCCTGCTCATGTCTGTGTGTTCCATTCACAAAAAAAAAAAAAAAAACTGCTGGTGACTCAAACAACCTGTCGTCAAGCAGTTGCTAAGGAAGTGACAACCTCTTCCCCGCAATCAACATCCACAGGGTTTTATGAGCATTTGACAGGTAAACACTTGAGACAGTGTTGTGTTTATGCTGGTGCGTATAAATGTGTGTCTGCATGTTATGTGCCTACTGCATATGAAATACGCTCACACTGGAAATAAACAAAACACATTCAAGGTCTGCAGAATATTGAAATCAAATATTCAACCGTCGGTTATGACTAGAAAGAAAATTTCCTGCTTCAGACCAATGAGTATGTTTTGTTTAACCTTGAAACACTTTTCAGAAGCAGAAATGTAAAAATATCTCCCACTGGACTTATAACTGATGACTAATCTTCACATTGTCGATTATTTATGGACTTGAGAGAAGTCTGTCTGCCAGATAACACGCGTTCTCACCTTTTTCACCCTGAATCAGCTCTATGCTTTATGTTTTACATTTCCTCCCTGTTCCTCCATTTCTAATTCTGTCCTGACCATTCAGGCCCTGAAGGAGGCTGGCATTCAGCTTGGCATCGTTGGGGGGGAGAAGCGGGAGGGGGCTGACTGCCAGGACCGTTTCACACCACAAAGAGCTTATATGAGCAGGCACCTCAACCAGCCAAAACCAGCTCTCATAAGAGGTTGGTAAAACAAACACTGCCTCTGTCCGTCTGACCCTTTCTCACCAGCCTCGCTGCCCAGAAACGGTCCTGAGTTGCTCAGAGAGCAATAATGCAGGCCTTTTTTCACAGAAGACAATTTTGACAGCAGGAAAAGTACGTTTGTATATAATAAAAATGATAATGGCTAAGTTATATATAGCTGCTTCGCTTTTCAAGTGCTATTATGCCTATTATACAACATCATTACCTACTGGGATACCTGAATAGAACAGAGGCATCGTTAGTTATTATTATTATCATTATCAATAACACCTGTGCTTTACCTACTATGACAAGTCAAAATGTCTGCTGGGAAAAATGAAAATTCTACATTTTGTTAGCCTGATAAGTCTCCCAAATAACAAAATAGCTAATTTGTCATTGCTTTCAAAAATGACCCATACAACTGTTACAAAACTGCTTTTATAATCTGCCACCTCAAACGTATTTAAGGTTTAGGCAACTGAAACTAATTGGTTAATGTTAGGTAAACTGTTGGCCGATGATGAGTCTTCTCCCTAAGGGGTTTCTGCAGCTCTATAGAGCACCGATGTCACGCTCCTTCTGCTTTTGCTTCTGGAAGAGGACAGCCATTATCTGTATGACCACAGGATGCCGCTTGTCAGGAAAACATAAACACTGGTCATTTAGAGCGCTTGAATGAATATCCACTGCTTTCATTTTCTAGTCGAGGACATTCTCTGTTATCCTGTAGGGCTGAATAAGTAGAGCAATTCACTGGGCCTGTTAGAGATGAGTCCCCTCAGGTCTGCCAATAGTAAAAACACAGCCATGTAGATGTATTTTTGCAAATGCTCATGTTTATTTTTTGTGATGAAGAATAGCTGAGAGAGGCTGTTCACTGGGTAACTTGTCAAGTTATATAAACATTTTAAACCTTTGAAAAAAAAAAGAAAAAATTCAGGCGGCTTTTAAAAGTTCTCCTTTGTGAGTTTTGCGTAATCCAGTGTGATAATCCATCTGAGAGACTAAAGAACTAGAACATACAAGAACCCTGAAACAGCCATTATTCTTGTTATCATTTACACCTGTGCTTCTTCCATCTGTGACACATCGTAATGTTTTACATAAACATTCTTGGTTTTCTAGAACATATGAAGAGGGAAAAAGGCCATCGATGCGCTCACATTTCAAAATGACCCAGCAATTTATCAATTTTTTTTTTTTTTGTTGCTTTCATTCTAATTTCATCACTCAAACACCGCTTTTGTAGGTGTGTTCAGAAAAGCTGCAGCTACATAAATTAAAATTATTATTATTTGATTGAAAATGATCTCATCCTGACCCATTATGAAGTGCTGCGATGGCACATCAAACAAGCCATTACCCGGGCTGATTACTATGAATGACTGTTGAATATTGGATGACTATCAAGGCTGAAGCTGGCAATAGAGGCACCTGTTGCTCATTACGGCCATCAGAGATGACAGGTCAGAAAGGCGAGTGGATGGTCAATAGCCGCCTCCTCTGCGCATTCAATTGAGCCTTTGGAGCTAGCATCATCAATATGCAACTTCAAAGCCCCCGGGAGTGCACTGGAGAGGTGTGAGCATGTGTATGTGTTTGTTTTCTGCTTGTGTGTGTGGCTCATTACTCATTTAGGTCCCCTGAGTGAGCCGCAGCTATTCAGTCCCTTTGTGCGTGGAGCAGGAGAGGAGACGAGAGGCCCATCTAGACATGAGATCACAGATTATACACTTAACGCTTCACAAAGAGGGCTCAACAGAGCTCAGGAGAGCAAAATTGTAGGAGAGTGAGAGGGGAAAAAAAAGGGAGCAGGAGAGCGACCCGAAAGGGGAGAAAAACAAACAAGAGAATAAACGGTGTGAACTGCAGAGGGGGCAGGAAGAAGGTTGGACAGAGGAGAAAACGTTGATGAGAAAGTGTCTGTGTGTGTGTGTGTTTGAGAGAGCGAATAGGATTGACAAAGCGAAGTAGAAAATGAGGGCTGAACGCTATCGTGCTTTCTTATCAGGACGGCAGAGCGATTTTATTGCCCACAGCCTTACAATGAGCAGTGGAGGGTTTAGCGCGCTGATGATGACCATAGCAAATCTCTAAAAAGAAATGGATTACACTGAAGCTAAACTGGCCACTAAACACTCAATAATACAAACTCTGCATGACCTCATTTTTGTTAAACAGCATCGATAAGAACAGCAGTTAACTTCATCACTGGCTCAGATTTATATTCAGGATAAACTTCTCTTATTCTTGGCTCTCCAAAACTTTAGGTTGAGCTTTAAAAAGGAGGGTGACGAGAATATTTAGAGCAAAATAATATGCTTGGGTTTTGGATCAACAGACAATGAACAGGCTTAATTGGTACTCTGGGTTAGTAACCAGAGTTACAATGAAAAAGGCAGTGTAGGTGTCTCTTCCTCTATGAGCGTGATCAACAATGACATGTTGACTAACTCCCCCGAGACACAGAAGGAGGAGGAGGGGGGAGGAGTCCACCCGGACTGCATTTCCCATGCACCTTTGAACCAGTGTCCGCACAGATGGTAGATGGGATGAAACACAGCCCCCCCACTCATATTCAGAGCAACAACGACTTCACAATCACGCAGTCATCACACATACACGCGCATAAGTCAGCAAAATAAAGGTACCAGCCGTGAGTGTATGGAATATCTAAGAGCTGTTATGCATGAAGTGTGGAGCTTAGACTTTCAAAAAGTCAAGTACACTGCAGAAATCACAGCAGAGCAGCTTTAGCAAATATACAGTGGAGAGCAAAGTTTCATCTCACACACACACACACACACACACACATCAGACACAGCAAAAATACACCAGTGATTACATAAATCCACACTGGGGGATATAAGGGTTGGTTTAGGCCAGCACAAACCAGGAAGGTTTTTGTGTGTGCGTGCAAATGTGTTTGAGTGTTGTGTGGTAGCAGTGAGGACTAATAACAGGTAAAAAAAAAAAATCAGAACTTTATAAGTAATGTTTGATGTCGACTGCAAATCTTTCTCGCCACCATAAAAAATGCAAAAGGGCAGAGAGTAGTGTTTCAAGCTTATGTAGCATTACAGGAGAACACATACTGCATGCTAACTTAGTTACATTACACATGGATGATGTATTAGTTAGATTCCATTATAAATACCATTTCTGAACCATGTTCAAATGTTTATGAGTGACTGAATCTACTGTAGATTTTATAATAATGTGGGTGAATGTGTCATCTCAATTCCCTCTGTCATACACTCTATCTATCCTGTGATGTCACTATAGTAGCATAGAGTGTAGCATAGACACATGTGCAGTCTGGGTATCTGGACAGTGTTTGAATCTTGAGTCTGTCTGTCATACACTGTGAAGTAGGGTTGGGCGATATGGAACAAAATCCTATCACAATATTTCACATCAGTCAATATCGATAGTCGATATATTATAATATAAATCAAGTTTGTCAAGTTTAAAGGCTCATTTTTACTCCTATTTGAGATGTCAAGATATCACATTAATATTGGTTTAAATATTATTTATTTTCTGTCAGAAGTTAAACATATCAAATGTGCTAAAGAGCATTGTGGAACTGTATTTCTAATAAATAATAAAAAAAAACAATATTCTTTTAAAAATCTGAGTGAATTTTAACTTGCTATGCTGTTAATTATAGAAACTGTGGACAAAACACACAGTGGGGATGCAACATCAGCCGATCCATCTAAACTATCAAACTAATTTTACATTAACGTTACTGTAATGTAGGCTAAAGCAGCAACAGATTAAATTTCACATGTAAATGGCAGTACAGTTGTACAGTTACACTGCAAGTATTACTGAAAGCCTGTTATGCATTCATAGAATTTATCTGTGGTAATTACATTTGTGCACAAAAATTAATGAATGTTTCCCCCCCTGAAACAGTAAATGTGTTTAACTTTTCCTTTATATATTTGTAGTGACTAACTGGGAAATAACAACATCATTGTCTCTGGAGATATGAAAGATACACAAAGGGACTATCAGACTTTTTAAAAATGTATTAATGTTCCATGGAAATAAATTAAACTTCCTGTCCAAACCAGTTTTTATTTAAATAAAATAAATAACACAAATTTCAAACATATAGGTAGACTTCATCATCTATAATACTACATATACATATATTATTATTATATCAAAATTACCTTTGGTTGCATTTCTTTCTTTGTGAACATCTTCTCCTTTTGCATTCTTATGTTTATAAGCTGCTTGTTTTTTAGCAACAGTCCCTGTAAATATACATGTTACAATCAAATAAACAGATCTACTGTGTTCTAGGCTACAGAACGGTATATTTGATCTAATTACAAAGTAACCTTTAAATTCTTAACATCTGCGTGGCGATATTAAATGTCTGTGTTAGTGTGAGCAGTTTACTAGCAAATGTTTGTACAGGTTGTCGCATGGAACTTAACATTTATACACAGCACCTCCATGATGAACACAATAGGTGTTGCAGGTGCTCAGTAAGTCAGCATCAATGCAGGCTCATTGTTGGAGGGTTTTATAACCCACTTCCACTCCACACTAATTGGTTTGTGATGGCACTTATATGGCGGACCCTCCAGATGAACGTGCAAACGGAGTGGAAGTAGGTAAGGAGAGGGTGTAGGGGCTAGTTTGGAAAAGGCCCCTAAATGCACTGGTGTACACTGCGGTAGCCAAAACATAAGAATGTGTGTTTATGTTTAATGATAAGTATTATATTAGTACTATTAGTATCATTATTGTATTATTAGTGTTTGTTTATTAGCCATGCCAGCAGTGGAGCAGCTGGCTCTGGAAATTGCAATGGAAATTTCCGATTCGTGCACCGCTTTGGTCCAGATTGAAATATGACAACTACTGAAAGGATTGTCATGGAATTTGGAACTATTCATTATGCCAAGAGAATGAATCATACTGACTTTGGTGACCCTTTGACCTGTCCTCTAGCTTAACCAACATGTTGGCCTTTTTTGGTTCAAAGTTAAATGTCTTGATAGGTACTGGAGAGATTTCTTTGAAATGAGATAAAGACATTTATGTTTTCCACAGGATGAATTGTATTTAACTTCTGTGATTTTCTTACTATTTATCCAGCACCATCATTGAGTCATAGTTTCAACTTGTCCAGTGCTTTGGTTTAAGACTAAATACCTTTCAACCTAATGTATCACCCTTGCCCTAGGTTGCATTACATGTGCCTGTGAGATGTGTGTAGGAAAAGCTAATGGCTCATGGAGAACTGACAGAACTTCATACAGCCACTCTCAGTGATTGGACTGAGACTGATGGGTCTGTAGAGTACCTCCTTTCATCTTCCCCATGCACAACACTGGTGTGTATACTAGTCTTTTATTAACCTCCATCAGAAGCCCAAAACCATCCAGAGAGTTTCAAACAGCCAACAGAAACTGGAACAAACCACACACACACACACACACACACACACACACTACATGCATTTTTTTTATACACACATTGCATTTTCCCTGCAGGAGAGTACAGATGGCTGTTCATTACAAGCCGATACGTCAGCCACATACAGCAGCTCTATGCAGCATCCACACTTCCTTTTCACAGTCACACAATCACAGTGCCAATACAGAGAAAATTAGAGAAAATAAGCTGGGATAAAGGTCTGGTTTAGAGCTTATCTGCTGTACTCTTGGAACAGGATTTGCATTTTTCCCCCATACAATTTATTTGTTTGTTAGTTATCATGTGGCTTCTCTCAATAATAATAATAGGCCAAATTTTGGTTCGCAACCCTGGCGCAAAGCAAACCCAAAGTAATGGATGCCATGAGTATTTTGCACTAAGACATACAATAAAAGATCAAAGGAAAAAATACAGAAAATGCAAATACATTACATATTTGCAGTTGGCGATCAGAAATTTTTTAATACAGTTTTGAATGTAGCTCTGGAGAAACGTTTAAGTAGGAATTGAAATGCAGATGGTAGGGTAACAGTGAAAAATTCTAAATTGAATGTTCTTGAGAATAGAGCCAGATGATGTGCTAAGAATATACGTTTTATGTGTGAGTCATAATGCTATGACTGAATAGAAATTAGCTATTCGGTCCTTGCACCATTTCAGAGCTTAATTTGGCATATGGGAAAAGTCACGTATGCATAAACACTGAGGTCTATGGGTATAGAAGGCTTGTTGCCAATCAGCTAGTGTGATCCTGTCAAGGGCGCTGCCCAGTGAAGGTGACAAATTCCAATCAAGCAACTGCTACCTCCAATTTAGCAAATTAGTGTACACTCTACAGTTTCATTAGATTCAAAACACTGACATTTGTGTTCTTGGTGCCAAGAGCTGTACCCTGGGCGCATTTTCCACAAAAATAACCGTGAATGTGCGTCTGTACATACATCAAAGAAAAGCAAAGCTATTGAGTGTTCCCATGTATTGGCTTGTCAGTTTCTATTAACTGCCAGAAACCAAAGAGGGAGAGCAGGATAAAAGAGAAGTAAGAGAAGGCAAGATAAGACCGTAATACCTGCTGAGATCTGTCTATATGAAAGCCTCTAGAAAGTCTTCAGTTCAGCGCAGACCAGTTCAATGTGCCTTTTCCCACCTCCAACATCTGACTCAAAGCCTTGTCAAGTGTACGCTTAAAACATTCTCTACACATACAGACGAGTGCGCACCAACACTAGCACAAACTCTGCCAAACCACACACATACTCAGCATTCAAAGGGCAACAGCCTTTTAAACAATTCATTGCAAAAAGTCTTGTAGGTCTTAGTCATTCGTACACACACTCTCACACAGTTCCTCACTAACACGCTCATACATGCTCACAATGACAGCGGTAGCGACTGACATGAATGACAGCTAAAAGAGAAAAGTGGTGGCGATAGAGGAAGAGAAAGAGAAGTGGTGGGATACAGGCAATCAACCCATAATAATCCAATAATAATGAGGGGCCATTTCATCACCATATGAGCAGCTTGTAGCAAAATGTTTTCAAAAGACTGCTTATTGAAGTGGAAGGCCAAGGAGCGAAAAAAAAAAAAGAGCACAGAAGAAGAATAGGACAGAACAAAAAGGGAGAGATCAAGAGAGGAAAGGCAAACTGTAAGAGGTCAGACATTACCAACAGGGCAGAAACAAAATGCGCAGTAACAGTAATGGTGTGAATGTTTGCTTGGGAAAAGCAGAGAGAGTCGTGGAGAGAAATGACAGATAAACAGAGCAGACAGGCAAATACAGCAGCCCCTTTTCAGCACAATGGACAGCTCCTGCTTTCTCCGCTGACAGATACACTGACAAGAGAAGCTTAAGTAGAAATCCTTCACGGGGGCTGCAAATTTCATTGACAAAGAGCTGAAACTGCAACTGTACTAATTGCTGTATTAATACCATCCTCTTTTTTTTTCAAGGACTCAAAGTCTGTAACAGCAAAATATGACTCTGACATGAAAAACCAAAGCTGTAAAAGCTCTACTGTTTGTGGGCACTGCAGCAAAACAGAACCATACTGTTCACGGCTGATATTCTCAGAGAAAAAAAAATCCAGGTCAGGAACTCATGTAGGCATGCACACGCACACACACACACACACACACACACACACACACACACACACTACAGGGATTGAGGATTGCAGCCAAGTGATCACAACTCTGACTTCATCCAACAGCAGTTTAAAATGTCTGCCACCTGATTGGCCAAAGAGGCTTAGTAACGGATCTAGCAATAAGCCTTGTCACATGCTATTAGGCAACAAAACATTTTCTCCTTTTTGTCTTACAGAACGCTACACATGATAAGTACATACTCAAACACACATTATTACACACATTGTTTACAGATTCACACAGCCTTCACAATTACCAAACTAGATCAATGGCAGCAGAATATCTGCATAAAATCCATATTTCATGATGACTTTAAACTGGCATAACAATGGATAAGTGGACAGAAAATACTCCAGTTAAGAGTTGCTCAAATGTATGAAAGAAAATAATAGACTTTTATCTTGTCTACACTGTAATGAGTGAGCACATCAGTCATCTACAAATGCAAAAAGAGATTCATATTTAGGATGCCAAATAAACCAATATAACTATGTCCACCTGCTCATTATGAGTTTATAACAGTGAGCCAATAAACTATTATTAGATTTTGGTGATGATGATCATGTTTTGGAATTTCTGCTATTAAAAGCCATTTACTGCCATCTTTAACCATGACCACAAGGGAGTTAGAGAGTTAAATTTAAATCCCAAGTATATTCCCAGCAAAAAAGAAAAGAAAAAACACTTTAACATTTAAATTTAGTGACAGAAAGTATGTGCATGTTTGAGACTACCAGTGTTGAAGAATTGCTTAGTATCATGCCTTCCGGCTAAAATAATAATCCACTGCACTTTCTCATGAATAAATTTACATCCCTCTTGATACAACAAAATACCAATTCCAACCGTAGCCTTTTCAATAGAGTGTTTGCAGTTCATCTCGTGTCACGCAGTGTTGGTTAGGTCCTTCCCAGGAAAGAAAGATGATTGGATGGAATAAAAAGGACGGAAAGGCTGGAATTATCAGTGATAGCTGATCAGACAACACAAACAATGAAAACCACCACTCGCTACCAAGGATGTCACCGAAATAACAAACTTTGTTGTTCTTTGTCGGACTGATAGTTATACAAATCACTGCCTGAGCACAAATCCATCCTCCTCATAGACTCAACCCCACAGATTTAGAGAAAATCTAAAATATGTGTACACTCACAATGCCTGGGCCTTACCAGACCAGAAACTGTTATGAGGTATGTGTTAAGACCTCAAGACTTATGATTTAATATAGACGAACCAAAGGCAACGTCTCTCACCAGGCAACAAAGAGGTCTAGATGAGAGGAGAAAAAAAACACAACAGTGCCCAGGTGCAGAGGGAAAGAAAGAAAAACTAAGAAGCAGGGAGAAAAATGGTATCAAAGAGAGGTGGTGATTGAGAGGGCACCGTTGAAAGGACAGCATGAAACAAATGAGACAGGCTGCTGAATTCTACAACATGGAGCAAGCAGACACAAGGCATAAGTTAGATGCTTGAGGTGGTGTCAATGTGTTGTGTTACAGGGCTTTTTTTCCCTCTTTCACCCAGAAAAGGCTGATTCTGTCAGGGACAAGAGGCAACTCAATTTCCTCTCTTTTCATTTTTTTTCTCTCAAGACAGGCAGTAACGAGGGCATCCTTGTGTGTTATGTCACAGGAGCCTTGGAAGGAAGGACTCAAAGCTCGGATTCAGTATTTTAACAAGGCCTTCGCGCCTTGTCTCCTAACTCGACTCAGATGTGCTCATTTCAAAGTAGCTGACAGGAAGTGAAGTCCTACAGGGCATCCTGTATGTTGCTTACACCTCATCGGGCTGATCACAGATGAAAATATAGACAAGACAGTTTCATGTCACTATGTACTATTCCTCTTGTGCACCGACAAGGATAGTAAATGTCTGGTGTATCAACTGTGTGTTAATAGATCGAAATTTGTTGACTGGATGAAATTGAAAATGTATTCCTCATAAATACATACATTTATAAAATCATATCTATCATGAATGACCACCACCGTTTCAATGAATGTGAATGTGTGTGTGTATGCTTGTAAGATGAAGCAGGTGTAGACTAGCTGATGCTAAGTTCAAAGGTCAGCAGATAAGCCCTGCAGACCTGACTCAGGCCAGGCTGGTGGCAATTCAGGATCGCTAATCTGTTTGTTTGGTTTGGTTTGGTTTTGTGTGTGTGTGTGTGTGTGTGTGTGTGTGTGTGTGTGTGTGTGTGTGTGTGTGTCACAGCAGATAGGATATGTGAATGCATGTGTGTCAGTACACACACACACACACACACATGTACGTCCGCGTGCGTCCATCCACTGAAACAATGGAGAGTACTGTTCCATTGAGCCAGAGCTGATGGAGGATAAGTGAGGCTGCAAGCAGCTCCAATGACTCTCAGTAATCCATCATCATAAGACAGGGTTGGGAATGACACACACACACACACACACACACACACACACACACACACACACACACGTGCACTGCACACACATACAAAGTAGGGTTGGAAGGGTTAGTGGAGCATGATGTACTATATGTTGTTGAGCAAAAAAGACCACACACAGTGCACAAACATACTGTACATACTGAGACTATAATCAAACAGGAACCCATGATGTCTCAGCCATGCTTTGCTCTCAATACTTATTATTTAAATACTGCTCTTGATGAAAAGTTTGGTCCAAAGAGTGAGAGCAAACCTTCAGCTGCTTCTCTGTCAAGGTGCTCCTGTGCTACTGGCTTGTCACTACATCAGACTTGTCCTCCAAACTGGACAGTGGTGAAGACGTGCTCTTTGTAGTTCATGTCGTTTGAAGTGCAGCAGACGCAGCAGTAACAGCGCAGCAGTTGTCAGAGAGCTTGCGCTTTGGAAGTAAAACATTGAAAGGGAACCATCTGAAGCTTGCATTTGTGGTGATCAACTAAAATTCATGTCTTTCGCATATTTTGACCAATGCTGAGTTTTTACATAAACCACCTCCTCCTTTCTTTTTTTTTTACACTGGGAAGTTTGCTTCATTTGCATAGCCTTAGGGGATCTAATATATTAATACTTTATCACACAGCTTCCATTACGGTGGAATAATTTACAAACAGTGCCATCATCCTGGAGGATATTTTCATGGATACTAATGGATAACTAATGGATATGAATAAGCTAAGAAAGACTTTAAAACTTTCAGACGTAAACAGCTGCAACTGCAATGAAGCGCAAATCTTTGAATGATGAAAATGAGTTACATTTCAAGTGCTTCACATCTGCAATATCTAATATTCAGAAGGTAGATGAGATTCTCAAATTCAGCTCACTGACTACTTGTGTTTAATGTTAAGCTAAGAGTGCTAATGAAGTCATCACAGATAAATGACCCAATGCAGCTACCATTCAGTTGGTTTTCATTGGCCAGTATTGTAGAACAACTCCTTGCCCAGACTAATTGCATTGAAATAATATTAAATTTCTAAAATGACATGATACTATAACAATAGTCCAACCATTATATAGAGTAGCATAAAGTATTACTGTACTCACACAAACACAGTGTATGAATAGAATGTTATCACATCACTTCCTTGAAAAGAAAATCAGGTTGAGGATGAGGATGTCAAATGTCAAATTCAATCACAAAAAACAATTTCATAACAAAAGGTCATATCAACACAAAATCCATTCTCAAATATCACAGCCCATTGCCAGCATGCACTCACATTCTTGAGAGCTAACACTCTCGTCATCAAGACAGCCAAGAAATGTGGCAAAGAAAATAAACATTTGATTTAAAAAAAAAAAAAAAAAAAAAAAACCTGAAGTGCCATTGCAAAATCTAAAATAACATCAGGAGGAGAAATAACTCATGGGATGGGGGCGGATGGTTAGTGAGTCAATTCTGAAAACCAAATACAGACACTTCATAAATCATAAAGCATCAATTATTAAGTCTGGAGGAAAAAAAATGCCTCTGCAATCTAGTCCTTTACTGAGGCAGCAAGAAAATGTCTAAAGCCATTGGTGTGAAAAAAAATGAAAAAGAATGCTTTCATTGTGTGACTGAGATTATACTAAAATGTCCATACATGAACAAACTGTGAACAGACTCTTTTGGATCCATACATTAGCTCGATTATAAGAGTACGCCCCTCTGCATTCACATTCTGAATTCTAACTTAATGGTTTTCCTGGAACCACAGCCTGAACATAGTGGTGGCAGGGCGGGGGCAGAGGAAGGGAGTGTGAAGGAGGGGGCGAGTGGATGAGGAGGTAGAAGGCGGGAGGATAATTCAATGAGTCACCACTGCCAGCTTTTGGCTGCAAAGCCTCTTCCTCCACCTCAATCTACCAGTATTTGTGAGTGTGAAAGTGCTTGCAGGAAGGGGCGAGTTAAAACCTGACAAGACATTGTATATTGCGACAGTGGATATCTGAACACCCTCCTGTCATAACACAATGGATCAGATCTATATTGGAATTCTGACATTCTGGAATTTTTTTTTGAAGGACAAGCCTTTTTAGTTCTACAAAATATGGGAGCCTTTTCTTTCCTATTTGGGATATGACAAGACCCAGACTCTAAAAAATGGATTTTATGAACTTGCGTGGAAATGATTAGTTGGAGTAGATTGCCATGAGCTGATAACCAGTAACCTCATTTTGTGTTAGTTATTACCTTTTACTCTGTAAGTACTCTTGAAGACCTTTGTGACCTGCAATAGTCTTATGTAACCAACCATTTGTCTGTTCTCTTGTTCATGGATTATTAAAAAATAAAGTAAGAAAGAAACCTGACATGGTGCTACTGGGTATCAGCTGGTAGTGGTACTGACACCAGTACAGATAATTTCATCATATGATTATCTGCTTTATGTTATTTTGCTCACAATGTTTGTGAATAATAGCATGAATGCAATTCCTTTATTTGTCAGTCTCACTACTAATCATTATTAGCCACACTAGCAGCATGACTCTAGGGACAGCAATGTCAGACTGTTGGTTTGCTGACCTTTAGTTCAAAGCACCGCTGTGCCCAAGTACAGCCTCACAGAGCCGCTACCATCACTGTAGACTCTTAGTCATGTTGAAACATAAAACTAGAAGCACCTCCTATGTATCATCAAAGCCAAAACAAAACGGTCATTGTTAATGGCATTGGTTCCCAACCTGTAGTCCGTGCCCCCCTCAAGGGTGGGCCAAAGATCACAGGGGGTGCACGAGACTTTGTCTACTTTGACAGGACAGGTCAGGTCTCAGCCAGAATGTGTTGTCTGTGGCAAGAAGCTAGCTAATGACAGCATGACACCAAGCAAAATGAAAGTACACCAGAAATCAATACAGCAGGAGACTACTGGTGAAGGTCAGGAATTTTTTGAGTGGAAAAAGTAGTCAGCACTATCAAAAAGATCAACCGTTATCAGAAAAGCATTTGAAAGAGCAAGCAGCAATTTAGCCGCAGAGTGTTCGCTCTTAACTGCCAAGGCTAAAAAGCTGTGGAATATTGGAGAATGGCTAATCAAATCCACCTGCCAGAAAATTGTAAAGAGGCTGTCTGGCCCACAGGTGAAGGATAAAGTGAAAACCGTCCGATTCTCTGACAACACTGTCAAAGACAGAATTGATAAATTGGCTGGAGAGTGTCAAAACCAGCTGCAAAAGAAGCTAACTAAGCTAATAACATCAGTGTCAGACGAGTCTGTAATCATTGTTCATGTGCAATATATATTCGTGGAGATTACTTGAAACAAGACATTCTACCAGTCTACCAATCTAGCCTTAACAACAACAGTCAAGATATTTTTATGGCTGTGGACCTTTCACACAACATTTTGCCCCACAAGAATCTTGTTGCATGCTGCACTGACCAGGCTGCAGCAGTGATGGGCAAAAGTGAGGGACCTAACTGTCAATTGAAGGAAAGAGCCCCAGGGTGCTCAATTTTCCACTGCACGCTACATCGCCAAGCACTGGCCAGTGAAAAACTTTCAGAAGACCTTAGTAACACAGTGGCAATTGCTGTTCACGTTGTAAATTTCATTAAGGCTCGCCTACTAACAAGACACTGTTTGCCCATCTGTGTGAGGATGAAGCTCATCAAACACTGCTGTTACACACAGAGGTACGCTGGTTGACAATTGGAGTGCTTGTGCATTTTATAAAACTGCAGGGAAAAAATTAAGGAATTCTTGCAAGATCACAATCGACCACTGTGCTAACAGCTGACTGATGCGTTTTGGATCAAAACGTCATAACTAGCAGACACATTCACTCTCTACAATGAGACAAACAAGCATATTTAGGGTCCTGAATCAAACGTCATGCAGTGCTTGATACTTTTGTGCACAATCTGGAATACAGAGTTGGGAAAAGGTGTCAAAAGGGGAATTTCTACTACTGATGAAAACCATGGTGGCACCATGGTGGCACCATGTGTGCGTCTTTACGCACTGAGTTTACCCGCCACATGAACTTGCTTCGGGAGGAAATTAAGTTCTGTTTTGCCGATGTTGACGAGTACTCCTCAAAGGAATCGTGGGTGATGCTCCCCTACATTTCCAGCCTCAAGGACGTAGAATACCTTGGCTGTGAAGATGAGCTTGCTGAAGCCGATTCACTGTCAAAAAATATTTCCATGAGAACAGGTACAAAATGTTTTGGATAGTCAAAGAACACACTGTTGCACTCAGACTGTCTGAGACAGCCTTCAGCACCCTTGTAACAATAAAAACAAAGGCCTGTAACAGGCCTGATGTCCACCAGGATAGGCTGGCCGTCACTAGTATCACACCTGATATTCTATTCCTAGTCAGAGGTATGCAAACCCAGGGTGGCCATTAGTTTATGAAAGAACAGGATGACACAGAGTAAAAAAACATAAGGAAGAAGTTATTGATTGTTATTGTTACTGTGAGAGCCAAAGCTGTGTCAAAACTAGTGTTCACATAATGTGCATTTGGATATGCAACAAACTGCCCCTTTTCAGTTAACTGGTCTGAGGGAGATCTAGGACAGAGCTATATGTATAGGTGCTGATTAATCACTTATTACGCTGATAATGGATCATTCTTATTCTTTTGGTGAGGGTGTGTGTGTACAGGCTGTTGGGCTGTTCAAAGAAAAAAATGTTTAGCTTATACTAGAAAAAAGACATTTATCAAAAGGTAAAGGTTCTAAGATTGGAAACAATTATAACTGATGGTAATTTTTGCCAATAAAGATTTGGAATTAATCACTTTTTTCTTTTGGGGTGTGTGTGTGTGTGTGTGTGTGTATGTGTGTGGGCTCTGGGGGCTGAGCTTTTCTTAGATTAGTTGGTTTATAGAATCGCCTGTTTGTTTTCCTACCGTTTTTGGCATTCATTTTCCCAAATAAAAACTCATTTTTAGCTCATAAGTATGAAATGTTTACATATTCATTTTATTTATTTGGTTTAAAGCAGAATAAAACCAGCCTGCTTGAACAAAGTATTTCAAAATTGCTATTTGAAAAGCTATTTTTGATACTTAAACAGTACAAAAACATTTTTCCTTTACATGATGCAATTACGTGCTTTATTGGTTTCAGCATCGTGCCACTGGCATTGCTCTGCATGCTGTCACTTTTAGTAAATCTAAAATGTTTCACTGACATTTTTCTTTACTTCCTGAGACATGAATGCGGGATGACTTGTGAACACGTGTCAATCAGCAGTCGCTTCGGATTTTTATAACACGTGGTTACAGGATGAAAGACAATGTACTGGTATGTAAGACTTATCATGACGCCAAACAATTACATAAAACGCTTTAATTTGAGTTGTCAACACTACTGAATGAAGCCAACCCTCATACAGAATGTTATTGTCAAATAAGACCTCAGTACTCCACAACAGATTAGGACGCTGTTCTTATTTCCCTCGCTGACATGAACAAGAGCACACAGACCCAACTTTATTGTGTGCACTAAAAGAGACACTGCTGCAGTGAAAGCCAGGCAGTATACCATCCAAAGAAAAGGAGCACAATGAAAGGAGCGTATTGTGTCACTGTCTCATCTCTTCAGATGCTTCATCTCATGAAAAATAACTGAATCCTCTGAAAGCATAAAAATCCTTGTTTAACCCTCCTCTTCCTCTACAGCTCTCCACCATTACTGAAGTGGATTTATTAGACGAGATCCTTCAGGGACTGTAGCTCTCATCTGCATTCACCAGTTGAAGTCTATTTCATGACAAGAACATGCAGTGCTGATATATTGTTCACTTAGTGCAAAATACAGATGCAGAAATTGAGTGTTAATCTTCTAACCGGTCTAATGTGGTGTTAAATGACTTGTTGTAACTGCTGACACTGACACAGTCTGTTATTCATGCTGCAGGGGATGGATGAGTCAAACAGGGAGATTTTAGATGTCTAACTATGAAATAACATTAAGGGTAGTTGTTGAATACTGAAGTTACACACACACACACACACACACACACACACACACACACACACACAACAAAGTTTTCTATAATCAACTCTTGACCACTGCAGTATGCAGCATGATGAATAGCTACACAGTTAGCTATACTTCACAGTAAAGCAGATGTGAGCGTGTGTGTGTGTGTGTGTGTGTGTGTGTGTATGTGTATGTGTGTGTGTGTGTGTGTATGGGGAGCCAAGGGAGAGAGGCGAAGTAGGCCAGCATGAATATAAAATCACCCCTGCCAGGCAATGATGTGGGCTACAAGAAGGAAGGGAACAGTGTGTGTGTGTGTGTGTGTTACCAAAATGTACAGATGAAGGTGTAGGAGACTAAAGCAAGGGTTTGTAGGAACATTCATTTATCAACTCTCGGGGATGTTGGGGGCAAACACACAGACAAAAACACCAGCGCAGTGCAGAAACACCAGGTGATTCAAACAAAGCAGCTTGTTATAAGATGAAGATTAGTGCATTGAAAGGGTGCCAGACTGAAACACACAAACAGATACACACACGTCAACAATGCAATGTGTTAACAGTGTTTTTGATCCAAATGTGCTGTATGAAGATTCCATAGAAATGACACCCACAACACCCCCCACCACCAACAACCAAACACACACACACACACACACAGCGCATGTTTTAGAAAGAGGGGAGAAAAAAAAACACAAAAGAGACACAATAGTGTGAACCAGCCAGACACAATGGTGTGGAAACAGCGAGCACAGAGGAAGACAACAGGAATAATTATGAATTCAAGCTTCTGTAGCTTTTCTATGAATATTATTGCTGAAATGCATAATATATTTGACAAATAACAGAAAACAAATTAAATAATACTTACAATAATCAATTTGTAGTTTTAGTCATTCGTTGAGTAGAAATAATTTTTACAGTTACAGTTTTAAAAACACAGAGACACTTTTACCCGGGTTAATTTCTTGTTAAAATTAATGTTTTATGTTTCTCACTGTTAGAAAAACATTTTGCACACGAACATCGATTTGGGCTCTAGTCACATGTGATGCTGTGGTGCAAGTTTGAAATTATTTTGCTAATTGGAAATCAATTTGGACGATTTGTAGACGCTCACTATGTAGAATGTTTTGGGGGTTTTTTTCTAAGCTAAGAGATCACACCAACGTTTTACAGACTTCAGTACGTACAACAGTAAGTGAATATATTACATTCACACTGCCATGTTGTTCAGCTGTCTTCAGTTCAGTAGTGCGTTCAGTTTGTTGCTACTTCAAGCTATTATGTTCAGTTCGGTACATAACAAGACATTTGCAGCTCTCTTTATAATGTAATAAATACAGTACCAGTTAAAGGTTTGGACACACTTCTCCATTCAAGGGAATCAATAACTCAATCTGCATATAGTAATTCTTAAGAATCCAATCAAAAAATAAATAACTAAGATTAATAATAACATCCCTTAGATTGAAATTGAAAGCCCTAGAATATAGCAAACGTGAGTGTGAATGTTTGGTTTGAAATTTAAAGTTCAGTATTCAGTAATGTATGCATGTGCCTTGTATGTGAAATTCATGTTTAATTCATAATATCTACTCATCTAGCAGATCAATTGGAATTCATTTGAAATAGATTTGCAACTGGTGCGTCAACGCAAGCTGAATTGTTACAGCATAATTAGCAGACCCTGTAATACTCCTTGCATGTCAAAAATACAGTACAGTATATGTGACGACAACTAAGAGCTTCAAAAAGCCACTGCAGCACAGCCCCATCCTACAGGCCTTTATTTCTGTCCGTGTCTTCAGAAATGAGAAATAAGGAAGAATCCTGGAAAAGTTCTATCCTCATCTCCACTTCCTCTACTCTGCTACTCCTTGCCTTAATGGACCGACGTTTCTTTTGTCACCTCCCTCCCTCCTTCTCTTCAACTCTACATCCATACTTGCAAAAGTATAGCTAGGTGAGAAGAAATCACAGACATGTGGTTAACAGCAAATAGTCTCCCCTCCAGGCTCCAAATGTGGCAAAGATGAGTGGAGGGAGAAAGAGTTGAGAAAGGAACAGGAGAGGAATGGCAGTGCAGACAGCTCCATTACCTCCTCACAATAGGGATCATCCACATTCATCCACCAGCCTCTTCACACAACCAGGAGGAGTCAGGGAGCTAGGGACGAGATTACGTGGAGGGGTTAGGGAGATGGATGTGCTTAGAAGAGATAAAGAATGGCGAGATGGAGGGAGCGACGGAAGTAACAAAAGGTGTTGTTAAGCAAAGATGGGACTTTTTTTCTGTCTTCTCCCCATACCCAGAAGCTTCCCTAACCCAAAAATCTGACATGGCTTATCCTCGGAAAAAAATCCCAGCATCTGGAAATAGCAGCTAACCGAGGATGAGGCGGAATTTAGAAAGAGTGGAGCAGAATTGAGGCGCTCTATACGGAGAGGTGAACGGTTTAGCCTGGATGTTTAACACCTCGTACACTCACACACACATACAAATCAGAGCGGTAAGCGTTTAACACAAATCGTGTTTTGATTTGAGCCACAAAGACTGAAACAGAAATTATAATGAAACCAGGAATTACACCTTAAAAAGATTAATTTGGCACTGAAGCAGATCATTATAGAGAGGTTTGCTAGTAAGAGGATTTGAGAGTGCCAGGGTGCGTTGTTTAGGGGACAATTTGACATTTAGATTTTAATTGGTTATTTTTCTTTCCCCAGATTTTTGCCACATGGTGGAAAAAGGTTTTTAGATTTTTGTCCAGCATGCCCCAGAGCATGGAAACTGCAGCCCTCACTTTCAACCAGGAGCGTTAACCATAACAAGCCAGTAGAGGCTAATCCCACAGTGTGACAAGTGACTGATGAAGAAAAATGGCCAATTAAAACTCAAAATGTCAAAGAATCACGGCCAGACTTTTATGTTTTATTTAAAAAAAAAAAGTGTCCACACTCTCCCTGTGTACTCAGGTCCATGGGACTGTTTCCTCACTCCTGCAGAAGCAGAGAACAGAGTGGGAGGGAGCGGTGATACACACAGTGTGATGAGGCTCCAGAGGGGGGCCAGAACTCATCAGACCCCCACAGAACACCATAAAGCTGAACCTATGTTACACTCAAGAAGAAAAGAGTACCTGAAGGACAATCACACACTTTTCCCTCTGAAACTCTCTGAATCCATCTCATCATTTCACTCCCTTTAGTTCACAATCTCTCATCTCTCTGCCACTCTTTCTACAATAAAGTGGGGTCAGGACAACCCAACTGTGTGATAGATAGCAAAGTCATTCATGACCTTGCAGTGAAAGCCACACCCTCTATCAAGTGTGTGTGTGTGTGTGTGTGTGTGTGTGTGTGTGCAAGAGAAACAGGCATGGAGTATGTGTGTGTTCATGCAGTTGAAGTGGCAGTTCGCCCAATGTAATAACATTTTGAGCTGTTTTTTTTGTTGTTCTTTGGGTCAGTACCAGAACTGTTGTCACAGTTAGCTAACGTTGCTGCTCACTGGCTGTAGCCCCCAGGCACCAACTGACTAAGCTTCTCTGCAGCATTACAGCAGCTAATCTTTCCCCAAAATAACCCCCAACATCATCTCACAGAGGCCTAGAAAACACTTGGTGAAAATGAACAAAATCTGCATCCTATTTCAGAGACACTTTTGTCTTGAAATTTTCTTCAGACACTTTTCTTCTCAGTGCTGCAGCAAAAGCCTGAGGCTAATGTTAGCCCCTCCTCTATGAAGACAGGTTACACCAGAAGTTCAGTGCGAGTGAAACAAAAGCGATATTACTTTGTTTTCCAGCATTATTTTGGCTATTTTACCTATGGTGATAATACAGGGGCTTTTGTCATGTGCATACAGTAAAAAGGGGTTACATGTAGCATCTGACCACTACACAACACCCTTTTTGTGGAAAAGGTCCTAATTTCAGAAACATCATCAAAAAAGTTAATGAGGCTCAGAGCCTATCATCTTGGTAATACTATAAAGTTTGTAACATGCTTTTTGTGATTTTCTCTCATTTATATAATGTTATAATGTCAGGACCAGGAGCCAGGGCTTCAGCTTGCTCTGAAGACCCTGTTTGCAATGTTACCTTTACTTCCTCCACATGATGATATCAGATTGTTCACACATGCCCACAAATAGCCATCCATTCCATAGTCAGCTTTGAGACTCAAATATGTACGAATGTATTTGAGAAGTTTATATTTTGAGTAAAAAACAGGAAAAAGAAGGAAAGTCCAACTACTGCTTGGTTATGTTGCTTCCGCAACCGGTGGAAGTCTACCAAGGGGCAGCTTCCAGAAGCTAACCAATCAGAACAGAGTGGACCAATCAGAGGAGGCCTTAAAGAGACAGGGGCTAAAATGACCCAGAGGCTGAACTGAGGGCTAGTAGAAAATAAATAAGTTTATATGTTTTTTTAATTATAAATTATGCAAAGACATTCTAGTAGAGTCTTAGAATAAAAATATACACCTGGAAATGTGCATGCTATGTCCTCTTTAAGAATGCTGCAGTTAGCACCTTTAAGTGTGTACTAGAGCTACATTTTTGTCCAATCCCTGGAAAATCTGAAAAGAATGTTATAAAAACTGCTCATTTCAAATGACAGCTCTAGCATTTATGCACAAGTACATCTGATACAAGTATTTCTAATTGTTTTCAACACACACCAGCATGACCACACATTATTCATTAGACTATTTAAGTCTATTAGTGGGATGTTATGAGAGTCATCTGCATGGCTGTGCGAGCAAACGATGACGCATTGTTATTCTCCTGCATGGCCATGCAAGGGGATTACAGTGCTGCAGGGAAACAGTTAGCCTATGAACCGAGTCTGCAGCCACAGGGCAAACTTGGAAAATAGGGAAATTATATTCAAACCACCCAAGGGCAAAAATAACATGTCACATAATATGTTTTGGGTGACCATTTCCTTGGAAATCTTGGAGGTATTCATCAGCACCCTGGTGTGACTGCAGTGTTGAACACATGACAAAACACAGGCACTCTCTCTTTCCAAATACTGTCCCCATTCTTCCTTCCTTCCTTTTGCTGTTTTCAGTGGTATCCTTCAGAAAAGATAAACATCAATAGGTTACAAATGATTGAGCTCCTGCATGTGTATTTGTGTCTGATTACCAATATATGACCATCCAAGTGAGTGTGTGTGTATTTTTTGGGTGTCCGCGCGTGTGTGTGTGTTGCTGACTCTGCTGGCTGTGGGATCGGTATCAGGTGACCTTGGTGATTGTGGAGTGTGTGGACAAGAATAATGAGATGTTTGCTAACAGAGAATCAGTGGGACCTCTAAGGGGGCTCATGTGGGGATTGACCCTGCCAGAAGACATTGCATCTAACCAAGAAGGAAGGTAAAGAGAGAATGAAAAGCAAAGAAAAGGCATGGAGACCAAGAGGGTGCCAGAGTGTGTCACCAATCATTTTCTATCCCAGACAAACACACGGTTTTGATCCCCCCCCCAAAAAAGCATTAAAACTAGATAAAGCTGTCTATAAATAAGCACAGCTGTTGCTGTACTTAGGCAGAGGATCTGACAATACTGCCTGCAGATGCAGTTGAAATATATATTCAAGTCTTCAATTAAAGAATAGAAATGGCAGTACAGTTCATTTAGATAGATAAGATGTCAAACATTCCTCCTCACCTTGTTCCCTTCCTCCAACATCACCAGATGTCAAAGCAAATAGTCTGTGGTAGAAGTGGCTGACTAACTAGAAACCCATAGGACCAACATGACAGTAAGGGAAAAGAAAGCAGTGTCCTCTGAAAGGATCACACAACCAATAGATGGAACAATCACCACATCATCAAATACAATGTCCCCAGTGTCATTTAAAGCAATATAGACATTTTACAAGCTTTAACCTATAGCAGAGTCTACACTGTCAATTTGAGCTTTAGGCGGTTATAAGAGTCATTTTTCTCCATTTTCCGACATTTGACAAAAATGACTGATCGTTGAAAATAAGATTGAGCGATAATGAAAATAATTATTGGTTGCAGCCGTAATTGCATTAGACAGTGCTCTCCAACATCATCTTCAAAACACTAGATGAGGGAATATCTTTTGTAAGATTGTGTTCTCTGCTTCTAGCAGAGTTCAGAGACTTGGAGTACAAACACCCATCAGATATTGCTTTTTTTCCTTTAATATGCCACCTATGTGTATCCAAAATTAGCTTATCAACTGATGACATCACTCATTTCTAGTGTGCACCCTCTTGAGTTATTCAACACTGGCATTGTTGCCATTTAATGCAGAATGCCTCATCATAATAGCACAGAATAGGAGACAGACAAAGAAAGTCTTATCAGAGAAACACTGTGGCAGAAAACTGTGCAAGTCCGGAAGTGGAAAGCAACAGCAGGTGGTTGAGTGTCTTGAAGTAGGCAGTCAAAGAACACTGTTGCCTTGACAACTGTGATGCCTTATTAATGATAATAGCTGGAACAACTCACCGCCAGAACCCCCACAAACAAAATGTATGTGTTTCTATATGATCTGTATCTGCATGATTGCTTTTTGTTTAAGCAGTGATATCACATGATTAGAGGCTGCAGTTCAGTTAAACACTGTATCGGCATCAGTGCTCATCAGTTGATTTTTATTGTCTTTTCTCTCCTTTCTTCTCTTTCTTTCTAGAGACTCAACAGTTCATCACTAGCCCAACGGCCGGCATCACACCGTATAGAACAGGGAGCATATTTGATCCAGAGGACAAGCCGTCTGTTCACCAAAGCCGCAGTGGGGTCTGATCAATACAGCCGTGGTGGACAGAGAATGTGGCTGCTGTGGTCTCCCACATTGACTGGAATAATGGATCAGCTTTTGGGTCACAGTGGACTCATTGTACCAGTAGCACTGAGGTTTCCTGCCTCCACACCTCTTTGTTTCAACTCTTTTAATTAAGAAGCTGGGCAACAGAATTCCCTAACAGGCTTAGCTATTGGCAGTTTCGCAACCAGAACTGATTGTTCAATTCAGGATTTAGAAAGTAAAGCTTTGTTTGGCCAACGCATACTGCTTTCATTTGTCAGGGTGACTGTCTTTTGTGTGTTAAAGCAACAGACCACGAAAAATATATAGACCTAAAAGCAGGTATTTATGTTAAAGAGGGTACATTTCAGTTGAATGCTCTGATGAGTTTTCACTGATCTGATGTGGACCAATCCAGAACCGCTGCATCAGCTGGTGATTTCTGAGCACATAGCCACTGCAGCATCCTTCCACCTCATCCTCCTCCTCCTCCTCCTCCTCCACTCTCTCTCTTCTCCTCCCCCACCCTCCCTCTCAACCCCCTATCCTCCTCCTCCTCCTCCTCCTCTCCACCTGCTTTTAAATGCATGGCGCTGCCCAGCCAGGCCAGTCTATGCAGGCAGCATCACTCCTCTCAGACCCTCCAGAGTGAGGGGGGGGGGGGGGGGGGGGGGGGGGGGGCCGTGGAACAGGATGGATGGTTATCAGCCTGTGCAGCGAGGAAGGGGAGGAGGGGAGGGAGGGGGGAGCAGTGTGAGGAAAGGAGGCAAGGTCAGGATGAGCCAGCAAAGCCCCCTCTGCTCTACCGTGTAGTACCGATAATCGATTGGGAGATGAGAGTCGACCTGAATCCGGACGGCTCACCAGTCTGACTGAGAGGAAAATGGTTTAGCCCAGCTGTTGGCTGTCCTGCTCCAAGCATCCAGTGAGTAAATAGGCCACTGGCTACATGAGACCCTGAAATAGTCAACCTCCACTGCACTATAAGTCAGCTTACAAATTACGTCTACATTATTCTACTTCTTCCCCCCAAAAGAAAATGAATAATAATCAGAGCACCCCCTTTTCATGGCACATATGTAATATCATGCAGTAGACGCCATCGCCTGATGCATGGAGGAGGGAAAACAGCCTGGCAGCATCCAACACGCTCGTCCTACATCCTCCTAACGCATTAGTCTTCCAGACCCACGTCTGCTGTACATTTTGCTCATCTGTTTCGTAACGGGAAACACCAGTCATGTAAAAAAAAAAAAAAAAAAAAACAACCAACCAACCAAACAAAAAAAACCAAAATAAAAACACCCCAGCTGGATTAAATCCACTTATGTGTTGTGAAGGGTAGGCCCAGCATCGCACACACTAACCTCCGATGGAGGGGTAAAGATGGAAGGGGGGTAAATAAAGTATATCTGATCTTCAAATAAAACCATCGCTGGTTGAACTACAGCAACATAAACCGCTTCACAGCTACCTATACATCACTCCTCTGCGCACAGGATGCAGGGCCCTGCCTTCAACAATAGGCCTATGCATAATTTTGAGCCATACACACACATATATATCGATGGATAGCATAATGCTAGTCGGCCTTTGTCCGTGCTGGATTAATTTTTGTTTCCGTGCTCGACAGACGTGCATACCTGCATGATTTCGCTCATTAGGAAAACAAATCTATTCCGTTCGGGTCAATGTTGCTGTGCGCAACATTGTAACGATTCGCCGTTTGTTACAACCTGACTATGCATCAATTCAGGGTACATAACGGGGTCAGGAGAATAGCCTACATAGAGTAGCCTACAGTTTGACTGGAAATGTCTTTTCCGTTGGTGCACCGCAAACGGGTCATTTAGTCAACAATGGCTGGTGATTAGACTACCCCTCCATGCCTTGGTGGGGTCACATGCCTCATTCAGCTCCTCTAGGCTTTACAATAATACAGCTTTATTTAGTCCCCATCATACAACCTCCTGAGTGCTCCTTTTTATCTGCAGGAAAGCAAAAAACCCTACATCCATCCTCCGAACAAACAAATGACATCATCCTCTGAAAGCCACACAACCAGGGGAGTGAAGCATCGTAAATAAAACATAGCGGGTTAGGGCGCAGTGATTCTACTGTCTTCTATGGCTGCCTTTCTGTGTTTTTTAACACTGCTCGGTCCAGCTTCCACTCACCAGGTTCAGCACCGTCTCCACGATGTCCCTGTTGCTAACCTCCCCGACTTGGATCAGGCCCACCAACACGGCGAATTTCATCTGGATATTCCTGATCGGGACAGCGGGGTTGATCACCCCGGCCGGGAGGACCATAGAGCCGGCTGCAGACACCATCCTTTCCCCGGTGGCGCCGGAGCCAGCGCCCGCGGTGACCTGCTGCGGCGGCGGCGGCTGTTGCTGCTGCTGCTGCTGCACGGAGGAGCCCGGCGGAGGATGAGAGTCTCGGTCTGTGTCCGTGAGCGAAGAAGCAGAGCCCGGTGGTGCTGAAACCGGCTTCTCGCTCGACATTTCCCCTTGGAAACAGGGAGGAGAGGAGCGGTCGCCGCTGTCTCTCACACCTGCTCTACAAGCTCGGGCGTCTGCTGCCGCTGCCGCACAAAAACCATCCACTGCGCAGGAAAAACAAGGGAGAGCGGTGTTTTAAAAAAAATAAATCTTCTGAAATCACCCTATCCTCCTGGAAATGTGTAGGGATTCATAGGGCTGGGGGGAAAAGGATGGAGGCTTGACAGTATGGTAACCTACGCTTCGCTGTCCCTCTCCCTCTCTCTCTCTCTCTCTCTCTGTCTCTCGCTCATTGGCAGGTTGCAGTCAGTGCGGTCGTCGAGGAGAGAACGCCATGTTGACGCCCCCTGTCTGCGGTAGCGCGCTCTAGCCACGCATGCGCACTTGAGGGACTTTCTGGAAGGGTGCTGAAGCAGAATAACATGGAGCCATCCATGCATGGGTTCATACAGAGCAAATTTAATTTATTTTTGTATGTGTTTGCGCGCGCGCGTGTGTGGATTGTGTGTTGTTTTGTTTTTGTTTTTAATAGTGGGAAAAACCCTTGAGCTGAATACAGAGATAAAACTCTGCTCTGCTGACAGTCATATCTTCTCACATGCTTTTCTCACCTCTCTTCCCCTCCCTCCAGCATCCTCACCTCTTCTCTCCTAAAATCATTTTCACTTTCTGCACACACCTTCATACCTCATCACCTACAGTATGTTCTTCGTACTGCTTGTGCCTGCTCTACTAGGCACTCTTCCTTTTTCCTACAGGCCCAGAATATATAATATTAGCCTCACATTATACATTATGCTTTTATATGGCAGGAGGAAGGATTGCACATAGTTTTTTGTTTCCCTCAGGCTGATAACCAGTGGCACACGTGCATATAGTACATATGCAAATGTTTTCTGTATATTTAAACATCTGTTTACAAGTGACTTCCTTAATACAGTCTGCATGGCGCCACAAATGTGTTTTTCTTTTCATTCAAATGTATTAAAGTCATGCACTCATTTGAATCTCTTCACAGGTCACAGGTCCAGCAGGCATCTCTTAAACACACAAACTCACTTTACAAACCTATCCTCTGGTGGCTGCACAAAACTGGTGACTACTGGTTCAGTACCTGTATGCGTACATAAGCCTGTTTCACACTCCATGTGTTCTTCTAACAGGACACATCTGCTGGGTAGGATTTCCATTAGCAAGGTGGCTATAGAAGCTGATTCGTCACTCTATCCGTGCACGTCTGCTTGTGCGTTTGTGGGACTGTCTGAGTGTATTTTTATATAGGCAGTCATGGCAGTCTTTTTGATGTCTCGCTCCTCATTTTTATTTTCTTGAGATGCTGACCGTTGACAAGGGTGACAAGTTGGGGTTGACATGGGACTGACACTTTCTGGCTGTGTGTGCTTCACATTTGGTGCACGTGCATGCCCGCACGTGAGATCATTAGAGAATTTTACAGCTGAGCAGAGGCCATCTCATTTTTTTTTCCTCAACCCAATCTTCTGCACAAAGGAAATGAAGGAGACAATCACACACACACACACCGTCAACTGTGCAACACATGCTTGTGTTACACATTTCCCACACACTCAGAGAAGCAATTTCTTTAACTAACACATGCTACCTTGCTCTCAGATATGCACACACTTGGGTTCGCACGCACGCACGCACACACATACACACACACACACAACCACAATGGCAGGCTCTCTCTCACACACAAACACACTCCTCTTTGTTTTCAGACAAAGGCTCGCTTCTGCAGCTTTGTCATGATTCCACAAAAGACTTTTTTAGAAGAAAGAGAGGTCTTAACCGGGATCTGGTTGGTGATTGGGTAAAAGCACTAACATTGTTCTCCTTCCCTCATTCTTTCTCTCCTTCATCCCTCCTTCACCCCGTCTCTCTCTTTCCCCTCCCTCACCTCCAATAGAGATGCAGTACTTGCAGGCAGACAGTCATTTTCCTCTATGTTCCGGTGCACCTTGGTAGAGATATATGGAGGTATTGCCACTGCTTTGAGTGGGTTGATGATCACAGTGCCGGTGCTTCAGAGGAGACCAGAGCTGGGTGAGGATCAGACAGAGAGAGTGCAGCAGAGGTGACGTCTGTCAGAGAGATTTTGATCAGTGCATACTGGAGAAAATGCAGTTTGTTTCTTGGTAAAAAAAAAAAAAAAATCTGTGTAGTGATTGTGGTTAGATTTGGTTTGACAAGGATCTACAATCAGCTGCTATCATTCCAGTGACTGATAATTCAGAAAGGTCCTGGGCAAACATGACACCATGATTTTAGGAGTTAGACAAGCAGGAAAAATGTCATAAAGTTGGAATTTATTATGTTACTGTGAACATCTCTATTCTGCTGCCCAAGCTCTGTGTATGCTATTAGGAGCAATTGAAAAGCCGATTTGTTAATGTATAAAGGGCTGACCTCAGACAATGATAGAAACACAGGTAATAACTTCCTGTTTGCACAAATGGATGTGAGTCAGATGGCTGTGCGTGAGTGTGTCCACGTGTACTCCTGTGTGTCCGTCCATGAGTGTGTGTGTGTGTGTGCGAGAGAGAGAGAAAGAGAGAGAGAGAGAGAGAGTTTGATCGAGATAGCAGATGGAAAGAAACTGATTACAGAGCAGACACAACACAGCAGCCTTCTCTCTCTTTACATGCAATTCATCAATTAAAGCAGTTTCATATTATGTCAGTAATCAGATGAAATTTTATCCTCCAACATTTGATGAAAGAAGAAGTTTTTGATGAAAGTGTGAATGAACCAATTGATTTTCTTCAAGTTACGTTTGTCAGTTTCTGAATATTGTCTTTTTTCAAATAAAGACATTAGTTCAACAGACATACTACAGTACAACATACATCTTAAAAATGCCATCTCATTTTTTTATATTGTTTTCTTTTGCTTTGCAATAACAACTTCCACCTTGAAAAGTTATTTATTCATATTCAAAAAAAGTAAAATGAAAGATTGAATAAAGCTGATAACTTCACAGGTTTCAAGGAAAGGGCACTATTGAAAACAATTGAAACATGATTTGTATGAAAAAGGGAGAAAAGTCTCTCCCTACTGTCAGTTTTTTCACTAGTTTGAGGAATATAAGACTCAGTAATAGACTAAACAACCTTAAGTCCACACTCTCATGGCATTGGACAAGATTTTCTCATTGGCTGCTTTATTTAGATCTTCTGCAATCTTGAACTGAATAGTTTCAAAAAGCAGGTCAAATTCCCTGCCGCTGTAACTCTGCAACTCTAACACTAGAGGAATTTTAGAAGACATTCCTCAAAGGACGCCACAAAGTAGCTTATTAAAGTTTTATAGATAAAAAGAGCGTCCACGAATCAGTCTGAGGGAAAGATCACATGAGAAAAAAAGATGTCATCCGGCAAAAATCTCATAAACTCAATATTGGTCATTCTCATCTTTTAGCTCCAATTTAAGGATTACATGCTCCTCTATTGGTTAAGAAGATTAGACAATCTTTGCTCTTATGAATCCTGTTTAAAATCCCTCTGGATGAACTCAGAAGTGTGTGATGAAGAAAGTTTAAACAAGCCTGTTTGCTATAGTCAAAGAAAAATTTTAGAGATGAAGGTGTTTTAGTGGACAGGAACGAAATGTTCCAATAGCAATTATTTTAAAAAAAAAAAAAAAAGAAGAAGAAGAAGAAGATTCGACAATGCAAGCTGTGACACAGTTTGTCATTCTCATTATCCAGACAGTGAGAGGTGTGGGTTAGTAACACTTCCTTCGGTCTAAAAACTCACCAGAGATGAAGAAGCCAGTTCCTTGACATGGGTCACACCCAAGGACTCGGCTTTTTGACTGGGATAGAATGTGGGGCTCTTGAACTAACCAGATGAGATGAAACAGGCACTTCAGCTTGATGGAAAAGCTTATGTACAGTATATAACCCTGAAGGCTATTGAATTAGCAAGGCCATCCCTGAAAATACATAATCACACTAAAGAGAACAATGTCCAAACATGTCTGCTTGTTAACAGCATGTTTTCAGTGCATGACAACAATGAGTATGGCTCAATCTCTTCATGGTCCCTCAAAACCCTGATGACTCAATTATTATGTGGGCAAGCACTGTTCAAACCTTCAGAACTTTATTAAAAATTTTACTCAAGATCTTTGTAAAGATATAAAACCTGTCATAGTGAATTACTGGGGAATGTACATAACAAGATACAGAGGCACAGGCACAGTATTTACTGTGTAATGGTACAGCCTTAAAATGAAGGCTATTAAGTTTCTAAATTTCAGTTGGCACAAAAGTGCAATAGACAGAACCTTCAGAGGCATAAAATTATAACAGCTTGAATTTTTTTGAACAGTATAAAATATTCACTCACCATTTGAGAGAAATTGGTAAATTAAAGTGAAAGAGTGAAAGCCACCACACACCTCTGGCACACACACAGGTGTTTTCACTCATTTGGCCCAATTATGTGACCTACTATGAGGACTGTCTGTCAATGCTTTACTTACCAAAAGCTTTATTTATACAGGGTCCAGCCCCCTCTCACATAACGGTTTTATCATACCAATACTGGGTTTGGTAAAACATGAAAGACAAACTTCACATTGTGATGATTTAATGTGATATTTGATCATAAAAACAAATGGCAAAATACACTAAATAAATAAGATAAATAGCTTTTTGTACCATTTTTAACAGTTTTATTCTCCACATATTAAAATCTTAAAACAGCATTCAGATCCACATGCAAACCTACCAGTAACCAGATTAGCTGAGACCATGACAAGTTCTGCTCTTGAGTGCTCCCTCCAAAAACGATCAGGTGTAACATTCATTAAATAAAAAATAGTGAAATAAATGGTCGTGTTTCTACTGGCTGTTCCAATTGTCCTCATATTGTACATGCTCACTGGTATGAAATGGCATTTTCACATTTATCTGTCAGGCACTTCGGATAAAAGTGTCTACTACATTGTATAGAGTATGCTCTATATCTGCAGTAGTGTATGTATAACTCACCTGCTCAGTGCTATAGCTTCGTCATTGTCTTTTCTTTAGAACTCAACTCCAGCCATCATACTTTATTAAACTTGCCAAACTGGAAAAGTATTAAAAAAAACACATTATACTTTGCATAATAATGGAATTCACATGTGCCATGGAAGACTCTACACAATACATCGTTTTCATGGCAGACCTTTTGATTAGAAAAGCACAGACGCAGTAAGTAATGTCAAAGATGGGTTTATTCCATTTAAGTGAGCCAGTTCCAGCACTCTGGTATTGTGCATGCTCACTCATTAACATGGCTTATTGGGGCAATTAATGAAATGGAGCCATTATTAATGTTATTATTTATACCTGTGTTCAAAAGTGATATTACCAGTATTGTTGATTTTTTCTATTATTTCTATTATTTCTATTTCTAATGATTACCCTGAAACTTGGCATACATATCCAGGTCTTCTTGCTCTGAAAGTTTCTGATGGAAATAAAAAAATAGTAACATTTCAAAATTTGACAGGTTTGACAGCAACGATCCTTAACTGCACCTATGAATGAATACCTCCACAGTGTAATGGATTCTCCATGTTCATACTCAACCTTTTTGCCTCAAAAGTAACAAATATTATCAGGGACCTCAGTAAGTAAAATACATTTGAAATACTGTAAACAAAATACTAACAGCATCACACATCTGCTTTGATATTGGAACTTATTATGGTGCAAAATTTGATCAGCTTTTTTTTTTTTTTTTTTTTAAATCTGGTCATACAGCAGTGGTGAATTACATTTTCTGGACTTAATTACCAGAATAAACTCCACTTGTCATCTTTTTGTACTGAAATAAATTGACAAATGAATACTCCTTAATTTGAGGCTTTTAACGCATACTTCACTATTTTCATTAATTGTGCATGGCTTTGGTTATAGTATGCCAATACCAAGCCCTACACTTAATAATACTTTACACACAACTGCCAACATGGTCTCATCAATAATTCATTCATTTGATAATTTATTCATTAATGACCTTATCGTGGTTGTCTGGAAGAAGACAGTGGATTAGCCAGTCTCAGAGGACATACATCTGTTTCTCCCTTGTCTTTCTCCCTCCCTGTTCTATTTTCATAATGTGAGCATGGTGCAGATAAAGAACAACAAAATAATTCACATCCAAAGTCCATCACTGCAAGCATTGGTGTTCTTCAGAAGGTGTGAATGATATGGGTGTCTTTACTGTTTGGAGATGAGATATTTTTTTCAAATCCTGTTATTACAGACTATCAATGTGAGAGTTACATAAGTGAGTTAAAATGAGCCCTGACTCAATCAGTCAGCAGTTTTATGTGATTGTGATTGAGAAGAGAACGTTAAGTATAATGAAAGGAAAACAATCATTAGTTTTGTGATATCTCAAGTGATTTCATTTCATGGTATTGCTATATATTGTTTTTTAAAGAAGTATAGTACTTACTTAGTCACAGGCCTTCTGTTATATTCATTAATTACATATTAAAGTACGATTAAATTGACAGAATACTTTTTGAGTATGTTAGGTAAAATAAAATATATGTACATAAGATACATATGTAGAAATACTGTACAGTAACAATCATGGACAAGATTACATACATAGAAGTTTATCCTAACAGAAAAACAGAATATGGCACATTACCCTGACCATTACCATTACCTCATCTTTATTTTATTTAATCAACTGATATTGAGACTAAAGTCATAATCTACAGTAGTAGTCTGTAGATTCTTACTGGCATTGACATGATGTTACTAGATATAGGTTGAATCTTCAAAGTCACATCTTTCCAGTCTGACTTTATTATGTTTCCATGTTTCCTTGGTGTCAAGCTGGTATTCTAGTCTTTTGCTTTCAGATGTTTTCTGGGAATGAGAAATCATCAATGAGTAGATAGTAGACATATGCTTTCCTATGCCATGAAATATAAAACAAAACTATAATTATATACCATTACTAGCAAGACATGCACCTCCAGTTTTCTCCAGAAGAGGTCACTCTCAATTCCTTTTGCAGAGTCACCATGTATAAATATATATATTGGGAGCCAGCATTGTCATATATTTTGCACAGTGTGTTTCTTCATCATTTCAACATCTGCTTAGACCTCTGTGGCTCCACTAAAAAAAATCAATCGACTCCTCTGGTGTTCAATTGGGAATCCATGCTTAATTCACCTTGTCAGTATTACTTTTTTTTCTTCATAGTATAATTTGCAACATCATGTTCCTCATTTGTCAGAGCCCATGGAGTAGTGGAGTTGAAGCACACCCACAGTGCAGAGAAGCATTAACATTCAGGAGTTGTAACTGTGTGCCCTACTTTCTAGCTAAAATCACAGACATGTTAAATGAGGTAGAAGTCAGAGCAACATTTCAGTCATTTCTGTGTTGTCACAGAGCTAACACACACCCCTGGCTTACAGGGACGCTCTGGAGATCAGCGTCTCTACTCAGACACCTTCATCGTCCTTTGCAAGAGTCCCCATCTAACACGGCTAAGTAGGTAAATGTGATTGAGTATTGATCCGAGCTGTGGACGTTTAAGTTTCCTACATCTATCATTTGAAAGGACATGGGGAAAGAACAATGAAAATGTCCTAAGGGAGAAGCCCCTGATGCTTGGATGACTCTTCATTCACTTAGTTATCTAAAAATATTTTCCATGGCATACTTTCCAGATTCATTCATGACCTTCAGACTTGAGTGGGGCAACAGCACCACTCCATGGACACAAGAGCACAAACAGTAGCAAAAGAAAATATTATTTAGTAGATAGCTGGATGGATTTAGTGTGTCTTTCATGCTATTATGCATAGTAATATTGAAAACAATGTCATTTCAGACAGAGAACAACACTTTTGTTGAATTCTTTTGATTTTTTTTTTTATTCTCTTGTTTAGAAACAATGATTCTGTTTTCTGTCACTTTGTCAGAAATAACCAAGCATGAATAAGCTACTCAGCTAGGTTTGGAGCCTCTCCCCACACAGCAGAGGGCTCACGTCACTCACTCACTCTCTTTGTCTTTTTGTCTCTCTCATACACATATTCATACATACACACACACACACGCCACACTGTTCCCCAGCAAACAGCATCCACGCAGGGTTTTGGTGGCACTGTAAAGATATTGTATCATAGCAACACCATAGCAACACTGCCTACAGCCGAAACAAAAAAGAAGCCAAGACAGTGCCAGAGCAAGCTTTAGATTGCTATTGCTTTAGTAAGGTGAGTGGAAAGTTCACATTTCAGCATATCAATATGATAGGAAGATCCTGAAAAGCTATGATGTTGAATCTGCTGGCAGAAAGCGTCATACAGTATATTTACAACACAGGCTGTACGTATATCTAAAATGCACATACACACACACACACACACACACACGATTTCGAACATGCTTCCCAGAAGCAGTGAAATGGTCACATGTCTTAGACATTGTATAGCATGACAGCAACAATGATACCATATACAGAGATATAATGACAATAACTTTAAAATAACATTTCATTTTGATAAGATTAACACTGAAAATAGTGACAGAGAACTAAATCAACAGTGATATCCAACACAATTCATGGACACGATGAGTGTTTTCCTCTCTGTGATCCAAATCCCTCATGTACTTGTTCTTCCTGAACTAGTGCACTTTTCATAATGTAGCGCTGGCATGTACCCATCTTGCACTGGTCCTGGTCATTGATAGAGATATGTTAAAACACAGAAAATTATGCATCTTCATCTATAGAAGGTTCTATCATAATTAAGTGCATTTTATTAATAGGGATATGTTAGTAATAGGTTACCAGCTTTGTAGAAGAGGTAAAAAGGCTGATGTAGTAGTTCATATATAGATGAATCAATTATAAATTGTGGCTATTACAGACATAGAATGTAATATCTGATTGTCTGTCATAAAAGCAGGTGATGGGTGAATGTGTCCTGCTGTTTTCATGCCTATTCAGTCATACATTTAATAAGAAAAATGCACAAATGCACAGATTCAGTCAAATTAGTTGAGAGTATTTCACTGAAAGGCCATTTGTCAATTTAGAAAGATGGAGTTCACATGGATTTCTCAAAATATTCAATACAAATATGGGTATTCTACTTTTAGTATAAGTAGATTTTATGCTATTTTTGATCATACATACAACAAAATCAGTTATTGCTATGCGTAAGCTTCAGGTAGAGGTGATAGGGATGACATAAAATAAACACTATAGCAACCATCTCATGATCATGGCTGCTGGTGTTGGCTGTTTTATTAGGTGATCTTCTGCAAGATATTGGATTAGTTCAGATGGAGGATTTGGAAGAATACTTAAAGCAATAAATACTGAAACAATACTCTCTGCTTACACAACCTCATGCTTCTGATAATGCACAAAGTTATGAACTAATTATATAAAACATCAAATTAGTTGTTATATGTTTGGAATTGGAAACAAATTATGTGTTCTTTAAAGATGCCGGTGCAGAACTCATTCTAGTGCCGCCATGTGGACTCGTGTGCTGTTAGTGGACTACATGACAAAAATCACTCTTCCCTTCCTTTCTCTGTGTGTGAATGATTGTAACTTAGTACAGCATGGTACAGTAAAGCCGAGTGTGGCACAGCAGCGTGAAAAGACACCTAGATCAAAGTCTATTTCATAAGTCCACTGCCTGGATGATTCCCCTCCTGGGTCACTAGTTCTGAGGCCCAGGTGCTTCGGCAGTGTCCCTCAAGATAAAGCTTGATTCCTGATGTTCATATCTTGGCCTCAGTGCTGGTCTGATCTTGCGGGAGAAAAGAGGAGCGGATCCTTTGAGCTTTATTAATACACAGATGACCAAATGCCTTGTTGTACCATTCTGGAGATTTTCCCCTACAACAAGAATAGCAAAAAAAACACACATTAATGACAGCAATGTTGATTAAAAGCCTAGACTATGAGAACACTTGAAAACCACCCACACCTGAGGTCCACTCTGGAGATATGTGTGAGCCTGGTCCTTCCCGTCCCACAGGGCTCGAGGAGGTACTGTGACTCCAGCATGACCCCCCTCACTGCTCCCACGCGTGGGCTGTCGTCGTGTTCAATGGACACGCACACCAGCGCACAGGAGCCTTTACACATGTCTGTGCGCCATGATCTGAGGGGGTGGAGGGACAAAAAGCAAAAAAAAAACAACTGTGTGAAGTGATGCATTTAATGTGGGGATGTGAAATATTATTAGGTAACCTTTTTATAGAGTATGATATTTTAGAAATGTGAGTGTTTGAGCAGGTTGAGACACTAACACAGATTGCTGACAGTACCTGAGATGCACTGTTCAGTTATGATTAATTCTTTAAAATAATAACTTCCAAAAGATGCAAATGTGAAAATATTTGAAGTCCTGACCTTAGTACCACATAGTCACAGCTTGGTTGAGGTGCCATGTTGTGGCAGGAGTAATGGTACACATCTGTTTGTTTATCCAGCGTCTCCAGAACCTTCTCCTGCTGTAGTTCACTCTGCCACAGGGGGCGCTCTCTTAGCAGCCGCTGCAGCACATCATTGGGAGTTGCTGACACCTCCACACAAACTCGCCACCGCCTTAGAGGGTTACCATCTCCCACCTTGCACACAGGCACATCAAAAGTGTTAGATAAATTGTGACGATGTGTAAAAGATGGAAAATAAATTTGAACCACTGAATAATTTAACTAATTTGTGTATGTTTGGGTTTACATGCAGAGAAATGTGTATAAAAAAAACTGATTTTTTAATTTCCTTTTTTTTTTAGAGTTAAACAGCCACTAACTAAAACAGAACTAAAAATGACGGTGTAATGCAAAGTATGTATTAAACAAGTTGTATAACAATTTAGTTTCCGGTGTATATTTAGACCATGAAATTCCTTGAATTCCTTTCTTTCTTTCTGTACTGCCCTTTGCAAAGTTCCACAATATTCAAGAAACCCCACGACCACAAAGAGAGCAAGAATAACAGTTTATCTCACTAATACAAACATACCTTCTTAAATGCCAGTTCTGTATGGTCAGTAGTTGAGCGAGACACCCAGCCTTTGCTCTTATCTTTGGCCTCTTTCAGCAGGTTCTGGACCAGCCTTTCTAGGTGTGCATGATAGGATCCTTCTTCATCCTCCTCTTCCTCATCTTCATCTACTTCCTCCTCGTGAGCCTTGCACAACTCGTCCAGTGGGGGCACCAGAAGCTCAGCCTCCATGTAAGAGTTGCGAGACTGGGTCACCATCTCCTCTGGGATCTGGAGAACAGCCGGAGGACGTGCATCAAATCACACAACATCAGCTCAGCCCTAAAACTACCATGTCTAAAGCTGAAAAGAAGACTTAAAAGCCCAATATGGCTGCTGTTGTCCATTCTCCATTTGAAATACTGCATTTGAACTGAAATTTATCCAAGAATAAAATAGCATGGTAATGAAAATACGTGGCATCAACTCCATAACATTTTAATATCCAGTGTCCTCTGCCTTTCAAATATTGTCATTCTGCCAACCCTCTAACTCTAACATTGGTCATTTTCATGTTTTGGAAGAGGAATTAAACAATTTTCTGTGGGTTAAATAGATCCAACTTGACTCCTCAAACCACATTAGACTGAAAATGCATAGTAATCAAGCCTGTTTTCAGCCTCAAGGTAATGATGATATACAGTTTTAGAAATGAGCTCATTAAACACAATTATACTATGTCCTTGGATAATAACAACTCAGCAGGGGAAACGTCACTCTGCTTCACATAGATGGTTATTTTGTCTGTTCATTTTGTATATAAAGACATGATTGTGCATTATTTCTCTTTCAACAATTTTCAACTTCAGTCAGTCAGTCATTTGTGCTGTTATGTAACCCTAGAAATAGCAGTCAACCTGTCATATACTGTATATACAACATAAAAATAATCAATTGCTGACGTAAATCATAAATCCTGACCTGAAAGAGACGCTGGCACTCAGTGATCATGTGTGACAGGCCCTGGGTGGCAGCCAGGTTCTCACTCAGGTCTTTCTGATCGGGGCGGCCAGTAGTGTACTTCCTCTGGATTGACCTTGAGGAATAACATATATCATGTGAGCATTTACGCAGAGGAAGAGAAGAAAGCACTCCATGATTTTTGAGGTAAAAACAACTTCTATCATAAGGAATTTGCATATGAGTTCATAGGAGTTCCTGATTTTAAGGTAACAAATTACATCATCATTCTGCCTCTGTGAAACCAACAGAGCAGTTTCTTCTATCTTAATAATTCTTCAACTTTATTTATGAATATACAACATATATATATAAATTATCATATTGATGTAGCAGTGATAATAAGAATGAATGTAAAAAAAAAGTGTAACATAAATAATATGGTGTTAAACTGATTCTGAATCAGGATATAAATTTCTCATGGATCCCATGTAGTAATTTATTTCACATAGCAAAATGCATCTTTAATCTAGTCCTTGCAGGTTGGTGCAGGCATTAGCCTGTTCATGAGTTCATATCTGCACCTTGGTGACAGCGTCTCGTTCTTCAGTATGCTGAGGTGGAAGAGTGAAGGTCCCAGACAAACAGCCAGGTTCATTGGCGTCATCTGGTTCTCCTCCACCAAGGAAGTGACATCTCGTAGGAAAAAGAGCAACGTCTGCAGTACCTCCCTGTTTTCATCCGGCATCAACAAAATAGCCGCTCGGACGGCCTGCAGCCTCTGTTCCTTCGGGACATCTAATGGAAAGAGGAAGTGAGGAATTTATATCAAAACACTGTTTCTGTCAGTTTTGGCTAATCGGGTCCAGAACTGATCAGAACACACAAAACACATATTGGCATGTCATACATTAAAAGGAAAACAAAAAAGCGGCATTAAAGACATTAAAGCTGTTTGTTTCTCGCTCATTTTGACTGTGTGCTATGTACACTCCTTGAAAACTCATTTGAAAATAAAAGAACAAACACACTGCTGACTGAATTTTCACAAAGGCCAGCTAAGCAATTAAAACTATTCACAATCAAATCAGTTGAGGCGGATAACCTTCGTTGTCGCTGTTAGTATTTGACATGCACTGGATTCTTAGCTCCGAGGCGACTTACACTGATAAATATGCAGGAAGGTTTCCCCCAGCTTGCTGGTTAGCAGAGGTTCAGGCAAGTCTCTGAAGAACTGTTTGACCATATCAGCCACATCGTAAGCTGACTGATCCTCGTAGCTTACAGAGTCAGGGGACAGCTCACACTGCTGCCTCAAAGCCTGAATACGTGACTTCACGCCAGACTTGCGGAACAACCCCACCTGAGAAGAAGAAGAACAACAAATGAGGCGAAGACAGAAACACGAATCAGACAAAGCCGATGGGGGAAGATGGTCAGGATGTGACAGGAAATGAAAACAAGGCACGTATTTGTGTTATGTCCACTGTCTCATATTTGAAATAAAAATAACCGACAACAGCACTACATTAGACTATAATTCAGTTTCGTGAAAGCTATTTTCCTCTCTAACCTGGTCCAGACAGTGTGTTCTGAGGTGGCTCAGGGCCTGCTGTAAACACAGAGGGAGCGGAAAACCACAGCGCTGGACATGGACGATGAGGGGAACACCAAACACACTCTTCTCTTTGTAGTCTGGCACCTTCATTCGCTTCATAAACTTGGGCACAGACCTGGGAGCGATAGACAGAAAACAATTAGGGAGGTGCGTGGGGGAAAGAGCGGTCCATGCTTTTATTATCTTTCTCTTCATGTAGATGCATGGTCAACAGAATTTCCCTCTCGGGGATAATAAAAATGAACAGGACTGGTTGTTAACAACATACGGATGTGTCTGTGTTTGCGGGTCATGGCAACTGGTGGTTTGTGATGTGCAACAAAGGATCTGAGGCCAGTTTTTGACCAACACTGGCAGCATAAATGAACCCTGTTGTAACTGCTAGTGTAGTGTAGTAGATAAGGTGGATGTGGATAGCATGTGTGAAGGTGTTGATTGTTTTTTTTCAGCTCTGATAGATTAAGCTGTAGAGCTGAACAGAAGAAATACAATTCCACAGAAGATACAGCGAAACCTGGCACACTAAACATATCTTCCTTTGTTGGCATGGAAGATTTAAATAATATGTATATGTAAAATAATATATTAGAATACAATACACAGATTCCTCATTCAAGATGAACAAAGGTGGGCAGGTCTGACATCACATTTTGTGAATATGAGCCACATTGTAGAGAAGAGGAGAGAAATATATGCATGAAGACTTCTATTATTTTACGTAAGGGACTGAGCACATTCAACTTTTATGTGTGTGTTTGCATGTGTGTATACGCACCACGTCCAGCCATGTTTGTTGGACATTGAGTATTTCTCCATGATGGCGGTGAGGCGGAGCAAAGAGAACTTCTGCAGCAGGCTGAGCTGACCTGCTGATTGGCTACTGATCTGCAGCGAAGATGCTGGCTGGTTGAGATGATCAGATGTTCTGAAACTGGGCCATCGCAGGCTGGGGAGGGGGGGACAATACCGATAAGGAACAAGAGGTGCAGAGTGATTCAGTCAATGAAAAAGCCTTATCAGGTCAATTTAAAGGATCATTCTGGTTTGTTACAACTTGGGTTTTCTTTAATCATAATTTTGGCCATATTCCCTGAGATGAGTAAATGCAGTTAGCTATGTTAGCCAAACTTGTTTTGAAGAGAAAACTGTTTATAGACCATTGCAGCTTTGACCTAACTTACTTACTACACATAGTTTTTCAAGTGCAGTGAGGAATTACTTCTGACAGTTTGGATGTCTATGATTTTGGTTTTAACTCTAAATAAAGTAGTTTAGATAATCTGGCTGAACTTGCTTGTTTACAACCTGTCTGATTGTCTCAACGCTAATTTGTTCCCTTGTTGGACTTTGTTGTGGGGATGTTGCCGTATTCCCAGATCTCACTAATTGCTTTGGTGAACACAATGTTATCATTATCAATGGAAATGAGGGTCAGAACTGCAAAAATGATCCTTTAAATGTCTGAACAGCTACTCACCGAGGTCTTGTCAGCGATGCCCCGACTCCAGAATCCCGCCGCTCACGACTGGTCCCAGTAGAATCAGTGTCATTCAATGAGACCCCATCTCTCTCGCCTTCACTGGGGGTGGTCCTGCCCTCCCCGTCCTCCTCTCCATCCCCTGTCTCACCCTCGGGCAGCACACTGCGGCTCCAGTGGTCCACTATCTGCTGCAAACCACTGACGTGCTGGATGATGTCATCTAGGTGGGGGAACAGATTGTCCTCTTTCTCCAGGTCCAGCAGGTCTCCTGTGCTGGCGTACAGGTGGGAGCCTGGCACGTTGTCATAAACACTCACCCTGCTGCCCCGTGGAGCTCCCGGACAAGGCTGCTTGGACAGAGGTTTACCAGACCAGGGCCCACCCAGGCCATTGTTGGATGGCGGAGTTTGGGATTGTGTCTGGGGGGCATTGTTGTCGCCAGGAGAAGGTGCCAGGCTCTCTATGGACAGAGCTTTTGGAAAGGTTCCTGGCTTATGGTCTTTGGGGATGTGTATGAGGAGGTTTTCATATGAGTGAAACTGGTTTCTGCCAAACTGGCTCTGTCCTTCAGTCCTCTTACCCTGAGAAGGCAACTCCATATCCTCCAGGTACATGCTGCTTCTCTTGTTGGCAGTTCGGGGTTTTGTACACACATGCTCCTTCACACTGGGCACCACTGTCTCAATTGTGGGGCTTACACTCACCATGGATTGGTCTTTACAATCGTTGCTATGGTCGACAGAAGATATGTCACCATCGGTTTGGTGGTTGTGTTTAGGGCTATGTTCTAATTGGCTGATGGGAGTACACTGGAGCATCTGCAGTGCCTGAGGCTCCTCCCCCTGCAACACTGGTCCACTGATGACCAGCGGTGGCCTACGATTAGAGCTTTTCCGCCTTGTTGACGGCCCCCATGTGCGCATCGCTTCCATTCGACGCAAAAACTCTTTGGCTTTACTCCGCCCTCCTTGCCCATGACGGCTGCTCTTGATTGGCAGGGAGTTGTAGTGTGGAAGCTCCCTGGGTGGTTGGTAGGAAGCAGAGAGGGATGCCATAGATATAGAGTCAGGCATGGCAGAGGCGGAGTCCTCACTGTGGAGCGAGGAGATTTCTGTGATCTCCTGCTCGCTCAGGTCTGTCAACACACTCTCACTGCTCACGGTGCTGTGCAGACCCTCCCCCTGACCTGTTGGGCTGCTTTCGTTGGTGTTGTCCAACAGGAAGTCTTGTAGACGAGACCAACGTCGGCTACTCCACTCGAACGTCCACCGTTTACTGATAGCCAACGGATCATCTTCATCAGAATCATCACCCTAAAGAAAGATAGATATTAAATGAGAGGTGCTAAATCCCTTTAAGCTGTGATCATATAGTTAGGTTCCTTTGGTGTGGAGCAAAGAAAAATCTTGAATGATTATTTTCTTTTACTTAGAATTCATTAAGGATTTACTACAAATAAATCAAGAGTTGTAATGGAATGACATTCATAAGATTTATCCTTCATCATCAGCATTACTTGTGAGGTAAAATCAAAACAGAATCTGTTCTGGTGACTGACAACAAGTTATGCTGCAGTTCACTGTGGTTGGAGGTTTTAGCCTCTCTGGAGCTCACAAAGAGCCCACACAGAAATTTCTGAATATGAGCATTAGTTGAGATCACAACTGGATTGTATCATATGTCATAAATATCAATGCTATATCATCATGAAGGGGGAAATGGCTGTGACGTGGTCAACTGTCAAACTGGGTAAATTGGTTTTGTTTAGCTTCTGCTATCAGAGTTCCTTGGTAGCAGACAAAAACCCATCTTATAGAAGGTCTGACTGCAGTTATTTGATCCAGTTTGAATGACATACACGTAATTCTCACCATCCTTATATTAACTGGACCAAATGCAAAATGCACTAGAATGTGAACGCAGTCTGAATAACATAAATTATATCACTGAGGAACATGTCATCACATTTTCAGATGTACATTGTCAGAGACTAGACCTAATCAGCTATACAATGAACAAAATGAAAGTGTATAGTCCTCCACAAAGAAGAAAAATGAATGTATTTATGGCACATATTATGACAAGCACATTGTTTTGTTTTGTTTTGTTTTTACCAGCAAACAACAGAGAGTTAATTAAGATGATAATGGCTTACAGTATAAACAATAATTGTCTTACTTTCTTCTTGGGGTGGCTGACATCCAGCTTCATGGAGGCACACTTGTTCAGAGTATTTAGACGTCTAAAATACGCACAAACACACACGGTCAGTCAAATATTCTAGAGCCGGTAGATTGGATATGTCACTTTCACTGTATTATCTCTCCCTCCTCACTGCCACTGTCTCCTTCTCCTTCTGAGTCTGTCCATTCACTCTCTGACATGCCTCACCTCTCCATTCTCCTCTTTGATCTTCTTTTCTGACTTTGTCCATCCCTCTCTCTCATAAGCTACCCCCTCCCCCCTCCACCCTTTCTCCTCCCTCTCCTCTGGAATCGCTCCCACTGGGACTGATCATCCCTTTCGATGAATCCACCTTCCCTGAATCAAACACTGCTCCTCCCCTTCACTCCTCTCCCTCCATCCCCACCCCCATCTCTCTTACATCCCTCCAACCCCACCCCTTTCTCTTCCTTACTCACGAACGCTGGGGGCAACCTCCTCACCAAAAAGTCTCTTTCAGTCTGTACCCATCCTTCCTGCCCACTAGCCCCCCTACGGCAAATCGGGGTATGTGAACAGTAGCTGGTTAGGAGGTTGGTGTCTCTGTTCGTGCCTTTCAAGATGGGATCATTAAAAACATGTTTCGGGGCTCGTGACCTCTGTTATTTGAAAGATTTCAGCCTCTAATATCACAGTAGGAAATCCCCCTTTGTACACTGTTTTCTTTCTCTGTTCTCTCATACAAACTGGCAGACAAGGGATTACTTGTTGCTACATATAAACCAGAAAAATACCAATAGGAAGAAGCAAGCTGTCATATCAACCGTCTTTCTTGCTGGAAGTAAACATTCATGTTGGAAAAGTATACAGAGGGGGCCATTGTAGGAGGCTCCACACCCTGTATTTCTGCTGAAGGATGGTGCAAACAATTCTTCCTAGTTGAAAGCACATATATACAGATTGTGAATTCTATGACAGCTCTATGTACGGTGTCTTCTTGCAAGTATATAATCTAAAATTTAAACAGTTCTGTGAGGAGCAATGCCATGAACAAGAGAGAGGTCATTACAAGTGTGTTTTACAGCTCCTGAGACAGTTCTCAGAGGGTCAGATGTGTTTTCTCTCATAATATAACTGTCAGGAATTACTAACACTATAATTACCACACCCTCCTCTTCCATAGACATTTGAGAGGCAGAGGTCACCAGAGAAGAGAGAAAATGGGGGAGAGTATGTGGCTAAGTATGCTGGTGCATCAGGAAAAACTTCAATGAGAAGAGAATAAGGGATGTGAAACAAAGATCATAGCCAAGACGTGCAAAGAGACTTAAAAACACACAGTCAAAGCCATCTGGTAGACTTTGTTGATATCCCCTCACTCCTTCCCCATTACCCTCAGACCCCCACCTCTGTTTTGCCCCCTGAGGGTCTCTGCTCTTTGAATGGGAGATCAGAGCATGGCAGAGGGGAGGGGAGGTGACCAGATCAAAGCCTGGGTGTCTGAGTGGGAGACAGGGATGGGGAGTTCATTATGAGTCAGGGTCAGACATCTAATGATTAGCGGTTAGCACCAGGCCAGAGGGAAAAGTCAGGGTACAGAACGACGGGGAAGAGAAAAGGAATATGTGATTTTGACTGTGTTAAATGTGCAATTAAAACGATGGAGACAGAAAAAGAGGTTTGTGTGGTGTGCGTGTGTGCAGGTGTCCTTACCGACATAGAGGCTCCACAAGATCCCGATCCAAGAAGTCGTGGTCCCTTTTCACTGAAGAAATATCAATCGGAAACTGGGAATCTGTAAGAGAGAGAAGGGAGAAAGAACATTTTGTTAGTTAATGATTGACAGGAGACAGCAGTTTTCTAACTGTTCATGAAGTATGGCACAACTGCAGCTCCTACAGTAAACACCTGTCATCTGCATTTAAAGTTTACAGAGCACACACACACACATTTTTGAACCCCAAAATAACTTGGTTTCAACACAATGCCAATGCCAAAATGACTCAAGCTCTTTATTTTGGTGATTCTCTGTGTGTGGTGGCAGTCTGCAGGCCTCATGTGTGCCGGTAGCAGCCACAGAGTCCAAGAGGCCGGCATCCATAACCCCACATTACTGGAGCTCACAACATTTGTGTGTGTGTATGTGTGTCTGCTAAAGAAGGACTGCTGGATTTTAAAAGCTACTTCTTAGATTACTTGGGCCATTTCCTGTTTGTGCCTCAGCTGTATGAGACTCAATGATCATCTCATGAATGAGTGACAGTAGGTTTTCAAGAAAGGTGGGAAGGCAAGAATGAAAAGCTGGCAAAAGAGAAAGAAAGATGGATCAATAGTAAGAAAATGCACACTTTGAGAGAGGGACTTGAAGAAGAGTGGTGAGTGAGTTGAGGCCGAAAGGTGGAAGAAAGTAGAGAGAAAAAGAAGCTGTGAGAGTCCCAGTAGTGATAACAAGGCCTTTCCCATGACCCCTCCCTCTGGACAGGAACTGAAGACTGGAAATAGAATGCAGCGGCCCAGAAGATGGGGATACAGAGATGGAGGGATGGCGGAGAGACAGAGAGAGAGAGAGAGAGACAGACAGAGAGAGAGAAAGAGAGAGAGAACAGAGATGATGGAAAAAATAAGACACAGAGTCAGAGAGAACAAAAAATCATAGGAGTGAGCGAAGATATTTGAAGGGGCAAGGCTTTGTGTGAAACAACACAGCTGGGTAAATGCTGGCTCCTCTGAGTGTGCGTGTGTGTGTGTGTGTGTGTGTGTATGTGTGACCTTCATAGAGCTGGGCATACTGTGGAAATCCCGCTGCTCGGAGCCAATCGCAAGCCTCCTTAGCCTCAATCTCTGTAAAGCAAAAGAAACAGTAGAGGGACACATAAACATACTGATTTTTTTGTGTGAGATTTTTGTTTCTATATTATCATAAAAGGCATCTTTGTCCAAAACCATCATATGATAGCTCATCATTTTTGTGGAGGAAAGTCCCTACATGATTGAATTTTCCTCTCAGAATTGCAGTGGAATGATGTATTTTCCAATCCCGATTTTATGTAGATTCTGAACTATTTGCTCTCTAAAAATACATAAGATGAACATAGAAAAAAATAAGAGATAAAATATAGACAGAAATAAAATGAGAAATAAAGAGCATGGCATTGTATTTATCTGGTATTCCTATCCCAGCATTTTTAGCATACGGGGGAGGAACATCTCAGAGAATTAAATTTTCCTCTGGGAATTCATTGGAATGATGAGATTGGAAAAGCTGGAAGTGAGCCAGTGAGGGACGTACGTTATCTTGAGAGGACAAAGGAAACATTTTACACACTTTATATATCCTGTACTTTTGGATAATACACGCCCAGATATACAGTACAAGCAGTTAGATGTCAGCTGTTAATGCATAAAGGACTTACAGGGCTTACACATGGCACCACACCCCATTAGGTGCTGCTGCCAACACCATGAGACGTTTTACAGGCATTTTGTTTTAGTGCTTTTTTCCGCTAACATATGTATTGCTCACACTGCTAAACTGCTTGTGTGTGTGTGTGTGTGTGTGTGTGTACATTTTCTTTATGAGCAGACGCTGATTAAACCGCTCTGCAGAGTTTTGTGCTGACAAAGAAATTTGCATGATTTTGGTGCCAGAGATCCCACAAGTTTTCAAAAAATGATTTGCTTGCAGATTTGAAAGTACAGCAACTTAAAAGATATACTATATACACTGAGACATTTAAATACATTCACACAAACACATTTAAAGCCACACACACACACATATAAAATAAAAAAAACTGTGCAGGAGAGTTGTGAATAAAGTAAGACCACTCCTAAACTGTTAATGATAGAGAATTGGGGATGGAAAGTCCATTACAGAACAAAATAAGAGCAGAAGAAATAAATGAGGGGTTTTAAAGTTCAAAATAATATTAACTTCTAGGATTTCAAGGGCTAATGTGTCAATTGTTTTGTTTTTTCAATTAATATTAAACAGTGAAAAGTGCCATAAGTTCTAAGATGACAAGATGACATCTTCATATCGCTTGCTTTGTCCAACCAACAGTACAACACCCAAAAATACTACAGTTACTCTCACATAAGACAAAGAAACACAGCAAATTCTCACACTTGAGAAGCTAGAACCAGAGAATGTTTGTTTGGGCTTAAAAATTTTTTTTCAGTCAATCAATAAACTTCCACACTTATGAAATATACTACAATACTCTATGTTATTCTTATCGAACAAAACACCAACAGCATTCTAACTACAACTACATTCTGCAGTTATTGCCCTTATCACTTCTTTCAAAATTCAAACTCATTCACATTCACTTGTCTCTTTCACTTATTTAGACGTGCTGGCAGTGAATGGGTGAGGCACCACAGAAACACAGGGGACAAAGTTCCAGCAAGGCGATAAAAAGCCTCCGTCCTCACCATCAGAGATGAGAACGGTCAGAGGAAATGATCCTCTCACCGCAATCCAGCAATTACATCCCTCTCCCAACATTCTCAGCATAACTCCTCTCTCTAAATCACACACGAAGCAACATGAGGCTAGTGAAAAATCTCCTGAAAATAGACTTGGAAGAGAGAGAAATTCCAACAGCGCCGTTTGATCGGCATTCCCAGTCTGTTTGGGTGAGAAATCTGAAGAAATACAGAAACTTACTTGAAGCCCTCATGGTTCAGGTGATGACATGCTTCTATATCATTGCTCAGAGTGACGTTTCCTCTCCATCCCATGGCAAATCCATCCGCTACTATCCAGCTTTCCATCAAGCGATTTCTTCCTTGCTGTCTTTCCAACCCTTGTGTTTACAAGTCTTCCTCCTTCTTCCAGCCTGCCCCATGCAGGTTTTCTCTTCCCTCTAATTTTCTCCTCAACCTCCTCTCTCGCACTTTCTACTTTGTTAGGATCCACATACAATATCTCTATTTTTACAGCTCTCCCTGTCGTATGCTGCACTTTTTTCTTCTCACTCTTCATACACGTCTGCTCTTCTTTTCCTTCCCTTTAAGTTCAACTTAAAATTTTGCTTTTTTTCCTCTGTCTTGCTCTCAACCATATCTTATCCCATCACAATATTTTTTGTCTAAACAAAAACACTCCCTTGTGCATTTTCCTTTATCCATCTGTCCACTTAGCTTCTTTCACTGAAACCTCCTCATCCTCTCTTCCACTTTGCTCCTAAAAAAACCCAAAAAGCCACCAACTCCCCATCTTCTTTGTCATTTCCAGAGCTGCTGTTGCTCCATCACTTTCACGCAGGAAATGGCTAATTTCAGCTGGCGTTTGCATCAGCCGGCCCCTGAGGTCACAGACTGACGACTGGTGGACGCTAACTTCACATGTCAGCTGAACCTACTGGCAGGCTAGCAAGGAGACTCTGACCTCGGCCTCTGTGTAATACTGCAGACAAGAACAATGTGTGAGAGAAACGCAGTGTGTACGCACACATACATTACACACACCAGCACAGACATTTAGCACAGTCCAGATGTTGCCCCCAGTGAGTCAGAGAATGCAAAAAGGATGAGACAGGCAGACAGCTGGGGTGGGGAGGGCAGCTGAGATGGACAGACCCTGTGGGAAAACCACAGGGAGGAAGACATACCACGCCAGCTGCTTATTTACTGAATGTGAGATTTGAACGATTATCGACTCTTTTTATAGAAACCACTTACAAGGTGATATTCTACATTTTCCTATTGTCAATCCCAAGAAAAGACCAAAACATCATGCATTGTCTGTGTATGTGTCTGTGTGAAGCCTCCTTGGTGCCATAGACTTTCATTGTTGTCCAGAAAATATTACATTAATGACACACAGTTGCAGCCGGTGACATGTTCCTTTCTTTACAAGAACACGGGCACTGTATTCCATTTGGAGTTGATCCCACACACACACCGTCTTGCTGCCATAAATACTCAGTAGTGCACGAAACCTGCGGCTGACAAGCAAATGCACTATTTATTCCATTCTGAGTAACATTGGCTAAAAAACTACAGAGCCCGGCTGTTTTAGGAAATTACTAAGCTTTTAAAAAATAAACTAAATATTCATGAGCCATTTTTGAATATTTCAGTAAGAGCCAATGGAATAGGGAAAGGAAAAAGTCTTTAGAAACACATTGTTGATTTTGCTCTTTTCATTGGGTTTGTTGACAGTAACAAAAATAGAGAATATCTCCAGCCTTATCTTTTCAGCCCTTATTGTAGCATAAGGTGGTACAATTTAATACAGGAAGGATTATTTAAAGTGCACAGTTACAGCAGGTTTTGGTCAACAGGGCAACAGTTTGAATGAATGAACTTGTTTTCAAGACACTCCCAAAGCATTTTATATAGAATAACTAAGAGAAACAAATAACCTCCTCCTCCAATGATATTACAGCTACAGTTTGGGTTCTTTTTTTAAGGGCTAAAATATATTTTGGTAAATGCTGCTCTAGGTCTGTACAGATGTTCAGTTGTGGTTGTTAGCTTCTCCACAACCAAAAATAGACTTGCTTTTGCACCAAATGTGCTGCAATCTGTTGCATAAGAAATACAAAATGTAGTACATGGGACATACTGTAAATAAAGGAGATACTGTATACTTGACTCTGTGAGTTTTTGTTTTTTGTGATGTTTTAATGTGTCTTTTTTAAAGTTTTTAAAGTGTTTCAAATGTTTTCATTCACCACAACTTTTATCTTGTACTTCAGCAAATTGTGCATCACTGGTTGCCTCTGCGTCTACAGATGGAAACGAGCTTTTAGCTGTATCTGGTACAATAAATGTATTGTGTATAATCCCTGTTAAATAAACAACAAAAAATAATAATCCTCTTGTTTCACCTTAAACCTAATTCTACATAGGATCTCAAATCACTCAATCTACACATTGTATTAACGCTGATTTTTCTAGCGCTGTATTCAAAAGTAATCAAAAGTTGTCCCCTAATAAAGTTTTATCAAAAAGCACAACATGGAGCACTCCATTATAGTGTTTTTGCCTGTGTAATTAGCTACATGTCTTTGTGATTGTGCACAAAGCTGCAAAGTGGCAAAGCTCCTGTCAGTGTGGGAACAAAGCACTGCCATTCATCTGTACAGAATTTAATCAAGAGATTAATTAGTACACAAACATGTTATTAGTGGACCACAAAACACACAAACGCACACAGTCAGACAGAACTAATCCAAGCTGCCTACCGTGCTTTTCCTTCAGTCTATTGCATGTCCCTGCATTCCTGCTGCGTAGAATATATGACAAGAGGCAGCAAACCACTAGAGCAGCAGCAGGGAAGGTGGACAGATGGTATGTGTTTGAGTGTATATGTGTATCCAATTGTGTGTGAGTGTGTGAATATGAGCGTCCATGTGTGGGACAAAGGGGCTGTAAGGTAATTCCTTACATAATGAGGTTGGCAGCTATGTTACATAATACACATAGCGCAAGCACCCTGATGTCTTCGCAGCTTTTCCTCTGAAAGTGTGCCTTTCTTTCCTCTACCTTTCATTTCCCCCTCCTTTTATCCAACACCTCCTTCCTAAGCAAGAAGACAATAACCTTGATTTTCTGACAGCCCTTTCTCAGTATATTATGTCTGCCTCTTACTGGGTCTCAAGGACCCTAAAGTGCCTTGCATGACATCATTTCCTGCCCTGGATTTCCCATGCGTCCAGAGTGGCATGTGAGCCAAGAACAGCAACAGGAAGTTCCTGTACTTAATATGTGAGTGGTACTCAGCTGGGATAATTGTTAGACAGACTGAGGCACACTAATGGATAATAGGCAGTAACAGAGCATAGAACTAGAGAGTTATGGGTTAATTTTACACATTTAAATGCTTTTTTATTTAAATGTGAACTTTCAGTCAAAATCTATTAAATGTCTCAGAGATAAACAGCTCAGAAAACACGCAGAAGAGAGCAAATGACAGTTTGTAAAGGCTGCACAGGCAGCAGTAATAGTCCTTCTACTAGGCTACACACTCACTCACACACACACACACACACACACACACACACACACACACACACACACACACACACACACACACACACACACACACACACACACACACACACACAGGATGCCTGGAAAGCTGCCATATTCCCACATAAGCTAAAGCACTTAGTCCGTCATGTTTAAAGGTCAAAAAGAAAAAAAAGTAGTGAAGAAGGCAGAGGAGGAGTGATGGGAGAGAGGGAGGAAGGAAGGGAGGGAGGGACGTTAAAGACGCATATGTCTGTCCTGTCCTGTATGGTTCATCCGTGATGATGTCGAGCTCTCAGGAATGTACTGTAAAACAGAATCAACACTGGCATGAAATCAGTGCAGGTTCAGGCACAGAGTCGCCTGTACGTCACTGACTGAAGACAGCGGAGGTTGAACAGCAAGAGAGAAATGTCAGGGCTGCTGTAATTTAGCAGGTGATCATTATTAATAGCACAAAGGTTATGATAAGTGTTAACGGATTAGATTAATCAGAGTGTGAAAAGCAATGGCTGTGAAGGCTATGAAAAATAGAATGTGGCAAGAAGACTGAAGGTAATGAAGAAGTGATGTATTTGGTTATGCCGCCTTTTCTCCAACAGAGGGTGATAAAGCAATGTGTTTTCAATTTCAATGCATTTATTATAGCGCTTCAGGCTATGTTTACAGGTGTGCCACATCTTATTCCTATTATTATTCACAACCTATTAATTTCTAAGTTGACTGAATAGATCTAGTTTAGAGATCAGCTTGAGCTGATAGTCAGTACAGTGTTGTGGTGAGTGATAGACAGCGAAGATTTAGATTGACAGATACATTCGAGAGAGTTCCCTGAGAAATTGCTTCCACTGAATGCTTAACAGAAAATACAGACTGGTGAACCTGAATAAGTGAGTTGGGAAACATAACAAATGATGCTTTCATACAAGGAACTCTGGGTCACTGAATGGATTGATGAGTATGAAAATGAGGCGAATCATGTGCTATGGCCTTCACAGTCACCAGATTTCAACTCAACTGAAAATTTATGAGAGATTTTGGACTGAGTTAGACAGTGCTCTACACCACCATTGTCAATTCACCAAATGATGGAATATCTTTCGGAAAAGTGGTGTATATCTTGGAGAATCTATGTCAAGGAGCATTAAAACTGTTCTGATGGTCTTCAGACAAGACTTGTGTCCTAATTCCAGTCTACATACTAGATATACTATTTTTGAAGTTATTATAGAAAAAACAAATGTAAATAGGAAGTTATACAATCCACTTCCTTTGTGCATCACATTGTGGGAGAATGATGTCCATAAACAGCACATTCAGAAATCAGGGATTTTTAAATAGGCAATGTATTCCACTTTTCTAATGTGAAAAGACAACATACTGAAGACAAGCTTGGATTTAGTATTCAGTAAAGATATGATACAGCTACTATGTTGTTTTTTCGTTTAACCTTGCAAAAACAGATTTTTTTGTCCACCTGGGGGTGGCAGAAACAAGGTAAGTTAGCATACAGTTACCTATTTACACATGCAGCAGACAGGGAGCAACATAAGCATACATTTGGAGTTGTGTTTCTGGCAAACTGGTCAATGTAAATCTAATATTCACTCTTGTATTAGCTCTGTTTTGGTCTCCAGATGCTAAATGCTCCACTGTGTTCACCAGCTATATAACTATGTAACTAGCAGACCGAATGGCAATGTAGTTTCAGTGACACTTAAATGCCTGAGCTGTCAATTGAAATATTTGCCTTCTGGTGCTCTGAAACAGACCTTACAGGCAACAGATGCATTACCATATGTGACTTCACTAGCTAACAACACACTTGTTCTGATGGCAGCAGGTAGCCTACCGTTAGCTAGTAGCTACAATGAATATGGTTAAAATGCCTAAATACATAAACACTCGAAAGGGGTCCAACACCAGAATGTGCAATAAAAATGTTAAAAAACATATTATTAACATATTATTAGTGCTGTAACTGTTATTTGGTGTTAAATTATTGTCGTTGGGTTATGCTTTATTTATTATGTGTTGATAGTGTTTTGTATTTATATATTTAAGTATACCAATAAGTATATTGTTCAAGTTCAAATTTGCCTTTGCAATAACAAAGTCAACTGTCATTTTGTGCTTTAATTTTTTAAAGTATGAGTTCATTTTAAAAGTATCATTTTAGCACCTATATCAGAAAAAACCCAAACGACACCAAACCCTACCAGCTACTCACTGTTTCTGTCTGCCGTTTGGTGCTGAGCAGGTAGTGTACAGTGTAACACTATATATTAGGGATACATATAGTAATTTGAGCCATTGTTATTATAAAAATATGAACTATAGCTGCTTTACCCATGTCACCCATCAGTATGTAGGCCATGTGCATATATAAATGTAAATGATGGGAGGGTCTACTGTTGATATGAATCAAAAACTTTTGCTTTTGAGAAGTATCAGATACAGGTTTGGTTAGGTCACTGAGTTCTTTCTTATTTAAGTCTGTCTCAGAGTCTACCAGCTGCTGAGGACTGGAATGCATCTGGGGTGCGTGTTTGTGTGTGTGTGAGAGAGCATGCATGCGTGTGTGCGTGCGAGACAGAGAAAGAGGGAAAAAAAGTGTATTAGTGCATGACACAGGGAGCAAAAGTTTGATAAGTCATACCATCACCCAAAACCTACACAAGCAGAAACTTGCTTCTCCATCTACATTCCTCACCTGCTACAGCTGTCATCTCTTGCTCTCTTCCCTACACAAACAGTATAATTTTTCTAGACATTTCATACATGATCCGGCTCGAAGAGTCAAATTTATCAGCAGAGGGGAAAAGAAAACACCATAGACAAGACCTGACAAGTCTCTGCTCCTTCAACATACCATAATGTGCCATGGTAAATCTGACCAAAAAATACAACACAAACACAATATCTGATCTGTAGTACATGTACCAAAATCATACATAGAAAAACATCCAAATTACAGCTGGAACAATTAGTGGATTGACAAAACACTAATCAGCATTAATCACTTGTTTCTAGCAAACATACGAAACATACATACGAATCTCTGATTTTAGCTTCTCAGTTGTCTATATACATTCTCATTTGTCCAAGTCATAGTTATATCTAGGCAAACAATTGATTCAAAGGCAACTGGACTTAGATTTGTCTTATAAAGATGTTTTGTCTCTTATCCAAGCAGCTTCATCAGTTTGTGACGCATTTGTCTGACTAGTCCTCACCAGTCTGACACACAGTGGAGATAGACCCAGGTATTTACCTCTGTGAAAGCGAGCACCCACCCATTTCCTAAGACAATAGTTCATTAGTGAAGTTTCACCTGACCATTGTTTGGCCATGTGCGTCATCCCAGTGAACAACAGTCATTAGGAGTGAATGGGACTACTGGCAGATTACAGTTGTTAGGCATGATGTGCGGTTGGCTGTGATTTTATACAGTTATATTTGCTTTTGCTTGGACAAAATAAGCAATCTGAAGATGTACCCTTGGGCTGTGATAAACTGTGATGAGCATTTTGTCTCTACTTTATGAGATTTCAGAAACTAAAAGATGAATCAATTAATCAAAAAAATTCAAAAATATATTTCTTACAAGTGTGGTGTGCTTTTATTTTGAATGTTTGATTGAAAGGATGAGAATTTTCTGCAGGGTGAGACATGTCTGTCTTGCTGACACCTGTGTCATCAAAATCATGCAAGTTTTGAGCCCTTTCACTTGAATTTCAATGAGCAAACTGGAAACTCCTGATAAGTTTGTGTGTAAAACAAATTAATTTCCTAATTTTCATCAAGTCTATTTTTAAAAAAGTAAAGACTTTTAACCCACATGACCTGGCCAAAGTTTGATTGAAATGTGTACTGTCAGGTGTATAGAGACAATAATTAACTGCAGCTGGACACAGAAAAATACACATATATTTGAATGGAGAGTGTGAGCAAACCAACACTTTTTTGAACATTTACTGCTTCCACATAGTTTTCATTTGAACTTTAAATGAGTCACGAGACTTTGACCTACAAATCTTGAATTTACATGTTTGTTCTATCTTTTATTGTTTTTGAGATATTAGAGTGTGACTTTTAAAGCCTTTTCTTGCCCCTCCTGTGATTTTATAATGAGTGTGTATTGTGGAAAGTTTCACATCACTGAGGGAGTGACATCACAAGGAACAGTTGGAGAGGAGGATTTTAAAGTACACTTTTTGTGAAATCTCCTCATAAATCCCATGACTTTGGCCAAATTTTACATTAAAATCACATGGAAATTCTGTTGCGAATCCATTGATACAGGTTTGAAAATGGTCAGACTTATAATTTAGATGTCAGAAGCATCTATTTGACACAAAGTTCATGCCCATAAATTGCTTCCCCATTGTTTTACACAATAAGGGTGTTGTGGCACTGCAACTTTCAGGGCTTATAGAATCCAAACCATTTGAGTTATTACAAAGTTGTTAACAACTTTTTTTCAGCATAATGTCATAAGTCATGTGTCAAAGTTTAAAGCCAATACCATTAACGCCCTCAGAGGATTTAGCGTTTGTTCGGGGTCCAAATTTGGGGCAAAGTCTTACGTTGTAAGGCTGATTGTGGACTTCCTATTGGATTTAGGTCAGGGGAGTCAGTGATATGATTTGTAGGTCTTGATTAGATGAATAATGGAGTTTTGGTTTGATCTCTCTACAATATTCCTACGGGCTGTGACAGCCATTTTAGTTACATAGTGGGCACATTTTGGCACTTTAGGGTTTAATTTTTTACATTTTATCAAATTTTTCACCAGACCTGATGTGTGTGCCAAATTTGGTGAGTTTTTAAGCATGTTTAGGGGGTCAAATTTAGGGTTTAAGTTACATAATAATAAACACACGAAATACAATAGGATCCTCACACTTACAGTAGTCCTCTCCCTTTTGGGCTCAGTCCCTAATAAATAAACTCAAAACACACTGAAAGTAGTTACTGGAACAACCTAAAGTCTTTGCTTTTAGCTTTGCTACTTCTATGAACACCGGGATGTTCTGTTTACTCCCCGGGAAACATGAATCATGTGACAGGAAGTTGAGGAAGTTACCATGGAATACAAAGCTGACGAGTCGGTCAGGGAGGACATAGACAAAAACAATAACACTACAGTCCTTCAGGCTTTGTTATGACTTCTTTCAGATTTATGAAAGACATTTTTGGAGAAGTGACTCCATGTGTTGACGGAGTAAAGCCAGCAAGTGGGAGGATTGGCAACCTGTAGTGTGTAAGCTCTTGCCAATAAAGCATACTTAAAAAGCATGATGAAACAACAAAGAGATTGACTACTTCTAAAAGTCGTGTCTGTTAATTTTTTGTGCGAACCCTCAAGTCAAGTCAAATATTGAAAATTTTTGCAGTGAGGATGATAGAATCTCACATGAAAAGGATGCAATCAGAATCTTTCTTGATCAAAGCTTACTCTGTTTGAATATGAACCAGTTCTCCTCTACCTCTGAATGGACAAACAGATGAAGAGTCTTGAGTTCATCTAAAGGGGAAAAGAAAACTAAACGGAAACTGTCACTATATATGCTTCAAAAATCAAACGGTAGCTCTATAAATTTTGAATCTGTTTCATCTCCCTCTTGTAAAAAAGGCAAATCTGGAGGATAAAATTCAAATTAAATTTACATATAAATACATTTCTTAAGAGAACATCCAGCTCCTCAGGTCAGATATGATCAGGCTACACACGTAAAACTAATCAAATATCTTTTCCTTAGAGACAAAAATCTAACCACACTGAAATTTGACAATAAATGACAGATTCATTAAAACTCTGTCATAACTGTCTCCATTTCTACCTTGTGCCACCCTCCGGAGCAGCTGCTGGCGGGCAATGATGCGTGAGAGGCGTAGGGCAGACCGCCGTCGAGGAGTGTCACCCAGCCTCAGGTAATATTCTTGTCCGTCAGGTGTCATGACCTCCAAACAGGAACTCTCACTGGTGCTGTCGTTGTCGCTCTCGCAGTCGTTACTGTCACCTTTGGTTCTTTGTTCCATGCTGTCCACACTGTCATCGATTTCTATACTCTGATTTTCTGTAGGATCAGCACTGTCATTGCTGTCAACTGTGTCAGTGTTCTCTACATCGTCCACACTGTCAGCAATGGTTATACTCATAGGATATGTAAGTTTTCTCATAACAACACCAATGGTAATATCTTCATCTTTGGTAGTTTCTATTGCATTGTCCGAATTGTTCAGATTGTTGTTTACTCTCTCCTCACTCCCTGCAAGATGTAATCTGTCTGCACTTTCTGCTGCAGCCGCACTGTCCACACTCACAGGAGCGTCTACATCCATAACGGTCGTGTTGCCATCTGCAGCCTCCATAACGTCAAAAGTTAATCCTCACTAACCTACAAGTCTTCCTCACTCTCGCTCTGATGAGTTGTTGTGTGAGCACTCCCTCTGAATTCCTGCCTCTAACATGCCCTCACTGGAAGCCTGAATCGACTCCGCACCCGCCCTTCTCCTCCCTTCAACTTGCCACAGTCGAACAAACACACAAGCTTCATCACACCACCTGACTCAGCTGAAAGCCCGTGTTCTACTCTCTCTCCACACACACAAACACACACACATGCTGAGTTCTCAGCTGAGATAGGAGAAAGACTCTCAAACTCGCTTCCACAAGGACTTTGGTCACATGACCAGGAGCCAATGGCCTGAGAGCTGAAAGAACACTGCCCTGTTTCCTGAAGATGTGCCAAAGACACAATTGCCTGAGGCATATGTGCATGTGTGTGTGTGTGTGCGTGTGCGTGTGTGTGTGTGTTTGTGTGTCTGAAGGGCATATCTGGGATGGGAGATGCGATCAGAGAGGGGATAGGCCTGGAAAGAAAAAAGCACTTTCCCAATAGCCACATCCTAATGAAAAATGGGAAAGGGCAGAACAATAGAGAGTATGTGGGTGTGTGATTCTGTGCTGAGGAATGTATGTAGGAGCAAAACTGTTGATACTAATGCTGAGTAGGACTGTATGCCATTGATGAATGTTCTATAAATCCAAAACCATCAAACCACATGACATTTAAAATTAATCCAGCATATAAATTCTATCCTCATTCCTTCCTTATCCAAAAAAAATCTGATTTGTAGCTGTTGTAGTAAGCAATCTTAATGTCTGAAATGTGTGACTGAATGTTGCCATACAGTAACCAAGTTAGCAGATAAATGTATGGAATGTAGCGAGAGGAGGACGGAGGAGGGAAGTTCGATACTTTGACCTAGTTTGGCAGAATAGTTATTTGCCAAGACTAGAGGATACGGGGTCATTTTAATTCATTTTGGGGAGGTGCAGTAATAGGCAGGGGGTAAGAGTGGGATGGGGGAGCATGTGAAAAGTAGGTCATAGCAAAGTCAATTTCAGGTCAGCAGTCTCACACACACACCTAATCTCAGAGTAGAGGGGCATTACGGCAGCTTTTTAGTCAGAAAGTTGAGTGAAAAGTCTGAAATCCTAGAAATGTGCATTCACCACATATCCAAACTCATGCTCAAATGAAGCCAGTGAAGTTGTGAAATATTAAATCTGTGATTTGATTTGATTAGACTGCCCTCTTGAGGCAATCTGGGAGAAAATTAACACAACTTCAAGGTTCCTCAATGCAAAAGCAGAAGTATAAATTGACTTTCATGACTTTTCATGTCAGCCTATACAGTATATCAGTCCAACTTATATAAAAATATACTCAAAACATAACGCAGTGCAAACTTTATGAGTGACGCAGGGCCCAGCAGGCTGGCAGACACAGTAACATGAGAGTGAGCTAAATAGATGTGTGTAAATGGATTGGCACAGGGCAGGGCTGTAGTAAGTGGTCAGTAACATAATATGCATCGCTCTGTCTCAGTTACAGACGGGGTAGAAATCAAACAGGACAACTAAAGAGGAGACTGAAACATCAACTACAGTCATGTGACGTAAAGATGAACAAAATATGCAGGTGGTGGTGACACAACCGCAATCAGTTGTGAACATTCAATACGATAGTTCTTTGTGAAGCAGCTGTAACAATTCACAATTCTACTCTGTGATACCCTCTGATGCTTTTGAATGAATGCTTGTACTAAAAGCAAAGGACGTTGTTTATTTGATACCTAGCTTACAAAGATATCAGAAATTATTGATATCATTATGCACAAACATCACCTTGAAACTGACAACATCGAGAGACAAAAGCTGTCTGTCACATTAAAAGAAAAACCCTTCATGAGGCTTTAAGTCATTTAAATGACACTAACTTAACCAGTCTGAGTCAGACTGTTTGGCCACCATCATCTTTAACCAACAGTATAGACTCAGATACAACCAAGGATATCTTAATATTGAAGGCTGCACTTGGACTCAAAAGAAATATAAAATGATTTGAAATGTGACTGTAAGCAAAGTAAACTAAAAATGTATCCATAAAAATGTGAAACCAAACAGAAAACTGACATGTTGAAATGTGCATACTTGGTCCCTTCTCTTGTATAGTAATATCTTGCATATTCTAGGGCTGTAGGCCTAAAGGAAGAATAGTTTATAAACGGTTTATAAAAGATTTTCTTGGGCAAAACATAACATACCTTCTTGAAATGCTTCTCAAGGCTTGAACCAAAGATTACACCTAAATTTGTTGATGTAGCTTTGAGATAATCTATTAAAGCACAAAGAGGCTAATGATTTTTTTTCTTGCAAACACATTCAGGGCCACCAACATAAAATTCACTTTGATCAGCAGGAAGCCCTGAGACACCCAGTGCTGAACATAAGCCCGATAATTCAGCTAACCTACTGTGATCATTGGGTTTTACTCACAGCTAGCTGAGTGTTTTCAGTATAGCAGTGAAACTGGTGGATGAAGTGACAAACTGATGGCATGTACAGTACATTGAGAATAGTTGGAAAGAGATTATTCAATATAGATATAATCTATATACATTAATTTATCTGTATCCATGTTTTTTTCTTAAACAAAAAAAAAAGACTTACACACACACACACCAATACTCACTCCCAAGGAATTAAGACCCACAAATCCCACACGCATAGGGAGATCCGACCCCCACTGCTAACCTAAAAATCTATGGGATTACAACTAAATCCAGGTGCTATTATGTGCTCTCAGTTTTCACGCATGAACATACAGATGACTGAATGGAATCATAAACACAATGAACTTTACTTTAAAATCTAGTCAGACTCTGATCTGTATATTTCTTATGATCACAGTGCAAATATGTATTTTTTCATTGCATCTGGCTTTAAAACATTGCTTCATCTGTGTGATATTTTGCACTGCATCTGACAACCAATTATTTATTTGGTGCATCGGTACATGTGATCTGCCTTGTGTGCTTATTTTTAAGTTGCATATTAGAAATGCCGCTGTATTTGATTTGATGCTGTTGCAGGGACATTAAAATAAAATTAACCTTGTAGGCGCACTCTGACCCATTTACAGATTTTTTTTCTGTTGTACATGTGGCCACCGTTTCTGGCAAATAAAATAATAAACTACACTGTTTCAAATTTGAAAACACTTTACCAGCTCTCAACATGGACCTCCTTATGCGATGTTCCATTCCTCTGACTAATTCATTGAGTGGAAAATGCAATGCTGAACACCAGCATAACGGTAAGGCCAGATGTGCACATTTTAAGGATTCCCCCCCATCTCCAAATCTGATCCAGACAGATGTGAACTGTGTGCCTTGTGAGCTGATGGGTTAAGCAGTGGGGTGAAGGGGGGGTTGGTGGGGGATGGGGTGGGCTTTGGGCCATGGCTAGAGGACAGGATGAAGGGGTGAAAAGTAAGAGAGAAGAGGATTACGGGGGCAGCAGGTGCTCTCTGACGCCTCATTTCACTATCACTGACTAGTGTTATTCTCCTATTGATATCACTATTCCACATAGTTAATTACACATCCTGCAATACTGAAAGTGATCGTTAACAATGCCTGAGTAGCTTTATACTGCTCCTACATGCAATTAATCACTGCTATGCACTTGAATACTCCTGACAAGCACTATGGCCAATAGTGCTTTGACCAATATGGTGGTCTGTGGTGGTCTGTGGCGCTGTGAACGTGGGAATGTTCATCGTTTAATTTGCTTAAGAGGCGCACATCTCAGTAATTACATTAAACCAAGGAGACAGCTGCAGCTCTCTGCATCTCTCTCTCTCTCTCTCTCACTCACTTTTGTCGTCGTCGTCCGTCCGTCCGTCCCCCCCCCCCCCCCCCCTCTCTCTCTCTCTCTGGCGCACAGCTGAGAGAGCAAGACATCTAAAACTCTGTGCATCCAGGCCACACTGTAAATATAGAGCAAACCGGCTGACCCCCCCAAATTTGGTGCATTGGCGCGTACGCAGAATATTTCACTTCACGGTGATGGGTACGAAATCTGAAATATCCGTCATGTTAAATCCCAATAGTTCTCCGGAAATAAGAAAGATAAACCATTCTCCAGACAAGAACAACAAGCTGAAAGATTGGCATCTGAAACCCCGACTGGACTCCTGTCCACAGCACATGCCTGTGCTGTTTTGAGCACTAAATTTGACAATGACCTTCCCAAAATATCAGAGTGCGCGCTGCGCATGACGATACGGGCATTACACAGAGGATATATGCAGCAAGATAAACTTTTGTCTACTATATCTGAATATGATTCAGTTGTTTCAATTGAGCAGCCAATGCCTTGTAACCTAAATAAAAATGCAAGCAAATTATGACTTTCTCCTGGAAAACATAAATATTCATCCATGTATTCAAAAATCAATTTTCAGCTCAGATGTATCTGTTAATTAAAAAAATAAAATAAAAATAAAAAACACCAGGGGTGCCTTCAGGTAACCGCTACTCATGCTGTTATTACAGTATGGATCTATTTGACAGACGCGAGTCAATCAAAATGAGGACAAACTGTATTCCGCATATGAACATAAGTTTTACTTCCACTGGTGTTGGCTCTCTGACCTGCCAGCCGTCTCTCCCGGACATTCCTCCATAGTAGATCCCAAGCCTTGGACGTAGAGTCCCGCAGCTGCTCGCTGATCGACCGCCGCAGCTGTAGCTTGGCAGACTTTCGCTGGGTTGTCATTGCGGTGCAGCCGGACACATATTCCCGGACTGAAACCAGCGGACACCCGTTAATTCCTCAAGCCCCTTGTGTGAAATGGCACCGGCTGACTGGGTAAAAAAAAAAAAAAAAAAAAAAAAAAGAAAGAAAGAAAAAGTGCGCCCCGGCTGCGTCTGACTGCCGCAATGGTCGTCACCGCTTCACCTGGTATACAGCTCCTCTCGCGCTGCGTCACCTTCCTGCACCAGCGGAGGCGGGTCAGGTCCTATTCGCAGGATTCATCCAGCATCTCTGCTATCCTCAGCCCCCTGCCCGACTCATCTACAGTCGTTTGTAGGGCGAAGGTGCAGCAATGTTTCAACATAACTTCTGCATGTGAGACTGGACGTCTGACAAGGCGAGCCAGATGTGAGAGCCGGTTTCCCCCCTCCCCAGGACTCTCTCTCTCTCTCTCTCTCTCTCTCTCTCTCTCTCCCTCTCTTTCACACACACACACACACACACACACACACACACACACACACACACACACACACACACACACACACACACCAAGCCTACATGTTCTCTAAGACCCAAACCACCCTCTCACCCAAACAAGGATCCCTTTCAATCCCCTTGATACACACTAATAACACACAGTCATGCTGCACACACATAAATGCACACAATTTGCAAGTGATGTGTGTTGCCAGGAAAAGCATTCCTTAGCATCTCCGGTCATTCAGTCACATATCTCCCCTCAGGGGACAGCTGTACTACAAATTGTAGCAATTTGTACCCAAAAACTCAAACTGATGTCTCAAAATAGCTAATTTTGTAGTATAAACATCCAAACATCAAAAGGTATAGAGTTTACAATGACAGGAAACAGAGAACAGCAGTAAATCCTCACATTAAAGAAGCTGGATTCAGTCAGTACTTTAATTTACTGTAATTTAAATTACAGTTTCATTTGACATTTCTTGCTGCAATGTTAGTGTCATCTAGGCTGCTTAAAAGACAACAAAATGGACAAAGAGTCACACGTTTTGCAAAGACTTCTTTAACAACGCAAGTAGATGATTGCAACATAATATGAGTAACTGAATGTGACTAAAAATGAGTGTACATGACAGCAGATATTCTCCAGTCAGCCTGACAAATTCAAGCGAAAGTGCAAAAACCTCAAGCAGTCCAAGCTGTCTCTCTTTGTGAGTCACATTCGCCCCATCTGACAGGTCAAGAGTTTTGAGAATTTCTTTCTGAGCTCTGAGTTATTCCCGTGTCATCCCAGGAATGCCAGATGGAGTGATCAGGCCGACCCAGGACGCTCCTCAGCTGCCATCTGCATGACACCGTTGCTCTGCCATCGGATGTCCTGTTTGCGGTGTTGAGTTGCAGGTCAGCATGGATCCATAACCTGGTTCGACATTTCGACCTGTTGAAACACGCTTGACATCTCGACTAGTCAGCAGAATCCAGCAGTTATCCGGACACCAAACACCACTTCGCTGGCTGGTACGGTTGTCTAGCATGAAGCTATAAATAAAGAATGCCGTCTTCACCCAAAAATGTGACCGTTGGATGATGTAGTTGGATTGGTTCCCTATCAAACATACAGCACACATGTTGGAGAGGTTAAGGCTGGAGTTCATGGCCCAATTTACCCTGCCCTGCCCTGCTATGGCCCGGTGTGGCCTGACAGTACAGCTGTGGAGAGACCCAGTGATTTATATGACCATGTTGCACTGTTGAGACCCGGAGATTAATGGCTGGCGCTAGCAGTCAGTGGTGATGAGAGAGAAAGTGTTTAAGAGGGAAAGAATGATGAACAATGAGTAGCCGAATGAAGCGAGGGAGACAAAAGTCAATTGTCGAGCACACCAACACACAGAACATCCGGTATGATAAGAGGGATAAGAGGAAGCAGGAAAATATAAATGACACACTTCAGAGGATAAAACTTGTGATGGTATTTAGATTGCCTCGTAATGGGATTCACGAGCATTATATTTGCAAATAGAGGATGAGACAAATTTCAAAGTCACACGGCATGTTTGAGATGCATCTTTCACATCTGATCTTACTCAAATGGTAAAAAAAAAAAAAAGGGAGTAGACTTGGAATGGTGGGACAGTAATTTTTTTTTATTGTTTTGGAGAATAACATTACAAGGATCAGCTGCTGCTCTCAAGTGAAAACAAGATGTTGAGGAGAAAAGGAAATTTCAATTAGGAGACGTCTACAGTCTCAAACTACAGTTGGAAGGCTATTAGGAGCTAAAACATGCCCACCAAAGTCAGATTCAACAATTTTGCAATGGAAGGTTTGCATGCAGACATTTCTCATACAAATGTCAAATATTAGACATGTTCTCTCAAGTTTAAGCATCTCATTTATAGCTGGCTAACTATTGATTAGAGGATAGTGGCAGATGCAAGTATCTGAAACTGTTGAATCAGCTCAGTTTGTGGGTTCAGAGCCCAAGTTGGCAAGAGACCACAGCATATTCAGGCGTATGGCATTGATTTGTGCACCGTGATACCCCCTGAAAGTGGGTATTGGATGCAGTTGTGTAAGCTTGAATTCTGAGTGGGAGAGCACTAATCATCCTGAGAACAGGACTGAAAAAGCAGACGGGAGAGGAGGCGGTGAACCTGTGTGTGTGCCATCGCAAGAAATAGAGAACTGGAGAAAAGAGAGAATGTTGAAAAGATGATGATGAGAGCATGCGAGGGGAAAAGACTACATGAACAAAAGCATCTATACATGAGCTTTTAAAATAGATGCGAGATGAACCACCAACTGGCTTGATGGGAGTCACGAAATACACAAATAATCCCCATTTCACGCTACAGACATCTAAAGTCTCATGTAATGTCTGTGAGCCTCCTGCAAATGAAGCATCTCACAGATCCGCGCAGCATAATTATGTTGACACAAACATTTAAACGGCTTCTGCCTGCAGGTTACAGCCAAACAAATATATTCATATATCAGATATTCAAGGAGAAGACAATTAGCTAATGATTCTGACTGTTAAATCAATTTGTAGGCTGCTGACAGAATCTAACTGGATTGAGTACTTAACAAAAATCACATTATCTGATTCTGTGTCAGGCTTAAAATGCTCTAATGGTTGGTTCAGATCAAAGTTGAGATAACAAATATTAAGTAAAGGTTGCTAAAAAAGGTTGAAAGGGCTGTTACACAGCTTCTTGCTAAATAGTTGATACCTTTCCTGTGTATTTCTATTCTATGGATGTGATGGTGAGACTTAGATTTGAATGAATGATCATGTATTTGCTATATCATCAGGTTGTGTAAATACAGCATAGACAGTACATTTGTGTTGTAATGAATCTGTTACTAGAACTCTGAAGCAGGTTTCTGAGTGTTGTTAGGTATTGGAGCAAAGGAGATGGAATCAGATCATGTGCCGGACGTGATTCTAAATAAATATTAGTCTTTAAAAGTGCATCTGCAGGAAATTTCTCAAGGAATATCAAGCATGATTGAGTAATACAAATAAAAATACAGTCTGTGCGTCACATTGTTTGAGCACTTTTTTGAAGATCTGAGATGTTGTTTATACACCCGCATGCATGTGGAAGAGGTTATGTCATACATCTGATACAGACATATGCCACAATAGGTTATTCTACGACCATGAAAAACAACATAACACCGAAGTGTAACATAAATCCTAAAGGCACCAGACAGAGTGACGGCATGATTTCTTGACACTCAGAGACACAAAAACATTATGTACAGGCATGACTGGCAAATGTATGTAAATAAAGCTAAACCCACGCAAATAGAAATAATGCATGAACTATTGTTTAAGTGTATAAGTGGATGCATATGTATTCAGTTTGCACACATACACACACGCACACAACATTGTGACCTCTGTTCCCTGTGCAAATGCTGTCATGTGTGGGCTGCAGGATTGCAGGATTAAGGGATTTTAGCACATTATCACAGCCAACTACAGGCACAACTGGTTTATAATCAGAATGCTGTGCCATAATTCTGGGGAGTAGGAGATTAAATGCCACTGACATTTTCTTTGTTTTCCTTTTAATCATAGAAAAACAGGAGAGGGGCTGTGAGGATGATATCTGGAGAGAGGGGATAAGTGTCAAAACGAGACACAAAGCTGTTTAACTTTTAAATTAATGTAAAATCTGAGAGGAAGAATTGAGAAAAACTGAAATTTGCATTTATTTTACATCTGACACTCACGGTCCCAGTCTTTTGTCCATATTCTATATTTTTATGAGAAAATGTACAACCTCTGTCAGTGAGTAAGGACTCATTACCATGTCTAGCAAAGCCAATAGTGAACTTCCTTGACTCAAATATTGGTCACATTTTCACAAAAGACAGAAGTAAACCAGCTAATTGGATCAAGAAAACATCTCGTCTCAGTATTTTTTTCATTTGCTTTTAATTAGGCTTAAGAAAGCAAAGTCTACCAGCACTGGTCAATCAGTTGTAGCACTATCTGCATTTATAAAAAGTTGGAAATACAATCAAACTGGGTGGCAGAGATTGAAAATTTTAAATTGTAAAAACATTATAAATTTTCTAAAATTCTTCATTTTGACTCCTGTCTCTTTTGTAATATAAATTGCAAGGCAAATGTGCTCAAGTGGGACAATAAAAATCATATTTTACCTTTAAAAATTACTAATTGAACTGTAGCAGCCATTGCAGAAACAAATGTGTTCTTAAAGGAATTGTAGAAACGGAGTGGTTGTGGACTGAGGCTGAAAGACAGAACAAGTGGAGAAAAAAGAGGCTGCAGGTCAGAAATTAAACACTTCTGTGGGAAAAACTACAAAACTTCCAGTGACTTTGATCCGGAGTCAGTTTTGTGTTTCTCCTCTGTGATGTTGAAGGCTATGATATGTGGAGGGTAAGCTGGTCCTTGAGGTCAACCTTTACTCTCGAGCAAAGAGAGAACACCACAAAAACACTGTCTCACAGCAGTAGCCAATCAAAACACCAACCTAACACATTCCAGGGCTCAAACAGCCAATCCAAGCAGCACCATGGACATGTTCGGGACAGACCAGGGATCTGACTTTGAGGAGAGAAAATACACAGCAGAGCATGGGCGTCTCCGCCGGGGGAGCAATCAGATCTTGCAGTGGTTACACAAATGGACAGGACTGTTTGGAAGAGTGTGCTGCTGTCTTCTAGAGGCACAAAATGAGCAGGAGGAAGAGGTCAAGTTTCTCCCTCTTCTTCCTGTCTCCAATACCAGGTCATCTGAGGGTAGAAAATTGTATCAAACAGGCCAATATGATGAGCTAGAGTCGGAAATACTACACCGACTGCATGTGATGGTGACAAACATCTTTCTTGTTTGTTTTGTTAGTCTCTCTCCAATGAAGAGATAACTTTATACTACTGTTATTTTTTCCGGAGCATAATTCCTACCCATTGCGACTTCAGTATTACTAAATCACAAAACTGAGAATCACACGTTTTGCGTCTGATTTTGAATACATTTGGCTGTTTTGACTGAACATGTTTCCATTTTCCGAGGTTATCCATCTCTGAACTTCTCCTGCACTGATGCACTGTGATCGTGCTACTGTAAAAAGTCAATGCACACAGTGTAGGTTAGCGAGTTCAAACTAATCAATGATTCAACAGATCATGTGATCAGAAGAGTATGACGAAGCATCTTGTCCAACCCCATTCCCCTCTCTGCTCGCTATGTACCATGTACCATCTACCATTCCTCCTCCTCCTCCCCTTGCTCATTTTTTCTCCTCTTCATCCTTGTCACTCTCTCCCTGGTCTCTGTCTTCTATTTTCAGCAACACTCAGTCATTCAGGCCGAGCCGCTCAGCCTGGAGCCTGACTCCACTGTTTGAGCTTGAAACACACACGCATACATAACTACCTCATAACTCTTTTTCACTGCATCTCACCTCAACAAACGCTCATTTAAAAAGGTGTGCCCCAATTAAAGTTAAACAAATGAAGAATCCGGACGCAGATTCATCTACATATAACAAAACAATCCAGAAGTATGTATTCTGTGAAACCAATTTTCAGTAGCTTGTTACCTGCAGTGAACATTTCGCCAGTCTGCTTAAAGTGGAAAACCTCCAGATTAAATGAAACCATTGAACAGATGGCACTGCGTGACCTTGACCTAAATTCCTAGCACATGCTATCTGTTTTTAGTGATCCCTGAGAGCACACAGATACACATTCATGCACACACACACACACACACACACACACACACACACACACACCTAATCATCTTACTATGAATCACATAGTAATTCCATATGTTGCTCACTTCCTCAAAAAGCAACGCTGCAGAATTCACATCGCAACATCTGTTTATGTGTTCACTCAACAACTGGAAACTGTATATTTAGCAAGAAAGAAGTACCTTTGCAGGCAAAATAATGTTGCTTCTACTCTCATATGAAGAGATAAATACATGCTAGAGAGAAGTAAAGCAGTAAAAAAAATGTTAATCAAAAGACAGAGACTATATGTCTTTACACACAGTTCCATGCTTTCAACATAAAAGTATGTAAAATCATTGCTACGTTTAGTATTCAGAAGTGATGTTGCTAACTTGACCCTTGACCTTGACTTATCAGAGTGACACTGTGATTGACAGGTGCTCCCTGCAACAGCAGTGCATACAGTTGGCAGTGAAGACTCAGCAAGAGAGGAAATGTGGAGGGAGACAGAAAAATAGAAGACCTAAAAATGAAGACAAAAAATAAAAGAGTCAAGAAGTCGTTTTCATTTCAAGCTTGAACGCATTCGATTTTCCAGGGGAAGAAGAAGAATGTCTGAATGGAAACGATTCAGATTTTCCTGCCTGACATTTAAGTTTGACGAGCAGGCTTTACTAAACAGTACATACAGTGGAATGAAGAAATAATGCATATTTTTTATTATTATTTTAGGATCTATATCCTTATGAGAGTCTAAAATGTGTCTCACTGTGTCAATATTTCTGCACCAGCCGTGAAGGAATGCTGTTCTGGTTAATTCTTTCAGAAAAAATGGGCCAGTAGGAAAGTGGGTCAGGAGCTAATGCAGAGTGTATGTTCCCCATACGACAACAACAACAACAACTTCCCTTGTCCGGCCTGTGAGGATAAATCTGTTGACATCGTCTACCTCCTATTCAGGAGACTGGCTCACCTACAGCAAGAGATGGCTATCACTGTGGTCTGCCTGAAGCCGGGGGACACAAAGCATAGTCTCAGCCAAAAAGGACCAAAGAGGAGAGATGATACAGATGGGAAATAGGGGAAACCAGGGCTGGGATATGGGAAGCAGACTCAGCCTGAGGTATAAAGTATGGAACTGGAAGGGGAGGGGGAGACGCTGGTCTGGGGCTGGTATTTGGAGACAGACGTGGGGGTTTGAAAGCCAAGCGCGGAGTGCTATGGGGTGCAGACTATGGTATGGAAGTAGCAGGACCTGGGGCAGGACTGAGAGGGGAAACAATAGCTAATGGACACAGAGGAAACTCCACAGGTCATGGGAGTGCAGATCACATGCTGATAGGAGGCCTTGTTGCTGAGTGTCTCATTTTAAAGGCACTTAGGAGCAGTACGCACGCAGCAAAGTTTTTAGCTGTTAAAATAAGCATTTTAGCAGGAAAATCCTCAAAGACCAACTTCCTTGCTCAAGCCTTTTCTCCATGCTAGTGTAGGGTTGCAAGACCACACACAAAACACGCAAGTGTGTACCAGCAATACACAAATATGCACTCATACGCATGTGCCGCCAAACACACATGCCAACACACACAAATACACAAGTAGTAGAGTTTCATGTGCACATTAGAGGTGCTTTAAAGCTGCCAAACATAATGTTATTTTTTGCTACAATCAAATCATCATCCCAATGCTCTCATATACTGATTAACTGAACATGGCACCCATCATCACAAACATTATGAGTGTATGATTATAGTGAAACATTAAGACTGAAGAGTAATTATTGTACCAAACTGGAGCTCCATGAGACAGAATCCATGCATGTTTACTTTGTAAGTCCATGGTCTTCCTCATTCATAGTTCCAGTCGTTACAGCCTTCATTTCTATTGGTTATAATAATATTGTAGCAATCAGAGCTTAGATCTGGGAACGCTGTGACATTGCAACAACTAAATTGAATCGGGCAACAAACACAAGTGGTCAGACAATCAGACAAGTTGCAAAAAAACACACTTTAACCAAACTTATCTAAATGGGGAAAATATTGCGAATGATAGATTAGATTAGATTAACCACTTTATTTGGGGAAAAAAAAGAAAAATGAGTGTGTCTGTAATCTCAGTTAATAGTTGGTCTGTAAACTGTGATGGATGTTCACAACAGACCATTTGGTAATATTACTTTTCAACTCTGCTTTCTCTTCCAAATAAGTTTACAGCTCACGTTTCATTCGACAAACAAACAGAATGATGGTCAAAACTACAAAAGCATGACCAAAGTTATAAACATCTTCAAACTCTTCGCCACGCTGTTCAGCAGTAAAAAGTTGTAATAGAAGACTCAGTTGCTTGTTGATGGATTCACTCATCTGATAACTTATGAATTAATTTGATCATTAGTTTACTTTTAACATATGTGACACTCTCTTTTTTAAAAATTGAATGTGCAAATTCAAAATAGTGCAAAGACACGTGTATGTAAATGTATGGATACACTACCTTCAAGGTTCTTGTTATTCCGTGTTTTGTGGCAATTATTACTCCTCAACTCGATATAAGTTTGAATAAAGACAAGTCAATGTTAGAACTAAGACTAGGAAGAGGGTCATGGTTAGATAAATAATTCAGGATATTAAAATAATATAGATGAATAGTTAATGTTTGTTTTTTTTGTGTGTGTATTAATGCATTTGCAAGTATTGTGGCATGTGTGTTCTCAGATATGAAGAAAAACACAGGATTCATGGGGAAGATCATGCAGGAAACACAGCAGTTACAGTAAAACAAATCAAGATGTCATATAGACATGAAAATGAAACAAAAAACATCACAGTGTGGGTCAAGTTACAGTTTGAACGGTCAGCAGAGGGCAGAGAGAAAATGAAAGGGAGTGGTGAAGGAAGAAACAAAGGGAGAGGCTGGGACTACAGCCAAATCCACTTCCAGACATCTTAAAGCACTGCTGCACACTCCTGCAATATTTACCACACACACGCACACACACACAGGCTCCCTTACTAAGCACCGACTTAATAAGGGACCTCCTATCATCACAAACCTCTGCACCATGGTGGGTCTTCACATCACAGCTTCTAACGCGCACACACACACACACGTTAAGACCACAAGAATTCCCCCATCATTAAGTTACGAAGGTTTATTGCAAGTTAATTGCTGAGCCAACTTATTTTCTGTTTGAGCTATCTTGTGCAAGCAGTAGTAGTTTTCATATGTAGACACACACCTGACAATGTGTACAGGCTGAACTCTCTGTCATACTGTAGCACTTTTACCATTGGGCTTTTACCATTTGGGTTAAATATCAGCATTGTATTGCCTCTAGGAAAACATTTGAGTGTGTAAGAAGTCATCTGGAGCCTTAGATCAGCTGAAGCCCTCCAGTCAGACATATTAAAAACATTTTACAGACATGCAAGGGACACGCTAAAAGGATTGACGGACCATAGGTCGAGATTACCCACAGCCTCCCTGAGTGCTTTCCAATAACATGAAAATTCTGATGGATTATATGTTGGGGTTTTTTTATAATCCTAAACTACAGTGAAAATGTAGAGAATGTGTGTCAGTGTGTATCTGGTTCAGGCCAAGGTCATTTGTAGTTTATCAGCTGCTTTTAAAATAGAAGCACACATTGAGAATATCTTTAAGTGGTAATGTCAACCAGAGCAGTAGTAGTGTAGTACTGTATACTCATCCAGCTTGTCTGAAAGAAATGCAGAGCAGCTGGGATAAAATTACATTCATATGCTGGATTGAAATTCCAAAGAGCAAAATGTAGGCAAGTGTTCAGCAAGAGAAGCAAATGCATATACCGCAAAGCGTTTAGCAGAGACTTGTCTTGTATAGCTTCCTGTATGGCCATGACACAAGTCCTAATATTTGCAAATGTCTTAATTAGTCAATTTTAGTAAAGTCAGTTTTTATCTAGCCCAATATCACAAATAACATTTTCCTCAGGGGGCTTTACAGTCTCTCTCACTCATTCTTTCTTCCCTACCGCTCCCTCTTTCTCTATCAACCCAACCGGTCAAGGCAGATGGCCGCCCACGTAGATCCTGGTTCTGCTCAACGTTTCTTCGCTAAAGGGGATTTTTTTTTTCCCTTACCGCTGTCGCCAAGTGCTTACTCATGGGGGAATGTTGGGTCCTTGTAAATTAAAGAGTACAGTCTAGACCTGCCCTATGTGAAAAATGCTCTGAGATAACTTCTGTTGTGATTTGGCAATATATAAATAAAACTGGCTTGACTTGAAAATCTGTGCAGCGTAAACCATCTTCTATCCTTAACACCATCAGTTTGGATTAGGAAAAAACTCCTCCCAAGTATTCCTACTTTTCTTTCTCCATCCACTGGTGAAACAGGTCACCAAATCACAAACCAAGTGTATACAGGCCAGTTATTTACTAAAATTTCGCAAAATACTAGAAGACTTCCCTCTAACTATCTGAGATGACATTAGTCAAAAAGAATAAGGACACCACACATTGATGATATGCTTAAGAAAAGACAAATAATGCAAATTCTGATCCATGAAAAGATGAAAGATTCACTTTAATATGTTCCCCAGAACCATCAGTGTCTTGTAAGTTCAAACTTAGCCTAGCCTATACAAAGCTAACGTTAGCTTGCTAATATCTGACCTGTTTAGATGAGTAAAAGACGTATGATTGACATACCTGACCTGACACCTTAAATTTCACAGAAAAAACACATTAAACTCAAATTACAAATGCTATGGCAGTGACAGTGACAGTGGTAGTTAGACTAAATGAGCAAATAACATTGGTTAGCTTAGCATAATTGGATATTTCCCTCATACTGAAAACTGCATGAATACTGCTAATTTCAGACCTGTTCACTCTCCCATTTTTCCCAGGTTTCTCCCGTATTTTCAACCCCTCTCCTGCTGTGCTTCCATTTCCTAATTTCCTCTGTAAATCCATGGATGTATAACTGTATACAGTGTCAAAGGCAGGGCCCCTTTCATTCCTATGAAAGTTGCTCAGTGGTACATGAAGCCAGAAAAGTTCAGCAAAGTAGCTAGCAAAAACTTTTCAATGGAAAATTGACATTAGTGCTGTTTTATCCAGTGCTGCTGCTTTACATCACAGTAATTTTAGCGTAGCTTGATAGTTTGGATAAATTGGCTGCTGATGCATTTCCACTGTGTGTTGTTTGTCCCCAATTACTGTAATTAAAACAGTACAAGTTAAAGTTCTCCTTCATGCTCTGTCAGAGCTTACATTTTCAGTGAGTGAAGGAATCAGGAGAAAGGAGACAAAAGTGAGGAAGAATTGCAGGATGTAATGCTTTTGAAAGAAAAACAAGGGGAAAGTAAAGTACAGATTCAAGGAGGAAGAAGGTGCAGCTGATTGAACATTAAAAGAAAAAGAAAAGAGAAACAAATAGAAACAGCCCAAGCTTTCAGAAGATGGAGAGACATTAACACATTCAAAGCAAGAAAACTGGTAAGGAAATTACAGCTGTATCTGGATGACTTACTGTTCTGATAAATATTTTTAAAAGCACAATCTGTTATCTAAATGTACACTAAAGGACATCATAACAAACAAAAGTCAAAGAAAAAGATTGAGACTTGCTATGAAAGAACTTACAGATCCTTTAAAATAAAGGCACTAACACTACACAACAACTCTGTTTCTTAAGCTGTTAAAAGCTTGTTGACCTCACTAACTGTACCTTAACGAAACAGGTGAGAAGCCAGCAAAAAAAAAAAAAAAAAAACCCTACATTTAAATACTTTTCCCATTCTGGACAAAAAGCATGTTTGGAAACAACTGTGCATTTTGTAAGGTGTGTAGGATGGACTTTAGCACTGGTCATGGTGGGAAAAATGATATTAACCAGCAGGCTAGGTCTGTTAAACATGAGCGCGCCCAAGAAGCCACAAAGACCAGGCGGTAAAGGGAGAGAGGAAACCCTTTTCATAATGTAAAAATTATGGTCAGGCAGGGTCCCAGAAAATCTCCCTTATTTTCAAATCCCAATGTTGACAGGTATGCTACTAATGCTAAAGCACACATTACTCCAGGAATGCAGATAGAAATAAAACAGTCATACCTATTCAAAAAGTTATGTTTATTTTATCTTCTGGCTCTTAAAACTGTTATTTTTGGAAGTTATGTTTATCTTCTGATGCTACGGCAACTTCCTGTTTTCACAGTTGGTTCTTTCTTATTGGATGGTGCTACAGATGTTTCCTAGCAACCGATTTTAATATTACTGAAGTGTTTACTAGGATAATGATGTAACCTGATTTAGTCAATTGGTAGTTTGAAACTAACTAGTATTTACCAAGAACTTAAAAAAAGACTTAACACACAAACTTAGTGATGGATTTGCAAACAGCTGGTGCAACCCAGTCCAGGACTGATTCTGTCCTCATCAACAACTTAGACTGTACTATATTGTACTACTGTACTGTACTTACTTTTGATGGTTTGGTAAGCTGATTCAAACTACATCATTCTTTAGAAATGTTGGACAATAGTAACTTAACCATGAGTTTGCACAAGGTCTGAGTGTAGACCCAATGAGACACTTTTTATTCAGGGCACTACAGATATTTTGACAGGTCACATCAGAAATAAGCACATCAAGCAGGAAAACTGAGCTCTCATAATCCTTAATTTGTAAGAGAGTTAAGATGCACATGGCCAGTACAACCGAGGTGAGACAGCACAAGCACCGTGGAGGTAAGTTGAAAGATTTAGCGATCAAAACTTGAGATCATGTAAAGTGCTTAAGCATCTATATAAAAATACTCTGCTGTTATTACGTATTAATTCTCCAGAAAAAAAATGTATAGAACATAAATCCTTTTGTCTTTACAGGGATTAAATAATTTTCCTTGGTGGCTGGAGGGGAGATTTGATTTAAACCGCATACCGTCATGGCATGCATTCCCTCTCTCTCTCTCTCTCTCTCTCTCTCTCTCACACACACACACACACCCATAGACATTCGAGAAAACTGTCACACCAAAGAAATACATCACATGTAGAGGATAATTACAGAAATGTAGAACCAAATAAGCAGAAAACACAGGTAACACCAGCCCTGGGAGGAATTCCCTGTTTATCTGGCACAGTGATAAACAGGGAGAGTAAATGTCAGCTATGTGAGCAGAGATATGTCTGTATCATATCCTCTCTTTTTGCAGCTAAAACACAGACCACACAGGCTGACAAACACTGATTGATTAGACAGGGTTTCTGTCAACGTGTTTCCTCGTATCAGAGGAGAAAATCAAGTGTGAAAACAAACCCGAAACACGACAGCCCAAACAAATGAAACCAATCGACACTCCTCTCTCAGCGCTACCGTGTTTGTAGTGGTTCGAGAGTGTAATGAAATGTTTTTTACTCTAATACACACACACTCTCACCCACCCTCGTTGTATGCCACTGATAGTGTCACCTCTGACCTCCCTGCAGCCTCTGGGGCCTCATTACCCACACGGCACCTCTCCTCCGTGGACTATCATTGACAGTAATGTGACCCTAGTTGCCACATCGGAAACACTCCATCTCTTACTACATGTACACACACACACACACATACACAGACACATACGAAACACACAAAAATAAACAATCCTGCAGTGCAGCGAACGTGACCCTGTTGGCAAGACATCTCCGTGGGTTGCACTTAACTACAGTCGCCATGACGCCTGTGCATGTCAGTCAAAAGGGACACACTCTGAGGATAAGAGATACGGACAGAGGTCAGAGTTGGACTCATTAATCATCTCCTCTGACTCTTGTATCACAGTCTCTTGGAACTTGAGTCCCATAGAAAACAGAGAAAAAATTAAGACCAAGGGGGAAAATTATATTAATTTTCCTTTAATTATTAAACTTATTTTGATGTTCCTTTTAATACAGTGCACATTTTTAATGACAAAAACTGTTTTTTGTTCAGGTGAGGGGATGATAAGCTTATTTGTCTTATCAAATAACAAAGTCCACCAAACCAACACTTCAAAGCACACAGTGTTTGGGTTTTTTTTTTCATGAGTTTGCCCGAATATCCATGTTTATGCACCTGAATATGCATGTGTTGTGTATGTGTACAGGCAAGTCTGTGTGTGTGTGTTTGTGTTATAGTAGAAACAGTATATCATTACTTCTGGGTGGTTGAGCTTCGACGTACTGGCTGGGAATCCTGTGGGAGACATTCCCAGAAGTCCAGTTTTATCCCAAAGCGGGAATGCAAACAATCCGACAGAATGGATACTGAATGCAGACAAGCTCCCCCCTCACACACACAAACACACTCACACTTTAAGGGTCATCTTACCTGCGGATCCGCTGGTCATCTTTGCCACTGCCTGACATGAAAAAAAAGAGAAGAAATACACAGTGAGTACCAAAACAGAAGTAAGAAAATATACAAACACTTAGTGGATTCACATGAACACTCTCAAGCCCCGGAGAATGTAAACTCAATATCAGCCAAAGGTGATGACTCAGTTTCCCTGATACAAACTCTCCTTGTATAGCAGAAGCAGATACGCTGGGAAAATGACCCAAATTTCAAATCTGGTTCAATCAACAGAGAAAGATTTCTTGGGCCATACTATCATCATCAAAACCTATCAAACCCTAAAAGCTTATTTGTTTGAATTTTAACCTGAGATTCACTGGAATTAAAAGAAGAAGAAAAAAAATCACATATGAGGAATATGTTGTTTAGTTGGCTGATGAATGAGACTGACTCGCCTTCAGGAAATCCACTTGAAATCATAATAAATGATGCAATTAAATAAGAGGAAATTGGCAATGCTATTGTGGCTGCATATGTGTGTGTCTCTGTGTGTGTTTCTGTGTTCCTTTGAGAGTCTGAGAGCTGATTTGGGAAAGAGAGAAGGAGAAAAAGAGGATATGAATTTAATCAAAATAGATGATGATACCTAATGTAAAAAAAAACTAAACAAGGTTAGATTAAAAAAAAGGCAAAGGGAGGACAATGAGGTCAAGAGCAATGTGAGGCTTTATGTGTCCTTTTTTCTAATTGTAAAATTCACCATTAACACATGACTGAAATATCCAATTGCTGGAATATTAACACAGGAAATTAAAGTTTGAGGGGTACATTACACGCATAAACAAACGCATTCCTTAACAAGTCACCAAATACACTGGAATTGACAAACTACTGTATAAAATCTGTAAAGAATCCCAGATTAATTTCCTTTTCCTCAGTGTGTCAAACATTATCTCAACACACACACTGTATCATTTGGGAAACCCCACATCCCAAAAAGCTGGGATTTACCAAATGATGAACCTGCAGTTTTGCAGTTACATAGAATGTATCTGAATGATTTCTATGTTTCCTGGGGTCATATACTGGAAATGACTAAACGAACAGCCTGCCAATTTAAGTTTACAATAAAATACTAATATTTGAATTTCCTATGAAAGCAGTGATTTGCATTTTGCTTCACATGTTGATCTGTAAGTTTAAGATCAATTTTATCTATAAGAAGATATCTTACTTCTTACTACAGAATATGAACAATTAGTCATTCAAATGTATTATTATAATTGTGTGTGTGTGTGTGTGTGTGTGTGTGTGTGTGTGTGTGTGTGTGTGTGTGTGTGTGTGTGGATAGAGCTATAAGAGTTTGGTTTGAATTTATAATGTAGTAGTCAACTATTGGCAACTACTTCTGCAGTACTGGCTGATTCTCAGACCAGTGGTCCAGTAAAGTCAGAGGCTCAAAAAACAGTAACTATGAAAAAAAAAGTAACCTGAGGAAAACAAATTTCAAGTCTTCTATCCAATCATATTAATAGTCTGCAGATAAACTGCCCAAGCTACCAGTTCTTGATGGCCTCATAGCTACATTATCTTATGCACATCTCATCTTCACATGCCAATGAGAGTCTGGGGGTGCACACAAATATCACTGCATTTTGGTTTCATACTTTAAGTTCAGTGAATTATCTAAAACTACTAACTTTTCCAATTACAACCTCAAGTCATCCAGCCATTCAATCTATGATCTGAAGTCCAAACTATATTCTGAAGTGACTAATAAACTGATTTTTCCTCAATAAAACTCTGATCACATTGTATCCACATCTATTAAAAAAAAACAAGAAAACAATGACGATTTCACAAAAAATGAACAAATACCTTTGATACAGAATGTGCTCTAAATTTAGAGCAGAGAAGAACACCGTGAATTTGAGTGAGTGTGTGTGTGTGTGTGTGTCCATGTCAGTTTGGACAGCTGTACTATATCAGTCACAGTTAGGGGAAAACAAACCCACTCCTTAGCATCAGTCTGATCCCACGGCCCCTGCTGCTCTCTGTACCTACACATCCACACACACTCACACACACTTGTACATACACAACTAATAATTCTGACACTTCAGGATCAACTGGAAGGTATGTACGTCTTTGTGCAGAAGCCAGCATTAGTCTTTATGAAACTGAGATATGTCTGGTTGAAAAGGGTTTTTTTTAGGTTTCTAGGTTACATGCAGTATAGCTGTTGTTTCAACAGCATTACGACAATATTTCTATGTGTATATAAGACCTGCCACATCTTGAAATATGATTGTTTGAAAGCTGTTTATGTAATGTGAATTTCTAAAAGAAATATTACATTCTTAACTAAATTTGGTCCTTAAAATCATCAAAAAATGTTTTCTGGGAGTGCACAAGCTGTAGCAAAGGCCTTGAGTTTTAGCGTTTTATCAAACTACTATTCACAAAGTCAAGAACAAACAAATATACTGAAAAATCCAGTGTTACTGTTTTAGAAATCGACTTTAAAAAAATGAATGTATTCTTGATAAATGATGGTTGGTCTCCCTTCACCTGCCTGACAGTTCTACCTGTTGAGCAGTATGGTATTTGTGGTATTGTTGCCGCAGTGCTGACAGAGAGAAAGATGACCTTGCATACTGCTGAATGGAGCAGAGCTCATCCTTTCGCTTTCACCTTATTTACACAACAGCAGGGAACATGCCGACTGGACAGAGGCCCAGAGAAAGGGAGGAGGAGGATGATAGAGGAGGATATTAGAGGAAAGGGAGTGAGGGAGTAAAATGAGGTTTTCAAAAAAAAATAGTCAAACAAGAAAGAGCTCTGGGTAAAAATTCCCAAATTACAACAAGAAGACTAAAAAAAAACACTGTGCAGAGATTAAAAAGGGGCATGAGAGATCAACATATTCACAAAGAAAGCAGCTATGACAATGTTCAGTGTCAAGCATTTTGTCTCAGCACACAAAACAAAAATTCATGCTGAAATTATAGGACACAAAACAGGTTGAAACTTTGAGTTGTTTGTCAGAGATGTTACAAATTGAGTTTGTTAGACTTTGAAACATCACCTCAGATGGTTAACTGATCAACTGATATCAATCAGACAAGCCTCTGAAGCTGTCTGAAGGGTCACCTGCAAAGTGTTAGATGTTGTTTAGCTTCAAACCACCGTGCATGCTGTTTCTAAAGAGCGAGACATGAGCACGGAAGACTGCAGGTTTGAACTAAATCTGTAATTTGATCAAGCTGAGGTAAATCACAGACACCATATCAGCTTCCTGATGGTAACCTGATGATATAATCACAAGGTAAACTCTAGGTCACAGAGGGTTTCTCATGGGAGAGGATGCAGTAGACTGCAGCCTGTTTGCATTTGTGATTCAATAAAGAGTTCGGGACAGATGGTTAATTTTGTGGTGCAACTTCTTTCTTGTATCTGTCCAAATAACCTTCTATCAGCTCGTCATATGTGTAATGAACGGTTAGTAGGAGGTTATCAGAAACACTCATTGTGCTTATTCACTTTTGAGTGTGACAATCATTATGAAGTCACTCCAAATATGTAACCACATAATTTGTTAAGATAAAGCTCACTGTCAGTCGCTCTCGACACAGCCTGACTCACCCTGGCCCGTCGAGCATGGAGATGTGTAGGGGACGACAGAGATGAGCGGGTCAGCGGTCTGCTGCGGGTCAAAGGACGCGAGCGGCGCCTGTTCAGTGGCTCAGGTTTGTCTGGAGATCTGGAGGGTCCCTGATCCTGACTCAGGGCTCGGCTCACCTTCCTGTCCGTAGCCGGAGAACCCTGGGAGGACAGAGAAAAATAAGTCAGACGGGGCACAGAAGGTGGCCTTCATTCTTAGCCTTTGAGACAGCAGTTAACAAAACAACATGCGCCACTATGTTGCTGTTATGGAGCCTTTGATTGTATCACATGATCTTCCCCAGTTGACATAAAATACAGATCTTAAGATTTTTTTTTCTGAGTGCTTGAAGGACTTCTCAGCTGTGTTGGCTTAAACGTTGAGATTTCATCCTTGATCTTGGAAAGAGTAGTTGACAGAGACATTCTTATCACAAGGTCCATTCAGTAACTTTTAAGCCAACATGCACAAAAAGTCCTTAAAGTGCTCAGGAAAAAAAAATGGAAATTTGCATTTTTCTCTGTCTGCTTAGGAAGATCATGTGATACAATCAAAAGCTGCAGAACAGCTGCTGAGTGACTCTGTGGTGAGGTTGTTCTTGTCAGCTTTAAAGCTAATGTTTGATTCAAGTTAAGAATAAAGGAAGTCAGCCAAAAGGCAAATACTTGCCTTAGATATAAATTAAGATGTATTTCTTTAACACATCTGCTCTTTGATGGTGCTACATCCATCATTGGTTTATAATCAATTCAATTGTTAAAAAATTATTAGTAAAAATATCATCATGGCCAAGATGCATGGTAGCCAATCACACCAACATGTATTGCTATAGGGTTTCTCAAAATGATGACATATCCAGAGATATATTCTTATCTCTGGTTTCACCAAAGACTATATACATTTTAAAATGTGTTTCTCAGTCACTCTGAAACTCTGAGAACTGGAAGATCATCAATCTCTTTGTTTTTTAACCACAATGCTGTCAAGAAGATCAAAATACAATTTAAACTGCTGTCTATTCTTCTCCTTTATTGACTTGTCTGCTTAAAGTCTCAAAATTAATGTTTTTTTTTTAATCCTAAACTTCAACACATACAGTATCTCCTTTAATATCAATCTCTGTGTAGCTCTGTCTCCTCTGGTCTCTTACCCCAGTCCCTGTCTTCATGTCACCGTCTCTTCAGCAGCTCTCTGTATCTCTGTTTGGTGTCTGTGGAGTATTTAGTGGAGCTGGTTTTGTTGTGGAGTGACTGAAGATATAAGACACTACTGATGATGTGTCTGCCCTTCTCTCATTCAGAAAAATACCCCCCCCCCCCCTTATCTATTCCATCCTCGTCCTCTCTGTATCTCCGCTCAGTGACAACACTGGAAAATCCACCCCTGCTTGACCTCATGACTCAACTACTGTGGCCTACGCACTTCAGTTGTAAAGACTGTGCTTCCCTCTCTCAGCACCGAGCTGATAACATGGATGTGCGTGTATATGTGTGTGTGTGTGTGTGTGTGTATGTGTGTATAGCTGAAAGTGAAGGAGGAATGACATTTCTTTTTCCATAAACAGTACGCTGTTTTTTTTTCTCCCAAGTATCCAATCCACAAATGCATGTGTCCCTTCATCACAACATACAAAGCCTTTCTGTGTAGAAAATTCCCTTCATGACCCCATAGAGCATTACGATCATAGAGATGGTATGATGCTGTCACTAATTACAGTTAGATAACATCACCAAGGACACTGTGTCCCCAAAACAAGTACAGTTCAAAATGAAAGTCAGTGAATTTCCAATCTAAATTTACAATTTTGGAGTCAAGACAAGAGTCTACAGACATGCAGGCGACTCTGTGAGGATGTACTTAGGCACTGAGATGCTTTGAGCTAAATGCTAATGTAAACATGCTAACATGCTCGCTCATCGTGTATCTTGGTTTAGCATGTCAGTGTGCTAACATTTACTAGCACTAAACCCAAAGTACAGATGATGCTGATGGGATGTCATTACCTTCGCAGGTATTTGATTGTAGAATGTTGACAGATGTTGACCTGATGATGGCACCAGGTAAAAAAATAGAGGGAATAACCGACGTGTGTACAACTCATCCTGTGGGGAACATGACTATCTGTACCAAATCTCATCCATACTAAATCACAAATGTCAACTTCCTGGTGGCACTAGAAGAAAGGTCAGGGGGTCACCAATGTAAGTTGGATATCATTGTTAGAACAGCAGAGTATGAAAAGAAAGTGCAATACTTTCTAGGTTTTGAGGGTTTTTAAGAAGAAGAGTTTGGAGTTAAATTCATCTTTATATTCAAAACAAATATTAATTCATCATCACTCTGCCATGCACCCAAACTTTGTTGCTTTTTACTGCCCAAACACAAAATATTCGGTCATGCATTGCAGTTTTGGACTGTGGTCAATTAATCTTTATGACCCTATAAATATTTGACATTTTTAGGGTAAATCGGCTCTCTGCTCATCTCTTCTTCCAATATAAAGCAGCAGAACTTAACTGATCTTAAATTTTTTATTAATTTTATTGAACTGATCATTATATAGTGTTGCATTATGGATTTCACCTTGATGGGTCGCTGTAAAAAAAACCCACCCTCACTGCAAATGAAAATTCCTGTAGTGTTATATAAAAATAGTTGACATAGAATGTATTACACAAAGCTAAAAATGTCTGTTTTACTGCTGTTTTCCTGGCTTGCCAGACAGTTTGATTAAGATTAGCTTGATTAAATACAGCCTTTTTATAAGAATTCTTAAAGTTCTGTGCTGTTGGTTTAAGAGCTATTTGAGGTTACCAGATTTGCACTTGGTGAGCGTAATGAGGCAGCTGGAATGCCCTGTGAGAGGAGAGCAGAGGAGCACAGTACAGGAGCCATCCACTGACTGTGTTCTTCTTCCAGAAATGATGTTAAATGAACCAATAAAATAACAGTAAACTGTGATGACCTCAGCACTTACTATCTGTGGTTTTCTGGGGGATTAATGCTGCCTCCAGCTGGATGCCAGACGAGTCACAACCCACCTGATTTATAAAAAGGCTTTAATGGTGGAAAACAACAGGCTTGGAAACCATTCAAACTATTATTCCTAATTAATCTACCCCATATTAAATAGAGGGAAAGACTGCAAGCCTGGCAGCCCACAAACCCAAAGTAGGGATGCTGTCTAACATGATCACTTAATGGTAGGTTTGCTTGTGTGTACGTGCGTGCATCTGTGTTTTGCCACAAACGGTATGATGTAAAATATTGGTAAATTTATGAGCTTTGTTTTTGACATGAATTTGGTACAATTCTGCAGTCTAATAAAAACAACACAGCATCCATTTTTAATTTTACTTCTCAGTTGATGCAAACCATTTATGAGATCTACAGTAAATACCGAAGGTACCCTCTTCTAAAGTTATTAGTTATGATAAAGCAAGTTCTCCACTCAAAAAATAGTTAATACTCTTGTGTCCTTAATTTGAATTCATCATATAAAAGATCTACAAGTGTGTAAGTCAATATCTGAACTGAATGTGAATTGAAAAATAAGATGCAATGTTGTAATATTATATTTTCACACATTTAAATATCTACTTCTCAAATATACCACTGTGTTGTTACTTTGTAATGTCAGTCAGGGAAAACGATTCAAATCTTTGTGGTTTTCCTGATTTTTGGTGATAAAATGAAAATAGTTTTCATATTTAAAACATTTTATAAAGTTATTATTTCCCATTGAGGTATGATTTATCACCTCTAAATAATTATCATAAACTATTTGTATTGATTAGTAAGGAAATTGGAAGTCTATTTTATGCATTTCTTTGTCTTGAACTGAATCTCTCTTCAGGTTCCATTCAAAACAGTAAATTATATATTGTCTTCAGCAAATGATACATACTTTGAAGGACATTACGTGGAACATCTGCATAAAATTCTATACTCAGCCAGCAGTATAGTCTTTTTATATTTTGTTCATTTGGGTGTTTTTCTTTTTCATGTCCTTTTGTCCTACTAAAGCGCTTTGGGTCAATCAAGTTTAAAGCATCATAAAATACACCCGACTTGACTCGATTTAACTGTCCTTGACTTACCATCATGCTCTGCTGCTCCTGGTCAGCTGTGGTCGTGTCAGAGTGAGAGGGGTTAGCGCTTTGGACTTCCTGGATCTCGTCTTGGAGCTGATCCAACTTTTTCATCAGCAGGGTCATGGAGTCACATACAGCAGCCTGAACATACAGGTCAAAAGATACACAGACAGGTAAATATGGCTCAAGGGCAAACTCTGGGGTTAACCTTGCACTCATGCCTTTCACGTATGCTGCTCTCAGAGAAGTCTGCTGAACCTAACCTCACACATGCATACACACCTCTTCCTCTTCCACCTTCGTTGCCTCAAGGCTCTTTGCTGATGAACAGCTTTTTCAGCCTGGTCAGGGGAACACAGTGTACCCCCACACTATGGAGCAGGTGACACCTTCTCAATGAGATTATTGTAAAGCAGCAAATACAGAAGCCTTTCATAGAAGAGAAAAACTAAGGCCAAAGATAAAGATAGCTGCCAGTGAAGAATAAGCTGCATTTACAACATATAAAAACAGCAATGTACGTTATGTAAATGTGTTGTCCATTTCATAAAGCTCAGTTATGCACATACTTAAACCCCTCGCTTTCCCTCTCTTTCCCTCTCCACCCATTGGTCATGGACTCTGACTGAGACACTTGTTCGCTGGCCCTTCCAGGAAATGAACAAACTGCTTTGTTTCTTGGCTCCGCTGCCAATCCCAAAGTCCCAGAGGCTGATAGCAGCACATAGGGCCCCTTTGAGGAGCTTGAAGTCCAAAAACAGCCCCCTCACTCACACACATGCATGCATACACACATGCTTGTGCCTCACCCACTCAACCCACTCGCTCACGCACACAAACACACCCTTCTGTCCACTCCCATTCCTAAACCCATCATGTTGACCAGTTTAAAAAATATCTGCAGTAACGGCTTGGCAGTAAAGCCATTTCCTGTGTGTTATGGCCCCCACATCTCCAGATTCCTACACACAGGGACACAGAGGGCTGTCTATGTGCAACCAGGGTGCTATTTTTAACCTCACTATGGGGGACAGACGCGGGGCGAAAGGGAGAACACTGGGAGTGGAAGGCTTTTCAGTGGCATGAGTGACTGAAAACATGAACATACGTGCACACGCACACACACATAGAGTGGCGCAGAGTGGAAATGTGCTAATGTGAACGCAAATGCACACCATACACACACACGCAGACACACTCACTTACACAGCAGAGTGCTCTCAAAGTACATGAAATATTAATAGGCTTCCCTCTAACTATTTACAGAGGATGAAGCTCTTAATGCATCACGGTATGTCTGCTACAAGACCTCATTTCATTATTTGAACTGTCCTGGGAAGGCTAAGACACCTATTACCATCTCAGTATGAATAGCTAAAGAAGTGTATACTTGGATCTATACAGTATATATGCTCTGCTTCTTTGAGGTGAAAGGTATTTGAAGTGCATGTAACAGTATTATGTTGTCACTGCAGCTAAATAAATACGTCGACAACTGCCTCTAGGATCACAACAATCCACTGGATTTAAACCTGCAAATCTCCATTGGTGTTGTCTATTATATCTATGCAGTGGACGTATGCTGTGATTTGAAATTTGATATAGTAAGCAGCAGTTTCTTCACTTGTGATCCCAATCCAGTGAAGCATGCTGCACATTCCTGCTATTAAGTTTAGTATACCAGTGGAAATTACAGTAAATCATAAAGCGACTCATGAAGTGACTAAATGGTTGCAGTTTGTCACCTGGGAACAAGGGGATAAATCTTTTTTTAATTTTTAAAACAGTTTTTAGTATTGTCTACTCAAGAAAGAAAAAAAACCAAAATTTTCTGTAACAATCATTTTCAACTTGGCAGACAAACTGTGCTATAATGTGTCATAGACCAGTGATCAAGGCATCAACAGAACAGGGAAATGATAGAAAAACTGTCTTAAGACCAGACTTAAGATTCATTCCACTTTAACATTTTAAAGTGCTTTTTGATAGCTTGTTTGTTACTCTAATTTCCTCAAATTATTTCATTTGGAAAAGTTATTACCCACATTGCGGAGTGTGACGAAACTGCCTGAGCCAAGACATTCTAAGAATGTGGAACCACAATGGGGCCTCTTTGACTCAACAGGTATTCAAATGAGCATTGGCCTGTCAATAAGTGACTTTAAAAGCTACTTGGTCAAATGCTGAGAACGCCATCACAAAAGAAGCATGGGGAGAAGAAATCCTTTCATTTCTGGCCAATGGTGGAGAACAGTGTGCAGTGTGCCAGAGGACTGTTATGGGAACGTGCCCGTGACTGAGGGCCGCTCTCTGACAGGTGTGAGAACGCGGTCAGGGGCACGTTCACACTAATGGACGCCTACTGGCAAAGTGTACACCGGGAGCTGGAGATGCCAGAGCGGGCCAGGGGAAAAATGAGAAGAATTTATGATTGAAGGTATACCTGCCAAACTAATCCTTTTTTGGATTTTGTTTTTTAAACACATAAACACATCATATTCTTTTTCTCCAAAAACTCAAATACCAAAGAATTTAAATGATTGTAAATACGTTTATTGCTGGTAGAATACATAGAAAAGCAGATGGTACGGGCACTCTAGATGACAACTTTTGCAGCTTTATCTGACTAACAGACATTTTATTGATAGTCAGCAGTAGAGACAGACACGACGCGTGGAGAAAGAAGGAGAGGAGGATGACATGAAACAACCGGAATCAAACCAGACACTTTGCTACTAATGTGCAGTACATGCATGCATTTTTGTATCTATGCATCTTTGACCACTGATCCACCAGGATTCTCTGATAGACAAAAAATCCATGTTTGGTTAGTTTCGTAAAGTTGTGTGAACTGTGATCTAGTGTGCAAAGAGCCTCTGCTATTGTGACCCCTGGCCTAAACACATACAGGAATGGGTTTGTGCACAACTACTCTACTGAAACATACTTTACAACTTTGCATGTTCCTAAATGGTACTGAATTTTGCATTTATAAATCACAATATATAATGTATTATAATATAATTATAATAAAAACACCCTAGAACCTCAAATGAAAAAAATACTTGAAGCAACTAAGAAACAAGCAGCATTTACTGGACAAGAACCATTTGACATTGATGCCATCTAGTGGTGCAAGTAGGTTTTACAGTTAAATAAATAGGCCTTTTTCATAGGAGACATTTTGCATTAGTGGGAAAAGCACCGGTGTAAATAATAACTCAATAATAACTGGCTCACTGTCGCACTGTTATTACTCTGACACTTGAATAAAACTAAGCCATCTTTAATGCTATTAGTAGCTCATGTGCTTCCAGTATGTTTAAAGTGAAAAAGGTCTTTCTGCAGTGTAATGTAACACAGGGATGCAGCTACTGAACTGCTTTCTCCTACACAGTAAATAAGGCTGGAGAAACCTGTGTCTCTGGCCTTGTTATCACTCCATTCTTGTCTTTTTTTCCTTACCTGTTTTCCATTGTTCTGCCGTGTATCCTCTTCCTCCTGGCTACCTGTGAACTCAGGTTTGCCCATGTTGGTGGGCTTTTGCCAGCCAGAAGTGCTGTTAGGCTGGGCATCCTGTCTCTTCCTCGAGCACTTCCTGTTCCTGCTCAAGTTTCTACGGTGACGACTGACCAGGAATTCCTTATATTGTAAGGCCTTCGAAAAATCATCATCGTCTTCCTCGTCGTCGTCACCTTCTCCTGCTCCATTGGTGGAAGAAGACTCCCCGCTATCAGAGCTGTCATCGGGGAAGATCACCTGGTCATCAGTGCTGCAGTCATGATCACAGAATACAATGGTGCTCGGTTTGTGCTTTATTATTCTTAGCAGATCCAGTGAACAGTCCTCTAGTGCACACACAGATGGTGACAGATGGTTACCACAACTGTTATCCAGGCCTGGTGAAAAGGCAGAAAGAAATTCCTCAGGAGTAGAGGCCTCTGAGGGACTTCCTTCTTTCTGCTGAGGTAACGTGGCTTCATAATGTTTCAATTTTTCTGCCTCCATCTGAGAGTTAATGTGAACAGCTGCTCTACAATCCAGGCTTGACACCTCCCTATCTCCACCTGTTCCAGGAGCCATATCTGAACTGCAGCTGCAATCACAGTGTCCATTCTGCTTTGAGTCAAGCTTAGTTAGATCACAGGGGGAGCTGTTGGCCATCTGCAGCTCCTTCCCCGTTAAGCTTTGAACATGACTGGCCATGGAATCTGGAGTACAGTGCAGCAGAGGAGCAGGCTCAGACATGGTTTTCAGTTTGTTGGAGGAGGTTTGAGTCAGAAGGGGAACTTGACCTTGGAGGTCACCCACAGCCTCGGGGTAAATTTGCCTGTAAGGCTGCTGCTGAACAGGCAAGGCAACTACTGGACCTTCATGCATCACCAGGGAACCAGTCCTCATCTGTTAAGTCTTTTATAGTTCGATAAGCATAGTGCTCATTTAAACAGAGCCTGATGAATTGACAGTTCAGGTAGAGCCACTAAAATGAAGCTGCAACTGGATATTTACAGCTGGGCCCACATTCGAATGTCCCAGCACATTTCTTTGATATCTGCTGAAGAGAGAAGGAGAGAAAAACATTTTGGGCAAATTCATTCATGTTTATACGTGTGCACACTATAAAGATATGCATAATACAGTATCATATATCTCTGTAGTCTGGATTCAAGTTTGGATTTGCAACTTAAGGATTTGAACTTGGATTTGAACTTAAGCCTAAAGTTTAAGAATGATGATCCTGCTGCTGACACAATCAGTCATTTTTCTCTTTAAACATGTAACCTGCAGTTTAATAATTTAATTCAGGATTTAAACCCTACTGGTAACACTCCCAAGCTTTAAGATTCAAAAAGATGCCAAATGTAATGACATCATTTTAAAAAGTGGAAAACATCTAAATTTGTGGATTTGTGGAACCTTACAGTGCACCACTCTGGAGCTTTCAGATTTTTTTTTTTTTTTTTTTTGACAAATGTATTTTGCTCAAACACTTGTTTTTTCCTGGTGGATATTTTTGGCTGCAGCCAACACACCCTTTCCTTGCCTGGCATGTTTTCTTTGTCTTTTAAACAGGCAGCAGTGGGTACTTTAAGTATTCATGTCAGAATACTGAAAATTCTATTATAAACAAAGCCAGTGTGTATATGTAAATACACAAATCCTTTCCAACAAGAGTTTCATTCATCTCTACACACTTGCAAACAAAGAGCTATTTGTTCCCACTTGTGTGTGGGTAATGTGTCAACTGGTCTATGAAAAAAATACTACAGTACAGTATCTTAATAACTTTGGAAGTAGTCCCAGTAAATTCTCAATAATTAGCATAAAGAAACATTTGTAACTTTGACCTGTTTCATGACTAAAATGTTTTAGCATCTAAAGGATGCTCTATTGAAATGCAATAAGATTTCAACATACCAGACGTTTTTGCACAGAAGTTGTGTCATCCAAGAACACGTCCGACGGCAGTCCCAGAAGTATCCAGCCAAAGCAACTCAATGCTTATAGTGTACGCTGCATGACGCCGATAATACAGAAAGAGTGAGTTTACTTCTGAAAAGACATGAAATGCTGTGAGGGGAGGAGAGAAGAAGAAAGGGCTGAGGAATGCTTTTTTCCCTCCTACATTACCTCAGCAAGAAGACAGGGAGCTCCACAGGCAGGTGTTTGAGCTATTCGTACAAGTGTGTAAGTGTGTGTAAGTGTGTATGTGTGTATGGAGAAAGAGGTCGAGCATGTGTGGAGTGTGCATGTGAATGCAAGCACGTCCAAGGGAGAAAAAAATTAATTATGCTGTAAAAGCAAAGGAAATAAAAAGTTCTTTTGTAGAAATGATCAAACTGATTAAATAGCTGCACGTACATTCAGAAGTATGAGCAGACTTTGATTAAAGGGCTTGAGGTCTATGGTGCTCCTTTCTCCCTCCTCATTCCTCCTTCTCACTCACTGCTGTATAATATGGCCCAGGGCAAAGGATTTTTTACCTGAAAAGTACATTCCTCAACAGTACATGAGGTAATGCCTTAAACATGTTCTTATCCTCTCTAAATCTCTCAGTTCATATTCTTTTTGTAACTAAAGCAAAGCTGCTGTGAGCCTTAATCAACAAGCAAGGACTTATGGTCTTTACAAAGCTGTCGACGGACTGTGGAATTCCACACATTTGCCAGCAAACATTGAATTTCATGTTTTGGGAGGGAATGTCTTTGGTCAGGAGGGAAGACCTTGAGGATGTGATTTTGCTTGTTGAGGCCTGTTTGTCCCTCAAGGTCCTGGGGAGAAAAGATCTGGTCAAGGTGGAGGCTTCTCTGTGGAGTCAAAGAGTGAAGTTCTGCTCTTTATTTGAAAAGTTTGACACCCACAGGCACAGTAAAACTTGTTTTTTTTTAAAAAAAAGTTTTATCTAACTATCCAGAAAGCTTCAGAAGTATAAAGATACTGGCTGTAATTCATCCAAATACAAATCAAAGAAGATCAGCTCATTTTTTTGCACAGTACTAAGTACTTTAAAAAAAAGTCTTTCCAAAAAGAATTATATTTTAGCATTTACCTTGCTGTGAACTCTTATCTTCAGCTTGGAGATGGACAGTTGGTGATTTTCCCAATAAGGTCTGTGTTTTATCAAGTTTCTCAAATGTCAAAACCACAAACTAAATTAAGTTTCACTGTGTATTAAGGTGAAGGGACCCTTCAAAATACCCCAATATATGGCATACTGCTAAAAAGATCATACAGAATTATACCAGTTGAACTATTGTCAAGTTTATAAAACACACTCATTCAGAAAGAATTGAACTGATACTTATGAATGAACTAAACATTTCTAAAAGTTGCCTGAAGGAACTTGATAACCATCACCTGCTAACCCCAACTGCCCCAGATGTTACACAGTGCGACATTGCAGCTGTGATGATGGATGAACATTAATTTAACTCAAGCATGCATTTAAATACAAGCTACGCCAACCTGCTGAGACACGCTCCTCCATATACAACATTCCTGTCATAGAGAGGTATAGTTACCTGGGTCAGGTTGAAGAAAAGCGGGGCAAAGAAAAAGAAAAGAGGAAGACAAGACACAATATAGCAATACGAGAAAATAAAGAAGATTATGATAATTACCTATTATAGTGTTGTTGTTTTTTAAACTCTGCAGTCAAAAGAGAGAACCACTGGGAGAAAAGCACATGAAATGTATATAAAGACTTGCTGCAGTGATACTTTGACAGTATATAAGCTGTATTATGTTGACAGTGTGTACTGTACAGCAGATAATATGTGAAATATGAAAGACAGCAAACCTAATTTTGACAACAAACATTCACATGCATATAGAATCAGATAAGCAAAGACCAACTTTCCAACCTGAATTACAGCAAACATGGAATTAAAATTCTGCACTGCCTTGTCTGGTGATGGAGGAAATATTCAATGACTGAACCAGATGTTTGTATATGAGCCGGAATTGATTATTTCAAATATTATTATTTTTTCTAACTACAGAATATTGATATGAAGGTGATCATAGAATAAGATCATCTGATAGGAACAAAAAGCAACAACTTTAAAAAGAAGCCTTAAATATATACTGCTAATAATCACAAGATGAGCCTCACCAAGACCCACAAGCCAACTCAGACCATCTTGATCATTCTGGCATGACACCGTGGTGACATTGTGATATTTAGTTTTTGTTGCATGGGATTAACTGTCTCACATTCCTTTGTGGTATCAGACTGTTTAAGTGTAAACACCTACATATCTGCTGCAACACAGAATAGATGGAATCCTTCCTCTACTGTCCTTACATATGGTTATCCTCTTAGGGGGCCCCAGGGAGCCACTGGGTCCCTATAAACCCCCTCAGCGCCCCCGGCTTTTTCCCAACAACACAAATGTCTTGTCCACAGCTATCCTGGGCTCTATTTTTTAGAGATAAGCACAAATCCTTACTTTTACCTGGACATAACAACATAGATCATGCAAGATTAACTCTATAGGTCGTCCTTGGTGGATTGCTGGAGGAGACTAATTCAATAATTAAGATGCTGAACAGAACAACTGAGGTCCTTTGTGCCTGCTGCAGTGAAGCTTTTCAGTGACATTAAGTGCTTTATGATTATTTATTACTGCTGGCTGTTAGGCCTTTTGCTCTGTGCTCTGAGTTTTTATTTTGGTCAAACATTATTTATCCATGTATCCTGTGCTGTAGTTCAGATTGTTTGAACAGTTTTATCATGGCTTTAATTGTTTTTGCTTTATGTTCTTTTCCTCTAACAGTATGTGTTGGCTCTGTCTATCTATCAATGTGAAGCTGATAGCTCCACAGTATCCAGCTACTTTGTCTCTCTTCAATTTCAATGTGTCTCTCTCAGATGAATGCTGCTAAAAGTGTTAAATTATTAAACAACATTCTTTTAAAATGCAGTCACGAACAACCTGTCGTTATCAAAGAGCTGAAGAGCTGTGAGCTCAAAGAGCTGCTGTGTATGGTGCCACTTACCGATGGAAAGCACATTTTCTACAGCTCTTACAAAGTTGCTGTTTTCTCCCCCCGCACCCATTTTTGACCCTGTCCCCTCGCCGTAGCTGAAGAGGAAACAGCAGCGCGGGTTGTGTGAATGATAATTCGCGGGAGATCAGCAGCTAGCTGCAGGTCGTTTGCTGTCAACAGGAACAATAACAGTCTCTTAAACTTATAACGCGATGAGTTTGTGGGTAGACAAATATCGACCGACTTCCCTCGGGAAACTGGACTATCATAAAGAGCAAGCAGCTCAGCTGAAAAACCTGGTAAGAGAAACTTCTTTATGCTCGCTCTTTATTCAGGCTAGCAACAGCAACAGTTAGCTAGTTTAGCTTGTGTTGCCAACAGAAATGATTCCCTGTGCTGGTCAGTAGTCTTTGATAACTTTATTCATTTAGTTGTGTGTAAATATCCTTTGAAGCTAGTTTAATAGTGAAAGCACCGTCTGTCCATCTTATCACTAGTTTGGGAGTAACGTCATTAACGTGACTTAAGTAACGTTACAATAACGATTGTTTTCATCCTCGATTCATCATTTGATCTGTAAATTGCCAACAAATTGTGAAAAATGTCCATCAAATTCAAGATAAAACCCCTTACTTGGTGTCTCCAAAGTTTTCAGTCACGTCTCCTGGTCTTCCTCAGTGGATACTTTGAGATTTAAAGGACTCTGGACCTTGTGTTGATCATTTATTGTCAAGCTGCTGTTTTTAAAGTCAAAACCTTCAAGTTCAACTGAGATTGCAAGTGTTGTCCGATTAAACAGTTCAGCTCAATGTGATATGACTGGTCTTGAGTGTCATGATTTCTTGTGGAGCTGACATGATTACTATATTGATAATAGATTCATCATTTCAGCAAAACAGCAAAAATGCCAATAATTCTCTATTTGTAACATATCAAGTGTGAGGATCTGATAATAAACCGAACATCTTTATGTTTTAGGACTTTTGGTCGCCTAAAACAAAACATTTGGAGATGTCAACTTGGTTTAGTTTACTCCGAAACTCTCAGATGTGGTCGAGGCACGTAACCAGGTTTTCTCAACTGTCAACCAAAACCTCTTTGTGAATGTTTGTTTGTTTCAGGTTCAATGTGGCGACTTCCCACACTTGTTAGTGTACGGTCCATCAGGCGCTGGGAAGAAGACCCGCATCATGTGTCTGCTGAGGGAGCTGTATGGAGCCGGGGTGGAGAAGCTTCGCATAGAGCACCAGACCATCGTGGTGAGAGGGGCCGATATGGAAACACTCCACACCTGCAGTTTCTCCAGACATCTCTCCTCTCAGTCTTAGCTTACTACTATCTAAAAGAATATTCATGTGCCCTTAAAACAGAAACAAACTCTTCACACTGAGAAACATTTCCGTGGCGTCAGAGACTGTGTGCTATGATGACTTAAGCAAGACAGCCACATGTTGCACTGTGGATTATTGTTACCGATAGTGAATTGGTCAACCAGCACAGTTTGCAGAAAAATCCAAACACATACTTACACACACATTTGGGCTTAGCTACATCACTGTTTTGTGTTTATTGTTTCCAGGCTCCCTCAAAGAAGAAAATCGAGATCAACACAATAGCCAGCAACTACCACCTGGAAGTAAACCCAAGGTGAAGTACATTTACTCAAGTACAGTTTGGAAGAACTTGTACTTTTCATTTTCTGCTACTTTATGCTTCTCCTCCACTATATTTCAGACAGAATGAATGTACTTTTGACTCTATTACACTTATTTGACAGCTGAAGCTACTTATCAAAAGGTATTTTATTAGATGACTAAAGTATTTGCGTTCTGTCGTACAGTGATGCAGGAAATCAGGACCGTGTGGTGATTCAGGAGCTGATTAAAACTGTGGCTCAATCTCAGCAGATCCAGTCAAGCACCCAAAGAGAGTTTAAAGGTAAAGACACACACATCTCTTTGTATCAGTTCAACATGTAAAGGCTGGTCCAATGTTTTAAAGCAACAAGGCTCCATCTCGCACGTGTGTTTACTTAAACATCCGTTGTAAACAATAAAAAAATGATAGTTCCCTTTTATGAATTAGCAGACCTCTCTAGTAACTGGCACACTTTTGTTCTCAGTGGTGTTGCTCACAGAGGTGGACAGGCTCACGAAGGATGCCCAGCATGCTTTGCGTCGGACAATGGAAAAGTACATGGCCACCTGCCGTCTCATCCTCTACTCTAACTCCACCTCCAAAGTCATCGGGCCGATTCGGAGTCGTTGTCTGGCCATCAGAGTTCCTCTGCCCAGCACGGAAGAGGTAAGACAGATGAGGTGGTTTAGTTTATCCTTAAGTAATTATCTGAAAATAGCCTATTAGAGTGCCTGAAATGTGTTTTGATCCCGTTTTGCCAGGTCTGTAACGTTCTAACATCAGTCTGTAAGAAGGAGGGTCTGCTCCTCCCACCTGAGCTGGCCAAGCAGATCAGCGAGAAGTCTGGCCGCAACCTTCGTAAAGCCCTTTTGATGTGTGAGGCCTGTAGAGTGCAGCAGTAAGTGTTGCACAAACCTTATTATCATTCCACTTCAATGCGGAATATCATCTTTTAAAAGTATCTGTGTATTAAGCCTCTGTCAACCTTCTCCAGGTATCCTTTCTCAGTGGACCAAGACGTCCCAGAGACGGACTGGGAGGTTTACCTCAGAGAAACGGCGAATGCCATTGTCAGCCAGCAGAGCCCTCAGAGGTGAGAGAGAAGGAGAGAGGGAGAGAGAGAGAGAGAGATAGAAAGGGGAGTTAACAAGACTTGTAGGGATATTTTAATGCCTAATGTCTTTTTCTGTTCCAGGTTGTTGGAGGTCCGAGCCCGGCTGTACGAGCTGCTGACTCACTGCATCCCCCCTGACATCATCATGAAGGTACTGTTTACTACACCTCATTTCCTATGAAAGTGGTGAAAGGGTTGTTTGGTTTTTTAGTAACATTTAAGGTAATGAGTGATCTTTTTTTTTTTTTTTTTTTTTTTTTTTTTTCCCCTCCAACAGGGTCTGGTCACAGAGTTGCTGAATAACTGTGATGGCCAGCTGAAGACGGAGGTGGCCCACATGGCAGCTTACTACGAACACAGACTGCAGCTGGGCAGCAAAGCTATCTACCACCTAGAGGCCTTCACAGCCAAGTTCATGGCCATCTACAAGAAGTTCATGGAAGATGGTTTGGATGCCATGATGTTTTGACTCTGAATGGACTCAAATACAGATAATTTTCATGACAAGGTTCAACAGGCCTTATTGATCCACTGATATGTCGCCTTCTCACCCCAACAACTGTATCAATGACTTAAAGAATACAGAATTACATCTGTATTTTTTAAGGCATTATGGTGATGATGACATATTATCACCGACTCAGCACTAAACCTTGAATTGTTTCTCCAGTGGTGTAAAATATTAAATAGTTTTGATGGTGGCAGTAGCAGGTAATAATTTGTAAAAATGTACATCATAACGTTACAATAAATTTCTTGTTTACAAAGTGTGCTGTTCCTCTGTGGATATCTGACCTAACAGGGTTTTTTATTACCATGAACACACAAAATGCTGAATAATTGCAATTTAATACATGATGTTACATCAACCTCATGAAGCATCACTCCTGAAATCATGACCATGACAACAGAACATGATGCTGAGGTTCCCAGTACAGTAATGCTAATTCTACACAGGAATGGGTTTTACCATTTTTTTTTTTGATAATGGTGACTGGACCTGAAGCTTTTTTCTTTTCATCTTCTATTTTCCATTAGTCCATAGACAGTACAGACAGACTGGAAACATGAGGAGCACTAAGCACAGATAAACAAATACTCATTACAGTGACAAAACTGTACAAACTAGTAAAAATAACAGTCACATTATTAGACAAATGTTAAAAAGTCTTTAGAGGTGTTCTGTCCACCCATAAATGTAGGTACAAACATAGTAGTAGGTGTAAAATAATTTATTTTAGGTAACTTCTCCATTGACTTCTATGGGGAAAAACCTTAGCAGCATAGTGGAGTGCAAGGGGTCTCAGCAAAAAAATGGTCAAACCCTTGACTTTTTAAACAGCATCAACTCTCAAACAGGCAGTTTTGAAAAGGTGTCCTTAGAAACTGGTCATGTGCAGCTGTTCGTTGGATTCCAACACAGTTTTTTGTGTTTTTCATAAGTTGTCATGAGTATCTGGTCATTCTCATCATTATGCTGCATGATTATGGGACTGATGACTGTATCAGAAATTTGACTATTATTATATAAAGACAATTTGCTGTCTCATTGATTGCAAAACTAAATTGGTGACTGTCAGATTTCATTTAATACAGTCACATAAGGAAAACTTAAAATGTTAATAGTCTGTGGAGCTTCCTGTGTGATTGTGGTTTCAGGTACTTCATAGTCCTTTTTCCTGTTTTATGTTCTGCATGTGTGAGTCTTAGTAGAAGGAGGGATAAGTTTGGACTTTTAGCCATTTATAAAATTGATATTCCATAGTAGTCATTTTGCAATATTCTAAAAACAAAAAGAAACATTTAAGTCCTTGGAAAATGATTTTAAAAATATATATATCAAGAATATTGTGACAATTATGGGTTTATAAATTGTAAAAGGCAGCTAGCAAGTTTTGTAACATATTTACACCAACTTTACATGACATTTAATAACAGCTGTAACACATAAAATGTGAGGATGATTGGTCCACTTTCCTAATTCAGACTTCATTTAACAAAAAGTTCAAAAGAAGCACTAACATTTAAAACTGACATCACAACTGAACTCAACACTTTTTCTCAATTTCTTTTTCTCATTTTTTAAGAAGAAAAACAATCAGTAACACTCTTTGTGTCTCTTGGCTGTGTAGTAGATGATGAGGCCCAGGGTGATCAGTACCCCTGAGCCCACTAGAGTCAGGAAGCCCACCACAGGCCTCTTGACCAGCACGTGGCAGCTCCGGCAGGGCTGAGGCAACCTGGGACACTGCTGAGGTGCAGCTCCTTGAATGGGGAAGCCGTTGTGCTCGATGATGTTGCGATAGTTGGAGAGAGAGGCCTTGACGATGATCTCTTCATGGACATGTCCATACAAGCCAAACCCGGGGTCCCTTTGATCGCTCAGGGCGTAAGCAAAGTAACCCTTCAGGTTTACGCCGTCCAGAGTGTACGCTGAGGCGGGAAAGAGGAACATGTGAGCTGTTAAGATTCATTTTGATCGGTTGGTTGGGTGAAAGCAGAAAAAAAAAAGATCAGAAAGCTTCTGTTTGTAGATTAGAAATCTCCCCAAAATACTATACAGCTGTGTATAGTATTTTACAGCTGTAACTACTGTCTGCTAATTACAAGTACTGTCATACCATGTTCTATGAATTTTTGCTCATTTTAAACTCATTTATACCACTATGAAAAATATATTTCTCATAAATAATTTTTATAGTTATAATTTATAGAAAGTGATTCATAATTATAATTAATGTTAATTTGACTACATGGCATTGTGTTGTCATTCTTTTTTACATATTTATTTTCCTCTCACCATAAATACACAAAAACATTGCCTGATGAGTATTTAGCTGGGTAAAGTCAAAGATCAGAATAAGCAAATGCACCGTGTGTTGTTGATGTATTTTAGGCACAAATATACACAAACTTTTCTGTGGTTGCCAGTTACTGGAGCCAGCACACACTACAACATCATACAAGGCTACCTCATAAACTTTACAAGGACAGGTAACTGGAGCGTAGGTAACCTTGACTCAGCGATTCAGTGTAAAGTGTGTATCTCTGTTTATATTTGCGTGTGTGAGTGCGTCTGAGGCAGCTGACTATTCAGTGGTCAGTGACCTAAATACCTGTCTAATGATTAAGCTCTACAGAGGCCATATGATGAAAGATGTTGACCAGTAAGGGAGAAAAAAAACTTCTACCACTCTGAAGGATTAATCACAGTGCGGTGATGACAATATTTGGTTCATGTGCATTAAATCAGGTCAATAAAATCCAAACAGTCTCACCCTTCAGCGCCTCGTTGATGTAGTTGTACAGGTAGTAGACTCTCAGGCTGTCTTTGAAGCGGGCCGGGTCTTCCTGGACCCCGTTGGCCATAACATAAACAGGTACGTCACAGTAGTGCTCCTTCACCTTACACAGCAGAATGGAAATGTTAGTTTCTATCTGTGCCAGAGTTAATCACACTGAGACAAAAATTTAGTCTAGTTGTCATTCAGTAAGTATGAAAACGCTTTAAGGAGCGGGGAACCTTGTGGAGCAACGGTAGCACGATTGAGTTGAACAAGACTACAAGAGCAAATAAGATGACTTGAGTCTGCATCAAACAGTCTCACCCAGTTGAGGGCTTTCCTCAGGCCCCAGGGCACAACAGGCCTGGGCGACATAATCCACGTGGTGTCTATCATGTGTTGGACCTCCAGCATTGCTGTGTAGGTGTACCTGCAGACGTGGAGATGAAACAGTAGCAGTGTATCATTAAAAAAAGAAACACATTCTCGTTATGGCTTGTAATGCTAGTCCCTCCAGGATATCACAGTGTTGCATTAAGAAATGCTTGATTTTGCAGCAGTTTGTGACCAACATTGCAATGTCATTTTCAAAGTTTTAAGTGTTTTTCTTGCAGTAAAAATGTGGGAATTGCAAATCAACGGGAAAAAAATGGGCAAATTTGAATTTGCATTAATTATTGCAATGGCAAGATCATGTTTTCCTGGAGGGACTGTAATGAAGTCTCCAGTTCATTTCATGATTACTGTGAATGGTTCTAATGTCACTGACTAAATAAGAGCAAAAATGATATTTAAAGAAGAATAGAAGGAGATGGTTTTATCTTACGAATCTTCCTTCGCATGAGTCACCAGCTTGGTGCTGAAGTGGCTGATGGCAAAGAAGTCATATGTCCCCTTAACCAGCTGTCTGTCCTCCTCATTGAATACTGGCAGGCTGCAGAAAAACACACAGAAAAAAATGGCATTTAATAAAGGAGATGGTATTTAAGAAGTTCTAGTTGGTAGAGTTTTGGGTTTGAACCATGAACTATAAATTATGTATACTTAATATTAATGCCAAAGTATTTATGAGCTTTTAAACTGATTTCCTAGCTCCATGGAAGCTTCTGATTTCCATTTATTTCACAAATCAAGACTTAGATAATCAATAAGTCATGCTATAAATAAGATAAAGTTATGTTATTGTTGCATAATAATGCAGGTGAGAGAGAGAAAACTGCTCCTCACTTTTTAATTTATACATCCTTTAATTTATCAATCAATCTCTTAGTAGATTGATTCATTTGGTGCTAATTCATTTGGTTGATGTTGAGATATTTTACTGGATTAGTGAAAACCTGCACGCTATGCTGTGATTCATCATCTGGGCATCATGAATGTAAAAAGTGCTTTGTCACTCAGAATTTTCACAATATTACACCTTTGATTAATCTCAACCTAATGTGAAACCACCTCAAATTACACTAAATGATGTGAAAATGTTCCTTCACTGTGCCTGTAAACAGTAAAGCTTATTCTGTAGCTAACAAAGAGACTGTGTAAGAAGTCTGAAGTATGAACGAAGTCGTACTCAAGCGAGTTGAGTTGACGCAGCCAGCTCCTCATCCCCAGTGGATAGTCCCCACTGCCAAAGATCGGTTCAGCAAACCAGCCAACACGGAAGTCCAAAACCCTTTTAGCTGGTTCCACATCTTCACGACTGAATGAAAAGGCCGGTTCTACCCAGTCCATGTGCAGAGCCAGAGACACCTGAGACACAACACAAAAAAAGGCAGCACAGGTGATGTTTTCATTCTCCTATTCAATGAATTGATTCACCCTGAACCTAATTTATGAAAGCCTTTATACTTACTGTATTTCCTGTAAAAAAAAAAAAAAAACACATTGTAGAGTCCTCTGGTGCATTTACACCAGAAAAAGTCATGTATTTGGAATAAACAGAAGTAGCACAAGCAGCAAGAACCAACATGGGAGACAAAAAACAAATCCTACACACAAATTTCCTCAGCAGAGCAGAAAATCCAATAAAAAGACGTCCCTGTGCTGGCAAATGCAAACAGCAAAGATTGCTTAATGCAACAAATATTTCTAAAATTTAAAAAAAAAAAATGAGGATCTTGCAGATTCAACACAACAGTTGGACTGACCTGTCCTCCCTGAGCGTCTCTAAACTCACGGTCGTATGCGCGCCAGGCCCGAGCGTGCGCCCGCAGCATCTGATGGCCCTCCTGGTAGCTCACCATCTCATCATTAGGCTCATTCAAGGTGATCCAGATCTTCACGTGGGCACCAAGTTCTCTGTAACACAGTCTGGCGTAGTCTGCGAAGGCCTCTGGAATCTCCCTGAGAAACAAGTCAAAAAGGTACATTTTATTTCTATAGATATTGCTTTTTTTTAAAAAAATAATTTTTCATCACAATACATAACAAACATACAGCATATTATAAAACTTATAATTACATGACCCCTCATCTGGAATGTAAATATGGCCTAGCAGATTTCCATCAACACTACATGTGCCAATAAAGCTGATAATGCCGTTACAACATATAGTTTAATTTGGGATTTCAAATATTGTGATTTCTGGGCTAAGTGTTTTCTCTCTATTACAGGAATAGGATATTGCAGATGGCAGCTGACATCATGGCAGTAAGTGATAAAAGATGGCTTCATGTTGGTAGCAACAGGGACAGACCGTTCCCTGGAATATCACTGCATGTTTACTTTAACATCAAAGCAGTCTGTGAATTATCATAAAGTTCAATAAAATGTTCAACATAGGGATGTTTGTTGGTTCTGGGTATTATATATATATATATCTAAGGGTCATAAAGCTTGCGGTATAATATGTACTGGTCACGGTCACCTGTTCAGCCACTTGTTGGCGGTATCCAGCGGGGCTGGCAGGCTGCTGCGCTGGCGAGTGTGGTGCCATAGAGTGACCACGGGCGTGACGTTGGCCTGGAGTAGCTGACGAGTGAAGCAGCGGTAGTAGCCCAGCAGGGTGGTGTTGGGACGAGTAACATCGCCTAAAGGCACCAGAGCCGACCAGTTCAGAGAGAAGTGGAAGTGGTTTACACCCACCTGCCGGATTTCGTCCACCTAGAGAAAAGAAGGAGAGGATAGAAATATGTACACACATACAAACCTATTCAACATTATAGCTTTTCAGTACAGAAGCTTGTCACTGGGGCAGTTACAGAGTTTTTAAACTACCATTTACACTTCCAAAAGTAGAAAAATGCACCAATTACTACCAAGTTCTTTCATACTAGAAAGTCTTCTCATGTTCTTGCAGCGTTTCAGACCTTCATCATTTCACAAATATGTACACCAGGTGACAAAAATGTTTAAATGAAGCAATGAATCAATGTGTAGGGTGTTTTTTTTTGGTTCTTCTTTGTCTTTTTTTTGCATTTGGAAGTCCCTTGGGATTAATTTGCACTACTCAAAAGAGAAATGCCTCACTGGTAGACAGACCCACCTGTTGCCGGATGGTGGCGTAATCAGCACAGTGCGTGGTTCGGCGTAAAGGCGGCGCACTGAAGCCTTCCAGTCTCATCAGCTCTCCGTTGTTGGAGATGTTCCACAAATAAACACTGGGGTCTGCAAACTGGCTGGGCGTGGTCTCCACCTACGATATGAAGAGAAACCAATGTAAACATGCACTTGCCTCCCTTCCAACACTGTGTTTACCTGATACACCCAGATGCAAATAAAGGCCAATGGACTAAATTCGATAAAAACAGTCAGTCCCTGTACTGTTCAGCTGAGCAGGCAGAGCGTGTGAGGTTATGTGGTTTATGATTAAGAGAGAATTCATAGTCGTGGCTGCTTCTGAACTGGACTTTCACCATGAAAAGTGCAAGTTCAAAATAATTTAAGGCACATAATGTAACTCTGACAAACAGATTCTTCTGATTCTTCTTTTTCATTTATCTCTCTTGCGACCCTAAATCAGAGAATTCCTAAATTAACCAGTAGAAATAAATCAGAATGTTTCACTTTTGCAGAAGCAAAAAAAAACCCCTCTGACTTCACCAAATATTAGGTAGACTTTTACTGAATCTCCAAACCAAAGTTAATATATAGTTAATGTTTACTCATCTTCCCCTATTTCTAAGGAAGTATTGTTTATTATTATCCGACCTCTGCACTTTGGCTCATTTGACCCTGCACCACTCTCCTATCCCTCCGCAAATACAGTACACACACTTTCCACCATCCATCCCTACCTGTATGGAGTTGGCGGACACCCCCCAAGCAAAATCACACGGGAAGACTCCTTGTGCTGGTCTGTTCTCCGGCAGCTCAGGGAAACCATTCCTCTGGATGACGGTTCTTTAGGAAAAAACAACAACGAATTATCATCACTTCAAGAGGAGCTGTGCTGAGAGTAAAACTATCTCTGTAATTGTAAGGTAACATTACATGTGCCAGAAAGACTAAACTCAAACCATAACTGTGGTTGTGTCACACCATACTGTCCAAATTTAGAAACTAGTTGCATATAATGTGCATACATTTAATGATTTCTAATAGTTTCATGTTATTTGTAATGTACAGAACATGATTAAACATTTGCTGTCAGTATTGGGACTGATATCTATGATCTAGTGTTTGGGTTTGTTTACATTTTTTAAAATGTGACAATTACTGAGCAATTCCAGCTGGATAAAGTTAATATCTAACTTTCAGTGATGTCTAATAACACTTTTGGTAAATGAAGGGAACAGATTTTCCCCCTTTTCATACTTTTCAACTGAGTCACCCATCAGTTTCTTACATTGCAGCTTGCAATGATTTAACCCGTGGTAGACAAATAGGAGAACTAAACTATTGTGAGTTAGTTTTGTTATTGTTATCATCCAAAATCAACAGATATCTGCATCTTTCCTTCCTTGTCACACCCACCACTCATGACATTACAACATGTGAACACCTGTAAAAGGTGGCCGATGTCTTTGGCTCCCTCTTCATGTCAGGAGTGTTGAAGTCAACGTAGTAAAGTCCCCGTCGTATCCCATACTCTCTGTGCCACTCAAAGCCGTCTATCAGAGACCAGGCGGTGTATCCAATCACGTTCACTCCATCTATGACGATTGCTGTGAGGCAACACACAGACGGATTCAAGCTCAGTGTGAGGACGTCAACTGACTTTTCCTCACTTCCAGCTTTATATGTGGAATGTTTATGTTCATCACTCACATTTAAGTGCCTCTGCAATGAACCTCTTGAGGTAGTACATGTGTTTTGGGTCTTCTGTCTTGGTGTTGCCGAGGACGTACCTGTGTTGAGCAACAGTCAAAACAAGACATAATCCACAACATAGCACCAGACCACAGGACACCAGAACCACAGGAGAACACACGAGAGCATCGCAGACTTGGGGACAAATCAACACAACATTTAAACCTACCATCCACTCTGCACCACAAAGATGGGAGGCTTGTCGTACTCAGCGTTGACCCAGTAGAGCAGCATCCTCAGGTCCAGATCCTCCTGCTGTCCAAACTTCAGGCTGTCGTTGATGAGCTGGAAGCTCAGGGCCGCTCCATGCGAGAGGGCGAAGAAGTCAGCCGTTCCCCTCACCTGCTCCCTCTCCTCCCGGGTGAAGGAAGGCAGCCGTGAGCCCAGCCTCGCCTTCATGCAGGGGGGGTAGTCTCCGTCTGTGAACAGCGGCCGGGCGAACCAGCCCAGGACGTGGTCCAGGGAGCACTGGCACTCCCGTAGGCTTTCCAGGCGGGTACGACTGGGCTTGATCCAGTGAGAGGCCAGAGCCATGGACAGCTTGCCCCGCTGCCGTGTTCGGTATTGGCGGTTGTAGAGATGCCATGCAGCTGCATGAGCCTGGAGGAAAGAAAGAGAAAGAGATGGTGGGTATAAATGGTGGCAGTAAGAAAAGGCAGAGGGGTGAGAGGTTAACACAGTTCTAAATGCTTTATAGGTGACTGATGAACTAATAAGACCAATAAGAGAGTAAAACAGACTTCCTCATAATGAAATAGGAAAATAGATTCAATTGAAAAAACTGGAAAATATTAGAATATTAATAGGGCAATAAAAAAAATATAAAACTGAAATAATGAATAAAAAGAATAATATACTGTAGATTTAACTGGTGTAACTAGTATGTTTACTGTACTCAACTATACTACAGTATTTTTGAGGTACTTTAATTGAATATTTCCATTTTATGCTTCTTTTCCACTTTTACTCCTTTTGGTAAGTTTGTGCTTTTTACTCTCATTACATTTACTTGACAGATAAAGTTACTTTTCATCAAAATTTTTATCCAAAACATGTGATAAAAAAAGATGTATTGTTGTAGACTCAACTATCCAGCTATTAACAAAGTTGTTTTCTCCACCTGCTACAATATGTTATACCTTAATGGATCTGTCATAACCATCCAAAATGTGTAATAATAATTTAACACCCTGTAAAGGGCCATTCTGTACAATTCTTTTGATACTTACTTAATACATCTGTTAAGATTTTTCATCTACATTCACTCATGTAAATGTAGAAATGATTAAACAAATGATTAAAACTTCAGTGACAAACAGATAGACAAAGATATCTTAAGACAGGCTAAAAGGTAGGTTTTAAGTTTGTATTTAAAAAATTCTCTCTCTGATGAGGCAGGAAATGATGATCACTTTCATAAACACCAAATGAAAGCTGCAAACATTTGAGATGACGAAGGAAAGGAAAATGAAAAAAAAAAAACAATTAAAAAGAAAAATATATAACTTTTCTGACCTTGAGGAGGTTGTGTCCAACTCGAAATGGGAGATCAGGGTCGTTCTTTATCCCAGGAGCGACCACCCCTGTCCCGTACCCGTGGCGCGCCACCACAAACGGGTTATCAATAGTGATCCAATACTTCACATCATCCCCGAAAGTCTGGAAACAAAAATCGGCGTAGTCCTTAAAAATCCCCACAAGCTCCGGGTTGCTCCAGCCGCCGAGGCTCTGCTGGAGGTGATCCGGGAGGTCCCAGTGGTAGAGCGTCACCACCGGCTGCACACGGATCTCCTTCAGCCGCTTGATGAGCGTCCGGTAGTAGTTGGTACCGATTTCATTGTAACTCCCGCGGGTGCCGTTGGGAAATATCCTCGACCAGGACAGGGAGAACCTGTAGTGGCTGACCCCGAGCTGCCTGATGGCTCGGATGTCAGCGTGGATGTTGTGATAGCTGTCGCTCCCCACGTCTCCCGTGGCCATCCGGTTCCCACCGCGCGTAAAAGTGTCCCAAATGGAGAGCCCCTTGCCATCCTTCTCAAACGCGCCCTCCACCTGGTACGCAGCTGTGCCCACCGCCCAAATGAAGTTATCGGGGAAGGTGTCGTAGAGGAAAGCCTCGTCACCTGGGTAAGGTAGCTTATTGAAGCGTCCCCACGTTTTCAAACCAGCGTTGGGCTTTGCGGCCCCGCATGTGAATGCGAGAAATGTCAAAAGGGCGAACAAACCACTCATGGTGCCTGTCAGAACTGGCCTCCTCAGGTGTCCAGTTTTTGACTCCGATCTTCACTTAACCATGCTTGGGGGCTTTTCAGTGACTAAACAGCGGGCTGTGGAGCGCAGCCAGCCAGCTGTGAACCCACTACACGCCACCTCTCTAAATCTATCAATTATTAGCCAAAGCACCTGACGCACGAAGGTCCACAGGCACAGCACGATGTTAAGAGCCCCAAATGATCAATCTTTTGCAAAGCAGAGACACATGGGTCTCAGTAATAACTAAAAGATCAATGAAGGGTGCTTATATTCATTTCTTGTTTTGGGGTCCGCTCAGATGAGGCCACAGTTTGACTTGAATTTGAAAACAAATCATTCAGAGGACAGAAATGTGACCCAGGTGCAGAGAGCCTTAATATGATCTGAGTCACAGAACCATTATCATACATCCTCTACTGGCAGGTCATCTCATAACTACATGTAAATGTCACATGTAAAGATAAAAAAACAACAACAATCTAATCTGCATTTCTCAGTGCATGGTGTGCAGGCAGAAGATGATGATGGGAGGGGGTGAATATGCAAACAGCAGAGTCAGTGTACCCTGCTGCACTGGTCACATTACTTCCTTATCTTCCTGCTTTCAGCACAGTTGCTTGGAAACTCAGGCCTCTTACTGCCAGCCATCTTTGCCCATATAGCACTTGCATAAATATGTGAGGAGGTGTGAGCCAGTTGGATAGTGTGTGTGTGTGTTGGAATAAGTTGTCAGCTTGTAACTCAGGTCAAAATGTGATATTTCTAGACTGGTAGAGATTTGAAGTCTATAGTATTGAACACCTGTAAGTTTCAGAATAAACAAATAGAGGAATATTTATCAAAATGTATTTGTTAACAAGTTGTAATATTGAAATGGAGAAATATTGGCAGCCTGTGTATTTTGCCAAACATGATAAATATAAATCAGAGCTGCGAAGATTAGTCACTGAACTGATAAGTTGCTAACTATTTTGATATTCGATATCATTTTTAGTCATTTTCTAAGAAGAAAATGTGTAAATTCTTTGATTCCAGCTCCTCAAATGTGAATATTTTCTGGGTTTCTTTTTGTTTTATGACAATAAACTGAATATCTTTGGGTTGTGGGCAAAACAAGACATTTGAGGACATAACCTGAGGCTTTGGGAAACATTTTACACCATTTTCTCACCCAACGTGTGATTATGGCCAGTCATGGATGATAACCAGTGGCAGAACGTGATGTGATGTGTGTGTGTGTGTGCACGTTTTTCCATCAAGTTGAGCTGCACTGGAAAGTTCAGATCTCAAGTGTACATGCATAAGCAATGCAGAGCGCCCTGCTAGTCTCCATATAGCACACAGGAAGAAAACCATCCTGTGATGCTTAGCAGCCACACAGCACAGGCTGTTTGTGACTGGACTGTCTGTGAGGTTTAAGTCAACACAAGTTAAATAATCAGATAAGTGCCTGTTTAAACACAGGACAGGTAATTCTGAACATGAAGTTGGGTAAAACAACCCTTGAGAGTGTTTATTATCCAGTTTGTCAGTTTCTATCCACATCAAACATGTATTTTGTGCTGCGTTATGTGAAGCTATACCTTATTAGCATGAATTTGTTCCTTCTCGTAAGCTGCAAAGCTCCAAAACATTCAGAAGTTGTTGTGTCCAGTCTTTTTTTCCCCCCGTGTTTGACTTGACAACAAATATCTGCATCGAATGAAATTGTTCTTCAGCACTCACTAGCTCTGTTTTTGTACACACTGATGAATAAGCGACCAATAATTTGTACTTTTCATGATGATCAGCTCCAAAATGATCCGGCATCAATATCTTAAACACTTTCCAGTCGTCACAGTTTCAATCCTGACAACACTCATCAGTCACAGAAAATGGTGTCATCAATGAAGCAGTTTTTAGAAGAAGAAGAAAAAAAACAAAACCTTTTGACTTATCGTGTGAAGCAGCTGGATTCACAAGATCACACAAGAATCCATCTCGTCAGGCTTCAAGTTGTGCGCTCGTGTCCAAACCATCGACGGTTCGGACCAATCGGCGTCAGATGAGGATTCTTGCGTGATCTCGTGAATCCAGCTGTCTTGTGAGGTAAGGCAATGATGACAGATGGTTCATCCAATCAACTGCCAAGTATTTTTTTTTTTGAAAGTGCCTGCCCTTTTCCAAACAGTTTCCAAGGACGATTTCTCAGGTGGTTCTGTGTAACGAACCATCTGGTGTGTCAGGTTACTTTTCGACTCCAGCAGTTACAGCTGCCAAGTTTTCTCTGCCATGTGTTGCTGTGAACAGAACACTTGAGAACTTTCTGATTGGAAACGTACGACTATTTGGACCTTTAGAGCACTTTTACTGCATTTCCCCCCCCCCAAATGTCTTTTCACCTGTGAACAAAGTTAATTAAGTCACTACATTCAGGGAAGAGTCACCTCAATACTCCAACCAAGACCTCAAAGTGAAATAAAGAGAAATCAACCATGTCAGGTTTTATAGAGAATTATATTGATACAACGGAGGATCTGACTGGGTGGATGTGGAGCCAAGTTAGCAGTGACAAACATTACAACCACAGCTGCTCATGACTTCTGTCTACCAGCAAGTACAAACCTAAAAATCAGACGCACACTACAATCTTTTCCAGAGGCAACTCTACATTTGGACAGGTTTCTGACGTTTTTTTCTTTTTTTTTTTTTCTTTTTTAATTTTTCCAATACATGGTAAAAAAGGTATTAATATACAGAGCTGTAAACAAAAACATGTTTTCTTTTTCTTCCTTTTTTTTTTTCTTTAAGTAAAATGACACAATTAACGTCACAAAAAAAGAGAGAAAAAGATAATGGTTAATCTCTTTCAGTTTTTAAAAGTGGGACACAAAGGGAGGATTGATAAGCAATATTGCTTTATGGGAGCACTTTAATAATATCAGTGGGTAAAGGCTTTACAGCATCCCCCCAGTCAGCATCAAACACAACAACAGAACATGAAACAGACATAAGAGACTATTTACAAGAGTGAGCTTTTTTTTTTTTGTTTGTTTGTTTTTCTGTTAAAATTATTTCTACTTAATGTGGCGAACATCATCACAATGCAACACAATGCAACAACCCACAGCTGATGATACAGATGTACTGATGTAGTGTGCGTGTGGTATATGCAAGTGTGTGAATTTGTGTAACAGTAGGAGCGTCGGCGTATGAAAAGTTTAAAAAGTTCAGTGTCCATTTTTTTTTTCTTTCTTACGTCACTCTTCCATGACGTTAGAGTAGACGCGCCGTTTTCTTTTGTCCTCCATTGTTTTGTTTTTTTTAGCTCATCTTCTTCGCCCTGCTGGCTTCTTGCGACCCTAGAGGAGAGGAAAAAAAAAAAAACACAGGAAGGAAACTGAGCTCCACGCTTCTGAAGTTACTCGAAATCCTTACAATAATTTCATGCAACACTGCGAGTACCTTCGGTGTTGGTTCGTCCTCCTGTTCCTCCTCCTCTTCTTCATCTTCTTCCTCAGATTCATCTTTAGCAGCAGCTGCCTTTGATCGTCCACCACGCCTGGATACAACAGAGAGGATGTGTGTTCAAAACAACTACCCTTACACGAATAAGTAAAGTTTATCAGAAAAATGCAGAAACATGACGACACACCACCATCACGACACAAAGTTAGAGCCTAGTTCAGCTCCAAGAAGATTTACTGACTTACAGTGTCACAAAATATCACCCACCAGGTGCCAAAATGTTGATGAGATACATCTTTGGCAGTTTAAGTCACACACTGCTCTTGCCAGTATGATACAGTCACGTATCAAATTTATCATCACACAGCTACATTCGGTGCATCAAATTGCAGCAACATGAGTAAGGCAACATATCTGACCTCAATTTCACAGTAAAATTGTACTAAAAGGAAGCGTCTAACTTAACTGTAATTTGAACCAAAACATATTAAAAAAGGATAGGTTCACAGGCGCCAACAGTCAGGTGCCCAAATGAACACTGATACAAGTTTTCACTTGCTGTAATCATTCCTGCTGCTCATCAGAAGATCTCCTTCAAATGCACTTTTAAACTAAGTGATGGGGAACAAAATCCGCAGTCCTCGTTTTGAGCAATTTATTTAAAAGTTTATCTGAAGAGTGTTTCCCTGTTCAGCTGCAGCAGAAGGATCATAACAAAAAGATGGACTTTGGAACTTTAAAAAAAAAAAAAAAAAAGACTTTGAAAGATACTGACTTGATTTGATGCAGGCTGAGGCTTCATGTTAGCTTCAGATACAGGTTAAACACAGGTTTTGTATAGAAGGATAACTGTGGATTTTATCCATCACTTACATTAACAAAAACTTACACCAAAATAAAAAAAAACTGTACGTATGTGACCAAAAGCAGTTTAGTAAGATGATATATTTATATAAGCCACTACTTATAATATGTTGCTTATTTTGATATAAAAAAAAAAAAAATATATGTTGAACTTGAAGGTTTATTTATGACCTACTGACATATTAGTTAGAGGAAAAAGTTACACTTTCTAGAAATTTCCCAGAGCTTCAAGAAATCTGGGAAATTCCCATAAAGTAGGCCTTTTCTTAAGAAAAAAAAAAAAAAAAAACCTTAGCGAGTGCATTGCATTACCAGATACTGGCAGGTGAGCAAAAATTTTCATTTTAGTCACGGTGTTGATACACGCAGTCTTTCGAATCCCTCACTACGATGGTTAGCATGTGTGTTTGTGACGATGCAGAGGGCCTTAAAGCTCACAAAGCTAGTGAACATCTTACACTGGTTTCTTGGCAGGTGGCTGAGCTGATTTGGGTGGACGTCCTCTCCTCTTCTGCGGTGTGGACTCTGCTGACTCCGAGCTGTTGAGCAGAGAGAGAGAGAGAGAGAGAGAGAGAGGGAGAAAAAAAATGCACCGGAGTTTGAGTCATAAATAGATGCTGCTGACAGAAATCTCAGAGCAGATGTTGTTAGTGAAGCTCATTCAGCTCTTCTATCTGCATATAAACAGTTTCTCTTCTCACCCTTGTGACCGCCGTGGCGCCCGGGCTTGCCTTCCTCCTTTGGTCTTCACCTCCATATTTTCACTGCTCATGTCATCCTCCTCCTCTTCCTCCTCTTCCGCCACCTCCTCCTCCTCTCCCCTTTCCTCCTCTTCTTCCTCCTCCTCTTCATCATCCTCTGGAGGAGGAGCAGCCTTCTTTCGTCCCCTCTTCCCTTTAGTCGGCGTGTCCTGACTGGAAGCAGCGGACTTCGGAGGCCGACCCCTGCGTCCTTTTTTCGGCGGGCTGTTCTGTTCGTCTTCCGGCCGATTGTCATCGTCCCATTGGTCTTCGGACTCGGCCACTGCGGTCGTGTTGGCTACTGCTTTCTTGCGGCCGCGCTTGGGTTTGCTGTCCTGGTCGTCACTGGAGGTCACGCCCCGTTTGCGGCCGCGGGGCTTTTCACTATCCTGTCAAAAAAAAAGAAAAAAACGGTTAACACGGGCTGATCGGCGTGCTGCTGACACTTGTTTGAACCACAATTGTTCAAGTCTGAAACCTTCAATGAACAAAAAATATTATTCCTGAATATAGATGATGGTTTCAGCAGGAAAAGTATAAATTATCTTGTTTCCAAAAACCGTCATATTCTAGGAAACAAATTGCAAAATACTAAATACTAGTGCACTACTGTGAAACGTTTCAAATCTGTGACATAGAAGATGGTTTTATTTTTGATCTTTTGTAGACGAAAGCTACATTATTGATTCTGAATACAGAAGGTGATGCAGGAGGTCTTGAAGCTGTTATTAATAACAGTTTACACAACGTGTACTTGCTTATCCTATCTTGACTTCAATCCAGCTGCTGTTTGCACAGGAGAATGAAAACACAGCGACACGAGGGTTTATGACTGGCAACACTTTACTGCATCACAGCAACATGCTCGACTTAACTCGTCCCAGGCTACCGTGTCATTTCACATCCTGTTTTTGTTCGTTTGTGCAGTCAGACTGTAGAATAGATTAACTACTGGGCTTTATTTTCCCCAAATTAGCCATGAAGATTGCATTGTGTATACAGGAAAAAGGGTTTTATATTTGACTATTTATCATTTTGGTGATAAAGCTGCTCTTAAGACTAAATTGCTGTATCAAGAAGGAAACTAAGCTGCATTTCCTAGAAATAGAGTTGTATTAATGTAAGAATAACAATCCTGATGATCTTTTCCAACTGGAGGGAGGAACAGTTTCATGAAGATAATGGCTGGGAAATTCATTTAGTTTTGATCAAACAGCTGAACAAATAACTTGACAATGTGATATTTTAAGTATGATTATTGGCTTACGAGCTTTCACAAGGTATTTACACAGACCGGTCTGACAAACTCATCAGTACTGTGGATACGATGACCTTGCAGGTGAAGACATTATTCATTTTCTCTCACTTACAATGCGGCTTTTGAGACCTTGAAAAGACTATTTTGACACTGTTGATATATATTAATAACCAGTCTCACATCACAGTAGATATTATCTCAGTATAAAGATGTTTCTATACCTTGTCTGTGCTGTCTGCTCTCTTTAGGCTGATGTCCTCGTTTTCACTGTGGTCCATTTCTGTGCTGTCATGCCTGAAACACAGCAATTGATCATTGTTACTATTTTATAAACATACATGCAAAAACTACAACTCAAGGTGCAACAAGATAAAATGCATGTATGTATTCTCTGAGCATGTATCAGTGAAACTCCACACTCACTCTGCTGTGAGGCAGTTTGTTCTCATTATTTTCCATTATGTTAATAATAAGATCCAGAGTACTTTTTATGCAGGTTCATAAATCAGAACAATTGAACATCTGCAGCTTCAGGGGATTTAGTGTCTTACTCAGCAACACAGCACCATAAGTCTTTATATAAGTGTGTGTGTGTGTGTGTGTGTGTGTGTGTTACATATTTTATACCTGGTCTTGCTGCGTTGTGGGGAGCCCGGGTTGGACGAGGAATCGTCGTTGCTGGCCGTCTCCATACGAGAGGCTTTACTCTGGAGCTGTTTCCCTGCCGATGACAGCGGCTTGTTTACCGCGCCCAGAACGTTAGCTGACTTGGGCTTTAGGAAAGTAAAAAGAACAGTAAACAGGAGTTAGAGTTAGGGATGTGCTTTTCAATTAAGTGCAACAACAACGTTATTGTTTCAGAGGTTTGATTGAGCTCACCTTTCCTGGTGTGAAGAATGACTTCATTTCTGGTGGGAGATAATTTTTTGTGTTGCTGAAATTCTGAAATGGGAAGCAATCTTGTGTCAGAGAGCTTGTTTGTGCACAAGCAACAACAATAATTACATAAAAAAAAAGGACTGAAAACAATCTGATTAGTCAAAATGTTTGCCAGCCCTGTTGAGAATTCCTACTGCCGCACGCATGTGATTTACAAAACACCAGGATACTACCAGCTACCACAACCAAAATAATCCAAGTCATCTGTGTTTATCTTTTAATTTACTATGCTGTCTGTACACAAAGAGGTGCAGATGCATTAGTAACCAGAAAACCCCAACACACTGATAAGATTAGTAATTTTTTTAAGCTCAGCTAAAACATTTACATACAAGAGAAACTGTAAACTGGAAAACTTGAAATATTAAATGATCTTCTGAAAATGCTTTGAAGTGCAGACACCAACCTTGTCGGGTTTGGTGAAGAAAGTTGAGGGCAGCACAGGATCTTTTGGGGACTCCAGGCTGTAGGTGGTGCTCTTTGACATGATAATGTTCATGGCTACGTCACACACTGTATAGAGTTTCTGCACAGGGAGGACACAAAAGGTTTGCTGGCATGATGAATATGTACACACACTTTCTATTCACTGTACATGCAGCTTCAGATGCAGTTTATTACCTCGTTGGTTTTGGGATCGTTGGGGGCTTGGGCATCTTTAGTTTGTTTGATGTTTTCCACCATTTTCCTAATAAAGGCGTGGCTGTTGTTCTCATTCTTGGCCATGATGATCTCCAGGACAAACCACAGAGCCCTGACAAGGAGGAAGTTTCACATCAGCATGTGGGACTTTATAATTTTAGCCACAATATTGTCACATTTTCCTCTGCAGTGTCTAAAGGATTTTAAGGTCTATGTCTAAGAACTTAAAGAGTGATGGAAATAAAAAAACAAAAAACAAAACAGTAATAGCAGCACTATTCTCTTTGGGGGGAAAGAGAAGTTGACATTATTTAGTACATAGCTGCACATATTCAAACAATATGACATCAGGCTGTAATATTCCACATGGGTTCTTCAGATCATCTTTCCCTTTACTACTTACTCTTTAATTTCTTTGAGCTGCTCGATGTCCTGTACTTTGACATAGTCTGGGTCGTGTGCCAGCAGGTGGATGGTGTAGGGCACCACATACTCCGGCAGCAGAGAGAACAGCTTGTCTGTTGATACACACAGTAAACATTACATCATTATTTCCTCATCACAGCAGTGCTCATGATAACTGGTCTATGCATTGAGGTGCTCTGTAAAGGAATGAAGACTGAAGATCTTATAAAAAAAATGTACCCTGAGGACTTGTTAGTACTAGATTTTTTTTAATGAGTGGGTCCCTGTTTGCACATGAAGATGCAGGTGTGCAAACGGGTGGCAAAATACAGTCTTGCTAGTGATTTCACACTATCCTAGTGATCTACAGGAGGAGGTAGTGCACCAAGAAACACAGAAACATGCCAAAAAAGGCAGTGTAGAAGAAGACTGGTGCTAGTAGAGGTGTAAACAATTCAGCATTTAAAATACTTTGATGAATGCATTTCTTTCCTCATAAAACACTTAAAAAATAGTTTTGCACTTTTGTTAGACTTCAAGGATACAAATTATACAGTTTGGTGAATAACAATCAAAATCTTGTTTACAAGAAAACCCAACCAATATACTGTGTGTGTGCATACACATGCAATTAGAGATGGATGATACATTGGTGGCTGATGTACTATTGTCCAGTCAGAAAATGTAATTATCGTTACTGTTCTGATAATGAAATTTTTAGACAATAATTACACCCAATAATGTGGAGCCTTGGCTGTAGATGAAACCTTTGACTATTAAAATCTTAAAACAATAAACTAAAGTTCTCACAAAAAAGCTTACAATGTATTCTTTATTGTAGGGTTGGTGAAGGATTTAAACACTGGTGTTTTAGAAAAATAAACATGTCAATAAAAAAATACATTTTTGTATTTACAAGATTAATATCATCGATTATTGTGTCAGCCACAAATTAAACTGTTAATTATTGGTTATTGTTATTTGCCCTGAAGGTCCATATCAGTGTATCTCTATAAATAATGTACTGCTTTTTTCATGCTTCAGACATTTTGTTGCTGCTTTTGTCAGTTATCAACACAATAAAATGTGCCTTTTGAAAATGATTGAAATGATGAGTGAAATGATTTGATTCTATTATTTTACCACTGATAGCGGCGTGCTGTTTGAGGTACTCCCGGCGTATATTGACGTTTTTCACCAGGCACTGGCGTGCGTGGGCCCTCCTCTCTTTAACAGGGTCCTTGGCACACAAAGCAAACACTGCCATATATTCAAGTGGCAGACGGAGGCGGCACAAACCCCGGTGGAGCTTCTGAGAAAAACACTGTCGCACCTGGTAGCACTCGTCCTAAAGATCGAAGAGAAAAATGCAGAGAAAACAGAGAGGATGATTAGGAGGAGGAGATATGATGAGATGGTTTAGAGGAATATGGGGGAAGAAGTAGGAAAGCAACAAAAAATAAAATACAGAGCTGTACAAAAAGAAAACAACTTGTGACGGTTTCTTACATTGATGACGAGAGCACACAGCTGATACTGCTCCAGTGTGACTATTTCATGATAACAAGGCTCCTGTGCCAGCTTGAGCAGGGCGCACGCTGCTGCCAGCCGCAGCCTCGACATGTCTGGTTTACTGCGGGGGAAGAAGAGACAAGAGTAAACAAGGAATATTTTATTTATCTGAAAATGTGTTTATGATTAAAGGATTAAAGCCTAACGTACCCCTGGGGTCCACAATACCCATTAAAAAACAAACAACAAAAAAAAAAACAGCACTTCACTGAAAATTACATGATTAGACAAAGCTTCCTCTGAGCTACTCAAGAGGCTGAGACACACACACACACACACACACACACACACAAAACACAGGACCTTGAGTTTGTCTAATAAAGAAGTATAGGCTTTGTTGTTTACCCCATCCTGCCTTGCTCTGTTAGGTCTCCGTCACTATGTAGAATAGCAGTCAGCATCCTGAGGGTGGAGTTGCCTGATTTGCTCTGGTTGTTCTTCACTCCTAGTAACCACCTCACCATCAGCTTGATGCCCTGGATCTGAGGGGGGGGGGGGAGGTCAAAATCTTCTTTTAGGCAACAAAAGATGGAGTTTCGCTAATCAAACTGACGAGAAACATCCTCTCATTACTTGCTTAGGTGAATGACTAAAGGGAAGATTGTGATAAAGACGTAATTCTGTCTCTGAAAGTACTCTTTGGATAAAAAAAAAGGTAAAAAAAACAACAACCTGAACTAGACAGAAAGGGCAGAAAATTAAGATACATAGATTATATAAATTATTTTGACGAACATCTAAGCAATCAGGCTGGATGATGTTCGAAATGATATTCAAAGGGTTTCTGCTGACCTTGGCCAAAGTCTCAGGGGACACTTCATCATCAGGAACCCAAAGTTTGGTCGTCTTCTTTCCTGGGATCTAAAGACAACACATATAATACTGTAAGCCTCATTTCACATGATATGTGGACGGACTGACAGCAAAAATACCGATCCCACAGCTGTGATGAATCCTTTTGGGACCAGGCAACAGCCCTGTTTCAGCTTCAAAACATATGTGATGTGTATATACTGTATATATGATGTGTGTACCCTGTCATTCATGAGCAGATCCTTCACTATGAAGTTGGCGACTAGCGATTTGAGCGGTGCGGCAAACTGTTCTGGGGCCAGCTGAGCCAGGTGGCCGAGGGTGGTCAAAGGAGTGATGAGCTGCTCCAGGTTAGCAGGGTCGAGGCCTTTGTGTAGAGGCTGGAGAAACACATAAAACACACAGTCAGTCAGCTGAGGAGAGACAAACATTTCAGACAGAGTGGACAAAAAAAAGAACATCACAGTCCATCTAACAAATTGTTCAGGTTTGAAAGAAGCAGGTGTGTTTAAAGTACCTGTTTTAGTGAAAAAGCAAAATTCAGATAAATCAGAGTTTCATTATTTGCGCTAGCTTCAGTAAAGGTTCAACTAAGATCTATGGCCATGGTGTACTAGATGTACTAGAAGTGAATATTAAGTTCACCTCAGAATGGTTTCTTTATATATTTTAGGCAAATTCATCAATTTGATCTGAAGTCACTGAACATAAGAAACGTAAAGGCTTTGCAAAGTGTAAAACGAGGAGATACACAAGCGTGTAAAACGTGACTGACCTCAAAGATTTGGGCAAAGTGTGTGTCTCTGTTGGTGAACATGGCGTTGATACAGTGGATGGCATACTTGGCCTGGCGAGGGGGGCCTCTCTTGGCTTTGGCCTGCAGTACTGGCAGCAAAACACTTGGGGGAGCAAGCAGGAGAACACCATTAGAAACCACTGGCATAAGTCACAAAGAGTTCAGCGTGCTCCAAACAGAGCGCTTCAGTCAGAAATATGAAGAAACACAGTGACTTCTATGATTACACACACACACACACACATACATCCTGCTGTAAGCTAGAGAACAACTCGATGCATCAGTCAAGACAATGAAACGTACGATTTGATGTGAGGGAAACTCTCTTCCATCTTGCTCCCTGTGTTCTTGAAGATTTGCAGCGCAGCCTCAGCCACCTTCTCATCATCCATCTTCAGACAACCCAACAGAGACTCAAACGTCTCCGCAGAGTGGAACGACACTGGGTGTGTGAACGACAGTACCTGTGTAGAGGGAGGGGGGGGTCAAATGGCTGAATAACATGTCATAATTCATGTTCAATAATGATTAATAAAGCAAACTCTAGAATTGGCTAAATATAAACTTGCTGAAAAGATGAGACGTTTTTACGCCGTCATTATTAATGTGACAAATGTGTTTCTATCACTCAGCCCCACCTCCAGGGCAAAACTGTGGGAGGGGCATTATCCATCACTGAATGTTCATTTTATCTTGTCTGTCATTTCACAGTCATTTAACTCAACTAGAAAAGAGCATAATACCCTATTTAATTCACAGATTACTAGAGTTGCAGGCAGCAATTCCACCCAGCGAGCAGTACAGATAGAACTACAGAGACTATAATTTATATAATGAAGTAATATTCCCTGATTTCATTTTATAACCTATTACATTTTGCAAATAGATACAGATATGCAGTGTGGAAGCCAGCAGAGTTTCTCATTGGGTTTTTACCTTCAGCAGCTCCAGTCCTGCTCTGATGGCCTCGTCAGTGGGAACGCCCTCCTCCTCATCATCAGCTGTTCCGTCTATAGATTTGTTCACCTGTTTTATCAAAGCACTGAAACACAATGATAAACACAATGATGATGACTTGAAGTTTGTGTTGTATGCCACACACACACACAAACACAAACACACACACACCACACACAGTACCTGATGGACTCTGTGTCGATATGTACAGGAGCAATTCTCTCTAGCAGGAACTTGACCATTTCCAGAAACGGGTTGCTGGGCTGTTTGGGGCTGCCGAGCTTTTTAGTGATGTCGCGCTGTAGAGATCACAAACAAATGATGAAAAAAATCAACAAAAATAATCACACACACGACACTCTAAACATCATGAATCCAAGCTGCCACAGACAATGATTAAACTATAAAAGATTTTGCAGCCACCTGTCGGGTCTACGAGGCTGGAATATTTGTTTAATCAAAAGATTTTTATATATTTCAGTTAAGCAATTATAGAAGAGTGATTCACAATCTGCACCAGCTTTAACAACCAACCAAATGATTGATTAAGAGCTTAACACCATCAATAAAAAGAGCTCCTACACAGAAAATTGAAAAGTTTAGAGCCATTTCCTACTAATACTTTTTTATCCAGCTTTACAGTATGTCCATTTGAGTCCAATAAATTCCAGGTTACCATGACTTCAAGGGCATCAGTTAAAATAGAAACATCAATACCCACCACACAGCCTTCAGCCTGCTTACAGGAGCAGCTGGGGCTGACCAAGGTTTCCAACTGATCTCTGATTCGCTCGTCATCCTCCAGGACCTGAGCCAGCTTCTTCACAAAGTCCTGCGCTTTTCCCGGGTCCGGCAGGTTCCCTGTAGACACACAGAATTAATTAAAAGCTGATGTCTGCATGGAACAGATTTTGAAACCAGAGTGGGGAGGTCATCCTGTTTCAGCAATTTCATTAGAAGTCAGGAGTTTTTTTTTTTTTTTTTTTTTTAAACAAATTTTGTGATGTTCCTTACTTGTGATGACCATGACTTTGGCGAATACGGCCTTGCTGGATGCTTCAGACTATAATAAATACATACAAATTGTTTAGAAACACGAGACAAGGGTAGATTAATCAGTCTGCCTTCATTATGTTTGTGCTTCAGTGAGTTACCTTGGGTTTTTTGATCAGGTCCAGCAAGTCTTTGACGTGGTGTCTGAGCAGATTCTGGCACTTCCACATCTCATTCAGAGCTCTGAGAGGTGCAGAGGAGGAAGAAAGAAAAGAAAGATGGAGAGGGGAAACAAATTATTAGAAGGGATGATAGCAGTACAGCAGCAAAACGTTTCTTCCTAACAGTTCAACAATAAAACAACTGAAAATGGGCGACGGATCTAGATGTGTGCAAAGTGAGGAAGGCTTACTTGACAGCGTTTGTGTCCAGAGTGGCGTACAGGTAGTAAAGACACTTCATTCTCTCAGTGGTTTCCAGGTTGTGAGGAACCATATACTGGGCAAAGACCCGCTCCACCAGCAACCTGTGGACAAGGAGGGGAAAATTTATGGAGGAAATGAGGTAAAAATCAAGAATGTCCATGGAAACTAAACTTGACTGTTTATTTTTTCTCTTTAAGAGTCTGAGCTGAGAGTCCTGGCAGTCATTAACCCACCATTACATTTGTGGGATTATAGGATTATCTACACCCTGGTCAGAAATGAAGGCACCTTGAAACAGAAGTGCCATGAAATGCCTCTGACCAAATATGACGGATCAAACGTTTTTCAGATATTTATGCATTAATGAGATTACTGTCCCTCACAGTTTCTAACCACATACTGTGTGTGTCAGAGATTAATTCAATCCATTAAATAGGTCAATATCTCAAAATGCAACACCTCTCACGAAAAGAAACAAGGCTTTATGAGTTTACATTTTAAAAATTAAATACAATCTTATGGATCTGCTAGAGCCATGATTTACTGATCATGCACCAGTAAAACCATGACGCCCTGCTTCACTTTCACACAGTTACACACACTCAGGAACTGCCTGTTACAATACAGACTTTTCCTGTTGACAGCTGAGCAGCTCCACTGCAGCAGTGATTCAAAGGATGTCTACACCCTCACACTAGTGTTGTACAGTATACTGATACTAGAATGGTATTGCAATACCCTGCTGTTAAAAACGGTACTATACACCACTTTATTAGCAAAAGTACTGAAAGAATCAAAGTGTTTTTACCGATATATGTACACATTTTTTTTCCAGCTGGCTGAGGTGACTATTACACATGCAATCATAGAGTGTACTAAGTATGATCAAAAAAGATGATCAAGAAGGAAGGAGGGAACTTAGGAAGACTAGAGTTCAGGAGCTCAGCATTAAAACTTTAATGAACCTGCCAAGTGGGTGGAGCAGCAGTTTTCTTTGACTTTATTGGACAGACAGCATTAATGTGTAGCACTTAATCGCTGGTTCACACTCCAGAGCAGAAGGTGGCGATAATGGACTTAATACACTGGTTGCCAACTGCAGTTATAAACCATAAAGAAGAAGTAGGTTTTTTTTTTGTTTTTGCATCAATGTGCGACAGCGGGGCAGTGTGTGTGTGTGTGTGTGTGTGTGTGCGCGCAGCACTCTGCTTCCACTCTCTGCAGGCATAGTGGGTGCGCCAAACGATTTTTTTTCTCCTCTCAGATGCAGGCTGCAGCTTTCGTGGTGACAGAACAACAGGCATGGCTGCAAGAACAAATGCTCTCGTCTTGCCGACTGTCCACGGCTTGTTGACAAAGCAGGCACAACGAGTGAAATATAGCAGTCAGGGCAAGCCAACGGACACCACAAAGCCCGTCTGCAAAAGTTGTTTTAAACCTACCTAGCCTAAACGCCCAACTTGGCAAAACATCTTGCCAACAGACATGCTGACCTGTTCAAGGAATTCAAAGAGCAACAGTTTGGCGAATGTGATAGACATGACATTATTACATGCCCTCAGATATAAGTCAAAGAAAACTTTTTAGCTAACTTACCAATGTGACAAACATCTCTATATGCAAACATGCATTCATATTGGTAACGTCAACTTTACCACAACTTGCAAGCTGCCAAATATCAGTTTTACTCCATTACTTCTGCTGATGTTTTTATGTTTTTGTTGTGGTATCATTTCAATATTGGTATCAAGATTCAAGATATGATATCAAGATATTTCTGTATCGCATCAAAGTCATAATTTTGGTATTGTGACAACACCACTTCAGACACTCTTCTGCAGTTAGATCTGAGACTGTGATTCTTTGTGGAGGTTTTTTTTTTGGTGTGTGTGTGTGTGTGTGTTGTCATTTAGGTTTTTGTGCCTCAATATGGTTCATTTACTTCTATTTCAGCGAGTGACATTTTGTAAAATTACTTTCAACAACCCTGAGAGAGGCACTGTAAGTTCTCCGTGTTGTGAATGTGTAGGTGGAAAACAATACAAACCAATTTTACAGTTACAAGTGAAGTGAGTGATGCTACTTTGTACTGTGTCTGACTGTTCAAATGATAAGAAAACAAGTCCCACATATTTCACTTGCTTATGAAAACAGCTCTTTTGCATTATGGTGCCCTGCAGCTACTGTAGGCAGTCGAATTGGTATCTCTTCTTCTATGGTATTCCCCCCCCCCTCTTTATAATTGTAACACTGCAGTTACAAATGATTTGAGTCTAGTGGGAAGTCCTCTTGGGATTCTGAAAGACTGACTTAAATACCTGATTTTACTGTTTGGCAGAAGAGTGTTTGCCAAAGTCTGCTTTAAAATATGTCAATGTGATATAATTATCTATGGAACAAGACACATTCAAACACAATTAAGTACAGACATCTAACGCACATTGCCAACAGAAGATTTTTATTCAAGCAACTCACACAGAGTCTAATCAGCATTGTTTAGGTTTAAGCTTTTAATATAAAACAGGAAAACATGCACACAAACCTGTCATCAATGCTGTTCTGGTAGTAGATATGGAGCAGCTTGTCTTTTATCCAGGAAATCTGTTTGGAGGCCTCCCTCCCTCCTTCTCCCTGCAGCGAGTACTTCCTGTAGATCGATGCCAGGCCCATCATGGCCTCCTTACGAACACGCCACTGATAGGCCAAGGATGAAGGAGGACAGGAAAAGATAGAAGAGAAATTTTCAGTCATGACAACAAATCAAATGAGAACTTTATGAGATGAGATGACTGTGGATAAGCTATACTAATTGAAAATGTACTACAAAGCAATCATATCACAGCAATGAATCTATTTCTAACCAAACATACAGCAGTTCCCAAAACAGGCAGAGCTGGGTTAGCTAAACACACCAAATGATGTTTTTGTATCAAATGTAGGCTAGTTAGAAGAAGAGAGCAAGCCTAGAGAGGAAAGTTTAGGAAACTTAATTGTCAGCACAGAAAGAAACAGCAACCTTAAAAGTAAAGAGCTGTTGTGGATAATCGAGGTATCAAGAAGTCAGTGATGTGCCGACACTTTGGCTACCTAAAGCCCAGTTTTGACACAAAGTGGATGAAACAGTCAAAAAAAAAAAGAGGCTTGGACTAACACTATTTTAAGTCCAACATGAAACACATCTGTGGTCATTTCTTAGGGTTAAAGATATATATATATGAAAAAATATAGACTATTAAAAAACAAAACATTTTAAAAACACACCACCCAGGCCTACATACAACTTACTGAAAATCAATATGTAAATAGTATTGTCACTTGCAAACATGCAAAAGAAGAAAAAAAAAAGTGCCCGCTTACTCTCTTGTCCAAAGTCCTCTCCTTCACAAAGTTGAGCAATGCATCATTGACTAGAGATAGGTCTTTCTTGGCAGCGGTTACTATAGAGACAATGACATCATGGCGGATGGCTTCCTCTGGGTCATGTGATCTGACTCTCAAAAATTCTGCGAAAGAAAACAGGAACAAATGAGTGAGATGTGAGTACCAGCCACCTCTAAGGATGGATGTATAGTGAGAGCTGCCACTCACACTTGCTGCCAATTTGTCTTGGTGGCCATAAAAGGTACTGCAATAAACAAAATTCCCTGCAGCTCAAAAAGCATTTTCCTCCCATTGACCTCCACTATAAGAGACGTCATTTGACAGGAAGTCTTGAACTGAAAACTAGGTTAATTATTAAGTTTGTACTATAAATTGTGAATCCATTACTGTTTTATATATTTGTAAAACTTTCCCAGAGCCTAGAAGTGCAATTTTTTGTATGTGATGTCATAATAATGTAAAGTTTATGGGCCGAGAGGGAGAAACACTGACGTGCATGTGCAGTAGTCACACAGTACAGAAGCAAACTTGGAAGCTGGAAAACTTTTTTTTTTGACTTATGTGCTCACCAAGCAATTTTCATTGAAGTGAATGAGTGCCACTTTGGACTCTGGGATCCAGTTTGTATAAAACATCCGCGCCTCAGACACAACTGTGATTCGCACCGAATCTAAATTACTGCAACAAAGGAACAACAATAATCTCCTAATTTATTATTCGGAGCCTGTAAGTGTGCAAATGTTGTACAATGAGTATTGCATATAAGCCCCATCTATTTCAGCACCATATTTTCCATTGTTGTTTGTCCCATAACTGAACTGCCTTCGCCACACTCTTTAACCAAACAGCGTATAAAAATGATGTTTGTTCCAGTGTAACTATACAGTGCCTTTTTTTCAATGAAGCATATCCAAAAGCACTGTGGTTTGTAAAACATAGTAAACAAAGAGGCAGAACCTAGTCCTTACAAGAGGCTCCAGGTTATGGGCTGTTAAGTTTCCTGGAAAGGAAAAGAGCTATTAACATGCCATCACCTCCATATAGCGGCAAAACAACTCAATACTGACTGCAGTGGATTAAATATGGATACAATTCTCTCCACACACAGGAACGGATTTCTCAAAAGAGTTTATCTGCTTTTAAGTCAGAACATTTCAGTTGACGTACCTGTGAGGTCTTTGGCCAGGTCTGGATGGTTCATGAGACAATGACTGGCGAACTTCACACACTCAAGTCTGATAGGCACATGGATGTCATTAAACCTTCAGGGAGGGGAAAATAAAAAGCATTTAAGTCAGCAACTCTTTAATGTGACACACGTGCAAGGTAAAACACACATGAACCATCAAACACTGGCTGTGTCAGTATGTGACAAAATAAGACGAGGGAATTAGTTAGCAAATGAGTTGATGCAGAGACAATTTTAAGCTTTTTTCAGATTTTTTTTCAAATGAATCTGTGGATGCCACAGCCACAACACTGAAAACCCACCTGCCCAGGTAACACTGCCATAGTGGTTTGTTCTGCGCAGCCAACTCAGAGTCCTTGGCTCCAAACATCTTAGCCAGCAGCTTCACCACCTGCAGCCTCTCATCATTATCATTACTCTGCAGAGACAGAGGGAAAGGGACACAGAGAGAGAGAGAGAGAGAGAGAGAGAGAGAGAGAGAGAGAGAGAGAGATAGAGAGAGAGACAGAGAGAGAGAGAGAGAGAGAGAGAGAGAGAGAGAAATGATGCACAGAATTTGGCGGTGTCGAACGGAGTCGTTTATATTAACTACATTGGCAACATCCCCATTTTCATAACACAGGAAGGCAGCGGTTTCTTTGGAGTCAATCTTGTTTTTAGAATGAGCCGCAAAGAAGAGGAAACAGCAGGTACAATGAGAGCTGGAGACAAAGGAAGACAAGAGGTAGAGAGGGGGAAGGAGTGAGGATGAAAAGAGGAAAAGCAGTTGGGAGAGATAAAGATGAAGAGGGAGGGTGAGAGAGAGAAAGAGAGAGAGAGAGAGAGAGTCTGTGGGGGAGAGATTTTATCGCAGCTATTATTTTGAGGAGACAGCAGTGACCTACACTCACTCTGAACAGTTAATGAGCGTTATCCGTCAGCAGGATGCCTTTATGAGACACTGCAGAGGCAACATTATGCTGACTGGCTGACTGCTTTATCTTTCTAATATGAATCAACAAACCCGCAGAGAAGGTAAAAATGTGCAATTCTGTAGGTAATGGGTCAGAGAATTCAGGTTTTTAGTCTGGTGTGTTGATGAAAATCATAATACCAATATTAGCTTTGTAGCTGCTTCCACCATTACAACTGCTACTAATATTGAAACAGAAACTACTACTACTACTACTACTACTACTACTTCTACTACTACTAATATAATTTATCTGGAAAATATTCTTGTATGCTGCAGTGCATCAAATAAAAATAACCATACTAACATGATATGACAAAAGTAAGATGCTAAGACTCAACTTACAAAAAAAAATGCTCATAAAAATACTGAAGTTGCACAAAGCAATTTAGTGCATCAATGCTGAACTGAAAGACTGTGTGTACCTTGAGTTTAAACTCGAGCTGCGGCAGCACTGAGAGCAGTAGGTGGCTGTCTATGTTATAGAGCTCCAAGATGAGGTCAAAAACGTGTTCAGACAGATCACTGACTGAGGTCTTTCCCAGCATCAGCACCTGGTTGAAGAACTGACAAAGACAACAGAGAGGGAGGAATAGTGGTTACTGGTTATCACAACAAAAAAAAAAGATCCTCAATCTGTGTGACTTTTCTGTGACATATAGCTCCATTTTCATGGTATCCGTGTATGTCTCTGCATCTAAAACACACATGTTAAATTAGCTCATGGGAGACAAGAAAGTCAAGATGCGTAACAAGAGACTAGAAGTTCATTTATGAACAGTGAGATCTTTGAAGAAAATATTGCATACTGCTTCTCCATTTCAGCCTAGTAGTCCCAGTTAAATCTCATCTTACAACAGTGAAGTTGCCTCGGGACAAATATTGGGATGCATCAAATGTTTCATGTTCAACAGCTGATTTTCATGCCTGACACATCAATTTGCTTCACCATTTACTCAGATTTGAGGCCTCTTGCAGTGCCAAGACATTTCTAGCATGGCTGACCATGGTTTAAATACTTTGGCAGTGTTAGCGTCATCCTCTTCCCATTAGGCTACATGAGACAAGCTTTGACGCTGCAGTAAGCACAGATTTACAGAAAAGTATTATTTCTGAATTTTATGACTATTATAGGAAGCACATAACTGCAATGCATCTGATGTTAAAGGCAGAAAAATGATCTCCATCCGGCCAAGGACATAAAAAGATGTAAATTCAGCTCTGCAAACACACAGCCACTTTCAAACTTGAGACATAAGATAAACAGTAATGTGTCAAAGGTTTCATCTTACATTGGTGATGTACGGCTCAATAGCTTGAGCAGTCCTCTTCAGCAGAGCTTTGGCCAGGTCATACGCTTGTTTATTCAAATTCTGGACAGACGGAAAGGAAACTGGTGAATAAAGCAGCAAGCCAAAAAAACAACAACCCAAAAACAAACAAACAAACAAAACAAACAAAAACTAAACATGTGAAAAAGAAGTCATCTTTCGTCAGGAGGCTTATAGAAGACACAGATGTAAACAGATATTTGTACACAAACTCTTTAAGCTGCTTTACCTCCTCTCACCTGCAGGGGTCTCATTGAATTACAGAGGATTGAGACTAATACTGGCCTCAGTCCACTAACAACATCAACTCACTTCAATTTGTTCTACATTCATGACATGACTATAAGTGTGTGCATCTATGAAAGAAAATGTTTTAAAACGTGTGTGGTCACGATCACACGTTGGACGTTCACCTTGTGTGCCGGCACCAGGTTGACCAACACGGTGTCCAGCAGCTCCTGTGATACAGTGTCCCCCTCGCAGATGATGGAGCTCATCAGGTCCACCATATGCATGTGCACCTTCTGGTTGTGGCCGTTGCTAGGGAAACAAGGTGAGGAAGATCAAAGGTCACGAATGGCAACCCTGCATTATTATAGATATTATATTCTATATTGGTTGCCATTGAGGCACTTTTTTTTTGCCACGTCAGCACAGGAATCAGTCGTTTTTTGGTGCACCGTGGCTGAGAATGACTTTGCTGGCAGCCGGCATTTTGTAGGTATTTATGTTTTTTTGTTTTTTTTTTTTACTTGGTGGATTTCTCATTTTGGAAACAAGACTGCAAACTGACTGCAATGCTCTGATCACAAAGAAGGGTGGGTGTGATCTGCATTACAGCGGGAGGTGAAGCTTATTACCTAGATTTGTATCTCAACACTGCCAGGCTTTACTAGTCTCATTACCTCCCCATTCACTGGAGGTGTCACTTATACATACACACGCTTATGGGAACACACACACACACACACACACACACAAATCAGGGCTGCATTCCCTCACATCTTCTAGCTCACTGCAAACATTTGAAATAGAAAGCAAAGCTCTTTTGATACTTCTTAAATATATATATATATATATATAAGCATGATGCTAGCACAACCTTGACATACACACACCACAATTTTGTTGCAATGGCAAAGAGCCAAATTCTGTACTGCAGAATTCAGCCCTCAAGGTTGTGTTCAGCAGACTGAAATGGAGAAGAGGGTTTGGAGGAAAAGATAGAAGAGGGAGGGAGGGAGGGCAACAGAAACACCCGGACTGTTACTGTGCTGTTTCATGATGTAGCGGCAGAGACATATTGAGGTGTTAGAGATGGCTTTGAGGGATCAGCTCTGTCATTAGGATTGCCGCAGCAGCCAAAATAAAATCCAGCTAAACAAACTCACACAAGGACAAACACCGTGATGAATATGGACAAACAAATACAAAAAAACAGACACACCGAGGTGGACTTTGATCAACGGACTTACTTGATGACCTGGAAGAGCGTTCTGTAAAGCTGGGTGAATATCTCGTTGCTGTCTTCAAGCTCAAAGCAGATATTGTATGACTTCACCCACGCTATGTTCTGAACATAAAGAGAGGAGGATGTTAGTGATAGTGTCATTTACAATGCAGATGCATGCTGGGAAGGTGAAAGAAGAAAGCCATGTTTGCTTATAGTTTGACAGTCACTGTGTTTAGTATATGATAATCATCTAAAAACCAAAATCAAACTCAGTTGCCTTTCAATGAAGAGTAAACGAGTCTGTTTTCAGACTTTTCAACTGCTTTCCGAGTTGTGTTTGAGATGAGTTGAGGTTTCCATTCCAGCTTATATTAACAACTTTATCTTAAGCCCCTTTCAGACATGCACTGCTTTATGTTAATGTGATGGCGGCAATTTTACACGTCCATCTCATGTCTTAATAAACTTTTACGTAAAAGTCATGACAGAAACTCTTACTAGGTCAGGACTTGTAACATTTCATGTCAACATGGCGCAAGTCGAAATTGAGTGCTGTCAGATTTGTTTGAGAGAAAGAGAGAGAGAGAGAGAGAGAGAGAGAGAGAGAGAGAGAGAGAGAGAGAGAGAGAGAGAATGATGCACAGGATTTGGCGGTGTCAAACGGAGTCATTACACTGGCAACATCCCTATTTTCATAACACAGGAAGGCAGCGGTTTCTTTGGAGTCAACCTTGTTTTTAGAATGAGCCGTTATTCGTCATTAACCAAGAGCTGGGTGTCCACAAGAGAGGGGGAAAGAGAAAGAGAGAAAGAGAGAGATATTAAATGAGTGTCTTCTTCTGCCTTCTAAAAAAATCACTGCAATACATTTATTGTCTCAGTCTCCATCTCTTATGCACAAATAAAATCAGTTTAATAAACCATGACGCATTCTGAAAAAGCCAGTTTTAAGTCATTGAGAAGATTACTACTGCTCTGTCTCCATCTTTGATTTTCATTCATAGCAACTGCATGGATGAATAAATAAATATCCAGCAAAACAGAACAAGGACATTTCCGACTTAACTGCATGTCATTCGTTGCTTGTGCTCTGTCGGCTGTTATAAAAATAGGCAGCAGAATTCGATATCGAATAACATTAAATGATGAAACCGATGCAAAAATGCATCAGTAGATTCACTGTGACGAGCGGGGGAAGAGTATTGTGGCTCTTTCCGTAAATATTCTGTCATGTCCGAATGAAGCTATAAAAGAACATTAAAACACAAGAGGACACTGACTGATTTGATTTGAATGACAACAAGCCGTCATGTAAACAGATGAAGCCAGTAATGTTACATTGTCCGTCTCTGAAAAGGACTTTCTATACTGCTTCATGGCTATTGTAGCTGTAATCTGCATTTCTGTTGTGTCATGAAGTGAAAAGCAATTTACATCTCACAGCTGCTCATGATTAGGTTCGGTTTATATCGCTGGCTTTTTAAAATCACCATTTTAGATTAGTAGGAAATAAACTTACAAACAAACTATATTTACTTTCAATTTGACTCAACTTGTTCCTTGTGTTCATAGGAAATTGCTTCGTGGTGCAAATGATGATGAATCTAAAGCACTTTAAGAGAAAACTGAAACACACAAGCTGAAGATCAAAACAAACCATTAACATAGAAAATCAGACTCACATTTTTAATACTGAGGGGTTTAAAAAAATACTGAGGGGTTTAGGCTATTTTTTTTTTTTTTTTTTTTAAAAGGGATACACTATTTTATTATCATTTATTTTGACTTAGTTTTAATAAGAAGTTCAGACAGACATGATGCTGTAGCTGCCTGATCTCTGCATGTTTCCTATAAGCTTCAACTGCACAGTAGGTGAGAGTGCATGTCATTTTATCAGTACTGCTTCCTCTTCTGCATTTCTACACTCACCTTTCACATTATTTAGTCCTTCTAAGAAATCGTTATCTTGCAACTGAAAGAATTAATGCAAATTCGACCAATCTCTGCAAAATGCCTGCTGGTTCCGGTTCAGTCTGTTGTGGTGATGTGACAGATTTTTTTTTTTTTTTTTTTAAAAATCGCTTTTCTCAGCTCAGGGAAAGTTTTACAAATATAAAACCTCCATTAAAAACTCATAATAGAAAGAATCATTATTGACCTAGTTTGCAGTTCGAGGTTAAATACTATGAAAAATGAAAATTCACTATGAAAAGAAAACTAGCAATGTGCACAGAATGAGCTGAAGTCCTGCACAGGTTAAGCTGTTCACATTAACCTTGTAAGTATCACTGATGCCATTTATAAACTATTGAATAATGTATGAACAATTATGAAAAAGATAAGCAGATACAGTAGATTACTGCTGATGCACAGGGAAAAAAATAATACTTATGACCATCAAAATGTTCCATCAACAGTGCAAGTCTGATTTTTTTTTTGTGAGGAAAAAAAAATAAAGTAGAGAAATGTTTACAAGCAACAGTCACCCATTACAAACTGCATCTATCCCAAAACCAATTGGCTTCCTCCAGGTTAAGGACTGAGTTCTCAATGTGCATATAAACATAACCACTGATTAGTGTTGGCGTAAGCTCCAACACTAAAAAAAAACTAACAAACAAAAAAACCCCAACTTGCATTGTGCCTTTTTAACTCTCCTTGCCCTTTTTATTTGCAATGAACAATGCAGAAAACATCTGGGTAGTACTTCCACTGGTTACAACAGCCATGTCAGGCATTTGGTCATAAAACAAAACACAAATGTGCAAATTAAAAACTCTGACCTGATGGCAGCGCAACGTGAAAAGTCAGATGATCGTTAATCGTTATTACAATTCATCCTGATGGGAATGTTTATACAGAATTTCAATAGCAATCAAGTTGTTGCGATATTTTACTCAGTCCAAACCTTAAATTATGTCCAGGGATCACAAAAGTCAGACAGATTCATCCTCTGGGAAAGAGGAATGTCTGTAGAAAAATTCCATGGCAATACATCTGATGGTTGTGGAAATATTTCAGCTAAATGGTGGACAGACCTACTGACCATCTGACATCGTCTTCCTTAAAAAATAATGAGTAAATAAGCCACAGATGTTATTTCAATGTGTCTGACAGCTTCAATCAACACTTCATATTTTCTGCTGCTCATCTTATTTTCAGTTGTATTTACGGGTCGTGAACAGACATCCAAAAAGAAGTCTGCCAACAAAAAGGCGAATACAGAACTTGGAGTTTTTAGTTATCTATAAGTGCAATTCGATTCTTTTAAAGATGAACCTAATTAGATTCAGTGGAGATTAAAATTGGATTTAGATTCATTTAAATACTATTGAACACCAACCCTCCCACTGACACATACACATACACACATGCACACACAGTAACACACCTCAAGCAGGTAGAAGTATCTGTTGAACTGGGCGCTTTTGGTGTCCTCAAGTCCTTTGAGCTGTCTGGTGATGAACATGAAAATGTCCTGGAGACGAGAAAGATACGTAGATGGTTAACGTTACTCACATACACACACAGCTGTCGTCATCGGCAAAACCCAAGTCTGTTTAGGGTGGCATAACAAAGTTAAAAATACAGCAAACCACAATCACAACAAACCTATAAATGTTTTCAGCCAAAATGTTCACAACGACTAGCCAAATGAGTTTCTCATCGCCATACCTTGAGTTTATCTGGAGAGGTGTAAGGTGCCTCTGGGGCGTAAATCCTGAATATGTCTGCCAGACAGCAGGCCACCAGCAGACGCACGTCCTTGTCTGGGTGTTTGAGGAAGAAGTCTGAGGCTAGATGGAGGGCCAGGTTCAGGTACAGCTCCTTCTCTTCCTCAGAGTCCTGGTCCATGTCCATGAAGGTCTTCACCACCATCTAAAAGGGGGGCAGGGTGGAGGGATATTGAACGGAGAGAGGTTAGTGATTGGGTTGGCTGACGAGCTATGTAGAAAAATGTTTGGTTACAACCGGCAAAGTCAAATAATGGTATACTGCTGTTATTATTCAAATGTTTAAAAATGTATATTAACTTCAAGAAAGAGTTTTTTTTTTTTTTTTTTTTAAATAAAGCTTGGTTTTTATTCCACAATGGATGCCACACACAAAAAATGTCTCAAATTTGGAATCTGATCTTAGATACTATTGCTAATTTCCAATACTTAAACACTCTCATTTTAAAAGGAAATAAAGATATGACGTCTCCAGAAATGCAACTACATCACGTTGTGAAGCCTGATAGACCCTCCTTCAGCAAACAGAGGAGATGCACCTGAGACGGAATGAGAGAGAGGGACTGACCTTGAGCCTGCGGACCATTTCCTCTTTGGAGATTTTGTCAGAGATCTCCTTGACCCCCGGAGGGTAGGTCACCTTCCCGTCTGCGGCTCGAGCTTTAGAGTGAGCCATCCTCTTTAGCTCTTCACTGCCTGAGGAAAGGGAGAATAACATTGGTAAGAGTGGAGGGAAAAAAAGTGAGACAGACGGAACAGAAAGAACACTGAAGAATTGTGATATCTCAACAACAAGAACAAGAACAACAAGAAAAAAAAAAGAAGCATATTGTTAACTATTTGGATCCCAAAGCAAATCTTTAATACTTCAAAGATTCAAAAAAGAAGAAGGAAAAAAAAAAGTCTGCAATAGAGCAACCTCTGAAATATTCAGCAAGGTATTCACAGCACAGTAATAGCTTTCCACAAGCTGAATCTAGGATGAAATTGCTGCATTCAGAGAGCGGGCTGACTTTTCACTGTGAGCTGCTGCTACCATTGTGTTCCACGTTTCATTACCGCAGCCACTAGCCTGACAAGGATTACACTCAATTCATGTTTAGGGCATTCATATGATGCCAAATGTGCTTTGACTTTCAATATAGTGCACTGCTAAAAGCTAAATCAGTCATGTTGCACTTTATACTGTTTTTTGGCAACAGCTACTAACTGGCCTGTCTCATCTTGCTGCTGTTTTTTGTCCATTAAAAAGATATTTAAAAAGGGCAGATATGTGTCCACACAGGAATATGACTTCGACTCCCCCTGTATTTTCACATAAACTAAAGCCTGACTCATACTTCATGAATGTACAATAAAGTCTGCACAGTGAAAAGATTTGATAATTTATAGTGGGGAATGATAAAATATCAATTATTACAGCAACAAGGTCAAAAGGTTCTCTCCAGGAAATTGGAGTATAATGGGGGACATAACCTTGCTGAACTGAGTGTGACAGAAACTACCAATGCTTAACGTTTTGCGACCAATATATTACAAGACTACAGCGTTAAATTAAAAAAAAAAAAAAAAAAAAAGCCTCAGACATAGTGCCCAAGTCACAGTGTCAGAAACAGTGCCTTCAACCAAACCAGTACTTTCTTCCCGCCTCATGTCCTTGTCTGGTCTTTGTTCTTGCAGGTCTCCTAAATTATTCACGTCTCATTTTACAAGGCTGTTGTGACTCAAAACAGCCAATAAAGCCAGTTATCCTCTACTTTAATTTATGATTGTCAATAACCTTTTCATACATGTTGAAATTTTTCTTTTATGAGGAAGATAATGCAAAAATGAAACTCTGAATGGATCAAACTAATGTGAGAGGTATATCAGCCATTAATTGCTGGCTGTAGCCAACTAATTTTAATTCTCTAACGCTACAATGAAACTTATGTCTGTTGTCTGCTTAATGTGCTCTCTGCAAGCCAGTGTCTGAAGGATGCAAATTTGTTTCAACAAAAACAATAATTTAGCTCCTAATAATAGCAAAGGACAAGCTAACACTAATGTTAATTACTTGTGAAAATATAATTGAACGATTTCTAAAGCCATCCAAAGCTTCATACAATAAGCATATAGAGACACACCATGCCTCTGTATTTTCTCAATTAACCGTTTAGTCAATCAAATGTCTAAATAGTGAAAATTACAAAGTATTTTACTGGCGCTATGGGTGGCATCTTCTATGGGTTTCTCCAACCAACCGTCCAAAACCCAAAGATATTCAGCTTGCTATCAAAGGGGACTACAGCTCCATCCAACAGTCAACTAAAATAATCTGCAACAGTTTTGATGAACTAGTAATAAGTCATTCTAAAGCATTTCCTAGTTCCAGCCAGTCATCTGTGAGCACTTTCTGCTATTCTTAGTCTCATATGAGAGTAAATTGAATATTATTGGATTTTGGACTGTTGGTCAAAGAAAACACCTTAGGCTTTAGGAAACTGTTTAAGCATTTCATGGACAAAACGATTAATCAAGAAAATAATCGGTGGATTAAATCCATAATGAAAGTAATCATTAGCTGCAGCTCTACTGAGAACCACAGCCACATTTTGATAGCAGGAATGTTTTGAGGAGAGTTTCAGGAAGATTATTTTACCCCCCAAAAAAGTCCCTGCTGGGGTGGAAGAACTTTCCTAAAGTACAGGAACTTAGGGGGGCGGGTTTGCAGGGATGACCGATGCTGATTGATCAAACACAGACACTGCGGCTGCTTTAACTTCATCTGTGTACCACTTCCATCATAAAACAAGGAAGTCCTCTATTATGGATTTAGGACGAGGACAGGACTAACTACTTAGAGCTGTCCACTTGTGATCAGGTCACCCGAGATGCACGTCAATGCCAGAAGTAAATGGGGCCACTGAGCAACCACAACGTTGCCACAACAGAAGGGTTTCCCACAGGAAATTGATTAGCTGAGGTGTTATGTGCTGACTTCTCCCAAACGAGGCCGCCAAAGGTGTATCATACAGAAAAAACTATTGAATATTGAGCTTGTGCTGTTCGCCATCAGGGATTTGAATGCTCCCTCTTGGGTAAGTATGTGGAAAGAATGTGTTAAAATGCATTTATTACTTTTGGCGGGTTACCACTGAAAGTTAAAAACAGCTCCTGACAAATTCCAACCTCATGGCCTTATTGAGTTGTGGATTTATTTTTTTTCTTTACACAGATATTTGCATACCTTGCCTCTCTGTTTTCCAAATTGTTACTCAGCCCCACTGCTGTCCGTATTGAAGGAGTCTTGTAGTTCCAGTTAATTCTCTCGAAAGATGTCTTATTGTGGACAAAAGCTACTTGAAGGCTCATTTAACTCAATATTCCTTTTATGTGACAATTTATGGAATAACTTGTTTAAATTTTGATTTTTAAGTATTAGTTGAACAGATTTTTAGATTTTCTGTTTTAAGGACCAGTGTGTAGAATTTAGTGGCATCTAGGGGTATGGACCTGGCAGACATGGAATATGATATTCATATAGTATGTTTTCATGTAAAGTGAAAATCCCATGACTATAAGAATGGTTGCATTTTTGTTATGAGCCCTTTTCATATACACATAAAAAGTAGATCCCCTTCCATGGAGGCCACTATGTTGCACTGCCATGTTTCTACAGGAGCCCAGGACAGACAAACCAAACACTTGCTCTCGAGAAGGCCTTTCGCATTTTTCGTGAATTTTGCAGCCACCGTGTGTTCTCCTACATGCTCGGAAGGGGAAGGTGAGGGAAGATATGTTAATGTTGTATCATCTCTGGTTACATGAGTTAAAGCACTGGGAGTTGGCTGAACAGTTTCCAGATTCTACATTGGAGAGTTTTTGTCCCTTACTGTTGGGTGTCTAATGCTAGCTAGCAGCAGTCTGCAGATGTCAGACTGATGTTTTATAAAGAAACACAAATGGCAGTGGATCAATCAGTGAGCAGGCCTTTCTGCTAAAACAGATTATTAAACTGGAGGTGCTCTATTTAGTTGACACATCTGGTACCGACAGCCAACAGCTGTTTTATGCGTAACGATGACAGCCTTGCAGGTGGTGCAAATTTTTTTATTATTCTTGCTCACCTGTCTTAAAAAAAGAAAAGAAAAAAAGGGAATTGAGAAACTATTCCAGTTGAGAACCGGTTCCAAGAGGTTATCGATTCCTTTTTTTGATACCGGCATGTTTTTCTGATGTTGCGAATTGCAAAATGATGACGTCAAACTCATTCGTCTATGCTGCTGGAAATTTGCAACAAGTCATGGCGAAGAGGAAGAAACGGTCCAAAGTGTGGCTTCATTTCACAAAAGATGACAACAGCGCTAGATTTAATGTCTTCAAAATAATCATCTCAAGTAAGGATGGAGACACCAGTAATATGCTGAAACATCTTTCTACGCAACATGGGCTTAAATTCCAGGAATGCCATGAATTGTATTTCTACGCGTGAGTGCCACTGCTTCCCAACTGAACAGCACGTCTGTTACTGAGGATAAATATCCTGTTATAATAACATTAGCACCACGCAGGAAGGTTTAGCAGATTTTTTGTTTGACTAAGAAAATGAAAGCCATTCTCTTATACTATTATCATATTGGATGATGACAAACTGTGACTGTTGCTACAACTCAGGCTACAACCAGCTCGATTTGCCCGTCAGCTCCCAGACAGCAAACCCCTTTCACACTTGCTGTACAGGGAGGGAAAACAAGCGAAGGAAGGGTGAACAAGTCTTACCGTGCAATCACAAAACTTGTGAAAGGTGAAAGGTTTAGTGTAGAGAGTCAGTAGGGAAACCAGAATTTCAGTAAGTCACCTGCTTTCTTAGAGGTTAGTTATGTGTCAGATGATGTACAGCTTCAGGCCGACATAGACTGTACGATTTCTTCTGGATAAAAAGTATGGTATGTGTTTTTCTGAGACAGGGGCTAAAAATCACATCAGAACTGTGAAGTTTGAACACGAGTTCATTCAAACAATGTGTAGGAAGATGACAAAGACACTAAAACTGAAGTATAAACCCCCATCGAGAGGAGGTCTAACCAACCACCTGATTCCTGCCTGGTACCCTGTTGAAAAAGACTATTTATTATCTGAACTAAAGGATGTTTCAAAAAAGGTAGCCATCATAGCAGATGGATGGACAAGCCTAACTCAGAACCACTACCTAACAGTGACAATGTATTACGTCAGGCAGGGTAGGATCTGGACTGCAAGAATATATACAGTGGTTGTATGGATGAAGAGATTCTTCTTGGCAAAAACCGTCCTCACAGAGAAGCAGCAACTCCTCAGAAAGAATATATTCAATACTACTTTTAGATTCTAATATACAATTAACACATGGTGATAAATGAACAGATTATGGCTGATATAAATGATAAACTAACAATGATAATACAATGTTTGTTATGAGAAGGGGGGGTATTATGTGACTATTTCAATATGGCTTATTTAAAACTTGTTGGATTAACAAAGTCATCTTATGAAGGACTGCGTTAATTTGTTTATGAAATATAATTATTCACTGATGACTTCAGGAAGGCAGTGCTGTACAAGTCCACCCTCTGTGTTGCCTGTGCCGTTTGTCCTTTTTTCTTCTCCTGTCTCTTGCTGTGCCCAGGTTTTCTACACCTGATCAGTCCTCAATGAGGTGCACCTGGCCCAGGAAAAGGAAGTAGTTAAATGCTCCAGGTTCCTGTGGCAGGGAAAGGCTTCTGGTTTGCAGACTGCTGCTCTTGCTCCCTCTCAAGTGGCACAAGTCCAACCTGTGGTCAGATTTTTCCCCATTCTACGGAAGTTGGAGGGCCATTATTCAGGCCAGGCGGAGGACTCCGGATTCACGTGGAACATTAAGGTGAAGATTTGGACCAATCTCTTCACACGTTACCAGGTACCGTGACATTTATTCATTCACCATGAACATGGAAGATATATCGCAGACACTTAAAATGGAAAAAAAAAAAAAAAAAAAGAGCGCTCACATTCAGTCACATTTCTCCCCAGATTGTTTAACATGGATGTGTCTTCCTTTTTTTAAATTAAGGATGATGAAGTCCAGACATTCCTGGAAGAAGCCACAGTGATGGACTCGAAATTCAAGTTAAAAATGAATAAAGATGCCATCTGGGAGCGTTTGAGCGTAACAGCAGTAGCAGCAAATACCGCAGTGGCAGAGGAGGCATTCCACTGACAATCCTTTCGATTGTGGCACATTTCTACTGTGATACCTTTTCCTCTGGTTCCATGCATAGTACTTACATGGTCAGTTTCTTCTCAAGCAATCAGAGCATGAGACATGGAGAGAGTGTGATGAAGAAGAGGGTGGGGAGCTCAGTTCATTATGATGATCATATGGCACGGATTGAAATATGAGACTTCAGTCAAAACCATCAAACTAAACCAACTTGGCTATGGTCTATTTAATTTCAGACTCCACCCTTAAAGCAACACAAGGCAGCCTTGGAGGAACTGTTTGCAGTGGAACACTGCAAATCTGCAGCAGACAATCCAGTCCATCAGTGAGAGAGTGGAGCAAAAAGTTCAGCTCTACAGAGGCCTGCTTCCCACCCCTGTATCAGCTGACCCTACTCTATGGTGGTGGCAGAAGAGAGACACACTGCCCCTGTTCTCAGAAACCTATTTGTGTGTTCAGGCGTCCTCCACCCCATCTGAGAGGGTGTTCTCCACAGCTGGAGACACCATTATCCCAGAGAGAGAGGGAGAAATCTAGGATCCTCCTAAAGAAAGCAGACATTTTTCTGCAGAAGAATTGTTTATTTTATATGGCAGTTTCACATTTGGTTCAAGCTTATTCCCTTGTGAAAAGGAGGATGGTCATTTATTCAAACGTTACAAGGAAGAATTGTTTATTTTATCAGTTTTTATAATTGTTTGTCATATTTTTAAGAAAAAGGAGGACTGTAATGTATTTGAACATGTTCAAATGTAATTAAGCAGACATGGTGGTCACACATTGAGGTTGTGTATAGTTGCTGGTCTTGCTGTAACGTACACTGAAGGCACTGACCTGTAGGCAGTATTCTGTTTGGGCTTTCAGAGTCAGGGTGTGCTGTATAGCCTGAATGTTCTTCTCCTGTTTCTACAAGGTGCTGTAAACAGTAGAGGGCAGTATTGGGTTACTGAGGGATGTTGGGTTGATCTCCAAACAATCCCTTCTCTGAGTAGAATCACTTGCTCCAGTCTGCTGCCTCAGGATGGGAGACGAGAACCGGTTCCAAATTAAACAGCAGTTAGACAGTGGAGCTTTTACATACCTGAGTCACATACATGCCTCTTTTTTCTACTCTTGTTTCACTGTGTTCAGACTCATAGATAATGAAACAGTTGTGATGATACTAAAAACCTGTGTAGGCCTACTCTGTTTTCCCCCCGAACAGGAATTGATAAAGAATTGGACCTATAAGATAAATCATAAAAGGCATTGGTATGATCTTTTCAATTCCCATCCTTATGCTGGACAAAAAAAGTACTTGCTCCATGTTTAATTCCCCAAAAACCACCTCCCTCTCCCTCTATCCTAGAAAGGAACTGCACGTACACTGTTACTAAAAGCGTTCAAATGAACAGAGAGAAATCTTTTCTTCCATAACTACTGTTCTGTTTGTGATTTCTCACAATTTATGTTGCTTCTCTAACTGAAGGAGAATTGATTATTATGAAACGGTGTGGGTCAGTAGATCTGCACAGTCTGACAAAAGCGCTCGCTGGGTTTGATTCAGAGGCCAGACTGCAATACTGAGTTTTGAATCGCGACCAAACAATTTTCTGCAGCTGTACTTGAGCTTTTATAAACACATGCATGCACGCCATAACAAAGCCAAACACACACACACTGGACACTGGCAGTCTGCCAAATTGCTTGATTCTGACCTTCTTTTCCACCCCACAGCTGCTGCCAAAGATGAGTCCATCCCTCTCTTGGTCTACCACGCTGACACACTAAGAGCTCTGCCAATCAGAGTGGAGTGGAACGGGAGAGTGGGGGGGGGGGGGGGGGCTGTCTGAATACCATCCACCAGGGAATATCTCACTTTGAATAAGAGGCGGCAGCAAATAATTTCACAAAGGCAAGCTTTACCCTGCACTAAACCTCTTGAACATGGGCTGCTTTCAACTCTCACTACTTGTTTATCACAGTCAAACACATTTACCCCCCTCACTGACAGTTTTCTGTCTGTCCACTGCTTCCCGCTGTAACCCTTTAACACAGCTGCCAGCACAAATACAAAGACTCAAAGTACTCCTCCTAAACCTAAAATGAAACCTTGGTTTTAACCCTGTAGGTGATCAAGGAGTAGAGAGTATCCGTCAGCAAACGGAGAAGACTGGACAGCAGCTGGTTGTAATGGTGAACTCAACGACCTCCATATGGGCACCACACAAACAAAAAGTGAGGGAGGCCAAACGGGAGAGGAGTTAAGTTTTCCCCAGATGGAAACCTAATTTATCACTTATGTGCAATACCGCACTTGTGCACCCATGTGCAATATAATGTGTATTTGTGTATTTTTTCCATCTCTCTCATATCTCTCTCTCCCTCTCCATTTTTTAAATAATTGTAACTATTTATTACATACTCTAATTGGAACTTGAGCTCAAAGAAGCCAAATTTCACTGCCTTCAATGTTGCCAAACACCGTGTTGCTGTGCATGTGACAACAAAAGCTCTTGAATCTAGACAAAATTTTCTGAATGGACACAAAGACGGTTGGCCAGAAACAACAATGAAGCAGAGAAGGACAGTGATGGTGGTGGTGGTGGTGGTGGGGGGGTGAGACTACAAGGTTGGAACAAACCTCTGAAGAAGCCACACTGCAAAGGGAACCATAAGATATTTCATCCACAAACAGACAACACTGCTGAATCACATGTCTACGGTTATTATGCAGTGGGCAGTGAGTGCAGGAATGTTTCCTCTTCTGCATCCATTCAACACAAGCCAACCACCACAAGGAAAATACTTAAGGCTACCATTGTGGCTTTGTAGAGCAAGAATTTGACCATACATAATTTTGCTCAGTTTTCCTTTGAGTTGGGGAAAAATGAAGTTGAAGGGCTAAGGCTGTCTTGGTGTGGGAAGATCCAGGGTGGCTCAAAAGCGTGGTATGCGTGGTATGCTGTATTAACGCCTTTTTTTTGGTGAAAATCAAGGTATGTTAGTCTGATAAGTCAGCCGAATGGAGCAGCAGTACCTGTAGTACATGTTGAATTGTAATGTGGCAGGAAACATCTTTGGCCTTACAGATGTATTTTTAAACTACTGAGCATCAGCACCAACCCACAGTCAGCTCACCCCAAGCCTGGCTTTGTTATGAGGGCTAGGTGCCAGAAAGCTGGCGTGACACTGCATGTGGCTGGTGGGATCCCCCAAGCCGCCAGACCAGACCGTGGGTGCCACCAGAGACAGACCAGACCAGAGGAGCCCCCGAACATTCAATACACACATATTGAAGCATAAAACTAGAAGGGCCTAATCTCATGAAAAAAAAGAAAAGAAAAAACATGAACATAGTGCAGTTGTGGCAGATGCTTGCCATCCACTGCAGTATTGCGTCTATTGTGACGGCCCTGCGAAGGGCTGCAACCTGCATTACACTTAAAAAGGGTGACAGACAAATTACCAGAACCAACTCAGACCAGAATTGCTACAAAGTAGTTAAAGATGAAATTTTATCTGGTAATGTTACCATAATTCAAGACACGCAGCAACTACAAACCAAAAGCCCCTCACTCCACTGACGACTTGTGTCTGGCCAACGACCTGAATGAGTTCCACTTTCGATTTGAAAGACAATGGGACCGTCCTGACACCATCCCCCGTGACTCCATCCACCAGCTCCTCCTCCCCTCCTCAACAGGGGCTTGGGCCTCTCCATTACTGCCCACCTCAGAGGCCCCCTCCTCTTCTACCACAATGACGACTCTCACCATCCTGGAAAGGGACATTAACAGGCTGTTCAAGAGACAGATCCACTATAAAGCAGCTGGACCAGACTGTTTCTCCCTCCACCCTGAAGCACTGTGCCTATCAGCTTTCTTCAGGGTTCACAGACATTTTTAACACCTCTCTGGAGACAAGCCACGTACCAGCCTGCTTCAAGACCCCCCAAAAAAAAAAAACAAGGACCATAGAACTTAACGACTACAGACCCGTCACCCTGACCTCTGTGGTAATTAAGTCTTGCACTGTCCAACCTTAAAACCATCACGGACCCACTCTTGGATCCCCTGCAGTTCGCCTACAGAGCCAACAGGTCTGTGGATGGTACAGCACCTGCACAGGAACCTCTAGCAGGTCTCTGTTTGTAGATTTCAGCTCAACATCAACCTGGCTCTTCTGAAGAGCAAGCTCTCCCAGCTGCACGCACCTGACTCCACCTGCAGGTGGATTATTGACTTCCTGTCTGACAGGAAGCAGCACACAAAGTTGCGGAAACGCATCTCTGACTCCTAGACAAGCAGGTAGCTCCAGGTCTGAAAAGTATGCAGTGACTTACACCTGCGTTCTCTCTAATGGCCATCAGGGGGCGACTCCACTGTTTCCAAAAAGAAATCCAATTGTATGGAAGTCTATGAGAATATGATGCTACTTCTCACTTGATTCAGTACCTCAGCGAACAGTTTTCTAATGAGTTTTTGGTTTCAGTCGCTAGTTTCAAGTCTTCTTCAATACGGGATGATGTTCATTTTGGAAATTATGTTCTCATTTAGAGTAAAATAGACAATAAAAATCAAGTGAATGTTTTAGGAGGTGGCTAAATTGCGATTGACAAGATGCTACCACAGTGTCAATATTGGTTGGTTGGTGTAACCTCAGATTCGCAGAATATAGGCGTAGCCATAGCCATTTCAGCATGTTTTCAGTTCATGAAAGTTTACTAACATTTGATGCCCCAAAAAGAGTCTTGTTCAGCGTTTGGTTGTACTAAAAGACCCTCTAGGGTATCAGATGTTCAGTTTTTCCATTAATTACATTTTGTTTGAATGGTTTTAAACCTGTTTTTCGCTTGCAAAAAATTAGCGTTGGCATTATCACAGTTGACCATCAACTGTAAATGCACAGCGCTACTCAACCTAGCAGCTAGAAGTAGGGTTAGTACCATCCTCTCCAAATATGTCTCTTCTGGCTCCAAAATCCAAGATGGCGACAGTAAAATGACAAACTTCAGGCTTCAAAACGTCCATCCATTTTATTTTATTATTACTTTTTCTTTTCTTTTTTTTTTAAAAGTCTATACTCCCAGACCATCAACACTGGTTCCCCAAAAGACTGGGTCATTTCTCCTCTTCTCTTATCCCAGCACACCACAGCTGGACCTCCAGTCATCAGTCCGTCAAGCTCATAAAGTTTGCGGAGGACACTACTCTCATTGGGCTCATCTCTGGTGGGGATGGACCGTCTACAGGTGGGAGAATGACCATCTGGTGATTTGACGTGGACAAAACAACTTGGAGCTCAATGCTCAAAAGACAGTGGAGATGTTTGTGGATTTCATAAGGAATGCATCCCCACCCATCCCCATCACCCTGTGTGATTCCCCAGTCGACACTGGAGTCCCTTCACTTCCTGGAAACAGTCATCAGTCACAACCTCAAGTGGGAGCTGAACACCAGCAGCATCACCAAGAAAGCTCAAAATCAATGATGGTGCACTTCTGCACCGCCATCATTGAGTCCATCCTTACCTCCTCGATCACCATCTGGTACACTGCTGCAACTGCCAAGGACATAGCCAGACTGCAGTGTATCATCAGCTGTGCTGAGAAGGTGATCAGCTGCAACCTGTCGTCCCTCCAGGACCTGCACGCCTACAGGACGCTGAGGCGAGCAAGAAAGATCATGGTTGACCCCTCTGACCCTGGACACAAAACTTTTTGAAACGCTCGCCTCTGGCAAGAGGCTGAGGTCTGTCAAGACCGAAACCTTATGTCACAAGAACAGCTTCTTCCCATCTGCAGCCGGCCGCGTCAACAAGGGCCAGGACCCCCACTGACAAAGAATCCCTCCAATGGACATTACACATTATATTCATATAAAAACCCCATAATCTTGTATTTGCACATCTTATTTGTGATCTCTAATCTAATGTGGTGTGTTACACTAACACAACTTGTATTATTATTATCATTATCATCATTAACAACAACAACAATAATAATAATGTTTGCACACTGCATATACTATTTTACTCCTAGTCCATATTTTGTACATTTCATCTCATTCTCTTCCATTTAAAATTTAAATATGTAGCAGCTCTACTGCTTAGAATATATTTTACATATATTATTTATAGTTTTTTTTAAAAATAAATACTGCTTAAGATTACTTATTATTCATTATTTTCATTATATATATATATATATATATATATATATATATAAAATTCAGAGACCTCTTACAACTTGTGATGCTTTGACCAATCCGCAGCGTTGATGATGACACAATTCAATTATCACAGGCTGACAGTTGTCAAAACAAATGCACTGCAGCACCCTGGAGGTGCATTCATAAAATAACCAACACTTCTTGAAATAACTCCTATCTTTGTCTTTGAGGGTTTTTAAGCCGCTCTTTCATCGCGCACCCTTTTGTTGTTATAATAATAACAACAATACGTGTGCACGAGACCAGGTGTGCTGCTTTCACTTTTCACACTTGAGTCTCAACGGAAAAGGTCGGGTACTCCTCTAGATGTTGATGTATCGATTATGTAACCGATCAACCACTAAACAAACCATTTACGCTACGAAACAATGTCTCTGCAATCACAAAAGTCCACCACAAGAATCATTTCTAGCAGCAAAGCAGCCACCGGGTTAACGTTACTATTAGGTTGAAATGATTTCAAACGTCGCGTTAACGTCAGCTTGAAGAAATAAAAAAAACATTTTATGAACAGGGGTGTTTATTGTTATGGTACAGCAGCATGTGAAGGCCAGGGACTGTATTATAGCCGGACTGCCTTGTTGCTATAATGTGGACCGCGGCTAATCTAGTTAGCTGCCGCTAGCTCGCTGGTCAGCTAGCGTCGCCGAGCTAACACGTTAGCAACAGCAATCTCAGTGACAGAGGGCGGACAGATTCTAACGTTGCACCGAACAAAACACCCGGCTAACTACCGTTATATCGTTATCGATACCCCGACCCCGGTCATACAACCACGTCGAGTCATAGTTTGCTCATGCTGCCGGGACATTAAGTCTAAAAAACGGGCTAGTATTTCACTAGCTAACCATTTAGCGCCGCAGGACCAGGTCAACCAGCGCTGTGAATCGGACACGGCTCCCGAGAACACAGGCGAGCGAGGCGGGCTGCGCGCCCCCTGTTCCCGCTGGAAACCCGGCAACTCCGCGGACACATCGCGGGTCATATCTCGTTATTCGCAGCAGCACCTGGAAATATTGCAACATTTCAATCAAAACGGCTTGCTTATTTATGCAATTTCTTACCTGTTAGGGTGAATTGTGATCAATCGTGTCCTCCTCTGCAGCTCTCTTCCCCCTCCTAGCTCCAAAATGGCGCCAATATGTATAGATTCTGTGCCCATGGGTTCAAACCATGAGTGAGTGCGTAGCGCCACCTATAGACTGAATCCGTGTAGGCCTGATAGGCCCTTCAAGTGCTGCTCGTAGAGTCCTTTTACTTCATGTAAACGATTACTGATTCACCATTTTCGATATTATTCAATAACCAATCGTACGTGTTGTGTATAAAGAGGGTTTTGTTTAGCCAGTGCTGCTCAGAAAGTAATATGTGTTTCAATATTACCGGTATGATATATATAAAGCATCCTATGAATAAAATATTGGTTTACTCCTATTAAACTGTTTATTTTACATCCAGCTATAAGGAACAACGTGGTGGTACAAACTAACGAGAAAATAAATTGCCCTAATTTGGGTTTTAAATATTCATGTACAAAGTTGCTAAAGTTAGACGCGGCCAAAAGTTGAACACACAATGAAATAGGGAATGTTTACAGAGAATACAGACAATCTTGCATTAGTATCATTTTGGCAGTAAGTTGCTTTTACAACCTTGTTCTGTTCGTTCGCTTTGAAATTGAAAACTCAGTATTCCCGACAGCACTTGAACGCAGCGACAGACGGTGTTTCAAATGAGAGTGCGCAAAATGATCTCATAAATGAGACAGTCGTAATAAAACATAATGTTGTCATTTGGCTGACATTCATATTTCCTCACATTTACTGCTTCTGAATAGCGCAATTCATTTTTAAAGGTGTCACCGCCTATTAAGGTTTTTCATCAAGTAGGGCGCCTCTATTTATGAAACCTTACTCTTAGACACATTTTAGACTTCTATGAAGCCATTCACTTTCCATTTCCTAGGCCTGTTTATTTATTTATTCATAACGTGACACTTTTCCATGATAGAACATATGTTCCACATTTGTTTTAGCTATAGGTTCATTTACTTTGGTTCGGGTTGTTTTTCATTGACTCTCCTGAAAAATCCACAACTTCAAACTACCACGAAGACCTTATTGAAATGTTTCACAGAACATCCAACTAACACATGCCTCAAAGATCAGGGACTTCCCTTGCCATGGCTATATGATGCTTCTCTGGCCAGCATGAGCTATAGGGGGAGCTCCAATATAATGTTTCAGATTTGCAGCCTACAAATCGAAACCATTAAAATTAGAAAGGCATTGATACACTGAAATGTTGCTGCTGAATGAGAATTTGGTTAACCGACTTTAATATGATTTTTTGTTGCAGTGTGCTCTATATGCTATTTTTAAATGAAGCATGTTTCATGGGGACAAAATACCGTGCTGCCAGCAGACATTGCATTAAAATAACACAGATCTTAACAGTGGACATTTGATTAAAAACCTTTAAATTAAACCAAATTACTTGATGAATATATAATTACATCTTAACATTTCACAGCAGATGTGTGCAAATATGACCCATTTACCTTTGAATGTGTAATATACGAGGACACAGTATCTGATACAGATATTTTTTAAAAACCTGTTATAGCTGAAGTCTCTTTCCATGATACGGAATATTTTTGTAGGCTATATTCCACCTGGAATAGAGTCCGCATGCGCACTCCTGTTCTCAATCAACCAATTAGTGCTCCAAGACTGCAACTATGACCACACGTAATGACTTATAAATCACAGTGGGAGCTCTTGGACTGGTTTCATGGCTCCAGGATGGAGGGGTTCATGCCAACGTTTCCACCATACAACGTCTGCGCTCCCCCGGCTCAGGGCGGCGGCTGGGGAAAGAGAGAGGGCCGGTTCATGACCCCCCAAGGCCTCAACTACCTCGAGCTCTGCAAGGCCATCCTGTCCCAAGTCAACCCCAGTTTGCCAACTCCACCTAAGAAAACAAACACCAAAGAGTGCGGCGTGCAAGTAAACGCCAAAGTGGATCAAATCGTCCAGTGCTCGCTGGGTCCCAAAACCCTGTTTTACGTGGAAGGGAGTCAATCTGTGTCCTCGAAGTCTCCCAAGAGCCCAGATCTGTTCAAACAGGACGGGAAGGCGCTGTACAGCACACCGCCAGTGGGCAACCTGCGCTTTCTGAGGCCCGTTTCCATCTACTCGCCGGTGTTTGACCGCAGGACCCCCCTTAAGAAACTCTGCGATGATGGTGGAAGTGAGGAAGATGCTGAAGACGCTGAACATGCGGAGTCTGACAAGGAGGGTGATCAAAGCGGTGAGGACACAGTGAAGGACTTGAACACCGCTTCTCGTCGGTCTTCAAAGGGCTCCAACTTTCAAGTGAGTTCCTGTGTTTGAGATTTTGATGATGCTATATATGATTTCCATTCAGTATCCATCCCCTCATCACAACGTGTGTGCTATATGTCATGCGCACTGAGATGATCACTGAAAATGTCATTTTCTATCTTTTACATCAGTTCCTGGAGCAGAGGTATGGCTTTTTCCACTGCAAAAAGTGCAACATCCGGTGGGAGAGTGCTTATGTGTGGTGCATCTCTGGAACCAGCAAGGTAGTTGTCTTGTTATTTACTGCAATATATGGTTTGACACGCACTTGTTTGTGTCTGGGAAAGTCTGCACTAAGAATGCAAAAATAACTGAAATAATCTTGTCAGGTGTACTACAAGCAGCTCTGCCGGAAGTGTCAGGTGGGGTTTAACCCCTACAGGGTGGAGTCCATCCTCTGCAAGGTATTATTTTCTTGTCTTGCTCAAAGATGAAATGTTGTAATATCATTTGAACACTTCGGTTTAGTATTGAATTCCATTTCATAACAAGTCTCAAATGTGCTGCGTGGAGAATCTTGATAATATTGCAGCGTGATTTGGTGCTTTCCAAATATCCCTGATTGAAACCTGTTAGAAGTGCATGATTATGTTAAATTGTCAAATACAGTGGGTCAAGTCTCTTAAGAACCTTCCTCCAACAGAGGTCATAAATATTCCTGGACTGACTAGTTCTGCTCTTGCGTCTCTCGCTGCTTTTGTTCACTTTCCCGTCTCTCTGTTCCGCCTCCTGTCTGTTTCAGGGCTGCTCTCAGACTTGCTGCAGCTGCGAGAAGAAGCAGAGACACATCAACATGAGGAGGCCTCACCGCCAGGACCTGTGTTGCCGTTGCAAGGGCATGAGACTGTCCTGTGACGCCACCTACAGCTTCAAATACATCGTCTGAGCATGACCCTGCATGTTTGCTCTGGTCTGGAATCATCTGTTCATCATGTAGATCTACAGTGTCTTGCGAGACCATGCCAGCAGACGTATCGTTCATGTACACAGGCACAAGTGGAGTTGCATCAAGTAACTGACTTGAAGATATTTACTTCTCCTCACAACGAGTAGCCGAGTCTCTGCCCTTGTGGTTTATTTGAAGCAACTCCTCTAAAAGGCTGTCTTTATTGCCCTCCATCAATCCTGGTGCTTAACATGAAATTATTTTTGTAAGAAGAAATAAATATAGCATCTTAAAACTTTGTGTTTGTACATTAGTTTACTATCATAAAAAACTAAATAAGTCAGAAAATATTCACATTTGCGAAATCTGGAATCAGATAATTTAGACTTTTTTTTTTTGAAAATAACTCAAAACAATTATCAAAATTGTTGCTGATTTAATTTTCTGTCAACTAATTGACTTGACTAATCATTGCAGCTCTACTTTAAAATGGAAAAATGTGATGTGATCCTGCTAAATGAAATCCAGAGGAAAAACAATTTTGATATGTTTTACTTTGACACCAACTTGTACAGAGCATCAACTCAAAACAACTTCACAAAGGCTGTAAAAGTATTTACAAGGTGGAAAAAAAAACGAAAACAAACTACAGTCTTCATCTAAAAAGCTTTAAAAATGTGCAACTTCTTGTTTGGCATGCACACACACGTTCTCCCACACAAGAAAAACAAACAAAAAAAAAACAAACCCAAAAACATACCCGCATGAGCTTAAAGCTCCCTTTTGTACCTCATACAAACATATCTTTCAGATAAAATATGATTCTGTTAATAAATATTTCAGACACTCCATACAGTACACGGAAGATGCATGCATGCATGGCAGTTTGATTTAGGAGAACAAACATCAATATAAAACCTAAGTCGAATGAGTGTTGATTTATAGTGGATCAAATATAAATAGGAAAAATATTTGTACAGCAAATGGGGCAAGTAACTGCTAGAGGGGGAAAGGAAGGGTGAAGGTGTCACAAAAAAAGGGGCTGACGACAGGAAGCGTTCAACTTCAGTAGTAGCACAGGTTTTGTTTTGAACATCAATGAGTGCTGAATGTCAGCATTTCCTTTACATGTAAGGTAACTACAAACCACACACAAACATATGCTACAATGGTTGTGTGCCGATAACTATTAACAGTATACAGACAGACAAAATATTCGTGTGTATACATGCACCATCCTCTTGGCATGTGAACGCATAAGGTCAACGTGTTACAGTGTAGGACAGTGAGAATTATACAGTGCATACACCCACTAATGATGCTAACAACTAGCCACAGAGGAGTGTACGACGCGCACAGATAATGGCATGATTAGTCTACCGATGTTTACAACAGTAGTCAGAAGACAAGTTTGTTCACTGATACAGAATATAAACAGAGAAAGAGCAGCATGAGGAATTATGCTTAAATATCCTGCATCTGCTCTTTGTCGATCAGTCTTTTCAGTCAGTCTGGAGAGATCAGACTTTTTAGGGCGCAAAAGGGATGCAAATACAGTAGAAAGCATTCAACTGGGTCATGCATTGCACAGTTTCCTCCAGAGGAGGTCTCAAAACAGTAGACACGATAGGAGAGAAAACTTACTCCAGCTTTTGGCTTTTCCTTCTCAGTGAAAGTGACAGCCTTTTTCTCTCACGGTAACAAAACAAACAGTAACATAACCTCCGTTTCTCGAACATTTTTAAAAATTCTAATATCAAAACTCCATTTAGTGCAATAGTGAAAACTTGACCAGTGACGTCAAACAGTGTCACGGGTAGTTTCCTCACAGTCTCTGGTGATACAACCAGCAAACTAGGTCCTTCTTGAAGGAGGCAGCAACAGTCAGGTCAAGTTCAATCAGTTCTTTGCTTCCTCTGGGAAGCAAGTTAGAAATCTGAGCTAAGAGACTTCACAGGTCCACGTGTGCAGAGCAGGTCAGATGCTGAATGATGACCATCAAGCAGAATTTAAATTAGGAGCACATCAATTTTACAACATATAGCTGTAAAGCAAAGCTGGCGCTCAGACAGAGTCACATCAGGTCATCTTTAACAGCAGGCAGCAATCTGTAGTATCCAGTGTGTTCAGTGACACATCCCTTCATGTCTGGGATATGAGTCACCGTTCTGTAAGTGTACATTTTTTTCAGGTATTTCTGTCTCAACTTCACAGAGGGGTAAGCTCTAAAAGTCCTCTGGCGTGGTAAAAGTTTAATGTCTCAGGTCTGGACGTCTGACGGTTCATCATTCAGGAGCCCCCCTACTTTCAGTAGGGGCAGGGCGGCGTGCCCCACCTTGCCCAGGTAGCGAGATAAGGGCGTAGCAGCTCCACCAAAGGAGCAACAACAACCCCATGCTGCAGCCTCTCCTGGGCTGGTGGGACAGGGTGGGGGAGGTGGGGGAAGGGGTAGAAGGGAGGAAGAATGGGCAGGACCGTGGGTTAAGACCGTGTCGTGGCCCGGGTGTAGGTTTGGAGATGGGCTTGAGTGTTTGTATGGAGAACGGGGGAAATGGGGGAGATGGGAGCCCTGAGGGGCATTGGGTGATGCGTTTGTGTCACAGTATGTAAGCAGTGTGGGTTCTGAGGCTACGGTGGGGAGCGTGTTAGATGTAAGAGATGATTTTGGGTGTTTGCTGCTGTGTAAATGTAACAGTGGTGAACTATGTGATGAGTGTCCTCTGAAAGGATAATAAAGACTAGTGTTCTCATCGAGATAACTCCTCCTTGGCTCTTGTGTGTGCGGCAGTGTAAAATCTGGTTGGCCTGGTGTGTTCGAGCAGCTATGCGATGAGAACAGGTTTGGGGGTTTGGGAAAATCAAGCAAAGATGTATCAGAATCCGCAGTGGATGAGGATGAGGAGATAATGGTATGGTCATGGTATAAACATGGTTCGGGTGCTAGTGTTGCGCAGGGTGGTAGCCAGGAATATGTCTGGAGCTCTGCAGCCGGGGCAGCAGACAAACAGGAGGAGGCAGCGGCCATGTATGTGGGTGCTGCGCCTCCTCTGTAAGAGCAGACTGAGATGGCGTATTGTTCAGCTGTAGTGAAGGATGTGGAGGTTGTTTTGGAAGGGTCACGTGCTGAAGTGGCAGGGGAGGTAAAGGTGGGGACGGGGGGGGCGGGGGGCTCCTGAGGTCCTGTCAGAGGCTGGTCCCGGAGGCGCTGGAGTCGGGGAGGTAGGTTGTGACGACCCGGTAACCCTGGGCGCGGCGGATCATGTCACGGATCTCCCCGTTGAGCTCCAGCAGCTTGGAGCAGATCAAGCTGAGGTCCTGGCGGGAACCAACCAGAGCGATGGTGCCCGTCTGGCCCAGCGTCTGGTGGCGAAAGTAGACATTGAGCAGTGTCTGGACCTCGCTCTCTGAGCTGCCACCAAATACTCCGTTGGGCCATTGCCTCCTGAAATGAGATAAATAAAAGCAGGCGTACTGATGTCAGTGTGACAGGTGGATATGAAGAGAGCACTAGCTATGTGTGCATCTGTGGAAAATACTGTTTGTTGCATGTGTGTGTTTTCTGGAGAGGAGCGCAAGAAGAGGTGATGATGTCATGATGTATGTTAGATAAGAACCAGACGCTGGTTTTTGACGGTGTTGGACTTTATTGATTTCTTATAACAGCGGTCAATGTTGCAGATATTCAGTATAAAGCAACAGTTTATTGTAACAAACACACAATTGATGTTTCAGACTTTTTCTCATCCTACTAAGAAAAGAATTCTGAAGGAAACAGTAACAGTGACATCTGGTAACCTTTATCTAATATTAGCATGCAGCTTTGTAGACAGAAATGTTATTCACCTGCACTCCTGGATGTAACGGACAGCTTTGGTAAACTCGTGGTTTTTAAGGCACTCCAGTATGGCCTTCACTGCTGCCTCTGAGGTGGGGAAGTTGGGCACAACCATGGCTGCCACCTGACTGGCGTGCGCATGAGTGTGGGCCAAGTGTTTGTGTTCCAGGTCGCTGGCAACAGCCGCCTCTGCCGCCTGCAGACTGGTCTTCAGATCGGTAAGCTCTCGAGACATGTTCAGCAGCTATTAGGTGGGAGGGAAACAGACGGTGCGTGTGTGAGAGCTTTTATGTAATCACAGATGAAACATTTATAAAAACAAAATTCAATATTAAAGATTTATTTGACCGGTGTTTTCTTCAGGGCAGTAGCATTTTAAAACATTTAGTAAAGAACACAGACATTGAGGGATGCTTGAAAAAAACATTGGTTAATATACATATTATATATATATATATATATATATATATATATATATATATATAATATACATATTTTACATATAAAAACATATATAAAAAACATACATATTTTATAAATTCCCAAACATTGGTATTGACCTAAAAATCCAGTATTGATTGGGCTTTTGTTGCTATCAATCACAATGACCATGAAAGCATCACCTTTTTCACAACCAACGGTGTTTTTCTGCTAAAAACAACATCTGTATATAATCCATTTGTTTCTGTCACATTACTTTTACATGTATTGGCTTGGTGAATAGCCACAGGAGAACCAATAAAAGAGCCTGCTGTTTTTAAAATTGAAACTATGCCTTCATCAATTATGACCTCTTACCTCAGGCACAGAGCTGATGGCATGAACCTGACCAATGAGCGAGCAGTAGGACTGGAAGAGTAGAAGAAGCTGGAAGTGCAGCTTGTAGAGCCTCTGACAAAGCTCCAGTTGCTAAAAGATATTAATGAAGAAAGAAAGTCAGATTCATCAGAAACACAGGACATGTTGACACAATGGCACAGTCACAACTTCTCAACTGTACACATCGCACATACACACACATGCAAAGGAATACAGACACACAATAACACGACTAGCTGATTATCTCGTGCAAAGTAAACTGAGAAATTTATTAAAGAGGGATCTAAGACAGTGAAGTGAAGAAACTTTTAAGAGAACTTACTGCAAGAGACTCCATTTGCTAGACAGCGAGAGAGCATGTTAGGACGTCAGAGTGAGAGGTGAGAGGAAGACAAAGCGTCAAACACATGCGCACCACAGTATAAACCACGAGTATACACAGTCAAGCTACTGTGAATTAGTCAACGGTGTATAAAAACCCAGCCACTTCAAATTCAAATTAGTCCTTTTGGGCTATGGTAAAAAAAAAAAAGGTAACACATAGCAAACGTGCAAAGAGAGAAAACATTTTGGTGTTAAAAACTTGTAGAGAGTCGGAATTACGAAAGCACAGATGAAGAGATTACCCAGATGTTCAGTGTGTTTGACTGTAAACTCTGGACTTCAGTAAATAACTTGTAAACAAGTTGCCCGTACCTTTTCTTCTGAGTCTCCAGGCTGGCAGGTAACCACGCTGTCACCGGGGCACCTGGGAAATGTGTCCTTACAGTTCCTCAGCCACTGAAGGAAAAAAAAATGACGGAGTGAAAAAGAAGAGGGTTGATGAATATTTTGACACATATTTTCATAAAAAAAAAAAAGTAAATAACTCAATAACATGTCTGTGTTGAGTTACCGATACAGCAGCCTCCTCTTTGGTGTTATAGGTATCCAGATACTCCTGCAGTTCCAGCGCACTGAACTTCATCTTTTCAAGGAGACCATAAGACATGATCTGGAGGAGGAGGAGGAGGTGAAAAAAATGAGTCCAGACTACCAAGGCAATTCAATTAACATCATCAACGACAGCTCTCCCCAAAGTCAATTACGGTACGCCTGGCAGCAATACTCACAGTGTCTGCATCGATGTAGATTGTTGGACAATCTGAGCATGTGGTTAGCATCTGTGAGGATCTGAGAAACTTTGATCCGATGCCCCTTAGGCCCTCTCCGAGGTAAGTGGCAACATCAGTCGTCAGGGTGCAGAATTTACCCTGGATGTTCTGGGAAAGGGAGAAAAGTTGAGGAATCATTGTACTGTTGCACACACACGCATGTAAATCCTAATAGGTATCAGCTGTTTGATGCTTAAATAATGAATAAAGAGAAAAAAAGGTCGTAAGCAGAAATGAGTTCAAGAAATCATTTTGTGATTTACCTTGAAGAGAGATGAGAAGACTTGGAAAGTGTAGACAGCACAGGACCCATCTAAGTCTGTCACAAGCTGGTTGATATGACAACGCCACGCCTCTTCAGCATCGTCACACACTGTGGGTTGGAACGCTGCCAAGATGGCGGAGAAAAATGGAGAGGGGGGAGGAGGAAAACCAAGGTCTTCCAAGTCATCTACATCATCACGTAAGCTGTCGCCATGGAAATGGGAAAGAAATGGGGGCACAAAACAAGGTTTTGATACCTTTGCAAAAAAAGGTTTTTTATATCAAAATCAAGTGCCCGGCTTACTCATGGGAAAATATGAGGTGGTAAAGCAATAGATTCTGTGTCATGTAGAACTAGTCAAATACATGAGTTACAGGGGGCAGGACATTTAATACATACACTTCATACACAATATATGACAAACACAAACTGCAGCAATAAAGAAAAACAACTTTCGGACTATGGATGGGAAGATATAAGATTTTATCTTATATCGGGATAAAAACACTCAAGATAATTTAATTATGGTGAATTTCCATTATCGGGATAATTGTGAACATCCTTACATGAGCGTGATTATTCTCACTAACGTAGTCATGTGATTATCCTCACTAATGTAGTCACTATTGGTTTCCTGAGTAATTTTGAATTGCTATTTGCCACAAGGGGGAGCCCGCGTCTTTCTAGTCACCATGGCTGAAGACTTGGAATGTGATGCTTGGATATCAGATTGATAATTAGATTCTGTTCATTAATGGATTCTTTTTACTCTCTCATTGTGATTACTTGCTGGGTAATGGCAAGTCTGAATCGTTGTTTGTTTTTCACTAAAAAATCATGTTCACAAAGAAATAATTGTGTCCTATGATACAATAAAAATATTTGTTTCTTAACAAAATGTAAGGTATAATGATTCCAATACGTTTTAATGCCAATTTAAGAGTTTTAAGCATATTTTGATGATTATCAGGAGTAACTGCGATAGAGTTAATAGCAATTACTTTGGAATTATTTTTAAATTTTCAAATCATCTCATGCTTAATTCACTTTAACAAGCAGGGATATGACATCATATAAAGCATGTAGAGAGTTGCTTAATACAGTTAATTTGCATGCAATATTGCATTACCCATGTATACAGCACTGTTTCTATTTAGTTTTTGAGTTAGTTTTCTATTTTTGATTTAGTTGCTTCAAGGTTTCAGCCTATTGTCAGCCTAACGCTCTCTACACAAACATTATGGTTTTCCAAATCGATTAAAATAAGTGCTTAGAATGCAATTTAACACAGGTTTAGTCCCAATTGTCAGTCTGTCAGTTGATAAAAAGGTTTCCTGTTCTGTCACAATCACCTGGGCAGACAGTTGGGGTCTAGAAAGTCCAGCGGTGGTTGGCAATAGTCTGCGTTGAGCCTGTGGTCCAGATTGGCCAGCTGATCCTGAGGTTGCCCTGACAACTCTAGGGTGAAGCTCTCACCACAGTCTGAGCCATGAGGGAGCTCATTGGTGCTCAGCGACAATTCGTCATCCTGGGCCTGAGTGTCCTCATCTTCAATGCACGCCCTCATCTGAGTGGACAGAGATGATACGTTACAGATAGTAATGAATATATCTGTAGAAATATATGTATGTGTATGTTTATGTGTATGTTTATGTGTATTATTCCTCACATGTAGGCCACTGTGATCATCATGAAGTGCTCCCTGGCCAGGCGTGGTGGCATTGAGAGATTGTGGGTCGGCAGATGTGTCGTAAGAAGTAGATAGAGAATCAGTGTGATTGGTCTCTTCTGATGGAGAGGGGTTAGTCTGGAACAGGAAGTCAAACCAGGGACACCACAGTTACAGTTGTATACATACATACACACGGAGAGGATAGGATTTAAAATTTTGATTGGCTTATTCTGTCAAATTAGGTAACTACAACAACAAAGTTCTCAATTGAAAGGTTTTCAGGGTGCAGTGGATGTTATTGTTATACTGATTCAACAGTCAATGCTACGCACAAGCTGAGAGTGAGAGAGGCTCTGGCTAGTTGAAGACTCCTCTTCCTCTGAGGACTCGTCTGAATCGTGAGGATCCTCGTGACCCAGACTGGGGGTGCTGCCCGAATGCTGGCTCTCCTCCAACAGGTCGCCCAGCTCTGTGCTGTCCAGCGATCGCCGACGCACGCCCCAATTAAAGTTATCAACGGTCTCACCCTAGATGAAACACACACATACATGTTGGAAGACGAGGGCAGAGACAATGGTAGCAGTGAATTTCACTGCTGTGAGAAGAGCACTCATGTCACAATAATGAAAGGTTGCTGTCTAAGAGCGTCTGATGACAAGCACAAGATGCAAAATGAACTGTTATTCATGGCATAAAAATATGCTGGAAAGGCAGTTTGCATTCAATATGATTATCTTTATCACATAAACATTTTACAATATCATTTATCTCCAATATGCCAGACAGCGAAATTGTCAGAAATGTAGTTCTGCAACCAAGCTGTGAGCAAAATGAAGCACGATATTCTTGGTTTTTTTTTGTTTTTTTTAATTTAGTGAGAAAAAAAGAAGCCAGCAACACCACAACAATGATAAAAGCTAATGTAAGTGCTAAGTGTGAGAGAGACCTTACCTGGAGCTCCTAGGCAGCGAGGGGGAGAGAGAGAGACACAGGAGTTAGACAGAGAGAGAGACAAGTAAGAGAGACAGAGAAATACATTTCAAATATATTGATGTTGAAGAAAGACACGCGGATAAAATGAAACTTTTGTTAAAGGTAAAAGGGAAGGAAAGAGAGTGCTATAAATCAGTAGCTGACAATGTTTTACTCCAACCCCTTCTGCACATCTCACCTCTCCGTCTTCCAGTTCTACATCCAGGAAGTCAAAGTCTCGGAAAACCCTGAATTGCTGCTCACTGGCAGTATCATCCAGCGTGTCCTCTCGGGTTCCACCCTCCTCTGATGACACACCACTCTCCCGCACTTCCATCATGTCCAGGTCGCCACACGATGAGAAGATCACCTGTTGAGAAGGATCAAAAACGGTATGTAATGAATTATAGGGAATTATTCTCCATAGTTATCTTGGCAGATTGGAGGATGCTAGGGTTAATAAATTCAAGTGTTATTATAAAAAGAATAGAAAAAGTTCAAGTGATTTCCACCCTATTGGACACCCTATTGTTCACCATAAACAAGCAGACATTACAGGTAGTGTAAACGAGAGACAGGAGGTAGCTTACAGACGGGTTCTTGGTGAGTCCAACTTCTTGTCCGCAAAGAGACAGAACGTTCACCAGCTTCTCTCTGGTTCTTTTCTACAGGAGAAAGATGGAAAGGTAAAAAAAGAGTATTAATCTAAGAGGGCTCTAAGAGGTCTGTTGTCAAATTTCCTTTTACGTGGTTTGTTCATTTTTAATAGCTTCAGAAGATCACATAACCATGAATGAGATTTACATATATACAAAACTATTGTAAATGCTATTCAACTAGGGCAAGTATCTGCAGAGGACTTTGATGTCTAAACAAAGAAGGGTGTGAGCCAGTATGTCATCAGATATATCAATTAGAGGCATTTTTGGTTGCCATAATATTACAACAAACATAGTTAAGACAAATCAAATAGTTTGCTATGGTGATACCTTAATGGTAGGGTCTAACTCTACCTGAGATGACTGTGGTCGCCTCCAGCTGACGGGCACCAGGATGGTGTTGGAGTTGGATCCAGAGGAGGTGGAGGAAGTACTGCGGGTTACAGCCATGGCTCTGGCTTTCCCCTCTCTACCCCCTGAACCCTGGAGCTCGTCAAACCGACGCCCAATCACTGGGGTCTGTCAAGGAAAAGTAGAGACGGGCCCACATGTAAATATTTGAATGGTTTGAATATCACAAACATTTATGGCATGTATCTCTAAAAAGTGTTGTGCTGTAAGTGGATGGCGGGCCTTTAAAGAGCTTCAGCAACAGTTTTTTTCTCACCTCAGAGATGTCAAAGGTGAAGTCCAGCGTTTTACCGGGCAGAGCTTTGGCTGACCCGTCCCACACCCTGCTGACCTCTAGGTTGGAAAGGTCACCCTGCGTGTGGCCGTACACCGGATGGACTAGGCTGGCAGAACGTGATACCACCAGCTTCAAGATGTTTAAGGCGTCCTTCCAGTGTATTGTCTGTCGAACCACATGTCAAACATACAGAATAAGAGACACGGCAGTGCACACTTTATATCACATAATAACACACACAGTAGCAGTGGAATAAGCTTTGGCTAAACAAAAGGTACTGTAGGACACTTACCTGGACAAACTTCTCAATGGTTTTTGTGACATCAGCATTGAACTGTTTCACTTGTACAGCAGTCAGGTCCATGTGGCTGAGCAGACAGTAGATGATCTGGAGGAGAGATTGCTGCATACTGGGAAGGCCCTTCTCCAACAGCTAGGAGATAGAGAGTGACAGTCAGTGAGTGACAAAGCATGCAGGCACAAAGTTTGCCTTGCTTAGGGGAAATGTCAATGGTTATAGTTATAGCTAATAGTTTAGCCAAATATTTGGTTGTGTATTCTTGTAACAACCTTTGGGGAAAACTTAACTATGTAAACCTAGATATAAGGTATACATAATGCATCTTCATCAGCACATACCTCAGCCATATAGGTGACCATGTTGAGTGTGATGTCAGAGAAAGCCTCATGAAGGTAGCGGCAAACCACACTGACCCAGGAGAAAGGGTCCCGTGTATAGGAACGTGTCTTATAAAGAGTCATCACATGGGCCAAGTGGGACAGCTTTGTGTTCTTCTCCACCAAACACACCTGAGGGAGGGAAAGAAAGTGACATGAAAGAGAGAGGATGAAGAAGAATGTGATGTTTTTATAAACCACTTGGGCTTCAAGCATTACACTTTGTCTGACCTAACCTAAAAGTAAACTGGCATAAACCAAAGGATACTCAAGTAAGCTACTAAAGTAAAGCTCAAGAGAAGAATTTAATAGTACCTGCGCAATCCTCTCAGCGCTCTCCTTACAAAACTGAGTTGGATGGCCAAAGTGTTGCACGAGGTGAGGCAGCAGACACAACACATTTAGAGGGAAACCTGCAGAGAGAGGGGAGGCTAAACTTCAACACTACTGGGCATAAATAAATTATTTTGTGTAAAAAATACACTTTACCTGAGCTGGCAAAGATTTAAAAGATGATGAAATAATACAGGATGATAATTACTATGATCCCCAATGCCTACCTATAGACTGTGAGCTGTCGACAACAGGCACGCGGGACACTGGCGTGAGTTGGCAGAAGAGCTGCAGGGTGAGGTCAGAGGTGGCCTGGGAGGTAAATCCCTTTAACAAAAGTTGTTGAATCCCAGAGAAACCGCTCCACCTCAGCTGAGCCTGCAGCTTCTCCAGGCGCTCCCGGTTCTCTGCTCTATCTAAGGGCACCTGGGAAATAAGAATTTTTTGGTTTAATTGAAGCTGGAAAATAGCACTGTCCTCCTGAATTGCATTTTCTTAAAGGCAGATAAAGTCATGCAGGGTGAATCATCGCTAATAGTGCTACAATCAGCAAGTTTCATCTCATCTACCTTTGACAGCAGCTTATGAACGAGGCGAAGTGACATCTGATATTCAAACTCAAAGTCTGACTCCATGAGTGACACTGCCACCCAAAAGACTGTGGCCAGTATCGATGAAGGGTGGGAAACATGAGCAGGATCCGAGAGAACGCTGGGATCAATGCGATTGGTTGACGATGTGCAGGACCCAGGGGTTCTTCCCGTTCGCGAAAGGCCGTGATTGTTGCAGGCCTGTAGATTGAAAATAAAATATTAGTGAGATGTGCTGTATTCAACGAGTCACTTCAAGCATTACGACTCAGCAAGAATCTTCCTGTCTTGCCTGTATGCGATCCAGAGTTGCACTGCGAGGAGGATCGCTCGACTGGTAGCCACACTCGCCAAACTTTTTGGGGACTGAGTAGGAGCGCTGGTGGCGTTGTGACGATAGACCAGCGAATCCTGGGCCAGGGAAGTTCAACTGGCCTGTGCTCTTTCTGTTCATCAGTTTGTCGCTCGTCACAAAGTCTGGTGAAGACGTCCTATGAATCAGATACAGCAAAAATGGTTTAAGTGAATATAGTTGTGTATGGTTTCCTTGGAGTCAACCTATTTGGAATGACAGTTTTTATCAGCATGAATGCTCCGCTAAATTCTGATTTTTCAAACAACAAGAGCAGAGCCCTACCTGGTTAGAGCTGCCATAAGGTCACTGTTTTTTAGACATTCTGCTAGATTCACCACCACTGACTCCAGCGTTAACAGCACCTCCATCACATAGCCCTGAAAACACAGGCAAGTTGTTGGATTGAACAAATGTGGAACAAACGCAGGTTTAAGGATGTAAAATGCTTGAATAGTTCTCTCATAAATGTCTCATTCTCTCTTACCTGCACCTCATCTCCGTGTTCACCCACCACCTCAACCAAACGTGAGACAAGGTCAGAGACAGCGTGGTTGTTGATTGGCTGTTTGAGGGCTCTGAAGATCTGGAAAGAGCGTCCAGCATAGTGACGTGAGGAGCTGCACAGAGCCGTCTGTAAGGCCACATCGCTCAGCTGCTGCTCCAGGTGGAAGTCTGTATAAACACAAATGCAATGGTTTGCCATCAGTAAGTTACTACTGCATTTCTAGAGATGGCAGATATTACTTTTCATTGTTTAGAAGATTTGTAGTTTATGTCTGCCCCTACACTTCATTAAGCATTTTGTGCCAATGTGTCAGATTTTGCCCGTAAACTTCTGTTATTCAGTGAAAGAAATTTGGCATAAAACATGAGATGTTTCTCACCTGACTTGGACTCCTTGAAGACAGAGACGACGTGTCGCAGGAAGTTGGAGAGCTGCTCTGTGCTCTTGGAGTTGGGGTTCTTCGGTGTGATGTCCTCGTGCACCCAGAGTGGCCCAAACGCTCTGAGCAACAACAACACAGTACTCCAAGCACTGTATACCCACCACCGGTAGCACCACATACATGTTACACAAGCACTTAAATATGTGCACTAGAGAGAGATATTCACGCACACACACACACACCTGTGTACTTCACAAACACACACCTACTTGAACCACCCTTGTACACCAAAATCCAGCAGCACCGCCACTAGAACTGGGGGGGGGGGGGGGGGGGGTTGGGGTCTGCATACCTGGTAGAGAGGAACTCGATGAGTTTGTTTGTCTTCTCGTCATTTTCATTGGGCGTATCTTCAAGGTCCTCCAGGTCGTCAGGTGTTACAAGGGGCAAATTTCCAACACTGCCCGCAGTGCTGCCGCCACCCAGACTGGCAGAGGAAGAATTGGAGGTGGAGCTGAGGCCGGAATCCACCACTGGAGACGCCTGCCACTCTCGCAGAAAGTCAGGTGCATCTGATGACAGAGCATACAGAATTAAGTCTACTATTAATATATTGCACTGCAGCTGCACCAGCTGTTATATGCTGTATTCTTCTATTTATAATTGCTTTCCTATGTCACAGGATCACTAGTGTATTTTCTACTTACGTGACTGTTGATACTCTGTGTGGTAGCTGGATTTAATGGTGAGAGTCTTGTTGTCACTGATCTCTCTGGTCAGCATCAGTACTGAGGCTATTACCTGTAAATACAAAAAGGAATCTTCTTCAGGGTATTTAGGATATTTGTCTGAAGCCCTGTTGAAGGGTGCACAGTGTGACTCCACTTTTAATTCAGGCTAAAATGGTCCCACTCTAACCTGGAAGTTGTTGTTGCAGGAGAGGGCGATGAGAAGGTGGAGAAGGAGACGCTTGCTGTGTTCATAGACCTCTGGTCTGTAGTGGTCCAGACCTGGCCGGTAAAATACACATCCAGTAAGACAAGGGCAGGATTAGACAGAGTATACTGTGTAGTAACAGGCAGGTGCAGATGTATAATAAAGCAAAATAAATAAATGCCTTTTAGATTTTAGCTTGTAATGATGCTGACATTTATCTGTATATGTAACTGCCCTGCTGTAAATACAAGTTTGTACATTTTAAATATATATATAGATATATTAAGATCATGTTAACATTGCTAGATACTGTTGCTATGTCCAGAGATGTTGGTGTAGAGTCTCTTAAATGTCTACTTGTGCATCAGCTTGTTGTGCTTCAGAGGTTGCTATGTAAATTCCCAACCAGAGAGCTAGTATCTCCTGTTTTGTAGGTACTGTATGCATATTACTATGAATAGAACATTTATGCTGATTTCCTGATATCAGACATAATTGTCAACTCGTTACAGAACCAGTCAACTCGACTTGGTGGAGTGGGCGGATTCAAAGGTCTGGATCCAGGCAATTATGCTGATACACTACCAGTAAAAAAAAATCATGAAACAATACATCTTAAGCATTGAATTCTTCATCAACATCATGTGCACAGTGACACTAACTGCTTGGATTATAACGAGCAGCCTTAACTTGAGGTTAAGTATGTTGAATATGCAGAGTAAGTAATAAAATATTTCTGCACAGCTGACAGGCTAGGCATGTGTCCACATGTTAGATAATAAAGTCGTAATGCAGGCCCTGGGGAATGTCTGTGTCTGCGGTGACACAAAAGAACGGTCTGTCCTGAACTGTACCTCTGTGTGGGATGGAGATAAAACCTCAAGCTGTCACGCTATGAGCTTATTGGACGTCACAGAAAAATACCTACACACCTCAAGATTTTTGTGTCTGGTGTTGTTTTAATGCCCTACTTGGAAGGACACAGAAAGATGATTTTAGATCTTTTTTCGTTCAAGTTCCTTTAAGTTCACCTCATGCTCTCTCAATGGGATATAAAACTGACCGGTGAACTTCTCTGAGTTCAAACAGCTGATCAGCCAGCTGGTCCAGTTTTTCATAACACATCAGACTCTCTAAAATATAATATCACATTCAGCTGGTCAAAATTCACATGATAGGTTGTGTATTTAATGCATGGCATTTAGGCTGTGTGTTTTCGTTTTTCTCACTCTTCTTTCCTCTGCCAGTTTTCATGATTAATCGGTTACAATCTAGAGGTATACCAAAAGTGAGTTATGTTGTGTACTCCTACCCAAGAAGAGGGCATGTAGTAGCAGGGGCAGGTGTAAAGCCCAGTCTTCTCTCACGCTGTGGTCCACCACCATTTCAGTCATAAAGATCACTGCAATGTTACACCTGAAGATCAACAGACACACAAATGTAGTGAGTGTACAATCAACAGTACTTGCTAGTGTCCAGGAGGAGTATTACATGTCAGATGAGAACCATTTTCAGTGACTGGTTTTGTTCTCTGATAGTTCAGTATAAAGATGCAATTATAGATGAATTCACACTTTAATCAAATCAGTAAAGAAAAATACAAGTACTTTCAAAAGAAAACCTGTTTTCCTAACTGGTTTTACCTCTTAAAAGTCATAAAGAGGATCGGCATTAGCAGATTAAAGGAGGTGCTTGAGACCATTAACATATGAATTGTGGGAAAAAAAGTGGTTTCAAGCAATTAATTTGAGTCTTATACTAGAAACAGTTTTTGTGTATATCTTGCTGGAATTGTGAGAACTGCAGATTCAGAAAGCCACATAAATGTAAAATAAGAGTTTGCTCTTCTATAATACAACATAAATCTAACCTGTAATTCCAAGACAGACATATATAATTTCATTTAAACTAATGGTTTTTGAAGTGTTGAGAGAGATGTAGAAGATAAAACAGCAAACTCCTTTTAATATTCATTCTTTAGATAGCAGAGACGGAGTAAGCCGGCTCGGTTTCATTCCGTGCTGAAGTTTATCAGACCATCTGTGAGGAGGTGTGATGGGTGTGTATGAGAGAATACCTTGCTTTGCTGACTCCGCCGCTACACTGCTGATAGTAATGATTACATCACCGTTCTTACTGTGAGTCCCTTTGTGTGTACCTGTGCAGTGGTCCTCTAGGTGTGATGGTTTCAGGCAGGTAGTCAACCAGAGGAGCCCAGCAGCCTCCGTTAATGGGCATGGGTAACGGCTGAGGATGGTTGGTCTCCAGAACACCCAGCAGCCAACCGGCATATGGTGGGAGTGGGTCATCTATAAAAACAAAACAATCTGAAGATTTATTCGATAAAAATATACTTAAACCTGATTAAACATCTAACACATACATGCAGGACGTGCAGGAATCTCTCTCTAAACTTTAATGATATCTATTTAAAATCAATTTAAAATACGGAGACCATAGACTGCAAACTAGACTAGACTACAAAAAAGTCCCCAGACAGCTCATGTGACAGATTACTTAACCACCCCACAACAGCTAATTAAAAACCTGTGTCATTCCAAACATGAGTTATGTCACAGTCCAGGCATCTCAACAACAATGCGGCTCTTCAGCATGTTAGTAGCTGTTGATACTATAACTTTCAAATACACTTAACTAATACAATATTATATTCTATTTTCAAGTATTATTATTAGTATATTATGTCAACGATTGTGTTTCGTCTATGTATATTAATGTCGTGTTTCATATGCAGCTTACAGGAAAAGTTTGACATTTCCGGAAATAGATTCAGACTTCTCAAAATGTCCAAAAATGTTTCCTTTAAAAACAACAATGTATATCCTGAGTCACATAGTGAAACTCTACTTAAAGTGCTTGATCTTACAGGGGTAAAATATTTGTATCAGGTCAGACGCTGGCTTGGTTAAGCGGTTATGTCCCCTGCTCTGACGTGACAAGTCCATTTTTTGAGAAATAGACCCAGCCTTGTACTTGGCTTGGTACGGCCCTGCTTAGTCACATGAGGATAAGAGTAGTAGACCCATGCCTGGAATCCCCCTGACAGATATGCTTGCTAAAGATAGACCATCACTGTGGTCGAAGTTGTATCTGTGTCATAAGGGACAGTGGTGGGCCTTGGCTCAAGTCCAAATAACACGTTTGATATACTCTTACTAATAGTTGGACAGGTTTTGTTTCGTGGTCCAGTTTCTTCATTCTAAAAACCGTCAATCTGTATATTTATGTGTGCATGGAGGGAATTAGAGATGATTATCATAAGAGTCTTAGGTTAAAGTGGTGAACATTATGTACTGACAAGAAGAATCCGTGTCCTGGAGCTCTTTCCAAATAACAGACGGCTGTGAATCCCTCTGTGCTCTGTGTGAGTACACACTGTACAAGTCCAGCAAGTTTGTACATTCATTCTCATGAGAATCAAGACAACTTACTCTTTTCATCCTCGTAGGAGCCTCCAGAGCTGTTGCTGTAGCGAGATTCCAGCCTGTTGTGAGCCCTGGCCCTGCTGAAACAAAATGCATGATATTACAAGTTAACTTTCTAGACTTACACGGTCTTATTCCATGACTGAAAAGTCTGCATATAAAGATATTCATTTTGCCAAACCCTAGTCAACACAAACATAAAAATGTATCAATACTGACCGCTCTTCACTCTCTCTGACCAGCTTGTTCTCATCTGTGTCTACCAGGTTGTCCTGACCAGCCACCACAGTGTTACTGCTGGACGTGGTACCTACACACGAGACAATTCAAAGATACAGAACAGTCAATAAAAAGTTGTAAAAATCAATGTTGAGATTAAATTATAAACTGATATGTCAATGTATGACAGGGACTTCTCCTTCCACCTGTCTGTGAGGTTGACGCTTTGTTGCTGGCAGCGAAACGGTAGAAGGGAGGGTTGTCACAGTGCAAGACCACAGGGTTGACTGGGTCAGTCTGCTGCAGCTCAAACAGAAGCTCCTCCATAGTCTGGATGGTGTTGTTACGACACAGGTAGATCACAACCTTCTTGATCTAAAACAGATACATACAAAATTGATCAATTGGAGATACTGTATACTTATTTTTTTTGTTGACATGCCATACATGACCCAGTATCTTTATAGCAATCATTGAAATGTCATCATACATTACTTAAACCACTTTGAAAACAAGGAGTTTCTATAAGCGTCATCCAAATTAAATTCTAGAGTGAAATAGCTTTTAGTTTAGTAACTTACATAAGGCAGCAGTGTGGTATCACTGCTGACTCCACACAGGCTAATAAGGAACTGCAGGGTGATCCGCAAGTTGTTGCTCCACCTCTCGTTGGACACCAGAGCGTTCCAGGCGCTCTCAATCTCCGGACCAGGAACCTCATCTCCATACTGATGAAGCAACAAGGAAAAACCAGTTTAAAGGCAGAGTTCACCGGGAAAGAAAGAGTCATTTCACATACACGCACAAACACTGCTTCCCACCTTGGCAGTCATGAACATGAGGTTGTTGAGCACCAGAGAGGTCGCCTGCAGGGAGCCCCAACCGTTACCTCTCAGACTGGGGCACAGACCCATGCTGTGTGCCTGCCCGCGAGGTTCTTCCTCTGGTGTGCAGGGGCTTGAAGCAGGTGGGAGGAGCCCCGTGTCCACCAGCTCAATGTTGCTGAGCCAAGGTAGCAGGTAGGACAACATGATCTGTCTGCCGTTGGAGTGGGTGGTTGGGAAACGCTGGCTGACCTCTGCTCAGGCAAAAAAAAAAAAAAGAAAAGAAAAGTCAGAGGCAATCAAATCAATAATAAGTGCACTGAGAGCTGAGCATTCTTTAAAAGGGTGTTCAGTAAAATCAGAGATCCAGTAAATGTAACTGTGTCAAGGAGAAAAATGATCTTTTGGCTGTGAGGGTTCAAAAGAGATTGAGCTGATTTGGAGATCATTATGTCTGCTTCAGTAGTTAATGGGCTCTCTTGAAGCACAGCTGACACTAATGTCACAAAAGATCAGCATTTTAGGAGCACACCTGCTTCCTTAATTTGATATCCAGTGTTTGCTGTTAAAATATGACAGATTGGGGAGGGTGTTGGAGCCTCTATTTACATCTGGGTCAGCAGTTAGGATGTACTACTTTCCATCAAACACATCTAATGGGTTTCTATTCTTGGCGCTGTTTCCTGCACTCTGTGATGAAGTACTTCTGTATCTTGTTTTCACTTTCCTTGTATAGATCTTTTTTTTTTCCCAGTATCCTTTCTGATACGGTGTTCCACAAAAGAACGGATTGCATAACTTGTGTACAGATTCAGTCTGATGTAAAGTGTTTACCTGAGAAGAGAGGCAGAGTGAGCTCTGGGTACATGCTTGCCAGCTGGATGGAGAGTTGAGATAAGTTGACGCTGTACAGAGGAGGCAGGGGGCCGTGTGTGCCATACAGAATGTTACCAGGCTTTTGCTCCACCATCCGCTTAGAGTACGCACACAGCTTAGACTCCAGCACCTGCAGACATATTATTTATTCTTTATAGTCAAAATGCATTGTCAGTTTTCGGCTTCATGCTTGTGTTCTCTTTTTGATGAATACATATTTATCATGTGAACTGTGTTTTTGCCTTATGTGTGCTGTATGAGTTTATGCACCTGCATCAACTGCATGGAGATCTCATATATTTCCCTGCTGGTGTCTGAAGCCTTGAACAGCACCAGATTGAGCAACGTCACTAGGTCACATGGGTAATTCCTGGCAAAAGAAGGAGAAATGGTCATTACAAATGTTGATTGGCAATTGGACAAAATCTGAGTGGAACGTATGCAGGAAATCACATTTTAACAAAAGAATACCATGTATGTACAGAACATTGTAGTAACTGGTCTTATTCTGTTCTAAATACATTATTAAAAAACATATTTTCAGCAGGCTGCATGAGTCATTCTCAGTATGTTATTTTAATAATGTGACAATTTTATTTGCACCTAAACTCTCGAGCATGGATGTCAGAAGCTCTACACAGTTACTGGAGCCGGTGGATCCTCAACAGAGCAGATTCTGGCCAAAGCATAATTCCTTACCTGTTACCGCAGACAGTGGCGATGGCTTTGAAGCAGCCAGACGCCAGCTGGTATGATCCAGTGAAGCAGCGATCCACAGCCCAGTTGAACAGATTGATTTGGTCTGGGTTCAGTTCCAAGAGCAGGATCACCACCTCACACCCCAGACGGTGCACCTAGGAAACAGCAAAAAAAAAAAGGAGCATAAGAGAATACAAGAAAACTGAGATTCAAATAACTTGTGTTAAGCAAAAAAAGACTTTATTTATTTGCATGTTCATGAATATTTCAAACCTGACCTACCCGTATGTCATGACAAGCCAAGATGTTGTCAAGCCATTTGTAGAGATAGCCATCAGTAGAGAGTCCCACATTGTCAAAAACCGGACCACAGCACAGAACTGCTGACATAGCCTAGGTGACAAAAGTTCAACAAGAGTTACCACTAATGTTCCTGTAGAATAAAATATAAGGAAAAAAAGCCACAGAGGGCACTGCTTACCTTGAGAGCGCAGTACTGGTAGCGAGTTATCTGGTGGTTGCGGTCACTGTAACGATCAAGGGGAGTAAACATGACACTAAAAGGTCCGGCCCATTGGCTGAAGAGGATGAAGAGATGGTGTCTCAGTGACTGTTGAGGGAAGAGGAAGCGCCTGTGGTGGACTGCAGATTGAGTGTGAAGGTGAAAGAGAGACGTAGAGGGTCAAAATAGGAGACAGAAGTCCATATGAACATTTAAATTTACATTATGATATATGAGTGTTTGCTCTGAGATGTGTGTAAATTTAGTTTGTGGCAGCAGTGATGAAAGACCATGTCTTATAAATAAAAAATAATATCATAAAAAAGTAACAAAATGATTTACCAGGAACACACTGGATGAGATTAGCCACCATCCCACTGAAGTGGGCTCTGATGTCTTTAAGCACATCCAGCTCCTTCTCATTCTCAGCCTCCAGAAGCATCCGGGTTAGGTCAACATACTCAAGGAACAAGGCACCCAATGCCAGGGAATCACGCTCCAGTGCTCCATTAGTGCTACAGAGGAGGAGAAGGAAACATAACTTTAGTAATCATAGAGATCTTTTTGTTTTCAGCAAGTGAGAAATGTCAGAAGGAAGCTAGTGAGAAAAAGTTGTAACAATAAAATGACTGATGGTTTGTAGCTCCCACAACAAATATGTGTATATATCAACAGGGAAAAACATAAAGCGTAATGTTGCATAAGCAAACAGCAGTAGTGGAGTTGCTGTAAATAGCATAAAGAAGACCAAAACCAAAACAACTAGAAGGCACTATGCAGATTAAATGTCTGCGCTACCTGTCACTGATGACTCCTGCATTCGCCAGCAGTTCAAAGATCCTCAGCAGCTGCAGCCGCAGAAGATCCCTCCTCTCTCTACGCTTCTTGTTCTGAAGGCAAACAACACAAACAGGTTTTCAATTTACTGCTATAATGAAACTCAATGTTCTGTATATTAAATCTTTCTTAAGTTCTCAAATACACACAGTATTACTTAAATTAGTTAGTTAAATATACATATGTGGTTTTGTTTATATCTGTATAACTTTAGTATTTACATTAGGACGTTTACATTAACATTTCATTTATTGTAATAAATAATTACTTTGTATGAGCATACACTATGTGCAAGATGATAGATAGAAGTTAATGCAGTGTAGAAGATATACTTCTACACTGTATTAACTGGTGACTCCGGATTAACATTATACTTAATCTTGGGAATATTTTCCATCACTAAAGTTAATGTCATCCTGTTTCAGTGCTACTCTCATTTGTGTGTTTGTGTGTGTTACCTCAGGTCTACGTTCCAGTGCTTCCTTCATCAATGGATGGAGTTCTTCCACAAGCTCCCTGTAGAAACACAGGATAAGAAGGGGTGAAAACAAAAAAATCAACTGATTGCTTCATTGCCGAATGAGACTGTTCTTCCTTCTTTGTAGATAAATGATGGACTGACATGAGAGAACAGAATGGTTTGTAACAGATATCTATCTTGTGCAACCCGAATGTCCTAAAACCACTAATCCTCAAACACAGTAATGTTAGACAAATTTATCTGGAGAGGCCTTAATCTCTTTAATAACAATGAGCGCCCTTTTGGAAAACATTTCAGGTTAAAAATAGTTAATCTCTTCAAAATGAAATACCTCCCGTTCACAATGGAACCTCTGTCCTTTAAAAAATGCGATACATCTCTGTCCCTCGAAGAATTCCTTGCCTACATCAGTGACGCCGTTTTGTTTTTCTTCTCAGAATGTCAGAGAGGCATGCGGCTCATCTCAGTTATGAAGAGAATGTACAGATTGATGGGAATAAGTAATGGGAGAGGGGGCCGTAAAAAGACTAATGACTCTTGTCTTTCTTAAGAGTTAACCACCACATCTAAGACATCATCCATTTTCTATTGTAATCTAAATCTATCCAGTTGTCATTAAGGTATTGTGTGTTTATTCTCCACCAAAGCAAAAGCTCACATCTAAGAACAACTCTTTCATTATTCTTGAACAGTCATCTGAGGATTATGTGTCACTCATAGTTGGTAAAAAAAAACAAAACAATATTTAGCACTTGACCCAAGTCTGACTTTAATGATGTGAGTTATGTGTAACATTGTATCTATGGCTGTTGCTGTTCCAGTACCTGAAGACCAGAGCATTTGTGCATCCAAAGCCCAACACCAGAGACTCTGTGATCTCCAGACTCTCAGCTCTCATCAGTGGGACCAGCTGTTTTAAAAGCCAAGCTACTGAGGGAGTGCCTATCACCTGTGTGATAAATACAAAAACATAAATTAATAAGAATGAAACATATCAAAATCCTAAAGAGTCATACTTGGCGGAACATTTAACAACCATAATCTGATTTAAAATTTAGAAAAATCTTTTTTCTTTTCTACTGGATTGGTAAATATTTAATAGGCTTTATGCTATGACAGTGTCTATATGAATCTCTACCTGAGGATTATTCATAATTTAGACCATATTCATTATGCATCGGGACTGAGCAGCAATATATAGAATATCGACTATTTGTGCCATTCCAACACTTCAAGAATCTGGAAACTATTAACTAATCCCATGCAGTGCATCTCTAGATCCTATCTTATATGAACCCTACTCTCACACAAACACACACCTTGTTGTCGTAGGTGACGCTGCCGTCAGGCGTGGTGGCAGTGATCTCTGGAGTAGAAGCTCTGAGGTGACCAGGGGACATGATGCTTGGCTTAGCCACACCGAGACACAGGATCAAGTAGTTACGCCACAGAGAGATGTAGTTGTCACTGGAGCCAGCTGTGCTGGTCTTCTTAGCATTTACTGGGCTGCTGTAGAAAGACAGATGAAAAAGGAGAAGGGGTAGGTGGTCAGATATTTTAATCTTTCATAGACTTGTATCATTTGTTGTATGAGATATATGATATAAACATTCTCAGAGCATTATTTGCTTTTGGTTGTTATTTTGGTTATTAAATTAACATTTAAATGCCTAAAAAATACAATAAAATGAATGTGTGTTCATGTACTTGGGGTCAACCAGTGGCAGTAGCAGCTGTAGCCGTGTGAAAACATAGGGCCAGGCGTATCCCAGAGCGATGGGGCAGTGTTTGGGCAGATGCTCCTGCCGCAAGAAGATGTGCAGACAGAGCACCCAGGGGTCCTTTACGCACTGGGCAAAGATCCAGACATGGCTCGGGCTCTTCACGTCATAGGAGCTGCTCACCAGTCGAGCCGTCCACTCCACCAGCCACTGGAGGTCAACATGGTGACTCAGTGGTAAGGTGGACTGAGGGAGAGAAAAAGAATTTAAGAAGTGACCTGGAAGGTTGTGTAATGAATAATTGATCTGATGTACTGTGCTGTGGAGTATAAAATCAAATGATACACTCTTATCACAAATACACTTACCGAGTCTGAGACAGCCACATGAACAAAGCTGTCCATTACAGCTGGGCTCAGCTGGTCCATGACCTCTATCATGGGTTTGTCATCGTCCTGGAGGGGAAGACATTTATAGAGGCAGCTATTTTTATAGCAGCGTCATACAATGTGAGAGAATTCACAGGCTGCATATGCTGCATCCCTGATCACGATCAGATTGCTTTCCCTCTGTCCTGCTGTTTTCATGTTCCTTCCTCCCAAATTTACCACCAAATGTCTCATTTTGGTAATACTTATCTTTCATCTCTGCTTTGTCATTCGCTTGAAATCTACATGAGTGTTTAAATAGTGAAAGAAGCTGGTGAATATTGTCTTGTGCCATACCTCAGCGTGTCCCAGAGCTGTGAAGAGGCAGCGTATTTCTCTTAACACACCAACTGCCAGCTTCCTCGTGCTGATCTGACCCGAGCAGAGGAGCAGCAGAGCCAGGCCCTCGACCGCATGGAGCACAGAGCAATGAGGGCTTCGATCTGGCAGTCTGGGGCTGGCCTGAGGGAGTGTGAAGACAAAGAGGGAAGAGAAGTTAGTTTAAAAAAAAACATGTTTGAAGCCAAAGAGCAACAAATACAACTGCATTTCACCTTGTCTGACATCTAATTAAACATGTAGTTACGGCATTTGACGAGTGGTGAAATTAACAAGGCGTACAAACCTCAACTCCACCTCGCATCTTCCCCTGGAGCTGCAGAGCTAACCTCCACTGAGTGAGCAGCTGCAGGAGAAGCTTTACAGATGCATCCTGCAAGCCCTGATGTGTGTCTTGGACCTGGAAGAGTTTGGAGAAGGACATTTATAGAAGGGCTGCAAATGCTGGTGCATGCTGTTAATTCAGAAAGGAAAACATTTATGAGTCACTCCAGTGGCATTTTTACTGTGCCTCCCAATAGGGCCCCCTGTACCACAAATGATAATTTTTAAGTGTACGCTACATCAATCTAGTTAGGTCATAAACCACGAAGAGAGATAACTAGAGGCAATATTTTATGTCTTTTGGTTAAAACAATTCATATGTTGATACGAAAAGAGGCACAAAAGTGCTATGGTAGCAACCTACTTTGAGGTGGACAGTTTTGTTGATCAGGATTAAAGAGGAATAAATAGAGGATTCTCTGTCATTCTGAATCATTTTTGCTGGTGTAATGTATTAAATATGATTAATCAGCCAGTGGACAGTGAAAAAAAGGCAGTATGATGACTCATGAAAAACTAGATTTCTTTTTCTTTTTGATGATTTAAGGAACTTTATGCTTATCTTCTGAAACTGTTACTATTTTCCTGTTACTTATCAATTATGTGCAAAATAAATCCAGCATGGTTCAACCAATGCAAATGCTGCATATAATCTTTTCCTGTCAGTTGTACTCTCTCAGTAACTGCAAGTCTCTTTCAGTTATACCTCACGCAAAAGGAAATGTGTGTAACCAAACAGGACATCTTCCCTCCAGTCTGAGAAATCGAGTAGCAGGCTCTGCAATGAGTTCTGGGAAATGAGACGAAGCTCATCGTCCATGTGCACCGTAAGTCTGAGGGATGAAATGGACAAAGCTAAATGCAAGATATCGCTGTCAAATATAAAAACCAAAATGACTTCACTGACAGAAAGTTCCAACACAGTTTAGAGTTTATAAAAAGACGAAAAGAATAATTATTAGCATGTCAAGTTGTCCCGTTGCTAACTCACCGTGAGAGCAGGTCAATCAGCTCAGGTTTGGACATGCCATCAGGAAGGATACGAGGAATGGCAGCCACACATGTCCTGAACAGGTCGATTTTAGGCTTCCTTTCACCACTGTCAGAGATGGAGTAGGACGTTAAACATGCTAACACTTATTCAGAAGACAATCTGCTTGAACAACAAAAGTTAGCTGTTAAATTTCATATTTGCAAAAGTGATAATTTGTCAAGCTTTGTACCAAAAGTTCAGTCACTTAAACAGCCTCATTTCAATCAAGGCTGAAGAAACAGATGCTGCATTTTGTAGTTACATACGTGATCATGTCCTCTGGTTCTTTGTTGAGCATCTGGACGCTGGTGAGCATCATACAACGACCCACCTCCTTGTCCAAGTGTCTGAGGATGTTGTCCAGAGCCTTTCGCACCTGGGAGTAGTACAACGACATGCCTGTGGAGAACAGAAAGAGACGATAACGTTGAGTTAGACATGACATACAAATTAAAAAAGCTCTCATGCCCGCAGACACACACAAACCTATTAGTTTGGCCTCCTCTTCAGTAAGGGTCTTGCTGAGATAAGTTTTCTTCTTCTTAAGAGAGTTTCCAGAGGGCAGAGTGGCTCCTGTGTTGGGCATCGGAGGCTCTCCGTCCTTTTGTTGCAGAGCATCTGCTATCACCAGGAACGCCCGCAGACCAATGTTCATACGCTGGGACACGGATAAAGCACAGCATCTTCACTACATGTCCAAAAAGTCTGTTCATCAAGATCAATGGCTAATTTGTGGCAAGGCTACATGACAGAATCTATCCTATATAAACGTTTATTTGGGATGATTAAAAAAAATCAGTGCTACTCAATAAAAGAACTGTTTGTCCTAATAAGAAGTGATCTTTCAATAGCTGTAATTTAAGTAGTTGAACAATCTACACTTACTACAACAATATGTGTATGAAGAATGGTTTAAATGATATCACAATCCCAATGACTTAATTATAAAAAAAACAACCAAAGCATACTTGCAATAGTTGAGCAATTATAATAATTGGTTTAATGATTTGCTACTGTTTACATAACCAGAACATAGTTATCACATTGCATAAGATAAACCATAAGTGCATCACTTCACTACAGCTGAAATGCTGTTTATTCAGTCCACAGGTGCATTTCATTTCAACGTTCCAACAGAGAGCATACTGTTCTTTACCTGCCTCGCTGATTGAAAAAAACAAACAAAACTGGAATGCTCATCCTTGTAACACACCCAAGAAATACATTGTTGATCTGTGCATAATTGTGTGCACGTGATTTAACGCGTGTGTCTGCTTTTGTTACCTCTGGGTTGAGACTGAAGGCTTTGGCAGGTTTGCCGACGCTCAGCAGGTCAAATATGATCTCCTTCATAGCGAAATCCAGTCTCTCCTGAACAGAGAACAAACATGCCGGTGTGACAGGTTCTTTTTTTAAGAGTTAATCTGGTGTGAGGCAGCAGGTACGTCTACTGTCAACAACGATGCACAATTTATGCAAATTTTAATCACTTTATTGATTATATAGAGACAACATATGAATGGAGATAATAAGTGTTATTTATCTTTTGTCCAAGTTATTTACCCTCAGGTCAGGAAGCTTTAAAATATACACTGCAGGTCCACTCAGTTTTAAATGCCATACATGCTGTCAAATAGTCAAGAGTGCATACACTTTTGAAACATCACCCTCTCATACAGCCACTAGATGAAATGTAATTAATTTTGTTAATGTATACTGGTGAAGTGTAATAAACACCTGATGGCCTACATTCTTGGTAATCCTGTATTATCAGAGCAACAATGGGAGTAGGTATTAAAATAATCTTTTTTTTAAGCTTTTAAACATTTTCAGCAACTATGTCTACTAAGAAGTTTGGATTAATAAGTGTTTTGTTTTTCTCAGTGATAGCAGAGACTAGCACAGAACAAATATTGGCAAATTTTAGGATCCACACAAAGTATACAAAACAGACCCCACTTTAGTTCTCATGTGTTTATCCTAAAGCAGCGAGCATGTTAGTGTATTTATGCAGGTCTCATACACACCTGTGCAATAAATTGGATAATCTTGACAAAAATATTCAGGGGCATGTCTCTGGGCACAACGCTCCGACTCCCTTTGGGAAACAGTGTGGAGGTGATTGACGTCAGACGACTGGAGAGACAGTCAGAGAGGGGAGAAGAGAGAGTGTTGAGACACAACTTAAATACCTGAGTAAAATCATTACACTTGTCGCCTTTAACAATAACAAATTATTACCACATCAATTTTAGGCAACAGAATAATTACTTAACTAAACAAACAACACCACAACAGGAAAGATTGACAAACTCAGTATTTTCCAGTTTTTAGAACTGTTTTAAATCTGCTAAAAACATTAACATCACAAAGACACCACTTTACAGCACAAAAGAAGAAGAATGAACAGAGCTAAAATGTTGAGAGTTTCTTGGTAGGATTTTATTTCTACTCTAAATTGTTCATGGTCATTTAAAGGAAATAAAATTTTATTGACAATGACATATTGATGCTAAAAATGTTACCAAGTTTAAAATAACACCTCGCACTTTGTAACTGCATTTTGTTGTTACCTCTGTGTTCCAGTGTTGCTCTCGCACTTTATCCGGATCATGTAAACCCAGAGCAGACGGTAGAGTGATTCTAGAGCCACACGTGCCATCTTGGGATCTTTATTCTGCATTCACACACACACACACACGGGACAAAAATGAATTCAAAATAGCTGTGTTTCATCAGGTACAGTTTTTCACATAGCTCCACGTGACACAAAAATGTTTTGCACAGTTTAAATCTCAACCTAAAAGACAAAGGTTTCTGAGAGAAAAGCAATGCTACCCCACCAGGCATTCCTTACATACTATACTTTATGGACACGTGATATGTACTCAATCCAGCATATACGTCACTTTCTAAGCACTGATCATGAATCAAACTTCAAACAGGAGTCCTTATGAACCCCCATTAATCACCGCCTCCTTTACCGGCAGTGTTTCCCTCAAGGCAGTACATACTGATAGAAGACTTTATTGTTGTTGGTAGTGCTGGTGCAGTCGTTTGTTGTGTGAAGTTCAGTGTTATGTGCTTGTACTGTTTGGCAAAATCATTCCCCGTGGGCAGAAATTTATAACACAGGCTGCATAGCTGTTGTGTGAGTATTACTGTCAATCAAGAACAGAGAAGAAAAACGGACTGGTCCCGGAAACTCCTTGTGATCCATGCAAATACACCCCACTACAGTAAATCTTACATTTGCATGGTATAGAAAGAAAGGCTGACCTTGAGGTTTGACAAGCAGTTGTTGAGAAAAATGTGCCAGCGGCTGAGGAAGAACTGCTTCTGACTGACACACAGCAGACAGGTCACCAGAGGATAGAGCGCCTAGGGAGGAGAAAGAAGACAGATGGGAGATGGTTGGAACAGGCGCTTTAGATGACAAGCAGTTCAGCATCAGGACAATCAAAGTTCAGCCTTCATTGAATGTCTTCCTCACCAGTTTTCTACACTGACTATACCAGTTATGTTTTTTATTTTGAATTCCTTACTTCTTTATAGACATACAATCTAAAGGGGGCGTATCATGCACATTTACAGGTCTATGTTTCTATTCTGAGGCTCTACTGGAATATATTTACATGATTTACAGTAAGAAAAAAGAAAAAAAAACAAACTTCTTATTTATCTTGTACTGGCTCTTTATGCAGCCCCTCAGTTCAGCCTCTGTCTGAAACAGGCCGTTTTAGGTCCTGTCTCTTTAAGGCCTCCCTCCTGATGAGCCCACTCTGCTCTGATTGATCCACGATATGTGAGTGGACAACATGAGCAACCCGTGGAAAAACCTAGAAACACTTTTACTCTCATTTCACGGACAAAACTAAAACAGTGTTAATATCTTTACATTATCTTTACTTCTTTATGGCAGAGAAAAATATATCAAAGCTTTCAGCACAGTTCACATACAGGAATGTGGACTTGGTTTCTAATGTGAACTATGCCCTTTACAGTCTGCATGCAGATCATTCTTGAACATGAATGCCTCGCTAATGATCAGTGTGAATCCAGGTACACCCTTGTCATGAATGGTTTTAGAAAATGCTAGGTTTGATGAATGCATAAGTTACCTGTCACTCCTTATCAAAGCGGTTATTTGTTATCTGTCTCTCTCTCTCTCTCATTTCAGTGTCTCCTCTCACTCAAACACTCAAAATGTAAAAGAATAACAATTATGCACCACGTTACTGTCATGCCTCTCATGTCTGTCCATTCTGTTCTGACATGGCAGCTTATTGTTTGCGTTGTTCGCTTTGAAAAAGTGAAAAAAAAAATGTATGTTTGCAGTGAGGTGTGTCAAGTGTGTAGTGAAGCTTCAGTCTGGAATGCATGGGTGACCTGGACTATTTGGGGAAATTGTCAAGGGAAGCTTCCATACTGGTTGAGTGACACGTCTGCAGCCCTGAGAACACGAGTCTCAGCCTGAGGAACCCATGCACATAGCGCAAATTGCACATCAACAGCAACCAGCAATAATACAACACGGCAGTCTGATGTCATCTTGTATTATTCAACGGTTCAGTCGACCGGCTGGGAGAACAAAAGGTGCAGTGACATTTTGGAGACAACTAAGGGGAAACAGCATTGCTTAGCATAGCTGTGACGCACTACAAATGATTTTTTTCCCCTTATTTTCTTAAAACCTGCCAAAAAAATTTGATGGTGTAATAAGAATATTTCAATTTAAATAAACACAAGTTTTAAAAACACTTGAAAGAAATCAGCATACATTGGAAACATTTTTTATATACTACAACATATATAAATATTGTTCAAATGGCAGTGGTTTTTGCTCACTTTAAGGAAATAAGACTTTAAGTTAAATTACAATGATTTGATAGAAAGGATTACAGAGGAAACTGGTGCTAAGAGAGCATCTCTCTCAGAACTGCTTCTGTCATTTCCTTAACAATCATGGTTAAAACGTTTAGGCCGTGGTAAAGGGACATTTTTGTACCAGACCTGGCAATTAAACAGTGTAGTTTTATTGCATGCTTCTTCGTGTGACACCACTATCTTAATAAGGGAGATGTACTGCATCTAATTTGCTGTTTCCCCCCCCTCCCTGCTTCCTCGCTGTGGGCAAATATTGCCCATCTGGCCCTTCCTCAAGCCTGTGCACTGCTCACTGCACTCCTGTCTCGTTCCCATGAAGAGATAAAAGCCCACATATTGGAGAGCTACAGTAAGTGCTTTCACCAATAGCTGGTAATGGAGAGGAAATGAAGAGAGATGAGCAGTGAAGAACACAGAATAAAATGTCTCCCTTTATTCCTACCAAACTTACCAAAGAGTGTTTCTTCCTAGAGGACAGATCCAGCGTGGTATCGTACAAACTCTCTACAAAATTTCGTAGACACGGTACGTTCACCTCATTCTTCACAGTCTGGTGGGGAGGACAGATGATGCAAGAGTTAGGTTTTTGCATATTTTTTTGCCTTTACATTACTTAGACTGAGCATTAAATTGAAATACACTTACAGCAGCAACAGGCACAAGTATCTCCACAAAGAGTCCAGCTAATGAGTGTTTAATGTCTTTATCCTTCACTTCCAAGAAATACTGTGCACATTCCTAAGTACAGAAGGAGAGAGAGAACATCAGAGGCAGCAAGATTAAGAATGTATGTTCATGAATGAAAATGAATGTTCGTGAATGTAAAGTCACAGGTTTGAATACCCGATTCATGATGGGGGAAGGAAATGAGAAACATTCTCACAGCAGCAATTACTATTAAAGGGCCAATAAATGATTCACTTAACCCCTAATTACTTCCGTGTAAATTCTCAGTAGATAATAGGATGACTCTATGATTGCACTAAACTGCTTCCAGACATGAATGTTTGCAGAGCAAGAGTCCGTCTGCACCACTCCCTCTTGACATCTATTGCTGTTAAGATGCAAATGACGGGAAAGCTAGCAAATGATTTCTGTCCCATCTACCTGCATGAACTGGAAGGAGGCTTCAAAGTCTTCCACTGGGTACATTTTGATGCGGAAGAACTTGAGTCCCATGATGAGGCTGATGGTGGACTGGATCACATAGGGGCTCTGCTCTTTCTGTCTCAGCTCCTTCAGCTCTGAGATGAACTTCTTCCTCACTGCTGGGAACCTGCAAAAAAAGCAAAAATGGCAAACAGATGTGAACAGCTGCCTTATTCTCCTGAGTTTTAATGAATGTTTTCATATCCAGGATTCAGCTGAGTGCTGCTATGGTTAATGGAATTATTGGCTAATATTGTGTCATGTGCAGATAACTTACTTTTTTAAATAATTCTTGATATCTCCTACTTCTCTATGCATCTGGTTTTTTTTTGTATGTGTGTGTGGGTGATTGTGTATGTACCCGTGATTCACATAGATTTTTACCAACCGTGCTCTGCCAGTCTATATTTAGAATGGCATCTGGAGGGGTGATGCAGAGGGAATGTGTGTGTTTGTGTGTGCGTGCACTCGTTCTTATGTGTCTGCATTTTCTTTTTTTTTTTTTTAGAGTTGCCACAGCAGTTAAGTGAGGGGAACAGCCATCAACCTTCTGTTTAATGCTGAGTGTTTAAACAAGATACACATAAACACAGATAATGCAGAGAATAAAGCATGTGCTCAGATTGACGTTCAACCTTTTCATATCCCTGAGTGTAAATAATTCAGTACACATAAATACTGCTGAAAAAGGTACTTTATTAACCAAATATCAGGAAACTTAAAGAAAATTAGAAGTCAACAAGGAACCTTAATCAAATGGAAAAAACCCATCATCCAAAAAACCGGGAAGTCTACATTTTTTAAACTAGATTTACTATCTCAGAGTATTGACTTTGATCCATTATCAGATCAATGATAGTGTTAAATGATGTGATGGCTCAGCTGGTCTGTGTGTGTGTGTATGTGTGTGTGTGAAAGAGCTGCCCAGTGACCCCCCATCTCCTCCATCACAGTAATAACCTCCTGCAAAATGGGAACAGTGCTCATCTCTCATCACACACAACATTAAACAGACAGAAGACCATCATCTTCTGGAGTGTTATTATCCTCTGTTGCCATCACATACACACACACACACACACACACACACACACACACACACACACACACACACACACACACACACACACACACACATTTACCAGCACATGCGTAAACACACACAACTAAACTACTGGGAAGATCAGACATTTGTTTCTTTTTCTCATAAATGCTGAAAACAGATGGACAGAGTTTGTAATTGTTGTTTCTGCTGTAAATGGGGTCAATGGGAGGACAGGTAGCTGCTGTAGCTACACATTCAATTTTCCACCCTGATGAAACAGCCTACAGATGCAACATGACCTGGATTACAATTCTGGCTTCACTACAAGAACATTTTTTTGGGAAATTCATTATTCCAAAATAAATGTTTAAAAATGTATAACTGCAGTGAAGATATTAAAGTGATGGTCACATCTGTAATAAAAGCAATTGTAGCATTTTTTTTGAAGGCCTGTAAATCATTTATGTTTTTATTTATTTATTGTTTCCACAAAAATTCACCAATGGGGCAAGTTGGAGATCACCCCCCCCCACACACACACACATACAGTGTAAACATTAATTTGTATAATTAATGGAGGTCTACAGTACCTGGACTGAGCAACGACTCCCACTACCTCAGCATAGAGGTCAGCCACTATGTGCATATTGCCTGTGTTGGGTCCAAGATACCTTAAGAAAAGTAAAGACCAAAAATAATATCAATCATGTATAGTGCTGTATAGTATAATACTAATTTATTTGTGTTACTACATGTCGTCATTCTTACCCTTCCTTGTATTTGAAGTGCTTGAAGGCCAGGTTTATAACTTCTTGGATGAGTCCATCCAAAAGAGGATGAAGGGGGATCTGGGATGAGAGAAAAAGTTGTATTTTGTAAACATATGATGGATATAAACAATAAGGTACATTTTAGAGAAGCTAAGCTAAGCAATTCAGCTAAGTTTGAAAATATGAAAAACAAATAATATATAATAATAAAAACTGTATACCTTCCGATATTCCTCAAATCAAACCTGCCTTCTGGCATTTATTAATTTTTTTCTAAATCAAGTTTTTTCTCCCTCTTTATTTTGGGATACAGGGATGATAGGATAGGGTGGGTGGCGGAGGTACAGTTATTGTGAAGTTGGTTAAGAGTATAAAAAAACAAACAATATGTCCAAATAATATGTGCTCTTCCTTCCTACTTTGCTCGCAGATTTTGCTCTGGGAAGCTGCCTTGTATTTTCTTTAATCATGACAAGATCAAACACAGGCAATGACATTTGTTTTAAATTGGTTACAGTTTCAAATCAGTAGGCTGGGGAAATACTGCATCTGGATGACTGATATCAAGTATGTCATGAATCAAAGGAGAACATGTTACATTTCCTAAAGTGCTTCCTGTGATTGTTTGTGGATTAAAAGGATGTCTCTTTGTATCCTTTTTTTATTGAAGTATACAGACTTTCCTCTTTTAAAGGTTAAACCCACTCATGCTAACATGTTTGAGGAGGTAAAAAACACACTGTCAATTGAGACTTACCTGCTTCAAAACTTCTATAAGCACAAGAGAGAAGATGAAGTCTATTGCCAGATCCCTCCGCTCCAATAAGTAGTCCTTTTGTTGCTCATCACTGAGACAGACAGAGAGAGACAGACAAGTATTATTTGTCATCATCACTGTCAACAATGTGGTTCCTGTATTGGGCCCAGGTGCACACTCTTGTTCTTGACTTGTAGTCGGCTCACATGTGTGACACATGAGATATTGCTTTTATTGAATTTCTGGTAATAAATTAATTGTAGGCACCATCTGGCTCACTATGTAACTGTGTGTAGTCAACGTGCAGTTTGTCTCAGATTTAGGGGCAAGCTTCTGAATAGAGAATAACACTCAATCAGTTGTCAATTAGTTGTAGTGTTTGTGTGGTTTAATTGCGTATTTTTTCAATGGAAGTTTAGTTTTATGTTTAATTTTTCTATTGTTTGTGTGGCAGGATCAGAGGGTTCAATTTAAATATACTTTTTTTGTCCATTCTAACCTCTCAGACGGATGCCCCCCTACCTCACCCTAAAAAAAGCTCTAAATTGACTGTGTGTGCGTTTTGTGCTTTCTCACTTTTTAGACTTGGTGTTGGCCCGGGGTCGATATTCATGTGACTCGTCTTCCAGGCCGTTCTGCCTCTTGTACCAGTCAAACAGAGTCTTCAGGATCGACGGCAGGCAGTACTCTGCTAAAGAACTCATAGTGCTGATCAACTGCACAAGAGCAGGTGGAGATGAGCAAGAGAGAAAGACGTTAGAGTGAGAGGTTAATCCCCTTCCCAAAAATAAGCCAGATTTGGATAACAGAGAAAAAAGGGGCATCACATATCGTTGATGATATGTCCATGTCAGGTACACACACCTGGTCGAACTGTGGGTCCTCTCCTCTCTGTAGAGATTTGTTAAGCGGCTTCTCCTGTTAGATAAGAGAGAAGAAGAAAGGGGGGAAATATTTAGAAGACACAAGAACAGCGAAACATTATGAAATCTGGTGTTACACTTGGTGCTTTAGCAACCAACCTTGTTATGTTCCTTATGTAGGTCTGCTAATATGTAAAATAAGATTTTCAAATTTAAGACAACTGAATCTTTGAAAGGTTAGCTCTGTGGCATTAGAGAATGAAAAGGTTCAAATATCAGTCTTCCAGGTGGAGCCTGTATATTTTACATGGGTTTCCTTAAAAGTTTAGCTCAGGTAAAATACTGCCTGCAGGTGTGAATGTGTTTGGCAATGTGCTGTGCTAGGTTGCCTTTGCCAAGTGCATGCTGGGATATACTCCACCCACTATAACCCTGAAGAGAAATAGATGATGTAAATGCGTTAAGCCTGTTGTAAATTAGATTATATAATAAATAAGCTAGGATGCTAAGGATATACTATTCCCTCTGCATAAAAAAGTCCACATACAAAAGCCACACAATACACATAACAATCAGATAAAAAGTCCAAAATGACTTAAATGATGTTGTAACCTGAGAGAGGAAGTGGATGGAAAAATAGAGACAAAACCAGATGAGAAATCAATACAAAGTCACTCACCAGTGGTTCGGCCATGATGATGCGAATCTTGCGTTCGGAGAGCAAGGTGAAGTTGGCGAACAGGCTTTTGAGGACGAACTCGCCCGGCTTACTCTCAGGGTCCACATTGACGGGCGCCATGACGACAGGACCCTTCCTCTCTCCCAAAGTTCCACTGACTGGCGGGATGGGTGGCTTCAGTCCCACTGGAGAGGCTGGGTGGGGGGTCAAGACAGGTCAGTCAGTCTAGGGTTATCCTTTTTTTTTTTTTTACAAACAGCTGCATATTCTATATCTAGTTCTGTGATTGTGATGTTATCTTCGACACACAAGATCCTCCCTGTATAAGAATGAACAGAATGAATCACGTCATTTTAGTTTTTCTTCGGCTGTCTGTTAGTTTAACCTCTTCCACTCCCACTTATTCCCAGAGACCTGTGGGGGGCGGGGGGGTTAGGTGATCTTTAGGGGGAGATAGCAGGTCAACAGTATATGCCACATGGAAGTGAAATACATCATCTGAAAGCTGGGAACCAAACTGAAGAAACTGAAGCAATGTTTGTCAAGTTTTTCTAGTCATAAATCTTTACTAAACATGGTATTTTGGTTAGGTGTCAATTGATATTTTGAAAGTTTCAAGTGTATAAGATTTTGATTGCAGTATATATGGCCATTCACATGCTCAATTATGTCTCATAAGTTGTTGTCTCAATTTTTGGGTTGATACCATTTCTTACACAGATTTGGTGTAATATTTAACCATTTTTAACCACTTGACAATTGATAAAAATGGTAAAAAAAAAAAAAATCCTTAAAAATTGCACACTAAGTCACCACAGAAACAATCATGCTGTGATTTTGTATCAAAAACTTGACGTTTGGAGATTTCTGTAAGAACTGCAAAAATTGGTTTCTGCCAAAAACTGCATGGGATTAGTATAAAGTGTGTGTAAAAGGGAGACTCATGAGTACCCATAAAACCCATTTTCATTCAGATATCTGCGGGGTGAGAAGTCAATGGATGCCTTTGAAAATGGCCATGCCAGGTTTTCCCTTGCCAAAATGTAGCCTAACTTTTGACGAGCTAGCATGACATAGTTGGATACTGTAGGTCATCTAGTTTCATATGATACCAGTATCTGTAACTGTAACGTAAAACCCCCTCAGCCTGTTACAGCCTCTGAAAGGCAATGTATTGTGGAAGAGGTTAAAACTCTGCCGCCATGACTGAATCAAGTTGAGTGTGTCCAAGTTTTGTGTCCAGGCACACAGATGGACATTCACACACAAACACACTGACTGCGTTCTACATGTTTTCATTTCTTCCTGCTGATTGCATCATTAGAGCGGCTGGGCACTATAAATTCTCCCAAGACGTAATGATAAAAAGGCAGAGAGAAAAACAGACAGGGAGAGAAGAGGTGTGTGGAATGTAGAGTGGGCATATAAGTGAGAGACAGACTGATATAATGGGCGGGGGCATTTCCTGTTTCGTCTCTAAGAATATTGACATGTCCTTAAAATAGAACAAACTCATCACTTTAAGAAGCAGTACATTTCCATGGTGTCAGACAGTATGTGCTATAAGACTTTGTGGAAAACAGATAAATGTTTGCACTGTGGACTATTACTGACAGTGAATCATAGTCAAGCGATGCAGTTTATGGAAAAACCCAAACACACACCTAAACATACACTTTTAGCAATGCCTGCAATAGCAGCCAACAAAGGAGGTTTGTGTGACTGTAGCACATTTGCCAGTTTGATTCCCTGAACATCCTGACAACACAAAAGCTGTATGAAACAAAAAGCATTCTCCACTCCAACAGCAACTACTGGCAATGTGCCTTGCAGGAAGGCACATGCACGATTTTCTGCAAAAAAAAACAACAAAGCAATCATTCACTTCCCAGAAGTGGCTAATGTGTGAGTTAACAAGTCTGTCAAGTCTGATGAACTGATGACCTTTCATGACCACGTGACCTGACCCTGGTTCTTTCACTGGAGGGGTGACATAAATACTAATTCCTGGACAGGACAGACACCCCAAGCCTCATATCCAGCAACCTGTTTGCGTGAAACCCGAGCACTCACAAACATGGGTGCAAATGAACACACACCCCTTGCACGCTTACCAAGGCCCTTTATGAAGCTGATGACACTAGCCCTGCTCCATTTAGTTGGCATTTCCATGGTGCAGACAGCCAGACGGTATACTCAAGGAGACAATGGGTAAAGGTGGGTGAAATGGGAAGAAACGGTGGGATGGAGGAGGAATGGGGCACTGAGGAGGGGTAGTTGAGTTGTCTACAGGGTGTAAAACACAGCTCCCATGACTGACAAATAAAAGTAATTCCTTGCAGGAGATTAGTGGCACAGAAGAAGTTTGTCTTTATTATCCAACTATTCCACCATGACAGCAACTGCAGGTATCACAATAATATCTGGTTTAGGCACTGGGCGGCTTTAACCAAAGCTAAAAGTGTGAAGCTCCATCCTTCAGGAAATGATAGGCAGGTAAAAAGTGGGCCTGCGGGCAAGAGAGAAGACTCTGATGACAACAGCATTACAGCTGTATCCGACATTCATTCCGAATGAAACAGGATGATATGCTGTATCCACAGACCGGAAGAGCCATAGCCAGGGTGAATCCAAAAGTGAAGATGAATAGATGCCGCAGAGCTCAAAGTGTTGCAATCACAGAGGACGAGATGGTGCAAAAATGTCCTCTCAGAATAACAGCTTTATTCCATCGAGAGTGAACTCTACCAACAGGGATTGAGAAATATTCCACTGTACTGCTCCGGGAAAGGCTTGGGTAGATCAGAGGTTGCACAGGGCCCCATGCTCGAGAGCTATATGAGCCTACAGACCAAATATCAGTTTCTGCTTTAGCTTCTGCTCCGCCTCTGGCCTGCCATCACTTCTCTGTGCGACAGCTCCAGCGACCCTGGAATCCTCGCCCTGCTCACTGAAAAGTTGTATTGAAAGAAAGTGCTTCTTTGAGAGTGGTTTTGTGGCTGTCCTTTAGTTGTCAGTAGCAGTTAAGTAAAGTCTGCTCCTTGTGGAGATCTGACCAGAAGAGTTGGGTTGGAATTTCAACACTGCCCCGAGAGAGAGGCGAGGGGAGGAGGGAGGCGCTATATATAGAGCCCTGGCGGTCACTCTCTTACATACCCACCACTCCCACTGACCCCTACTCATACACAAGTGCACTCACACGCAAATATACACGCTCACAAACTCGCATACAGAAAAACACACACGTGCGTGGCAGTTTTCCATGGCAGACAGCGATATATCAGGAAAACTAAGTAATGTGGTTAAACTACAAAGCAAATGGCACTAATCTAATTCAGTGAATATAAGGTTGACTCTACACAGAGATAATCCGTTACTGCTTCTCAGTGACATGAATTTAAGGTGTGTGTGTGTGTGTGTGTGTCTGTGTGAAGAGTACATGCACGTGTGTGAGGGGAGAACAGATGAGAGTAGGAAGATGTAGCGATGTCCGATAGAGCGGTCAATATGGGGCAACAGAGCAGGTCCCGGGACCCTTGTAGATATCTGCATGACACTGCAATTTAAGAGATTACTCAGCAGAAATCTGTCATGTCTAGTCAATAAAAATCTTTGTAGGTTTAGTCACATTCTGTATCCTAAAAGGCTTATTTAACATAGAGTGCAAGCAAGAATGAGACATGAAGACGGACAAAACAGTAGGAATAGGCATAGTGAAGTGGTGAATCACAAGTTGCGTGCATTGTGAGGGATTGTGAGTGATAACACACATGAACACACCCTGCCACATCCAGACGCTATTAGACATCAAATAGAGGCTGAAAATGAGGTCAAGATACTTAAAGATAAGTCTGTTGAAGTTGAAAACCATAAATCAGTCCTGTGCTGCTTGTACAGGTTGGTGGATTGCGATGAGTCACTAGACAATCGCCACAAACACACACATACACACACACACATCCACCCAATGCCCTCGACAAGACCCAGCAGACATAAACCTGTATGTTGTCAGAGAAGGCAGCTGACACACTCTTCGTGTTACTGCCGGTTGCATTTTACTGAAGACCTGTTGTCAGTGTGTTATGAACGCTTTAAGTGCAACAAGGGTAGATTTGTACACATAAATTACAGGTATATTTACATATACAATTCAAAAGTTTGACATATATATAATTCACAATAAATATTCAAAATTTAGGCCTCTTCTCCTCGTGTGGTTACAAACATCACAGATGTTAACCCTTTAGAGCTTCAGGAAATTATAATACAGTGTTTTCATTTTGATGGTGGGGTGACCCCTTTTGTTTACATTTAGATTAAGGGTTGTTCTTTCAACTATAAATATCATATAATATTGAAAACTGAAAAGTGGAAAATAGAAAACACCCTGATAAATCCTGTCATAAAATCTGATCCAACTCTGTGTGTGTGTGTGTGTGTTTGTGTGTGTAGGCCTATACATGATTATTATTTTACTTAGGCTGGCAGGAAATGGAGTACGTTCAACTAAATGAAGTCAGTTATTTATCCAGTGATTTTACTCAATAAACAATTATTCTTGAAATAGAAACATAACATGGACTTATCAGCCTGTTTCTTGGCTGTCTAGCCTTCTGACTGCCATCATTGTTATGACCTTGGAGCCTTGACAAGCCTACACATGACTAGATTTGGTCCTATAGCACACACAGTCTCATCATGGACCCTGTGCTTTCTTTTCTTTTCTTATTACATCATTAGAAATGGCTGAGGAGAAGCTATCAACACATCTCCTGCAGTTCCTCTCTAACCCTTACACCAACATAACCCCTGCTGACAGTAACCTTCAGCACGCATCTAATATACAAACAGCAAGACACACACAGCAAAATGTTTTTTATTATATCTAATGAAAGGGCCACAGACAAAGACAAAGACCATTTTTCAATAAATGACAGCTAACGCAGGCTGTGTTCAGTCAATATGTGGAAAAAACAGAAGCACAACAATGGGAGAGCCTGCTGGCTGATCTCTGCTTTCTCTATATCAACAAGACAACACTGATGTTACAGTAAAGGTTATTTAAAAGCTACATGGTGATGACTATATACGTGTCCTGGCAGTGCAATAAGACAGCAGTGCTTCCTGGTAATTGTAATATCTCAGGTCAATAAGCCCACTGCCAAAAGGTGGGAGAAAGCACAGTACAGTATGACAGGTTGGCAACAAGCCATCCCAGACTGTCTCAGAGTGACGTACAGTAGGTTCACCTTCTGTTTGGTAAACACAGACTCACAGATCAAGTCATTGGTTGAGAACTTAAAGTTTTTTAAAATGTCAACACAACATGAAATAGTTAAATCCAGATATAAACATCTCATATTCAAAACAAAGTGATGATCAAATTCTTTGTGGATCCAGATTAAAAGATAACATGTAAACATATAGATCTGTTTTGTATATTTAGTTTTTAACAAAACAAATTAAAAGATTACATCAAAGTCAAAGACTGACTTGTTCTTTTGCTGAGTAATGTGCTGTATAATTAATACAGAAAACTGCTGAGGAGTCAGATTTATCCCTAGCTAACCTCTCTCCCTCTCTCTATCTCGTCTTCCATTATTCCATTACGTAACATTGCCAAATATTGACAGCGTGGATCATGCTGTATGCTGCTTGCTTTTCGATCCCAACCACTCCTATTGCTCCTAACACACACACACACATACACACACACATACGCACACACACACACACAAAGATACAAAAACAAAATAGTCCATACAGTGTAAGATCCACTGATGACTAGTTGGTCTGATACAAGCGCAAACCATATCACGCATTTGTTTGGCGTACGGGCAACAAGAACTGTGATCTGTACTCACTCCCTCCCAAGGACTTGAGCAGAGACTTGATGCTGATGTCAAAGAAGCCTGAATCCTGCTGGCTGGTCGCCATGGCTGCAGAGGCTATGTCGCCACGGTGACAGACAGCAGAGGGAGGACAGGACGGCAGGATGAAGCGTTGCGGACAGAGCAAGCAAGAGAAAGCCGAGTGTGCTCCGAGAGAGAAGGAGAGACGGATGCGGGTGGGCAGCCAGCGATGCGGATGTTGCGGCTGTCTGCTGCTGAGTGTTTGTGTGTGTGTGTTTGTTTGTGTGTGTGCCTGTGAGAACAAGAGAGATTGTGTGTGTGTGTCTGTATGTGTCAGAGAGAAAGAAAAAAAGAGAGCAGTACTTAGCCTTGCCTACACTCTGTGTTGCTATCCTGCTGGCTAACACCCCCCATCCCCTCTCTGTTTTGCTCTCTCAGGACAGTGATACACAGATGTTGGTAAATGCAAGCAGCCAATCCTCTTACAGGAAAGAAGGAGAGAGAGAGAGAGAGAGAGAGAGAGAGAGAGAGAGAGAGAGAGAGAGAGAGGGAGAGAGAGGGAGGGAGGGAGAGAAAAATCACAGCGGATAGCAATGCACAGGGAGATCACAGAAAACAGGGAGGGATGATGGAAGAGAGAAAAATACTGAAAGAGAGACAATGAAGAGACACTAGGAGGAGAGATATTGGAGTAATTAAGATCAAAGAGACAAAGAACAGATAGAGGCTGATCACTGTTGTCCAGCTCTGTCTGCAATAAATGCTGAGTGAGCACGCTCAAGCCCGCCCCGGCCAATGAGAGCCAAGAGAAGCAGTGACAGGCAGTATGCACCAACGAATAGCCAGGGATAATAACTGGTCAGCAGCATCATTGCCTCAGTCCTACGATGTGTTTGTGTCCGTACTATATAGTAATTCTGACTGGGTTTCAACTACATAATGTGTGCACACTGAAAATCTGAGAATTTTTTTTTTCATTCCTTTTTACTGAAATATTTTAGAACATGTATAATTTCCTCTCAGCACTAAACTGTTAAGTCCATTAAAAGAGCATAAACTATATTATGCAGATCAGTACAGTTTGTAGTGTTTACTTTATAGTATTTGTATATTGTGTTGAAGTGAGACAGAGCAACGTCCCCCTATTGGTCAAAATATGGCACTGCAATAATACATTGCAGCCCCCACACAACAAAGGAAATATAATTTCCTGAGGTATTCCACGGATTTGTCTGCAACCAACACGTGTAGCAACATCTGTAGTATGATCATCCACTGAGTAAAAGTCTAAAAGCTCACAGCAGTTAGACTTTATAATCCCGCCCTGAAACACTCCGAAAGTGGGAGACGAAAAGGAACAAGACCCCTTAATGATATAGAATTTATTTCAGGATTCAAAAATCACTGAGCACAACACCATCAAACCTGGAGCAACTCAAATGCATGTGTGTTCATTGAAGGAATATTACAACTTTGTTAGAGAATATGACAAACTGAAGAGGCACAATTAGAAATGTGGACAATGTTCCTGCACTCTGATTTGAAAGATTTAACACCCAGTATTCAGGACATAGACAAAGACAACTAAGATATTCAAAAGGCAGTTTGGAGACAAAAGATTGCAAATACTCAGACACCACTGTGCTTCCAATAACCCCCTGGGGCCTGCTGAGTCTCTTGCACCAATTTGCTCCTTTCTAGGTTTGGGTGGATGGTAGAGGAGAGGGTTCTAGAGGTTGCATACTTGAAAAACCGGGGAAACCTGAACAGCAAAGTGAATTAACAAGTCCTTCGTCCCATTACAACTTTGAGATTTTGAAGGTACTACTGTCTGCACAGCCAATTAACTTGTTTTGTCCACTGGCAGTCATTTCTACACATTGTTATTGTTTGGGCAGCTTGCTCATCTAACTGAACAACATGCTCAGTAAATTCATGTTTTGGATTGACTTCAGGTGCCGTGATGTGTGACGTTGGCTGATTCTGCGGATATAGCAATCAACATTTAATGCCGTCAAGTGCAAGACCGGTGAATCCAGTGAACCGCAGAGAGCAGATGTAGCGACATCTCTGCTGTTTTGAGACATGTGATGTCACAGAGTAGCTGGAGACATGATGTGAATTGTAGCCTAAGAAGCCAAATCTAAGTACAACAGTCAGCTACTGTTCCCAGATTTAGAGGCTTTGGTGGGCTGAAAAATATTGTTACTGGACTATCCAAACACTTTTGTTGCTTTACCATCTCACTCGGTTTTTAATTAGTTACTTGCCTCCCTAAGTAGCTATAAAGGCCAACACCAACATTCACCAGCGCTTCGCTTGTGGCTGATAGTAAATTCTTTTAAGGAGTTTGAAGTTTCTTTTCAATTAAGACAAATTGAGAGAAAACAAATTCTCTACCCTACACTGTAAACACTCACACATTAGCTGTTCTCACAATTGCCTCTCTAAACAGAAAAGTATGATGGTCATCATGGTGATGACGCTATGGTTGGGTGAGTGAAGAATGGAAGTAAAAGTGGATAATTAGGGTCATCATGTAATTCCCTGGATGAACTGCGGAAGTGCCACAGGACATGTGAACGGGTGAGGGAGGGGGGAGAGGAAATGAGGGTGAGAGACGGGTTGCAGGGAGGAGGAGGAGGCGGCGATACAGTATCATGCAAAGCTACAGCTCACAGGAGAGCTACAGAGCACAAGATGGCCTGGTTCACATTAACAGTCAATTACAGTGTAATCTCAAAGGAGGAGAAATATAGCAGAGGACCACTGCAGGCCTATTCCTGTCTGTAACTTCTGCTTACTATATTAAAGTCCTGGGCCAAACAGTATCAGGGAATAACAATTTCAGCCTTGGTGTTAACCTGCTTAAATCAAGACCAGAAAAGTAAATCAAATATGTATATTTTTCAAAATGCCCAAACTCCTGTGTGTCCATGTTTTCTGTATAGTACCTCCATTTTCTGGTGTACTAAGTGGTTGAATTCCAACTCAAAATAATATTTGACTACATTTTTTTATTGTTTGTTATCTCAACCCCACTGCGACCTCATGTCTGTGTCGGTCACTCTTTATCCTCAAAAGAAAGTGAGGATTATAAGAGAAGGTTTGAGTTGTTATGTATTAATCACTGCATGTGTGAGAGGGAAAGGCTTGGGTGATGCAAAGTGAGGCATGCCGTTCAGTACCGGATTAAATGGCAAATTAAGATAGCAAATGATCTTCAGCTTCTCTAGATGAAAATGTGACATATCTCTCTATGAAGAGGGAGCAGCTGTTGGGTTGGACAGAGAAATGTGGAAGTACAAAATGTTTGTTGGAGTGCAGCTCATGTCCGAGATATGAAAATCTAGTCAAATTCACGACCCACAATGACAACAAGGAAATATTTGCCGCAGAGCGACATGCATTTATTCAGCTTACAAATAAAAATCATGAAAATAAACACACACTTGCGGAGCTGCCAGGATTCCACACATTCTGGGTAGGGGCCTGAGCATGCCAGCTGTTGGAACGTGACTCCTCCACACGTACATACATGTATACATATACACACACACACACACAAATGCACAACATATAAATTCCATTGTATTCCATGTCATCTTAAATTAAAGGTGTGTTTAGTCTTAATTTTAAAGTCATACTCAGCAGTTTCATAGAACAAAATGTATTCACCAAAGAACACACACACATGGGCAAACACACACATACACACGCATACACACGCATACTAAGGGCAGGGAACTGATGTTATCAATCAAATTGCCAATTTAAAATTCAAATAGTCAAAAGAAAATCTTTTATCTTTTAGATTTTTTGTTCAATAAAATGGCAACAAGCATTTAGCATCCTTAATGATTTAACATTGAGTTTTAGCACTGAAGCAACAGTTTTATCAGAGTATACAAGCACAATTCAGATTAGCGCTGCATCTAACGATTGTTTTCATTGATTAATCTGTCAATTATTTTCTAAATTCACTGATTAGCTGTTTGGTCTATAAAATGTCGGAAAATTGTGAAAAATGTTGAAGTCCAAGGTGCAGATTCAGTTTATTATCATAAAGGACTAAAGAAACCAAAAAATATTCACATTTAAGAAGCTGGCACCAGATGACTTGGACATTTTTTCATAAAAATTGTCTCAAAAACAATTATCTAAAAAGATGGTGAAAAAGAATCGATCGATGGACTAATCATTGCAACTCTACATGATTGCTGAAATAAAACCAGACAGAGTCCTGCTCCACAGTTGGCAGTCAAAAAGAAACCTTTTAGATTTTTTTTTTTTTAATAGCCCAATGTCAACCACTCAGCATCCCTAGCATAGTTTTAGGTTACTAATGATTACTTTAATTTTCAATTAATTTGTCAATTATTTTCTCCATTCATCGATGGTCTAAATTGTCGATCGTTGTTTCCCATAGCTCAAGGGGACATCCTCAAATGTCTTTTTTTGTCCCAGCCAACAGTCAACAATTCAAAGATGTTCTGTTTACCACTAAAGAGTACTGAGATATTCATATTTATTATTATATTTACTATAAAAAATATTTATTTGTATCATCATATTCATTTGAGAGGCTGGGACCAGAGAATGTTAACTTTTTTTTTTTCTTTAAAATTACTAAACCTGTTTAATCTGTTATCAAAATAATTGGCAATTCATTTTCTGGTGATCTTCTAATTGTTGCAGCTTTAATACAGATGGTGTTCTAACTGCTGAACCACAAATAAACAGATAGTTTCCTCAGAGAAAACAGGCACCAGGCAGGAAAGTGAAGAAGAGTGAAATGACAAACAGCATAAGAAAGTGGTATCTCTTCCCAGGAGAACATCTCTGACTGAGCGACTTCATCTTTCATTCATTATGGGCCAGTTTATTCATATCCAGGGTTAACATGAGTCACTTGAGTCTGATGACCTCTACTGACTCCACCACATACATCACAGTGCATCTATTAAACAGAAACACTACTGAACATGTCTTTCCCATATATTCAGCTGACATGTGCTTAGGGGGTGTTAAATGGCCCATCATAAGGCAGCAGATGAACACACACACACACACACACACACACAGACACACACACACAACCACAGAGAGATGTTTGAAGTTTACAGTTCACACAGTGGTGTCTCTTTGACACAGCTGGGTTGATCAAATAGATAACTGTTGTGAAGAATGTGTGTGTGTGTGTGTGTATCTCAGCAGTTTTCATGCCAGACATACCTGTCCCCTCTAACATCAAAGCCTCAGTGGTGCACGTGGGCACACTGCATTTAAATCCCATGATGTTCAATTTTGTGGCATTTCTTGTGATGAATATTTGACCTTTATGACCTATGAGCTCATTTATTGTGAAGTCATTTTCCTGAGAGACATGTTTGTGCAGGTGGTACTTTTGTAACACAGAAACTACCTCACTCCAAATTTCCCCTTCTAACTGTCCGCCCACTTTTCTGTCTGCCGCTGCAAGTAAACTCAAATTATTCTTCTGAAGTTCAGCCAAATCCTACTGAAAAATGTATAGTCAGGTACAAAATGACTGCTTTGCACCCTTTAAAATTCTTTAATCTTGAAATTCATTCCTCCTGGGTTTTCCTTACACGTCTCCCTGACATAATCCTTTCAGTGTCATGAGTTTGTTGTAAAGACACAGCCAGCCTTGAACTCTGTACTCCCTGTGGGTAACCTAGGAATGTTGGGTTATGCCTCTTTTTAGGTCAGTGGATCTACTGGTCCATTGAGGGACCAATTGATATTATTGTAATCTTTAACTGAGCAGACAAGGGCAGAGGGCGAGTCTCATAAATAAAACGATCATCTCAAATCTAAAAGGTTACAAGTTCAGACTCAGATAGGCCAGATTTTTTCAAGATACAATAAATGTGTCGATAGTAAAAAAATAAAATAAAACAAAAAACAAGCCTTCGTTATGGTGCTTTTGCTAAGATTATTGATGGCTGACCCTGCATTTGTACAAGTTTATGCAGTTGTGGATAGATATTCTGAAAGCATACGCCCAGTTCTATTATACTTTGACTGACTACTTGAGGTCTTGGCATTCTCCCACAGCTGGAAGTGTTTGGACACGAAATTCCCAGAAGTTAAGGTAAACTGAGAAAGGGCAAGTGGTTTGGACAAAAAAAAAACAACAACATACTGTGCTTATATTTGAGGCCAGAACTGCATATTCTTTTCCCTCATTCTGTAGAATAAGGATTAGTGGTGTAATCTGTTGCTGTTTTCTCAAGACCCAGAAGGTCTCACTTTTCACAAACAGGTCTACAAAGCCACAACAGAAGCACCTGTCAAGTGCTCAAGTCACAGCATAGGAGACCCTTTGTTGTTGTGGCAAACAGAGAGAGACAGAGGGGGTTTAAACAGGTAGTAAGACATCTCAAACTTTTTCAAATCCTAGGGTGGAAAAAACCCAGCCCACATTCCAGAGGAGGAGTTGAGCATCATTATTTCAGCTGGATGTTGAACCCGCATTTCTACCATGTCCAGCCTGAAAAAACCCTCAGGTCATGAGAAATGTGCATTGTCCACTCACTTCTAAACTGACCAGGATTATTACAAAACCACATTTTTGTACGTCACTGACTCCTAGGCTGATCATTTTCTCCTTGTCTTCTTTTGTGTCCACTCAAATAAAATATTCTCTCCTAAAAACACAAACAAAAGACCTACCTCTGATGATCCTTGTCCTCTTTCTGGATCTAGGCTGGATCTTAGTAAACCTCCCCATGAAGTCGCTGGGATCAAACATGTCCAGCGACAGAGAGGCAATACGGTCCAGAACAATCTTATCCTGGCCTTCGTTCTGATTCTCCAGATCATGGTCCTGACTTTGCTTGATAGAGTGGCCATCGGTGTGATCTGACACAAAGCTTTCAGCCCCAAAGCTGGCAATGCTTCTTACGTCTTCTAGAGACATGTCTCTGCTGTCACTCCTGGTGGTCTATTGCCAAAGCCTGGTTATCCTCAGATCTAGCAGGGAAATGCTACATGATGGTTCAACAGTAGATTGAACAAGAAAAAACCAAATAAACATTGATAAAAAAAAAGTCTTGCTGTAGAAAGACAAAAAGAGATTTAAACAGACTGTTCAGACAGTCCTTAAAATCCTTGTTTTGACATTCTTCGTTTCCTTTGTGTCCACATTTTGGTATCCAATGTCTTCTCGCTTGGGTTTCTTCTCTTTGTCAAGTTTATCCAGTTCAGAGAGGCAGTGAGATCATTGCTTTGTTGTTCCAGATACGCCGCTCTCAAGAGAGTTCAGGTTCCCTTCTCCCGAGTCTCTTTCTTGCTCTCTTGCTTAAAGTTAAAAAAAAAAAAAGCTATCTCTGTTTCATATTTTGTTTGAGAGGAGATTTTATTTTCTGTAAAAGTTTGAGTCTCTTCTTCTGTGTCCTGTTTTTGCTCTCACCTGTTCTTTGTTTCTCTCTGTGTTTCTCACTCCTGTGAGTCTCTGAGGCACAGTTGTGTTTCTCCGCTCTCAGGTGGTGAACAAGGGAGGGATCCAATTCCAAAGACGCAGCTTGATTGGGTGGTTTGGGTGTCCCCCCCCCCCCAACTTTCCCCCCAGTCGTCAGTAAGTACTACTTGGCAATGAAAAAACAAACTATTTCTTCCTCACATCCTCTCTCTCTCTCTCACACACACACACACCTGCTTCCTTCTTCTTCTTCCATCCTTTCCGTCTCACATATTAGCAAAGCACGGCAGAATGGCATGCATCTGCAACGATTCAGACAGCCAACACATGGCATGTGGGTGTGAGTAAGAGTGTGAGTCCCTGTGCTCACTGGTCGAGGCTGTTTAGCCAGTTACAGTAACCTCGATGTGTTAATGGTGTAGGATTACTCAGTGCGGACACACCCCTTTACAGAAGAGGGAAACAAAGCCAAACACAAACAGGAAGACTCCTCAACACTGGGGCAGACAGAACATGTTTTTTTTTTTTTTTTTTATGAAAGTTAGCTGTTAAACTTGAGCAGATGTATTTTTAAAATACATTTCAGGCAGCACTCAACACACAAAACATTAAGCATTGGACTCCAGAGCATTTAAACATCCATCTGTCTTACTGAGCTTGTGAAAACTCCATGTACAGAACTGCTTTCCATATACAATGTCATGTTGTAAAGAGCTAAGTAAAAGCCATTCTCTGATGGTAAAAACTTCCTGGATGTGAAAACGGGGAATTAATCTAGACCTCAAATGACCTCACTAACCCTTATCTACAAAAAACAAATCTTACAGGAAATACTGTTTTGGTCTAGCCCTAATTGCATGTGGTCCCTTAAAATCAGGACAAACAGCCCTCTCAATACACACATAAGATAGAAACCCCCCCCCCACACACACACACCCTCACACACTTCAAATGCTTCGCAGACAATTGCTTAACAGAATTGTAACTATACTGCACACACAAGACAGACTGTAGAGCGGTATAAATTCTTCAAGGTGCATGTTTCCTCTCAGTAGGGTATTTATGTCTCAGGAGACAGCTACCCTGTGGTGATTTCTCGCTGTTTATGCCACTATTGTCATGACATCAGCTCCATTGAGCACCTCACTCAAGAGCTCATGCGTGTAGGTGTGAAAACAACAGAACTCTCATATCCTCCTGTAAAAAAGCTGCCACACATTTGAACTGAATATCATGAGTAATATGGAAATATCTACGCTGTGCTGTTTAAGTTGTACATTTGTCATAGTTGCTGTATGGCGCAAGATTTGATCGATCATAAAATCCTGATCTTAAGTTTTAAAGTGAGAAATCTGGCAAGAGGATTAGGTATTTTCACTTTCTCCAAATGAATTTTTTTTTTATTTAAAATTAGACAGACCACTTGAATGATATTGAGAGAAAATCACGGTTCTCACTTCTGTCTAGACGATTTTAAGCAAGATGTTAAAAGGGACATTTTTTAACAATCTGTCACAGTTTCCTGAAATGTGTTTTACCTGCAACCGTGCAGAAAGACAAAGGGCAAAGTCGGCTTTAAACACAATGATGGTTCTACCTTAAATCCAGCAGGGAAATAGTTAAAGATGGCAAACAAGCAGACGGAGGCACGGTGCCAAAGTCAGTTACAGAGGCGTGCCATCCCCTAGGGGAGTACAACAGCCAAGTATTAAGACAGACGCACTCACTCTTACACACACACACACACACACACACACATGCACACACAAGAAGGAGATTGTTTTTGTCCTTTCATTAACTGACAACTCTGGCCAACCAATCAGAGAAAACACACAGGATTAACCAATCATCTTTAGGAATGTGTTGGCAAACAGAGAAGCAGGCTGTCAGTGACAGCGACAAATCTATTCAACCGCATGTCATTTCTATCATATTTTTTGCCAACTTCAGATTTGAATCTACTGTTTGTTTGTCAATGTTTTGGCTAAAAATATATTACATATCTGATATTTCGACTGGCTTTGGTTCCATAGAGATGATAATGGACTCCACTGGGGATATCTGACAAACCACTCAGGTCGCTCTCTTGTTTGCGTGACCTGATTAGTCAGTTGTGTTTATACTCAAGCAAGTCAAAGCTGTCAATCTCACTCTTCATACACCCGAGATAATCTCATCTATTCTTCTCCTTTGCGCTTTGCTTTTTTAACAATGTGATGGAAATGACTCACTTGATTGCATTTACAACGGGTTTAACATTTTATGAGTAGAGGAGTTGATAGCATTCACGTGAGCAACAGCAGATTCAAATATACATTTAATCATTATAAAAACTAAACACATCCTCCTAGATAAATGTTTTTTTCTTTATTATCTAAATATATAAAAATCCCTGGAGGCCAATTATCATGCCACATACATCACTGATTATTTCCTTTTTATTATTCATGAGTTTGTAGCAGATGTTGCACATAGATCAGCCTAAATAAAAATTATGAGTAAAGTGTCACCTTACAACCACTGTAAAGACATAATGTGGCTGGCTGGGACAACCAAAAACACCCAAACAGAAACACACACACACACACACACACACACACACACACACACATACAGACACAAACCACAGGGTCATAGCCTGTTTTTAGCCTGAAGTGCCGGGTAAAAAGAAACAACATTTTAAGTATGATTTCACTCACTATTCTATCTCTCTCAAAACCTGTTATTGGAGAAATGGAGCTGGCACTGGCGGGAGAAAAGTGACTTGACAAAGAAGTTAAGCCTGACATACTTTCTGAAATATAAAACTATTTCCCCTCCCACGCAGGAATGGTTAAAAGGAAGCCAGGGAAGAATGTGTCACGTTCACGTTTTCGTGCTTATAATTATCATTAACATTCTACTTTGCTTCTTCATTTTCTTATCTGATATCTGTTCTACTTCATTGGCGTCTTTATCTTCATCCGGTTCTCGACCAATACAGGTGGAAAATCAGCTGTTTGTGTGTTTCTCAATTATCAATAATTTAAATTCAATCTGAGATCGATGAGAGTTTCAAACCTTGTGTTTTGAATTTGGGTGGTGGTGCCTTATGGTTCAAATCTGGGTCATGAACTGTGCCTTTGAACACACTACGCCATTTCTTTGTCCTTCTACTAATCATTTCAATTGTACCCTTGGAGACCTTTTATTTCCACTGTCACTCAAATATGTTGTCATGTTCACAGTGTTGCCCAGAACGCCCTGGATGCTCAGCAACCCAGTCTAACAGGAGAACTGTGGACATAAACAAGTTTACTTTTGGCTTATGCACTTCAAGCAAGCAGTTGAGGGTTTGACAGGGATGAAGGGTAAAATTAATACCAGTGTCCCTCACCACAAGAATCTCTTTGTTAGAAACGACGCAGTTTTGTATCACCAACATTTTTGTTCCTAGTTGTAGCCTGAGATTTATTTAGAGTACATTAAGTAGGCCTACATGGTGTATTTTGTGTACTTGTCAACACCAGTACCTATAAATATAAGACTATTTTTAGTTGGACATCTTTGTCAGTTAATAGCAGCCTTTTATGTAACATCTTTTATCCTCATACATTATTATTATTGACATTATAAATCAATGATTTAGAATTTGTTTTTGGCCATGAAACATGAATTGGTGCATTCCTAAAACATTGCATTGACTGACATGTGCCCTCTCAGGGTGAAAGTAAAATGAAAGTAAAACTCACTTTCACTTCTCTTTCACTTATTTGTATTGGCTTGCTGAGGAGTTTCTTTTTCACACTAAAGACTAAATGGACACATTTACACTACCGACCACCATTTTTGCTTTTAGATGTTGATATATTCTGTCATTGTGTGACTTATAAATGGAATAATAGTGAAAATGATTGAAATAGTGAAAGTGATGCTCCTTTTTGTTGGGGACTCCCCTAAGAGTCCCTAGACCTCACTTTGAGAACCACTGGACTAGAGAGTCAATCTAAAAGCTGCGTCATTATCATTAGCAGGCACCAGAGCACCACTGTCATTTCCTTCTTTTCCTTCACTTGAATCACTGAATGAATAGGAGAAGTGGGTAAAGAAACTAAATTAAAATTAACTGCAGCATCTCATAAGAAATTTATCAGGTTTAAATATTCATATACTATCACACATTGTAGTGATAATACAACTGCTACGACTATGAGTACTACCACTGCACAGTCGTAGTAACCACAGTAACAGTCTGATGCCCTTCACCTTTCTCCTTTTATCATCAGCACACTGGCACACTGGCTCTACAATGGTGCCCCCTTGAGCCCATTGGAGAAATAATACTGCTTAAGCAAGAAAGTCACATTTCTGATTCAGGAGGGTAGTTTTGAAGACACTTTGCTACATTATTTTAGTTTTTTTTTTTTTTTTACATTCTACTGTATTATGTATGTTTTAAGTCTTTCTTCGCTGCAATGACAAAGCTTCTAGGCCTGGTTATTTACTGGCACACAACAAAGATTAGAGAGATTAGAGATTAGATAAGAGTTCTCTGGGACTTGGTAAAGGGCTCTGAAAAGATAAAAGAGAGAAAGTACATTATGAGTTCATTTGGTAATTTATTTATCTAAAGGATTAGAGTTTAGAAAATCAAAGCAACATTACCTGTCAATTATTGTGACTTCAGTAACGACAGCGGGGCAATATGCAACACTTATTTCAGCTTGCCCATTGGTGGATCCATACATATACAGAGTTGTGTTATGTAATACTATATCACTGGGGTCTCTAAGGTCTTGTTCAGACTGCCAGCCTGGCATATCCAGATTGTATCTGGATTGATTTTATGAAGTCGGGACAGCAAAAGAAACACATGAGATGTGTCAGATTTGGAAGTGGTTTGAAATGTGCGATTGGATTTCTACAGATGTGTGTCGGTTTGGATGCTCTGGCCACTCAAATCGGATTTCAAAGTGTCTTTTGCATCACTCGCAACGCGACACACAATGACAATGTAATATCCAGACTGAAGTGCATAGAGTCGATGTGGCAGCTAGCCGAGCTGTATGGATGACAACACAGACAACAACAGTCCGTTGACAGGCACTGAAATAAACTGTCTGAAAGAGGCAGCATCATCAGCGTACATTGTTATTAACACCTACATCGTTACCACAGCAACCCGCGCAGATAGGTGATGTTTGGACACACAAATCTGATCACTTGCAAATAACAGTGTGGACGGTGTGTCTTAAAGATCTGATTTGAGAAACAAATCTGATTTTCCTACAGTCTGAAGAAAGCCTATTGTGCATCAGCTAACAGCCTCACAGCTCCATCAAATCTCACAGCAATAAGACAACACTCCCTGACCAATCATCTGGAAAACAAACATGCAAGACAAGACAAATAAATAACTCTAAATAAACAACTCTACACCAAAAAATATGTCATTATGTCGACACAAGACTCAATCAGACTTATCAGACTGGTTTATGAGTATTATGCTACTCTATTTTCAATATTCAGGAGAAGAACTTGCTCTTAAAATAAACATTCATTTGTAACAGCACCCGAGGCAACGTTAGAAAGGGAGTGGGATGGTAAGGAATGTGTGTGTGTTCACTTCAGTATATGCGTGTACTTGTGTGCCTGGCAGTAACACCACATTGTGTAAGCCAGTGGGAGTGAGGCGCCGGGCGGTATCTATAGAAACGATAGATAGTTCACCAGCTGACTGAGGTTCACCAGTTAAGAGTGTGGGAGGGTGAAACACGGTGCTGTTCCTTTACAACATGCAGAGGAAACTCAGGAACAATTTCACGGTGCGCTAATGAACCCGTGGCCTACGCGTGTCGCTGAGCAACAGAGCAAAAGTTAGTGCACTGTGTCACTAGATAAAAATGTGCCTGTAATGCAAGAGAAGATGAACTCAAAGCGTGACATGTATGAAACCGTGTCAGTGCAGCGTTCCTGGTTTGAGCCGTGTCATATCACAGCCACAGTCCCCTTCCCCTCTCTCTCACACCATCTTTCCTGTCACACCAAAGACAATATGACAAAAAAATATACTTTAGTAGTAGTAGTATGTTTATGTCATCCTTGATTAAATGGTTGGATGATTTCTATCTTGCACAAACAATGAAATGTTTCATCACAGACGGATGCACAGGGCTTTCCCTAAAGCACTGGCTCTCAAACTTTTTCATGTTAAGGACCCTTAAACTGACACAAATTAGACCACAGACCCCCATTTGATAAGATTTCCCAATCTGAAGTCCCCAATCTGATAAGAGTTATGCTTTTAGATGTTTTATCACAGAAAGTGTATTCACTAACTTGACCACACCAAGAATGTTGGATTGAAACGGTTTTATTGTAGCAACGAAGGAGCTGATGTGTTGATGGATGGATTGGGAAACTGACGCCGCGATTAGGAATGGAGGGATGAAGTGGTGGGGGGGAAGGAAGGAGCAAGGTGTGAGCGTTGAAGAACGTAGAACGGAGGGTTGAAGGTTCGATGGTGGACGTAAGGTATGTCGGCAGTACAAGGACTACCACAGTGGGAAGGTAGGAGGGAACAGGGGGGGAGAAGGTTGAGACTCTGGGTGGGGGCGCTGTCTCTCCGGTCCTTCGCTAGGATGGAGCCCCCTGTTCCTGTGTTAAGACGGAGACAGAGAATGGTTGATGGAAAAGAGGGTTTAGGGTGGGAGGGACTTGCGACTGAGATGAGGGGAGATGAAACGGATGAGGTGTGCTTAAGTACTCTGTTGAGCGGAAGTTGGTAGTGTTCTTGGCGCGGTCTCAGTTCCCGAACTTTGTTTATAAATTCTTATAAACATCATAGAAACAATTGTGTTACTTACGGATGGAATTATAGTGAAAATAAATTATTCGCCCTTTTGCTAGGGACCCCCTGGAAACCCCACAAGGACCCCTGTGGGTCCCTAGACCCCACTTTGAGAACCACTGACATAAATAACAAAAGGGTGGTGCTGCATGATCACATTCATATTATACTGCAAAAATTACTAACTTTAATTAACTTCCAAATAGGGTGCAGAATGCATATTCATTATGCAATAATAGTATATTATATAATATAATAATAGTTATTAAATCAGGAAATCACATCAGGAAAAACAAATACAGTGTTTCTCCTCTTTCTCCTGGGTTGACTGCAGGAGGCAATATGTGTAAATACATGCAGGTCATAAGATCAAGCAAGGCATAAACAATTCTACTGAACTAGTATCAGTACATCTGGAGACATTTCACACTTCAGCTAAACCTCTTCAACTCTGATATCTACTGTACGCTGTATAGTACGGAGATTATTGTCTCAATTTACCATTAATCATCATCTATAAAATGACAGACAATAGTGAAAAATGCCCGTTGTAGTTTTCTGCAGCCCAAGGTGACGTCTTGTTTAGTCCAACCAAAAGTCCAAAACCCAAAAATATTCAATTCACAATCATTTAAAAACACACAAAAGCAGCAAATCTTCACATTTGAGAAGCTGGAACCAGCAAACATTTGCCCTTTTTGCTTAAAGAATGACCAACACAATTAATTGTTTATCAAAATAGTTGCCGATTGATTTTCTCCCACTCTACTAATCAATTAATTGTTGCAACTCTCGAGAGAAATGCAAATATTTAAGATTGTTGGGACTTAACAGTCTACAAATGCACTGTACAGCTTGAGGGAGTTCAACCATTTACACTCACATGACAAAACAAAATACAGCTTTGAGGATCAGAATAAACACATTTCATTTTGAACTGGGCATTAAGGAGACCCTCTGTGTCAGACTGGAACAACTCTTAAAGCTAGGGTGCCAAGTATTTTGAAATGTTTTCACTTGAAGGATTATAACTCTCTGACCCTTTAAAAACACCCACAGGATAAGCTATAAAATGCATAGTGGCATGCATTCATCATCTTTTGGTTGACATTTTTTAGCTAGAAGTTTTGATGCAGCATTAACATGCAGAGTATTGACTAATCCTGCTGATGTTCATTATACTGAACTGAATGGAAATGACTGCTGAATTTCTGCCATATTCCAGTGGTGTGGTGTGCATACTGTACTTAGTACAAAAGCAGGGTAGCTATGGCAGCCAAGGGGTCCACCTATTGTATAATAATACACCGCCACAAGCTTACCATCATAAATTATAAAAGATGCTCACTAAAATACATCTAAAGACAGTCAGTAGAACATTTCTGTCATTTAGAGCTATTAATCTGTTGATTATTTTCTCAATTAATCATTAAGTCATTCTCATCTTAAATGTCAGATAATGGGGAAAAATGGCGATCATCTTCAAATATCTTGTTTTGTCCCGACCAACAGTCCACAACCAAAAGATATTCAGTTTACCATCATAGAAGATAAAAGAAACCAGAAAATATTCACATTAAGAAGCTGGAACCAGCGATTTTTTTGTCTTTTTTCATAAAAAAGTGACTCAAAACTGTCTGACGATTGACTACGGTAACCAATTAATCCACTTAATCGTTGCAGCTCTCATTTTTAAAACTCTTTAGTATTATCAGTTAGGGCTGTAGTCAACCAAAGAAAATGTCGGTCGACTAACATTGTAAATAATCTGCGACTAATCGATTAGTTGCGCGCGCGGGGGGGGGGGGGGGGGTAGCAAAGTGAATTCTGCAATTTGTATTTCTCTGTTTAGCGTCTTCAGGTTAGGCTAATCCATTGTTGCTAACTTTGGAGCTAACCTTCACTTTTCCAGCACTTGGGGAAACAACAGACGTGACTTCAGCATTTAACTGACACACTGTAGTCTGTGCTGTACATTTACTGCCAGACTGACAACTTACCGCTAAACTTTTCCTCTGCTCCATTCGTATCTACCGTCACTTTCTCTGTGTCCAACTCGCGTCACGCTCGTAACCGTTACACTCGTTTCCCAGGCAACGACACAGCGGTTGACTCGCGCGCTGCACAGACTCCCAAACGCTTAATATTTCTGAATGAGTGGATATTTGGCATTTATTCTAGCATTAAAAAATATTTTTTGGCCTGGCGGGGGTTCTTGTTGATATAATCGTAGGAGAAACACTGATTCAGTAAAAGTCCAGTACGTTTAGTAAACGCTCCGTTACGTTGTGTACAGTTAGACCTCCGAGTTTGGAAGAGTCCAAAGTTGTGAAAACAGCGGGGGTGTTTTGAATACACCGTTTTCAAAGGTAGTTTGTCAGTCTGTCCCCCGCTGCAGGAAAATAATGGATTAATCCCAGAAAGCTGCTGATGTAGCGCTTTTCTCCTTATGAAAGTAACACGGAGATTAGTCGACCAATGAGAATTTAGTCGGATGAGAGAGTATCGACCAATTAATCGACTAGTCGACCAGCAGACTACAGCCCTATTATCAGTCTCCTGCTGAAAACGCTGTAAGTCAGTATCAACTTTATAACAACACTAATGCTGAAGACAAGGAAATCTATGACTGGTGAAGAGGAGAGATATGCCTGGATAAGTCTTTGTAAATTGGGGCCAGGAAGGAGTGGGATGAGTGTCAAAGAAGCACAGTGCTGTGACACACATGACATGCTGTCTGTGTGTGTGTTACTTGTAGCGTAAGCCCAGAACAATGGAGTTATCTGGGTCGCCATTACTGACTGGCTGTGCCAAACAGCTGGAGAGATGGAGAGGGAGTGTGATTGAGGAAGGAGGCGGGGAGGGAGGGTGAGGAATAAGGAGGAATGGGCCTAAAAAAATTAAAAAAAAAAAAAAAAAAGCAGAATAAGGGAAGAGTTATGATCATCCTACTAGATGTGGCTCTTCTTCAAAACTAAATGTCAACAAGGTTACTATAAATCAATACCTGATGACTCTGATTTGCCAGATGAAAAGAAATGAAGGAGCCTACATTATGCTGCCTGCTGTCTGTCTGGCTGGCTGTGAGTGCATCTAAATAAAACATTTTCAACCACTGGCTTTCTGTCACAACATACTGAATCCTGACCTGATCCTCTGTTGTACAAAGTACACAGACACTCTGAGGCGGGATGATGCGCGCCACAGGACCAATTTAAATTTGATCATTTGAAGGTTGCGTTTTAATCCACAACACTACTTTGTAATCATTTTTCACAACGAGGAAAAACACCACATAGTAAAGCAGTCCAAAGACTCAGACATGGTATCAAACATTCATGTGTTACAGTACGAGACTATATATTTTTTTTCATGCCCTCAAGCTGTATTCGTTAGGAACTAACGGTGATAACTTGGCTGCTGGTATTTCATTATTGTAAGCTACCTAGCTAGCTAACATGCCGAGTAGCACATTTTCTTCCACCGCCATCACCAAGTGTGTATTTACAACCAACGTCGCCGTTAAGATAGAGACTGTTGCTTTGCTAATCTGCCTCCTCACAAAGCAACGCGGCGTTGTTCCTTGTATCACTGCAACCAAGGAGACGTGGAAGCGTGTTTAGGTCTATTATCTTCTCCATAATGGGTGTCGACCACTATAATCAAGCTATGTCTGCAGCTAACTCGGTAGCCAACGAGCTAGTACAAGCCCCTGTGGTAGTTAACGGCTATATCGATGTTATATCAAGACACTGCTCGGTTGCCTTTGTAGTCAACACAGAGGCATGAAAACACCACCGGGCAAAACACTAATGCGACGTTAAACTGAACTGTACCTTTTCTGCGTCGACCTCGGCGACTACTGGATCATTTCCTGGCCCGGAGTCTTTGTTTATGTGATTTGAGTGGGTTGTTTTCATCAATCCGTCTCGTCTCTCTCCTCCAGGAGTCGTGCCGCCCCGGCTGACAGCACAACAGCCCTGGATGACAGGGACCCGCCCTTAGCAACCAATCAGACGCTGAGGATCTGGAAACTGAGGCAAGGGACGTTTTCTATTGGTTGGTGGCGTTGTCCATTAACGTGTCGCTAGGGGCGCACCTTCGTCCAAGGGCAGGACACCTGCCATGAAAGGATGCTGAGCGCCGCAGGTGCAGCCAAATCAAATAATGAAAGGACTGTGGAGGAAAATATGGAGTAGACATGTTGTAGCATGACAACAGACACGTTTACCACAGACAGCAGCATAAACAAATGACGAGATGAACTAGTCTGAGTTTTTTTTAAGCAGCCTCTTTAATGGGCTTCATCCCTATGACACTTCCTTCATACTATACCTTAATAGTGTTTTTATACACCTTCTTAAATGTATCCCATATTCTCAGATAATTCAAATTCCTAACCCAAAATTTCTGTTACTGAAAAACCTCTAAATGTCATAATCTACAATTCACTTGACTATGTACTTCATTCATACATTTCTATTTAACATGTTCCTGTAATTACATGCTTTGCTCCTTTTTTTTTTTGGAATTAAAAAATCAACTTCAAGGGAAGTGTAGTTGTTGAATGCTGACAAAACAATCAGTTTTATCTCTTAAATGACAATCTGCTAAAATTTTACTAGAGCTAGAGTGGACTAGAGCTGCAGCGATCAGTCAATCAATAGAAAATTAAGCCAACTATTGATTAATGGCTTTGAGTCCTTTTTGTTAAAAGACAAAATACCCAAAGCCTCTGATTCCAGCCTCTTAAATGTGGATATTTACTGGTTTCTTTAGTCCTCTATGATAGTAAACGGACTATCTTGGGTCAAAAAAAGACAGTTTAGGTTTCATTTTTTCTGACATTTTATAGACCACACGACTAATCGAGAAAATTATAAACAGATCAATCATTAATAAAAATAGCTGTTAGTTGCAGCCTTACTGTCTACTACTATTGCTCTTCTACTGTAGTATATTTATTTAATTTGGAATATTAATATAAAATTTTCATGTTTCAGCTTTTAAGAAAAGCGGATGAAAGAAACAGGGAAGTGGGTCAGTGCTTTAGTTCTCTATTGGGTGCTTTTATGGCTTTAATAATTTTAGAACAGAACTGCAGACTCAGCACGTCTTGTTTCACAATCACATTGTGTGTGTGTGTGTGTGTGTGTGTGTGTGTGTGTGTGCACGGTTTCTGCTTTGCTCCTTTTAGGGCACAGGTAACTTTTTTTTTCGCACTCAAAAGGGAAAAATGTTTGCATGCACTTCAAGTTTGTTCTTTTTTATTATTTCAGTCAGAGTCATCTCTGTGAGAAAACGCAAAATTCACCAACCTGAATCCAACAAACAGTGATTTACAGAACATACACTAGAAGAAAATCCCCTGTACCAAATATTATACAATAGAAATAATCATCTGCCCATCTGCACAGTATAATATGACATGATAGCCCTTATTTCATCAGTGGGGGTTCCAGAAGTTTGTACAATCATGAAACCACCTTCTTCGCTTCATCTGTATAACTTTCCTCAGTTTTCTCTACTACACCAGTTACTGTTCGATGATTGTCATTGAATTAAAGCAACTGTTTAAAGGCAGCAAAAATGAAAGCATATCATATATCAGTATAAAAATTAAAACAGGTGATGTCTGACAAGTTCAGTGACAACAAAGAACTTCCTCATGCATGGATTAATGAATTAAAAGTAATGTGACATGTTATAACCAAATGATTTAATTCAGCCCAGGTCACTCAGGTAATAAGGAGGTCAGAACAACAACAAAAAAGTATAGCTCAACAATGTAAAGATGATGCAGCATATTGGTTGAGGTTCATAATGAGTCAGAACATATATAGTGCTGTACATGCAGACTGCATGTATTAAACAAGTAGGAGCCATTAGGCACAGGTTAAATTTCAGATTCCACCCATTATATCACAACAACATATAAATATGGCAAAACTGGCATCAGTTTGCAGTCAGCAGAGGACAGGAAGTTAGCTGCTGCTACATACAACTGATGCACAACATTCAGTGATTGTCGGTAGTTAGAGAAAGAGTTCTCTTACATTTTTCTCCCATTGTCTGGTGTCATCCATATTTTCAGAGCTTTAAAATCCTGCACTTAAACTATTAAGTTTATCTTGGCAATTACATTTCATTTATATTCAATGTATACACCATTTTGACATAATTCAAATGTGAAAGTCCAGTTTACATCGTCATTTTTACATTTACCACATTCAGTGTTGGTAGAAAGCATTCAATTTTCTCATCCTCTTCAGTACAAGCCTGTTTTAATGAAAATGAAATAATATATAAAATAACATTTTATTACAATAAATATTCTGATTTGTGTCAAAATGATTATTTAACATGGCATTGAACATTTCATTTTGACATTTGTTTCATGAATTTAATAATGTAAGAAGTATTTACACGATCATTTTGCATGATCACATGTCAGCCTTCCTTTGCAGCTTCAGTTCTAAATACCAGAGGTGTAACCTGGCAAAATTAAGTGACAAAACAAGTGTTACATGTTCCTCTACGACATAGGTTGTGCAACACACATGACTTATTTCTCTGCTCTCTTTATTCCTCTTTTGGGATCTCTGCTTTCTCTGTTCTTCCTGTTGTTTCACTGTTTGCTCTCCATGTTGTTGTGGGCAGTGTGTGAACTATTGGGGGGCAGGAGGGGTTCATTATATTGTGCCACCATGCTTCAATGGTGATGGCAAGAATAGCATGCATGCCAGTATCTTTATTAAAGTGAATCGGTGATGAATCACCCTCACACCTGAATCATAGTAATCAATAATAGCCTCATTTTATGCATGAACAATGATGATGAAGATACAGAAAAATAGAAATGCATGGCATGTTAATTTTGTTTACCTTGTCTATTTCAATTAACTATTTATTTTAATCACTTAGCTCTTTGAAACTGTCTTTGTATATTAATGTGCTTTTTTTCTCTCTTTTTTCTTTGTGTGTATGCATATTTATTCTCAGCAGCACACAATGTCTCTGTATTGTAGAGTGCACTTATATGTGTTACACAGGAGAGAGTTGGAGTACTGAACAAGAACTGCAGTATGTAAATGCTGAGACCTGTATATGTGTTATTGTGTGTAAAGTGGTCTATTGAAGCGGCTGTAACTGAGATAAATATGATAATTTTATGTGCATCTTCATGTATTTTGAATATGAGGAATAAAAATTAAGTTAAAAAAAAAAGAAATGCATGGCAAAAGTAGCATATTATCAATATTTTAGAGATCCACCCAAAAATTTCACAAACCATGTGGTCATGTCTTATCAAGAGGAGCCAATCTGCCCCTAGCTCCCCTGTAGTTCACACCCTGGTTGTGGGTTTTCCCAGGCTTTACTAACATGACATTTAACCGGAGTGTGTGACTTCTTAAAACCATCCGTTTGTCATGTATTAGATTACCTTAAATTGTGTTATTAATTTGAATGAATAGTGCTAAAATTAGCTATAAAACTGGCTGTATTTAAATATTAGTAGATGAAAAACAATGCAAGAAGGATTTTGGCATTTGAATTTCAAATGTCTATTGTTTTTGTGCATATTAAATGAGAAGAAAATACAACTGCTGATGAGCATCTGATTTATGCCAGAATTACAATTCCACAAACCATATCTGAGTGCTTCATTTTATGCAAAACAAGGCTCATTCCTTGTATTCGTTGAGACGGAAACAATTCATCCTTGTACCCATTTATTAGCTCATTGTCTGATGAGGTGAGTGTAATCCTTAAATTACTCCATACAAAACAGACATTTGGCTACTTGTCACTCAGCTTCCTCTCCTGCTGACAAGAGGCCACAAAAGTAAAATTCGGTGTATGTGGGAAATTACATATTGAAAATGCACTTTTCTTGCCAGACTTGAGCCATTGTAAGTCCTTTGTGATCATCCACAGGGTGGCAGTGAGATGTACAGTATATGCTGGCATTTATTTTTCCATCCATAACTTCTTCTTTGTTATTCCTATTTTCATTTTACTGCACCCTCACCTGGAACATTATCAAAAGTATGGCCATGTAAGCAAGCACGCAAGCTAAGTGGCTTTACTTGTTAGGGGCAACAAGTGGTACCAGAGGGTCATTTAGAGGGTTGGTGGTTTGATCATTGACTCCTTGTGTCCACATTTCCTTGAGCAAGTCACTGAACCCCAGATAGCTCCTTATGGGTACACATTGGGGGAAAATATGTAAACTGCTTTGGACAACAACATCATTTTTTACAAATGTGGAGCATGTCAGAGACATGATGTGACAGCTCAGTCTACTGGGACTTGCCAGTGCAGTATTGTCATGTATGGGTCTAAAGATGCTACTAACAGTAGGCCTTCATCCTTTAGTTTACAAAATTCTTCCTGCCTCCCTCAGGCGTACCGAGGATCTGCGCTGGTCAGTGACACACGCTGGAGGTATGCTGGTGTATGGTAGCAAGGAGCCCGTGACGTCTCCATGAAGATTGTGGAGGAGGTGAGGCTTTTCCGGTCTTTTTTCAAGATGTGTCTCCTCTGCCACCGACAGAGTAAAAGTTCCACTTGCTCTCTGAAGAAGCTGGTGGTCAAGGTGTACAGGATGGGGTTCAAGGCACTGTTAATGGGAAGGATGAAGATGACTATCCAACTGGAAATGGTGCCTAAAGATGAACAGGAGAAAAGTTGTCATTATTTTTAAGCATTACATACCTGTGGTTGCTGCTCCATAAGTAAAGTGTTCATACAGCAGAACGCTAAATACTTAAGTAATTGCATTATGCTTATTGTAAGTTGCACAGGAAAAACTTTAAAATGTAAACATAGCCTAAAACACAGGGTGCTGTTTTATTTCTTACCAGGTATCTCCACCTCCAAAAGTGAGAGGACTTTCACCAAAAATATGGGAATCCAGCAGAGGGCATCAGAGAACACTATGAAGAAAAACCTGTTGGCCACAGCCACATCTCTGTGCAGTCTGCTCCTCAGGTCTGTCGCATTGATGCCAGTTTTATAGATGGAGTAGAACATGCTGGAGTATGAGAAGACGATCACCAGGAATGCCACCAGGTTTAGACCTGAAGAAATGCACATGCTATTCACAAACATAAATGTGCATACGACACAGACAGGCAGCTTCAATATATAACGGTACAATTCTTCAAACAAAGTTATTCATACACTGACTTACACATGTTCATGCACACACAGAAAGAAAAGCTAGCGATTAAAAGAAAACTGGCAGGTCATGAACTAATTCATAGGATTCTTATTTTATCAGCTTAGTGATGTAAATGCTGGTGACCTTTTAGACAGGATATCGCCATAATTCATTCATTATTGTTGCCAAACTTCCACCAGTTCTCAGTGAGAACACCGAGTAATAAGGAGCCAGACTAACATGCATTGTTGATAGAGACAAGGTGTTTGCTGAGTTATATCCCTATCTGAGGTACAATGCTGTTCCCTGTTTCATTAGTTGGTTGGCACACAGTGACATTGTACCTAAAATGGGATCGGATTTCTCTTGAAACTTGCAAGATGAAAAAATAGGAAATGCTGCATTGTATTGACCTGTATATCCTTACATAGAAATCATATTGGATTAATTTGACCTTCATTTAGTGCTGGAAAGATTTTGATTTCATATAATGGCATGGCTTATTGGAGTCAAAATATGTGTGTTTATTTCAGTGAGTAGTCTTCATCTTTAGGGCATGAACGTTTTTTTAGGTTCATTTATTGGGGAAAGAGAATTTACCCTTCTCAGATTGTGTGTATATACAGTATATACTGCTCTAAAATTTAGACTGCTGATATTTGGAGGTACCTTCAAGTGTTAAAAAAACAAACATAAAATATGCAAACCAACATTCTAAACATTTTACCCAGAAAAATTCCTGTAGAATATCCTTTGGCAGTAGGTTTTTCTTGCCTGTCAGAGTGCAGGGGAAAGCAGACCCCGTTACGTCCATAGTAGTTTCCAAACACGTCCTCATTCATTAAGGGAATAACAGCAATGATGAACCCCAGTAGCCAGATAGAGGCCAGCACCACCTTGCAGTGGGGCGACAAGCATGCTGTTAGGATTGCGGATTGCTGACAGAGTGCTCTTCAAAGTCCACAATGAAAAATGAGTATGTTTGAAGCTACATCAGATTTCCTCACTATCATTGTCATTTAATTAACTACATATGGAGCTGTAAGGTATTTTCATCTGGACTCTCTGAGCATACAGCATATATATATATATATATATATATATATATATATATATATATATATATATATATATATATATATATATATATATATATATATATATATATATATATAAAATCTTAATGTGATCATTCAATATTTCAACACAGCATTTGATGAAACTAAACCAAATTGACCCTAAAAGTACTCTGGCGTTTTGTTTCCTTCCTGAAGGGTAAAAGTGTCAAAAATTACTTACTGTTTTGATGCAAATCTTGATTAATCTTTTAATCTCAACCTTGATAAAGAATTCCTAATTAGGTGTTTTTACACACACAAGGTGAGTCAAATGAAGTGTTATTTACATTGATTCTCACAGTGATCTAAAAATAAAGTTATTCTGGGGGACCCTGTCTTACCCAAAGCCGAGATGCTGCACCTCCACACATTACTCAGCTTAATACTCAGTATAATTACCTACTTCTAATCATTCTAAACTTTGCAGCAGCAGAGAACACAGAGTTTTTCAATCTAAGCACACTGACTGATTACTCAACTAAATACTTGAACCAGAAGAGAGCATTCTTTTCAAAGGAAAACTACTACAGTAGAATAAATCCAATGTTTTCAATGTTAAGGTTGTTGCTTACTTTACACACCAAACAGCTGGATAGTACTTAACTTTGGTAATGTTTCATTGGGGATTTCTTATATAAAACAACATTAAAAAAACCTAAAAGAATCCAATCAAATTGACGTGAAAATAGAACATTCAGTGAATGAATTCTTTCCTTGTATTAGTAATACTAGTGTGCAGTGTCCGTTCAAAATGTGCCTGTTTGGAATGGGCTGATTATTTATTATTTCTCATGAACTGCATATGTGTTTATCATCTGATCAACGTAACGTAAATGCTTAGGAATTAAAGAATTAAATGGTTTAAATCCAGACAGAAACTTCATCAGTGAGATTAAACTGAGGTTGAACCTTAAAAGCAGTTTATGGCCTTCCACTCATTGATTCTGCTGCCAATCTATGCTCCCATTGGCTAGTTTTACTGCCTCCACCTCTGCTTTTTTTCTCCTGTGTGTACTTGTTCTTTTCCTTCAGGCATTTTAATTGAGCAGGGCACATGCCTTTGTCCGCTCAGCAAATCAGAGCCCAGTTCAATAGCAGATCTTAAGTCTCAAACTTTTTCAAGTCATTAACAGTATGGATGTTATCGCACCTCTGACCACAATGTGGTTGCTATGATCAAGTCTGCTTGTTGACTCCACAGGCAGAAGAAGAAAGAAATATATATATTTTTGAGAACTGCTAATCCAAATAACTTCACACTTAACAGAGCACTTCCTTGGGTCCTCAGCAGTACACCTGCCAAGTGTTAAGTCAATCAGATGGACAGTTGTCGAGATACACAATGGACACACATACAGACAGACAGACAGACAGAGATTCCCTCCTTTATAAGTAGATGTTACAAGTAGATAAGTTACATAGCCCACCCCAGTCTGAAGTTTGCCTGGGCGCAGATTGCTGAAGGGGAAGACAATGACCAGGAACTTCTCCAGAGTCAGGTAGGTCAGGAGGAGAACAGACACCTGAGGGAAAACATTCACTATAAAAGATCATCCATTAACTCATCAACATTGCTGCAAACCATTTTCCAAAGCATGCCATCAACTTTCAGATTGATGTCCTTCCTTTCAGATAGACATTAGGCTTAGTCCAAGCTAGCGTCAGTGGTTACGGTTGCATGGATCCGATTGGCCAGACGTAATCAACATTAGATACAGTCTGGGGTATTTTTTGTCAATATTATCATAGAATTCAGTGTTTCAGTCACAGCTTCAAGGTGTCAGCAATTCAGTATCTAACCAAATGTAAAATATAGTCAGTCACAATCTCCCCTTCTGTTCCTGAGTTATGGTGTTGAAAAATGGCCAGAAAAGTGTTTTTGCAGAACATTATGATGTGACAGTGAAGATGACCTTTGACTTTTTGGATATAAAATGTCATTACTTCATTTTATCCTATTAGACATTTGTGTGACAGCTTATGAATTCTTTAATTAAATATTTGTTTTGTGAGGTCACAGTGACCTTGAACCTTGACACTAAATTCTAATCAGTTCATCCTTGAGTCTAAGTGGACGTTAGTAACAAATGTTCCTGAGATATTGCGTTCATTGTCGGCACAGAAGCATTATGAGCTGAAACAAATTGTCCCAAATGAAAACTAGGATTGAATGTTATATCTGGACAAAATGTTGGGAACAGCAAATTCAGCATTGGCTGATATAGGAACAGTGAAAAATATGTAAGTGCAATTGACAGCTTACAAAGAATACAGATACATTATCCTTTGAACATGTATTGCAGGGCATATATCGGTCACAGCTCCCATTAGAGCAGCGCAGATTAATGTGTGGCTGCATGCATATGTGGTTTTTTTTGTGGTTGTGGGTGTTCTATTTTAAGTTACTTCTGAGGACAGCATGGCCAGGAATCCAATGGTCCGACACGCCACACTCTCCATCCAGAGCAGGGCATTACGATTGTACTGCCCGCGGAATTTGACATCAAACACTCCAACAAAAAACAGGTAAACACCCATGAGGCAGTCTGCACCTGAAAGATAAGAGATAGTAACATACATGAGCCCACTTAAAGAGAGAGAAGCACTCTTTGTGGGTTTCAGCTGCTGGCACTTCCTGCAGCCGAACCCCAAATTTCTCATTAAAATACACAGAACACAGAACCTTTTTTTTAACATCCAGAGCAGGCTAGAGTAATCCCTTACATGGGTCACACACATATGTCTGGATGTCACTGTGTGCATGTGTGTGAAAAAGTAGATGAGTCATTGGGTTAATTTATAGCTTTACTTAAAGCTATAATATGTAACTATTCTGCATTAAAATGGCTAAAAACAAATACATATGTGTCTTGTTGAGTTGCATTATCCAAAATGCTTTCAACATTCTTCAAACCCCTTTTAATCAAGGTAATGGTCTGTTTCATTTGGTTGCCTGTCAATGGTGTCGTACCCCCCTCTACCAAAGAGTATACGTTCACAAGATGCATGCGTCTGCATCATGGTTGTCTGTCACAAAGGTAAAAACATCCTGAACGATGAACACTGAAGTAATCCTATCCTGGAGAAGTCGGTTGTTTAACAAAGAAGACAACAACTCCCATGATCCCACACTACTTCACACCATCATCACACTCCGTCTATTGTTGTTGTTTTGATTGAGAGACCCCTAGCGGCAGAAATTACATATTGTGCAGAAGCCACCACTTTTTTTTTAGCTTTAACAGAAGAGAGCAGAAGAGAGGGATGAAGGTCATATCAGTAAAAGTGGCACAAGAGGACTAAAGAAAAGATAACTGACTGCAAGTACATAGATGAGGCAAAGTAGAGAGGAAACAAATGGTGCACAATGAGGGAAGAAAGTCAAAATGTGAGTTAAAAAGGGAATCAAAATGGGTATATGGAATTTTCAGAAAAGCCTTTTTAAATACATTTCTATCCCAGTTTAAAAATGCTGTGTCTTTTTAAATGCTTGCCTTTGATTTATACAGCAAACCCTCTGTGAGAAACTACACTGCATACCCAGATAAACAAGTGAAAACATTCTCTGAAAGCTTTCTAAATTAATATCCACAGTTGAGTTGGAATAAGACTTCTTATTGTCTGTTATTTTAAAATGAATCTAATCCTTTCAACGCTGAATTTATAAATTTATTTTAACATTTTAGCTCACCTAAGATATTAAAAACAAAACAGAAATTAATCTTGCTTTGTTCCCTTGTGGTGGAATTTGTCTTCATACCGCACAGGGCATAAAAGCCTGAAGATATTTGTATTAACTGTAAGATTGTCTATGTGATTTGCTTGAGGGGCACTTCAGCCAAAGCCAGCAGAGGAAGTTGAATGAGCCACTAAAGCCGCTGAACTCTGCTTGTTTCCTAGCTGTGATCCAGGAGTCCTTTACTCTCCTGATTACATGCTCTTCAGTGTTTTTAAACCACATTTTCCTCCCTGAAAGTTTTAGTCTTCTCCATAAAACTAAGAGGATTTACTCTGACAAAAGATTGCAAAGATCTGAGAGTAAATTTAATCCATGAGATAATCACTGCTAAAGCTCACAACCTAAGGTTTCTCAGGACACACATGTGATTATTTTCCGAAGGGTAATGTGCTGTAGTGTGTGGTTACTCACAGCAGAGGACTTTGATGCAGGCAGCATGCAGGTTGTTCTCAGCTCGTATCAGCGACCGCATGCCAATGACTAAGAGGTTGCCAAAGCAGGTAATGAAAGCCATGACCCAGACAGACACCCGCAGGACTACGTTAGCCAGCAGGTCCTCAAAAGAAGAGATACCGTCTGTGTTGGGCTTACAGGACCTGACATGAGGTGCATAGGAGCAGTACTGGAACGTCTTAAAGTAGCTGGAAGAGAAGAGGGAAAGACAGAGTTAAACAAACAATGACACACACACAAATTAAGAGACATCGGGTTTGGTTATTCAGTGATGACAGACATGAGGATTGTGATATTTGTTTAAGGATTGTGCATACATGTGGGAGAGGTTCTTCATAGGCAGAAACATCTTAGTCTGAATATCTGGTATCTCAAGCCCTTCCAGCGCCCTACAGAAAACAGAACATATTTCACCAGTGCACAGGCTGTAGCAAGCAGCTTGCATGTATGCATGTGTGTATATGTGTGCGTACTTACAGAGACTGAAGATGTGTCAGGTGGTTGAAGTGGCTGGGATGAATGCGGAGAAGGGGATTGTGGGAAATATTTCTACAACAAGAGACAGATGATGACAAATTTAATAAAGGCTGCAGGCGTGAAACATAACGTGTGGCTAAATGACAGTAAAACCCAGATGGTTTTTGTCTCTTTTAACTAGGAAAAGGACAATGATTTCCTGTGTTCAATCCTACTTCACGCTGGATACAGAATGCATTATGTACTTAGTCCACACTCCACTATTCGTCACATTTAATAGATAGTATTATACATACAGTACCAGTCAAAAGTTTGGACACACTTTCTCATTCAAGTGAATGGGAAGGTGTGTCCAATAGGGTATAATAACTATCTATATTAGAATAAAGGTATATAACTATGCCTTTATTAACCTACAATATACAGTATATATGGATACTTTTGGTTGCTGATTAAATTTGCTGACATTGATCAGTTTCTGATTATTTTTCTTTTGCATATTCACCCGCTATCCCTTTATTAGCTATTATGTAGGGCCTGACAATACATGACCCCCCAGGCTGTAACACAGGGTTTCTCTCAGTATTTGTTTTGTCTTTAAATTGGCTTTAAATGTTTGACTAAACTAATGGTTTCAGTTTGGGCACAGATGAAGGACACAACTTCCATTTTACAAATAGGGCTTGAATAAACATCCATTTATAGCGGCCATGTGAACAGACTATTGTTTCTCTGAATGTGACTTCAGGGACATTCAAACCACAAACTTTTAAAGTGCGGCTGGCACAGATATTACTCCTGCAGACCAGACCGATGTCAAATTATTCTCATAACATGACACAAAAGCCTGTGCTGCCACCTTATTTTGATAGCATAACATTTATGGGAAGACAACATAGAGAATGGAAAAGGAGAGGAAGATTTAATGCGCCATGCTGACTTTGTAATGGTGCTCGCTGTCAGACCTACATTTCAGTTACCTACAACCAGGCACAAATTATACAAAATCACATCAAATTTTGGCATCATTTTAAAAAAAATTGAAGGTGCAAGCTGTCCATGATAATTGTCTCGATGTTGTAGCAGTTCAGTCTGAGTCATGGAAAATATTGCTCCAAAAAAATCTCTTAGCAAGAGAGGGGATAGACCTGACTGGTGGGCAACATTACAGTGGACTTATGGGACTATCAATAAAGCAAGTGTCAAACAAACTCTTTCTGTCTTTCTTCACGTCTTTGTTTAATTGTGTTTGTGTGTATAAATGTGTGGGGGGAGGGAGGAAGGGAGGGATCATCGTCATCATTATAATCATTGCTGGAACATTATATTCTGATGTGAATTTTACTGCATGTTCTGTCTCTGTGTGGGTATTTTAAGAGAGAAAGAAAGAGAAAAATATGATGCTGATTCTTGCTCAAAATTGATATCCTGATATCAAACAAAGTGATCAGACTGAGATGAAATGCTACATTTGAATATAAATGTTTTTCTAGATTCCACATTATGTATTATTATTATTATATTTTTAAACATACCTTTCAGAAAGAAATGTTGTGATCAATTCATAGTAAAATAAAGATTCACATGATGTCTCAGGATGAGCTTGCCAGATTGATGTCATACTTTTACTCCTGTGAAATTTTAGATGGGCTGAAGCAGACTGTTGCACACTTTGTTAACTCTGGGCAGCAGCCAACCAGGGACTACAAATCCAATCCACCAATTACTCTTTAGCCCTGTGCAACAGCTGAGCAGCCTGTGCAAACAAAAAAAAGGCTGGATGAAAAACTGTCTGTCAAGCGAGTTCAAACTGTGAGACTGACGTCAGATTCCACTTTAAGTGGGGGAGTTTGCCTACTTTTATGACAAACAAGTATAACTACTCTGTGTCTATAAAACACATCTCTGACATGTTTTTCACTCAAAGTAAGAGAAATGGATACTGTGTTCCAAGGTAGCTTCCATTTATTCCAGTAAATGTTGCTCCCTGTGCACATAAAAAGTCCCAAAGGCTTCAGAATGATGACTCAAAAATAGCATGAAAACAATAAATCCACAAAGCTCTTCTGGGCTTTTTAATTTTTGTTGAGCTCAGTAGCACAAACTGTGATTATAATTTTATCAATGTTTGTGTTGCTCAGTAAATGTTCTTTTTTAGATTACAATGGTTCATTTGATAGTATCTTTGAAAAAGTATTTTGATTGACTTGCAATTTTGACTGTGGCAGCTATGACAAAATCTGTGCACATCCTGGCGATGTTCCTGGGGGGCTTGTTAAGTAATAACATTACTAATATCTGCATTTATCTCAGCTTTGCTACCGCCTTGCATTGTGCATGCAAGGCCTGCAGGGACAGTTTAACAAAACAGAGCCGTCATTATGTTAATAAATACACTTGTGCTTTCTCTTGCCTATGATAAGTCAAAATATCTGATGTTTATTCAGATTCAAATGCATCTTTCTGATATTTTTGTGAGGATAGCAAAGTGATAATGGAGGCAGCTGATATTTTTTGTCATCATAAAAACACATTTCTCATTAGTGTGTCCATAAACATTTATAGGAGACTGAATTTTGACATCACATTGAGCATATTCTTCCACTCTATAACTCCACTCTAGTCCCTAATATTATTATTTTTAAGAACATCATTACCACATTTACGGACACAGAAAACAAACCAGATTCTGACTCCAAAATGGAACAAATATGATACTTGCACTCATTATTTCTTCCCAGTATGACACAACTCTGAGGGCTTCATTGCTTTTGCTATAAACTTTGTGGACCACTTGTGTGTACCAATTCCATGCTTTTACAGCACTACTATAACATCTCTGACAGCTAGGTCCAGTAAAACACTGACGGCACAGCTAGACAGTAGAATACTCCCTTAAATCATCCAAGTTTCTTTCCTGTGCAACGTATTCAAAATAAAATAATGTTCTCTGAATCCAGTATTAAACTGGAGATTTATGAGATGTATTCATAATTAATATTCTCCATTTCCCTCTGATCCCCTCCTTTTGTAATCCTCACACAATAAAAAGCTTGTCTCCATGGGAGCCAAACTGTCAATAACTCACAGTTTAAGGAGCGACTTGGAAAGGCTCTTAAAGGTGTTTTTTGGCAGTTCCCTGATCTTGTTGCTGGAAAGATTCCTAAAAAGGAAAAAAAGGAAATAACCCAAAAATAGCCCAAAACAAAATGAGACACATGCAGATTAATTTATATCCATAGTTAGTACTCATTCATTATCAAACATGGGTAGTGTAAAGCATGGGTGCAATACACTTGTTAAACCAAAGCAATAACCCAGCAGAATCAAATTAACCTTTGGTCATCATGGCCGGTGGATATGAACATTTTGTCAAAACTGATTTATCCATCACAAACATTAACAAAATGAATCTCAGCAGCACAAGCCTATGTTCTCTCTAACACCACTATCTATCCATTAGCGTCACTTTAAGTTTTTATAGGTTGCCTTAACATGCCTGATAATGTTTTCTTTCCTTTTTATCATTTAAATATTCATAATATTTGTAGTGTCATTACAATATAGTCAATTTTTTAAATTTACATTTTAGGCAGGTCTATCTTGTTATAGTTCACTTCTTGTTAATTCATCCTGCTTGTTGTTCTGTGAGTAATTTACGGTCTCATAATCAAATTTTATCCAAACTTTGATGTGCATTAAAACAAAAACTACCTTTGTTCCTTGAACACATTGCTTCTTATTACTAGATGACCATCTGGAGATCCATCAACAACTATCATCTTCAGGCTGCCAGTGAATTTCATTAAATGATTAAATAAAAATTAATTTGGGGAACTGTTTCATCTTAACCACTTGGTGAGATTACACAGTGGTTCCCATAATTTGAAAAATGAGTTGGAAATGTCCACTGTTTAATGTTTGATGATTGAGCCTTTTAAATAAAATGTGTGTGTGAGAAATGCTGCTGGTTTCAAAATTACATTTGAGTTGGGCTGTGAAAAATCTATCTCCAATCAGCAATAAGGCACTGACACCACCAGATCAATGTAAGAATAATAGACATTTTAATCTCCACTGAAAACCAGTGATTGATCAGAAGAACCACTTATTCATTAATTTCAGCAGATGTAAACTGTATTGATTATATGAACTGAATGAGAAAGATACAAACAAAGATGAAGTTACTTACAGTTCAGCCAGTTTCCAAAGAGACTGGAAGGTGTTTTCAGGAACTCTTCTGATCCTGTTGTCCATCAGTAATCTGAACAAGACAGAACTGCTGTAAGAAACAATACTGAGTGGTGCAAAATGGTGTTTCAAGCCCCTGTGGTGGATCCCTGCTGGGCTTGGATGCAATCTCATTTGTTGCAATATCTGAAACATATGGCTACCAGTTCCCACAGTGTTCCCTCCATTAACATTGACTTCTTTTGCACATTCATATACACACATTCATATATTTAAACTCTATTATTTGGCCTACTTGATGTGCACTGAGCAGCATTGGAGCACATGTCAGATAAGTGCCAATAAAGCAGAAACAAGCACTGCTCTTTCACTTCATTGCCCAGGGCCAAACTGTCGACTTTCTTCTCATAAGTCCACTTTCAGACTTCTTTTGATGGATCACTATGTCAGCCAGACTGACGATGTTCACTAGTCAACATGACATCTGAACACAGATTTCTTATGAATTGCTGTCTGTTATATTATGACCACACACACACACACACACACACACACACACACACATACACATACACCCATTTCTCTGCTACCTACAATAAAAAAAAAAAAAACTTACAAAAGGCAGCAAGGCTTTTAAACTATGGCAGTATATGCTTCTGTGGACATTACAAGTAACTGACTCACTGCAACTGTCACTTATGATTGCACTGAACATCAAGCACCACCAGCTTTTGTGAGGGAGCTCCTACACTCATAAAAATAAAAATAGCACCAGATGGCATGAAACAACTACATGCAGACTGCAGATCCTTCTGCCTAGACTCAAAGTCTCTGTGTTTTATCCAAGAGAAATGAATGTTTTAGAACTGGGGAGCACTTTGTAGCGTGGTAAGTCTATGAACATTCTCATTCATCCAGGTCATAGTTATTTCTAGGCAACAATTGATTCGAAGACAACTGGACTCAGATTTGTCTATGAAGACTTTTCACATCTTATCCAAGCGGCTTCATCAGTTCTTATCGCATCGGTTTCTGACTTTTCCTTAGATGTTTACCGTGACAAGGTTATACAATCATATTGAGGCTCATTTGTCATTTGAAGAACTTTGGTTGCTGTAAAATTAATACACACTGGGATTTAGTGCAAAATGCTGCTGCCAGCGCACCAGCCCTCATTACCTTTCCGTATCTGCCTGTAATCTTTAAAGGTGATTGTGCTCCTGTCTACTGGCATTTAATCTCAGCCTAAATGCCCTCTGAGCCTCATCGCTGTTCTTCTGGCAGGGCACGTCTGGTGAAAGGAAAAAGTCAGACAAAATATCTGCACACTGTACTGATAGTGCTCCCAACAAATTCAATCTACCAGAGCAACATTTCAGTCTAATAAGAATCGCTGTCAGGCATAGTCAAACACACATCACAAAGCAGAACGGTTTGATTTTTCAGCCAGTGCCTGTAAAAGTTTTGCTTTCTGGTAAAAAAGGCCTCTAGACTCACCACCTCAGGTTTGCCAAGTGAGCGTCTTCTATTCAACCATTCAACCATATTCAACATTAAAACTCATTTAATTATTTTAATTAAAATTACTTGTTGAAATTGTTCATTAATTGTGTTCATACTGTTAGACCTGACTTCATCTCTGTCCTCGCAAAGCAAACCTTTAAACGTTGTTGCTATATAAATAAATATTATTACATTAATCACTGATTGATGGTGCCTGCAGCCGTTTGTTGTCCTTGTTTGACCCATTTCTTAGTAATGAATTTGAACAGGGCACACTGCTGAGTGTTTGCTGGGAAATGCAAAGTCATTTGTTGAAAATTTTGCATGAACTTTTCCAATCTCTTCAGAATTCGCAGTTCAAAATCGGTTCCTCTTGAACATGATGATTCAGTGACAGCGCAGTAAAAAAGGACATCATCTACAGTATCAACAGTAGCTGCACCAAACTCTGCATGATGAAGCAGAGTTGATGAAAAGTAAGAAAAGCCTACAATTTCATATTTTTGTCTTTGTGCTAAACAAGATTGATTTTATGGAACACTGAGTCTTTAAGACTCCAGAGATATGCAAGCATTAAATTCTATTTACTTACATGAGAATTTATACATAATAAATATTTACTATAAGTGTGGCTCCAAAAGCTTGTTTATTCATGATCCTGAAGATATAATGATTTTAATATTAAAGCTGCAAGAATCACAGTCTGCCAGAGGTTTAACATATCCAACTTTTCAACAACTTGTCAAAATGGACCATTTTTTAAATCTAAATTAATGATAGTTTTGCAGAATAACATGCAGAGCAGTAAAATAAATACTGTTTAAGGCTGAATGTAAACGGCAAACTTTGACAGTACATACTTTCATGTTCACTTGAGGAATAACTGTTTTTGTTGGTAAAGTCATTATGACATAACTGATGACAGAAACACAATTATTGAATAAATGATTGATGTAGTGTCGGTGTCTGATGTAGCTACAATCTGCAAACTTAGTAGTAGTAGTTTGTCTTTTGGGAAACAAAAGGTCTCTCACTAGAATGGAAACATGGCATATGACTCTTGTACATTCCTGAAAGTGATTGTGTTTCAAGCACTTGAATTTTTATGAAGATGTTTATAAGTGGGATACTCACAGTACTTCAAGCTTGCTGCATGTCTTCAAGATGGAGTAGTTGAGAGTTTGAATCAGATTTCCCTCAAGATCCCTGAAAGAAGAATAGCATCTTTATTTAGCATGTGTATTTATGATGACACATAAATATATGTACAGTACTGTATGAGTCCATTTCATTTTGCTAAACTGAACTTTTATTTCTGTTAAAGTTTGTTCAAAATGTACATAAAAGTAGGAATAAAGTACAACCCCCTGCAGTACGCCCGGACCAGGCCAACAAAACCCCAGCTCCTCTTAGTTCTCTCTCTTCTCTCTTATGCTCTTCTTTTCTGATGGTTCTTTTGTACGACATAGAATTTGTTCCACCTCACATTGCACTGGCAGCTTGATCCGTGTTGCTTGGTATGCTTGGCATGCTCTGAGCAGCAAATCTGTTGCTTCCAGTATACAATGAATGAGTGTGGATTTTGTCGCCAGTCAGTTCCATACAGTGGGGCTGAACTGTAAAATAGATTACTGATTAGCTAAGTATGCTCCACTAACGAAGAACACCGAGGAACCCTCTCCCTTCATGGACTGGTAATATTAACTGGGCATAGTGTAGCATAACGGTGTACACAGCTAAGTGCAGGACGGATTAACTTCTGTCAATATACATTTGGTTTACTGAGCTTTATTGTTGCAATATTTTGTCATAGTTAGATTATTGGGTAGCCACACTGCTAAGTTGATGTTAGTCATGCTTCCCTCACATACTCATAGAACTGGAGTTACATCCAGTAACCAACCATATAATTATTAATAATATAATTATCTTGCATGCAAACTGATCTCTTTCCCAACCTGGCATTGTTATCCTACACAGATCACTTTTATATACTTTGAATAGGCCTTAAAGACAGCCACACATGCAGAGAGGAAGCTCAAAGCTCTCGCTTAACCTGCTTTCTTTGTTTCACGCATGCTGTGCTTTCAGACATATGGAGGCACACACACTCTCGCTCTCAAACACACACACACACGCACACTATTTCACATACACATGTGCACACACTCTCTTTTGTTCTTTAGTGAAGTACATTTACTTAGATCACATATAATGTGCTTTACTTAAATGCTTTGGAATATACATGCTGGTTGTTGTTGCATGAATGCTGCCAACCTCTCAACCCTTCAACCTGTACCAGCTATTTAATTAGCTAATTTAGCTATTTAATTATTAATCATAGTTTCAAATTGATAGTTTAATATATTTGATGAAACTAAATCAATTAATTGGCTGTCAATTTTCCCTTTTTTGAAGGTTGATGCCCCCAGGTGAATTTAATGGAAGTTAAATTCCAATTAATTAATAAAAACATTGATTACTTCTGATAGATTTTTAAGCTGTTGCACCCACAGTGTGATGTTTTTCTGTTGTTTATGTTTGAATGGGAGAAAACAGATGAAAAAAAGCAACACGGTGACAGACATTGCTTTGGAATTTAAATAAGTGGAGTGGATATGAATGACTGACTGGCAACATGCTGCCAACAGATGAGAGTACAGATAGCATGAGGATAGCTGACCAACCACGGTGACATCAGCTGAGGGTGCTACACCTCTCAAGAGGAATACTCATCTGATCCTCACACTTTCAGCGACACAACCTTCTGTCACCTCTATTTACCAGCCTCATTTCCTTTTAAGTATGCGCACGAGTACAAACACACTTCCGTCCATCTGGTAAATTCTTTAGAGCATAGACATCTACTGAACCACACACATTCGCTACACACCTGCACACACACAAGCACACTGTCAGAGCAGACTCACAGCCAGTCCAAGGCAGGCATGTGTTGACAGAAGCTCGGGTGAGGAAGCTGCTGCAGCGAGGTGTCCACCATGGATCTGAAGAAAGAAGAAAAACATGTAACAAAAACAAAGATGAAACTCTGGACTTCAGAAGTTCCCATCATGACAGAGCAGAGATGATACACTGTGGTATTCTCACTCTCATAAACAGTTCGTACAGTACACCTATAAGCAAAGGAGTTGTGACCTGTTTACAAAAAGACATAAATGACTGACAAGGATAAATGAAGAAATAGAATGTTACAGCTAAATTAAAAGCCGTGACTAATTTGTTAGATAGCAGGAAATTAAATGTCAGTCAAACAAATGGCTGATCTCACTACTGATGTCTAAGTTATTAATTTAATACAGTAGCACTGCAATAATATGAATAAATAGTATCATTCGATCATTGTCCTGTAGGCAAAGGAATCCCATTTCTGCTAATGCAACTACAGTGATAAAATGTAATGATTTATGTATCTAAAGCATCTAAATATCTAACATTGCTAATGTATAATTAAGCTAATTTTACTAAAAAAATCACACTTAACAAATTTTTAATGCTAAACATTTAAACATATACTGTTGATTGAAACATTAACTTCTGATTGATTTTCCATCCAGGCAGCTGTTGGCTTCCCTTAATTTCACTGCAGTATGAAAATAAATCAATTTGGAGAAACTTCAAATGTGCTTGAGATAAGTGATCCATTTCCATGTCAAGGTCACAATGATATCTTGGCATATAGCAGTTCCTGTTGGGCTCACTAGCAGCCAAACAATAAAGAATTTCAACTGCATTCCCAAAGAGTAGTGGAATACACATATAAATAATTTGCAGATTGTTCAGCATAATGGATTATCTATCCCAAGTTATTTTCAAGTCTCTTTTCAAATCTCTGCAAGCACTGAAATGAAGAGAAATGTTTGTCTAGGAGGTAGTGAACCAGTCTGAAAGCCTTGTTTGAAAAAATGGTTGGCAATAAATGTAAATATAAAACGAAATGGAATAAAATGTCCCTGGATGTTGAAAAGTTGCAGTGCAGTCAGCACTTCTCAACTCCCCATGGTTTTCCCAATTTTAAAACACTTTTTTATTTCGGGTGGTAAAACGAAATGTGAGAAGAGACAAATGAGACATCAGGGACTCTCTTTTGATTCTACTGGAGAAATCAAAAGAGAGATAATATGGTCACTTCTGTCTTAACAGTCACTCCAGAGATGTATAAACACTCTTTAAAGAGGCCGACAGAGTGGGAGCACATTTACAAGGCTTTTATCTTTTAAGCATAAACATTGAAGGGACATTTATTGAAACTGATACTTGTTGAATAGAATGAGAAAAGAAAATGCTGAGTTAAGTGGAGAGCTGAGGGGGAGACAGGTGGAAAGCAGATGACAGTGTAAAGGGAAGAGATACAAACAGAGACTGGGGGAACAATACAGTAATTTCACTATCGTATAAAGAACAATATGAGGGCTGATCCAGACTTGGACAGAGAAACAGATACTGGAGGAGGAAAGTGACAATGGTGGCAGAGAGGAAACAGATGAAGACAGAGATGGAAGCCTGATTTGGTCTCCAAGGATGGAAATAAAACATGGATGATGAATTTTTGAAGAAAACAGAAAACACAGAGACTGCTAAACAATATCAAAACACATTATCTTATGTAAATTAGGGTCCACTGCTTCAAGACTTACTGGCTTATCAAATGTAATGAAACAAAACTTAATTGCTATTTTGATATTGTAAGACTCCACTGACTGACTCTTGATCTCCTCTGAGAGTGGAGGAAACTTAATAAGAGAAAACTGAAAAAAAAAAATGTCCAGTTTGCTTCACGCCTCAAAGATATACAGACAATTTATCCAAGCCTATTTTTGGTACACTAAGCACAATAATGGGATAGTTTTATAACATGGAGTTAGTATCTGCCTTTTGTTTGAGGTCTGAAATACGGTATATCTCGAAACTAATAGACACATACATTTGTGGTCTGATCTCTTCAAATAGCCTTTCTGTGACTATTTTCCTTTATTGAGTACTTTCAGGTTAGCAATTATGTTATGCTATGAAAATGTTGGAATCCCTTTGACATTAGAAATCAGTGAACGCTAACACAGAATATTTTTAAGAAAAACAATGCAACTCACAGGTATATTAGAGACTGGAGCCCAATGAAGGTGTCCTGGGACAAGCTGCTTAGTGGGTTATGATCCAACATCCTGGCACAAAAAAACTCCTCTTAAATCATTTGAATGGAATCATTTGAATCATTGACTTATTATTATTTTTTTTATAGTTATTAAAAGACATACTGTATATCCCAAACAAGCACAGAGAGTATCTACTACTGTTTAACATTATGTATGGACAAGTATGGAGTTAAACAGATCCTTCTATGATAAAGTTATAAATCATGAATCCATCACCAAACAGGAGCACAGTCCTAGAAATCCAAAGTAAATGGCAAATTTATATAGTGCTTTTAACCAAAGTGCTTCACAATTTGCCTTTCATTTCCCCACTCACACACACACACACACACACACACACACACACACGCACATGCACACACACACACACACACACACACACACACACACACACACACACAGCAACAGCAAAAGCTACCATGTAAGGTGCTCTCACGATGCATCTTGCCCAAGGACACTGGGAGGAACTGGGTAGTGAATTGCTGACCCTGTCATTATTGCACTCTGCCTCCTTTTTCTGGTGGCTTCTGGTAATCGCTTACTCTCTGGCTGGATGTGAAATGCCACTAGATGGGCCTCACAAAAGTCATACAGGTCTTCAGCTATTTTATATCAGTTTTATACTATACCATTAGCTTTACTATTTGACAGCTGGTTGACACATTTGTAGAAAGACCAGATGAACTGAAGTTATTAAATAAAGATACCAGTACAGAAGTCCTTTACTTTGATATAGAACTAAAAACAGCTAAAATCATGGCCCTATAACAAAATAAACTACACATTGAAAGTAAAACTCTACAAGCCTACAAGGATTTTTATTTACTTTTACATTTATATATGAGCAGAGTGGCATGCACAACACAACTTTTTCACATATACATACTGTAGACATATAGGTTTGTGTTTGTGTATGCGTGTGTGTGTATGTGTGTGTGTGTGTTACTCACAGCCACTGTAACTGATGGAGGTCCCTGAACACACCAGGACTAAGCGAGGATATCATGTTCTCACTTAGAAACCTGAGAGAAAGAGTGAGAAGCAGAGAAAGAGAGGATGCATGAAGAAATTCTCTGACTCCCAAAGATATATAAAGTGCACAAAAACATATTTAGTCCTTATGTTTTAATGTACTACACACAGTTATGGACACCAAAATCAAGAATTTTCCAACTGCAGTTAAAACTTGTTCAACTTCCTCTGCAGCTTTAATTTGCGATTTTGACAGCATGAGTTGATTTGAGTAACTTGAGTAAAAGTTACTCTCAATGACTCTGACTTATTCCTTTCACTTTTGTTTTCTTCTGTGTTTGCTATGTGAGACTTGCACAGTGTCACAAGGAAAACCCAGAGTTGAAAAATACTCAGGGTTAGAATAAGTTTCTAAAATAGTAGAAACAATTTGCAATAAGGCCTCTGTTCTCTGAGTAAAGACCCCTTTACACTGTGATTTTGGGCTGTTTAAGATGAAAGATGACAACCGTGAGAGAAAGGTGACAAAAGGCGTCCTAGCTTTAGTGACCAAAGACTGCTTGAAGCAAAATTCTGTCAGAAATTTAACACCAGATTCTCACAATGTGACTGCGTCTACAAAGCTCATATACAAACAATTCAATCAGAATAGACATGAGGTGACACAGAATATACCGGCCAGCACGATATTTTGCAAGTGTAGTTTTTTGAATAAAGTTGAGGGAGAAAACACATTTGTTTGGTTTTCGTGTGCCATGTGCATAGTAAGGAATATGCACATGGCACACGAAAACCAAAATGATGGAGGTGAAAAATATGTTGCTGCATTTCCAAAACACATGAGCTGATGATGTGCCTCTACTTTTAAATACTTTTTCCTATTTACATCGTAGGGCAAGGATTCACCAAACATTCAGTGCACAGTGTGACATACAGTCTGACATAGATTGGGACCAAGATTTTATCATAGACATCTCTCACAATGTTATATGCAATAAATGTACACAATAGCTGTTGTCACACAGTCTAAATGAGAAGCTCATCAGAGATACATGTGAATGTAAGAAAAGAAAAGCGGACTAAAAGGGAAATAAAATCCATGCAGAGACTAGTACAGTGCAGCTTCATTGATAAGGTAAGCAGGGTACTCACAACCTCTTGAGATTGTACAGGCCGCTGAAGGCATGTTTGGATATGAACTGGAGGCTGTTGTTTTGCAGAAACCTGGGAACAGAGAAGAAGAAACACCCTTAGGGTAAACTATTATATTTGCTCTTTCATCTGAAACTCTAACCACTTGAGCTCTTGATCTCTGTCATGAATACTAACATCATTTATGCACAAGTACATTGAATGTCAAAGTGATTAATACGCTGTTGTAAGAGTAATGTCATCATTGTCATCCACTGCACAGCCATTTCTTTTCCTCTTTGTACTTCAGTAAGAATGACAGGATAATATAGTCATCGGCATATTCTCCACATCAACACACAGAGGAGGGCAATCTCTCGCTCACCTGTATATTATAGCATTCAAAAAGACACTAATAACAAGCCAGAAATGATTGATGTTTGATCCTGGTGATGATACTTTAGAAATGTGATATTTTTCATGACTTTTAAGTGAGTGAAAAAGTTGGTGAATGTACATGTTCCCTAAAAATGAGAAGCTATTATTATTTTAGATTACATAGACAGGGCCGCTTAATAAAAACAGCTTATCTCTGTCCATGATATTGGATATCTTCTTACAAAAAGACACAAGCAGTACAAGGATGAAATCTTGAAAAACATAAGTGGTACAGTTCATGCTTTTATTGGAATAGCGGTAGTAGAGAAATGACAGGAAACAAGGGTGAGAGAAAGAGAGAGACATGGTGAGGACATGCATCAAAGGTTCCTGATCGGACTCAAACCAGGGATGTTGCTGCTCATGGTCACCATATAAACATAACAGACATTTGAAAGGTACAAATGTGAAGAGTATTGACTGGCAAGAGAAGGTGCAGAATTGTAAGTATTGTCCCAGTGACAAGCTGTTATTATTCTTCCTCACAGTGTGAGGGAGACTGATGTTCCACTGGCAAGATAGATGTTTCTTTCTTTCTTTTTTCTCTGTTGGCGCATCAAGTAACTGCCAATCATGTTGAGAGGTAACATGTAGTTTTCTGCTCAGTTTGGAGAGTGTGTCGGATTTGTTTCCCACATTTTGAGTTTTTCTGTGGGAGTATAAAGGATTTGGTTCCTTTAAGATTTGATGGTTTAAAGGAGGTTTTAGTTAATTGTGCATCAGATAAGGAGCAGAAATGAGATACTTACAAAGATGGGATTGTTGTCCTGTTGTAAAATATTTGCATATATAATGTAAGTGAATTCATCATATAGTCATATTCTTCTTTTTATCACTAGTAATATCGGTTTGCTGTATAACTGTTTAAGATCATCTTGTTTCAGTCATTTTCTTAGGGATAGTGTGATTCTCATTTGAGAACAAAGACAAAGACAAATATTCTTGCAACATTAGGTCAACTGTACACACACAACAAAACAAATAATCAGAATTTAAAAAGTCTATAGAAAACAAATGGGATTTAACATGTTTTCTTTCTTTTCACTTACACTGTTTTTGGCATCCCTATATGAGAAATATTTAAGTTTAATAATCACAACAGCAAAAACAAAATCACCATCGTTTTTTTAGAACTAGACCTTAGAAATGTTAAAATTCCCTTTTTTATGCAGAAAGTTGTGACATTGGGAGTATTGCAGACTGTTATTGAATAGAGATGTGTGTTTAAGGATAAATTATTTATGAGCCACTTACTTACTACTGTATAATGCAAAGTTCTTCTTATGCAGCAAAGCGAAGCAAAGATTAATTAAGATGAATTGTTTATGTTATGCTATATGTTTACATCCAGGCACCCAATTTTATGCCAAGTCACTTTATAAATCTGGGAAAATTTCCCAGATTTTTAATGCTGCCTAAAGAATAATAAAATCGTCAGTGTATGAGTGGTGTCATTGGGGACGAGAACACTTAGTGCACAAAAACACCACTACAGAAGTCCTGTCAGTTTCATTTGTATTCAGTGCTAATCCTGACTCTTCTGTTGCTCAAAACCCAATTGAAACCAAAAACACAGTTGCAATTCTTTGATCCATTTAGAGTTTTAGGCAGCCAGTAAGTCTTCATTAATTTTGATATGTTATATTGTGTGATATTGGGTGGTTTAACATACTACAACTTACTGATTGATATTACCTTGGATCAATTTATAATGATGAGAAAAATTTAGCTAAGGTAATAAGAACCATGACGAAGACAGTTTTATTGCACTTCAGGCAACAGAGTGTGAATAATGCTTGCGCCGTACTGATTTTCCTTTCTGTTGATATCCTCCCTGAAAGCTAAGCACCAAGATAAATCTCCCGACTTGCCACAAATTTCAAAAACAAGATAATACCAGTGTGTGGGTGAACTACAGTATATGGGGAAATTTAATATGATAATGGTAACTGTGACTGAGAGCTTGACATCTTTATCAGTGTTATCAGCAACTGTACATTTGAAATATTTGATTTTTTTAATAGAAATCTAACCAGTTCTGTTCTAATCCAACATGCCTCACAAACGCCTACACTCACAGAGAGATGGGACAATGTGAAAAATAATTGATAGGTTACCAAATAGTTTGAAACTCTATTAAGTGCTCTTCTGGCAGACATACTACCATCTGTTACTGAAAATTAAAATGTCTTTGTTTTTGTAAATTTTAACCTGGACAGAGTGGGTGGAGTTCAAGTATGTGGTTTACACTAAGCAGGAACAAGATATTCTGATATCCGTACACAGGATGCTGTTAAAGTTAGATGAACTGATCAATGTCAGATATGAAACAGGATGACCTAACAAGGGTGAACAAATTAACAAGCTGTGCGATGCATTTAATTTCTGTTTTAGTTTATCACAGGTTTTAACTCAATGGCTGTAGTTTGTAGTTTTGTTAATCAAGCATCATATTAAATGTCTTTATGTCAGAGTTAGCTATGACAACTGTGCTTCTGCTTTTTGTAGTTGCTGTTTTATAGTTTGCCTCTGCTTAGTGTTTGTCAGCATGAATTATGAGAGCTTTTAAAGGTGACGTGACGCAACTCACAGAAGCAAAATAAGGAACCAGGGATGATTAAGAGGTAACATCAGCAAAGAGGCTTTTATACAGTAGTCATTACAATCACAATGTGCATGTGCATGAAATATATTTATGAAATGATTATTTGAGTAATGCACGAACAGTAAATAAAATCTGAAGACACCAGAAAGACTACTAACTGTCCCTCTGGTTTCCTCATCAGTTAACAGCACAACATTATCAATAAGACTTATGAGCAAAGTTTAAATGTAGATTTCATATTTGCTTAGACCACAATCTGTCTCATATATTATAAACACTATAATACAATATGATTTAATCAATATAATCGTAGCAGTTTGTCTGGTTCTGTCTGCAGAGAAAGGCAGTCACTTACACAAGAAAAACACTATTTTTGAAAAGACACACATTTCTGACTGGCAGGGTTAATGCATCTCAATAAAATCATGTCTTGCACAAAGCATTAAAACTGTCAACTAGCCAGTTCTGCCAACAGAGAGAATAACTGGAATGACAACAATAACAATAAAGCTAGATTATGTCGATGTGGCAGCACATTATACATTTTAATGTGTCTAATTTTGTCTTTTGAATTTGTCGAACTGATGAATTACACAGAAGCAATAAAAACCCAATTTAATGGTTATAAACTGTGTCTTTGGAGTTGGAATGATGAATAAAACATCTTGAAATATCTGAACAATAGATTCTGAAGTAGCCATACACACTGAATGTAGACACACATCAACAGTGACTAAACAACTCATTGTGTATATTATGAAGAAGTGGAAAGCAGCAAAAGAAATGCTCACAGTCTCTCCAGGGCAGGGTACTCTGAGAAGACATAATCAGACAACACTCGGATCTCATTGCTCCTGAGCGACCTGTAACAGAACCCATGAAATGCCACAGTTAGCAAAACACATTGAATATTTCTCATAAACAGACAGAGAGACAGAGAGAGAAAAAATACAAAAGGTCTGAATGTGCAATAAACATTCACACAAGGCTTAACTACTGCTATTTTTTTTTCAGAAATGGCCTGTAAGAGTTTTCAAATGTCCACAATAATAGAAACATTATCTGTCAGACAGCGCACAGCAAAGACTTGAAAAGGTTCGCTGTCTTGGAAATCGAAAAGGTTACTACAAGGACAGAACGTAATACCGACATAGCTGACACTTATATATGTCTCACCCAGCCACAAACATATAAATGTACAAATTGAAGCTAGAACCAGACTTCTCAAAGTAAAGTGTTGGTGGATGAATCCAGAAGTTACATTGAAATTCAAGTAAATCATATTTGCTTGAATCTCTAATAAGACTGAACTGATTTGAGCCTGTTAAATCACAGCAGGTCACACCATTAGTGGCACAAAGGAAAAAAATAGCTGTTTCATTCTTATTTAAAAATGGAAAAATCATAAACCATAGACCATAAACACAAATGCATTAGAAACACGCAACCAAATCCAAACCTATTAATTGACTTATTAGTATCTAATACAAAAATTTAATTCTGTTATTCTGTGGTTTATAACTGCTTTTTGTCTTCATCTCAAATCTCAGATTGACAAGTTTTTCAAATCAGGTTTGTGTCACAGTCAGAATGATATAATTTCACTCTAAATTGAGTTCATCAGAAAAAAAACTAAGGTCAACTTTAATTGTGTAAAAGGTGATCACCTTCTAACCTGCTGACAGGAAGAAACTTGAATTAGAGACTGAAAATACAGCCCTGCTGAATACTACATTTCACCAAAGACCTAATGAGCAGTCAGAAAGTTCCAGACAGAGAGATATCTGCTTGTGATGCTTTTCCATCAAATAAGGTATTCAAACAGACTGCCATCATGATGTTGGTAAAGGTCAGATTGAGTTCAGGCTAATGACGTAGCAGCAACCATTATACACATCCATAAAAAGGTTATACTATAAAAACGAAGAGGAACTTTGGAACTTTAGAGGCCATAAAGCTGAGATCATCTATCCATTGTCTGTTTCTTCTTATCATTAAAGTAGGAGATTTGGTTTAGGAAAATATCTGAACCAATGCAGACTTTCTCTTCATGTATTTTTTAAGATATGATATCATAAGATATGATATGAAGGCCTGTGACCCAGATGAGTGTAAGCACGTTTTTGCAAAAATGAAAGACGTGCTAAAATGAAAATTGGGTCCACTTTTCATTAACTATTGTAAATTGTTAAAAATGTCAGCACTTCATACTTTCAGCACAATCATCCACAAATACTGAAATGGTCAACTTGCTTAAAGGGGTATGCAAACAATTTTTTATTGTACTTCCATAAAGTTGGGGGGTCTATGAGACACAGACACACACATTTAGAAAGAATAATCAAAATCAATGAAGCAGAAGCTGAGATAGCCACATTTTCAGTCCCTTGTGGGCATAAGATCACACCTCCAAGGCTTTTCTTTTAAACTTCGTCCTCTACAAGGTGTGAGGTTAATCTGATGATTGATGGCTGTCAGACCCGACAAAGCTCCTCCAGTGACACAGATGACAGCAGAAAAGATAAAACAGCAGCAAGGTGATACTATCAGCAGCATCAAGTCCTGTATGTACTGGAACATGAATATTGATTTTCTGACTGAGGCTATAATAGAGAAAGTTACAGTAAAATCTTATACAACAGTAACACACTAAACAATCACTGCATCAATACAAAAAACAACTTGTTTTTACACTTAACAATCCCAGGAAAATTAAACTAGGAAGGCGTCAGATTTAGACAAAACTGGCATATCAATGAGAAATATAAATGTCGAAGACACCCAAAACCAAAGGCCATAAAAGAAAAAGAAAAAAAACCCAAACAAACTGAAGTATTGTACAAAGGTCAAGTATGTGTCTAGAATGATGTGCATGACCGCTGGAAGAAATTACAAATGTCCCCAAAGATCCTAGTGTTAGCTTGTATTGTCTGAGTCACTATTAATTAGAACTTTGCTGTAGACGAAACAAATCAAACAAAGCCTGTAGCAGTTTGTCAGTGTGCTTTGGGAGTACAAGCGGATATATCAGTACACAGAGAACAAGAAGCAGCTAACTGACAGCAAAGCAGACGGTGAGAAAGTTTGACCACCCCAGTCTATAGTTATTGAGGAGAAACAGAGTGGCTTTATTAAATGAGGTATAATGATCCAATTTAGTGAAATTAATGAAGCTACAAATAATAAAATCGTTCAAAATAAACACCTCGATTTAGAGAGCTGACATTTAGGAGCTCAGTAAGTGATTTAAGTGTTTTCATGGTTCTCAGGAAACAGAAATCAATGGTGCGAGGCGTCTCACTGGGAGACCAAATTGAAGAGGAACAGAGAGTGCAGAGAAGCTCAGACAAAGACGAATGCTGAGACACTGCGAAAATGTTAATTGTAATAAACAGAAGTAAAATGATCCATTCACTCATATTTCTATCTCCGAGACACTGTAAGCAAGTTTTTTGACAACTTTTTGTTTGGATAAATAGATGATTAGCTTCACCGACATTTATATTTATCAAAACAAAATTTTGGTTTTGTTTTGTTATTTCTCTGAAATAAGAGAGAATGCAGGTATAATAATGCATGATATAGCAAATGTAAAAGAGGACAGGATAATGAGTTGATCATCAATAACACTCTCATTTGCGTTAACTGTGGCGCTAGGTCAAGGTGTCAATTAGTTTAACATAGCATAAAGACTGGGAGTAAACTGGAAACAGCTAGCCTAGCTGTCTGCAAAGCAAAAAAAATCAAATTACATATGTCTTTAGTGGTGTCTACCAACACCACTAAAGACATATATAATTTGTTTAATCTTCATACAACCCGAAATGTAAAAACTAAAAGTTGCAGTTTTACATGCTGGAACCTTTTATCTCCAGGTGTGACTTCCTAGAGTTTTGTTGTCACAGAGCAGTTGCCAAGGTAACCAGTGGTTAAGGATTCCTAAAATATGAACTATTCCTTTAAAGCAGGAGGATGGTTTTGCTCATTTTTATTAATCTGAGAGTTGTGGTAATTGTTTTTTGATGATTTTTCAGGTCATTCCATTGCTCAACAAGATCCTTTTGTAAGATTTCCTGTTGTTAATAACTAGAATAAAGAGATAACTTTCATTCACTTCAAAATAATCCAATTACATGCATCAATTTTGTTATGTAGACTTGTACTGATTTGTTTTAAAACTGTCTATTTGCCCAAGAAGATTAAATGTTTTCATTATCAGCCCCCCTGATGTTAACTACATCACTAAGATCAGAAACAACAACCTGACAACAGCGCTGTCAATTCTAATCTAAACTGAAGCCAGGTTTTTGACCTATAATAGCCTCGAGGACATGAGGACTATGGAGACTTCTCACTTTGAACTCAAATTGGTTGTCACAAAAAAAAAAGAAGTGCGAACACACACACACAGACCATCAGAGCAATCAGAGGAAACTTACAGCCAGGTAACATTTGGAGAGAGTGGTGGAACATCCTGCAGGTTGACCTCTACACACTCAACATCTGTCAGTATGCAGTCACAACTCTCTGGATACTCCTGCAAGACTTCACACAGAACACACACATATGCACACAAACATTTTATAATTTTATTATAAAAGCTTGCCAAAGAATACCAGCTGATTGTAAGGGGCACAACACTGAACCTGTTGTAATTTCCCAAGAGGCCAACAGGACCCAATTTACAATGATCCTCACATTTGAAAAGCTGAAACCAGCAAACGTTTAGCATTTCTGCTCAGTATATGACAAACGTTATATAAATAAATTAAGAATAAATTAGGAATACACCAATCTGATCTGCTAGATCAGTATTTGGCATTGATACTGACCATATTAATCATAATGTGTTGAGATATCAGAATGTCCACTGGGAAAGAAAAACATAGAATTGGTGCATCCTTAATCAAAATCCTTGTGCATTAATCTTTAGTCAATCAACATTTGATTCATCGACTGATCACTTCAGCTTTATCGTCCACCAGTTTGTCTGAAGCGTCACCACAAGACAAGATTACCAGTACAAATATCAGATGAAGCTGGCATGATGTGTATACCTTTTCCTATCACCTCTGCTTCATCTCTGCTATGGCAGGAGCTCGTTATTATGTGTACTAGGTTGCGTTGTAAGAGGTTTACAAAGATAGGGAGGGAGAGGCAATGAAATGAAAAAAAAAACACTCAGACATATACACAGGCAAAAGTAAGTATTAACACACATTCAAACATATTAGAGCAGAAACAATTTCTTTTTTTTTAACTGATAAATTGATCATTAGAAAATTATTCCGTAAATATCTGATTAAAAGTTCAAGCAAGGTTTAGTCTAGCATTTCAAAAGTGAAAACTGCCTTGCAGATGTCATCTTGGGCTTGTGGATATTGTTAAGGGAATTTTTCACTATTTTCTGATATTTTTAGGCCAAATGATCGATTTATTAATCAAGAACATAATCTATGTTGAAAATAATTGTTAGTTGCAGCCCTAATACATATACAATGTATTAATGTATAAAATACATGTATAAATGTACCAATGTACATAAACAAACACACTGACAAACTTACAGCACTCATCCAGGGAGTCCATAGGACTGGGATTTTGTAGCGTTCGACCAAATAAGTCTGCCCAACCGATGTTGTCCCCTGAAAAGCCAAACAAAGAACCGTAATTAAAGAGTCTAACCAGACCAAAGAGTCTAACACTCATCTGGATGGTGCTGATTGGCTGATTGGATTGATTGATTGCCTGAGGAAATGTGGAAGGCACAGCACAGAACAAGATAATCTGGAGAAGTTATTTTTTTTTAAAATCTCTCAACTGTCATCACACAGCATAGAGGCCAGTCAGAAATGATCTTTTAATTAAAGCATGAAATGTGCTTGACAGGATACTGCTGAAGAGCAGCTGAAAACACTTCTGCTTTGGTGTGATTTCCTGAAGTTATAACACAGCTATTTTGATGTCATTTCAAATACACTAAAAATTCGACAGACAAGCACAATTCAAACTCTGCAAGGACTTGGTTTGATTATAAATGTTGCAGAATGTAATAATCTACCTGTTATGTTACTGGGATCAATTATACAAAGTTGTTGATCTGGTTAAATCCCTACTACTTACAAAAGCTTGTTTAAACAACAGTCACGCATAATTACACCAGAGTAAGGTCAGACCTCACACTGTCCTTAGTTGACATTATAATCAGTGTCAGTTAGTCAAACGTAAGCACTCTCACCACATTTGTTTAAGCATCTGCCCAGCATTTACCTTTTATGCTTGTAACCAAGCAACCTATCAACAGCCATGAGCGAGACTACACACACCATTTTCTACTGAGCAAAAAGCGACTTTCACAGACTAATTGGCTTTGAAAATCTGAATGAGCCTCCAATCAGGCGTAGATGTTATTACTGTCTGATGAAATAATGATTAAATAATGAAAGACATATTTCGCATCACTGGCATAATGCTGAGCCAATTGGAGCTGTCAAACATGTTGTCTCTGAGAGGAAGCCAGCACATTCTGTGAGTAATTCTGCGATGAAGGTGAAGGAAGTTTTTTCAGTGGCTCATCTCTAGAGAGATGAGAGGTTGCAGGAGAGCAAGGTTTCCAGGGCGCCTTGGTCTGGTGTTTGCTACTGAAAAACTGTTTTGTGCATGTGTCACATTAAGTATTGCTTAACTTAACTTTCAAAGTGGTGGTCACATCAGAGAATGAATATAAATGAGTTAATTACTGGTTACTGTTGCAAAATAAACTGGGATTTCTGATTAATATGAAATCATGTCAAAATCTGAAAACTTTTCCTCTCATTCTTTGCTGAATCTACTATGACTCAAAGACTGCTCTTAGTGCCTGATAACTGTATCATTGCAACAAGCGTATCATCAACAGTTTCCTAATCTTGTTTAACATTTAAGCTGTGACGTTTCAGAAGCCAGCTTCACTTAAGTATGTATGTGTACTAAATGGGGCAGATTGTACTGACATATATAATCAAACTTTCTCATTCTCATTATATCGTGAAAACACAAATTTGTCAAGTAAAACCACAGTGACCTTCAGTTTTACTGTTTCTGTGCAATAAATGTTGATTTGTTTTGTTTTGTTTTTCTGACTTGAGGCTTCAAAATTTTAACATTTCACAGATGTTCTTGATGAGACTGCACTAATATCCGGTTTGAAAAAAGAGGGAAGGAATATAGTACACCTTTTTAATGGAAAATTGATAAGACTAATAAGATATTAGGTATTAGGATGATAAGACTATTAAGTAAAAATAAACTATCTATTTCTTGCTGTCAGTATTTCTAAATCACTATAATGTTCTCTGTGGGCTTCTTGTCAGCCTTAACTCTAAAGTAACCACCCATATTCTAGTTAAGATACACACACTTACCACAGCGCCGTTCATCTGCTCCATTTGGACAGTCTTTATGTCCGTTACAGTGCAAAGCCTGAGGGAGACACTCACTCACGTTCCCACATGGGAACTGACCGAGGGGGCATTCAGCCTCTACTTCTGCCCTGCTGGCCAGCAGCGCTGAGGGAGAGACAGATGAAAAGTTACACTTACAGTTAGTACAAAATTTCAGAAGTCAAAGGTTTTTATTCTTAGAAATATGAAGGAAGAGTGTGACTTGGCAATGTTGAAGAAATCATCCAAGTCCAGTTCAGAGGTTTGCTGTAGTGCTATGAGTTTATTCAAGCATTCCGGCACACTGGTGAACTGATTTACGCATAGTTGATCTAAACTAATGAACTGACCAAGAGAAGCACTTGTTTCAGTACACAGTTTGGCTTTGGCACAGTTTGTTTTTCAGGATACCATTTTGTCTTTCAACCAGCCCCGCTGACCATGAGAGGTATGGACAATGTAATCTTTGTTTAATCCCCATTGATTTACAGAGTTCAGTCATTATTTGTCCAGTAAAATGACGACCTCTGTCTGAATTGATACCCTGTAGAATGCCAAATCAATATCTTTTGGCAGGCATTTCATAGAAGCAGATGCTTCAGGCCAGTTTGAGAATATATCTACACATGCAAGAATACTATTATATTCATCACATTTTGAATATGAATAAGGTCTATTTGCAGAGCTTCAAAGGGTCCCCGAGGGGGAGGATGTGTCAACATTGTCATCTGTTTTTTCTTTTTTTCCATGGTTGTGTTGTTGCACAGTGTTCATAGGTGGAGTTAAAGTGTAGCATGTTACAAGTGTCACATGTAGTAACAGGCAACTCCATCAATTGGGAGTCCTTCTCTTGTACTGTGTGGTATGAATCCACACACATAACAATTCTTAGGGTTTTGACTATTATCACCTATCATTTTTGCCATTTGGAGATATGTGTTTGTTAAGGGCTGGTGTTTGTATGTCTCTCTCTTTTGGAAAAGTCCCATTTGTGGTGTCTATGGGTTTATTTCTGTTTGTTATGTATAATCCACTCAGGCTTTTCGCTGGTCCTTTGTTCTCTCTGGTGTGACATGCTTTAATCAGTGTTGGGTATGCAGCGGCTTTGTCTTGGACTCTGGTGCCTGTGTAGCTCCTCTGTTCCTCTGATGGCTTGTGGATGTCTTATGACTTCTTCTAGGACTCCGGGGCCCGTGTTATCCTTCAGGGGAGGAGGTCCTTCTCAGGGCTGCAGTCAACATTCTATGGCTCCATAGGTGATGCGGAAGAGGATTCACAAGATGAAGAGGGATCTTGCCGATTTCTCAGTCGATTTCTGGACGGAATAGGTTGGCTGAACAGCTAAAACAGCTAAAATTAGGTCACTGTAGAAGAACATTGTTTTCTCATTCAAATCACAATTTTGGGAGATCTGGCACAGAGGGAGGCCGAGATGGCTGTTTCTGCAAGTTCAAGCTTCTGGCTAACTTGAGAATCCATTTACATCAACACAGATATAGAAAACATTCACAAATTTTTCACACTTATGCTTTTAAGAGTCCATGTGGGGAAGGATGTGTCACTCTTTTCATTTGTTTTGACCAAGACAGGCTGTACATGGACAGGAATGCTAATTTTGTCAGCTGCTTTGGCTGCATTATCAGCCAAAGCATTGTATCATGAAACAGGATCTTCAGGTTTGCTGTGAGCTTCACAGCAATAGATGGGTACTTGGCATGCATTTAACAATAAAAATTCATTCTGGAGTCTGTGTAAATGGTAACAGGTGACAAGCTCTCACCATGCATATAACTCAGCTACTTGGGCGGAGCTTGTGGTTGGCAGGACGGTGCTTTATATAACTTAAAAATGATCATAAATTGCACAGCCTGCATATGGCACTTCAATTTTTCCTAGCCATCAGTGTGGAAAATAAGATCAGAGTTGGAGAGAGGAGTTTCTGAAAGGTCAAGACGAGGTTTAGATGAACATGAAATGACATCCACGCACTTATGGGGATCCCCAGCACCTTCTGTAGGTGATAGTGTAGCAGTTTTAAGAAAAGACAAACATCTTTGAAATGTAATGTGTAGAGCAGTGAGTGTTAGGATGTAGTTTGCCTCTCTGGTCCTTGTTACATGTGTGTGTGCCTCTCTGGTAATCAGGGTGAGTGCACCATGTGGGACCATGACTGTGACCGGAAAACCTGAGACAATATCAGCAGATTAGTTAATTGCAAGTACAGCTGAAGCTAGATAAGGTGGAAGTCATCTCTCTACAGGATCCAGTCTGAAGAATAAATAAGGAACAGGTCTGTTAGGAGAGTTATGGCGCTGAATGAGAACAGATTGCACAAACCCACATTTATCATGAAATATTGGCTGTAGTCAGGAAACCCTAGAGCAGGAACTCACAACAATGCCTGTTTCAACTTGTTAAATGGCTCATTGGTTTGTTGTGAGCAGGTAGGAGGCTGAGCACAGGCTGAGGGTTTGGATTGTCTTGAAGTGGTGCTGGATGTGTAATCCATTATCTGTTGTCTACAATGAGAGGTCATTCCTGAAAATGTCTTCATCTGTGATATATTTATGGGTTTGGGCACCCCTAATATCACTTTTGCTCTGGAGGGAGTAAGGACCATCGTAGAACAAAATGATCTTCCTATTAAAAAAAGCTTTGAGAGGGACCACTGAGTCAGTCTCATAAGCAGAGGCAGTGGTAGAGGCTAAGTCATCGACGTATTGTATTAGAACAGAAACTAAAAAGATTTTTGAGATCATAAGGCACAAGAGAAGATTGTAGGTGACTCAGTGTACCTTTGGGATAATCTTGTGACTGTATATTGCTGTCCGTCAAAGGTTAATGCAAAAGAATACTGACTGCCTTTATGTAGAGGAAATAAAAAAGGAAAAGAATGCACTGCAAAGGTCAATTACAGTGTAGTCACTCAAGCTGGGAGTTTTCACATGGACTATAATGCCTTGGTTTAGCAGAGATTGAATTACAGGTCAAATGCCTTCTCTCTTTTCCTGATGAAGATGATATTGTGAATTCCCTGGTGGGGAGGCATTACGTTTTAGTAATATTTGTACTGGCTCAGCAGTTCTAATTAAACCAGCATCATTAGAGGAGGAGGCCCATACTGACAAGGGGAACTGTTATATCATGCACTTTCCTTTTTTCTCCACTCATGGGTTGATTTAAGTCTATTAGGGCTGCTGACGCAGCTGTTGTGTCATCTTGATTAGTCTCTAAAAGATGCCGTCTGGTGTCCAATAGATGGTGCAGTTTAGTTTATATAACAAATCCTGGCCTCATGGATTCATGTGTGTGGTGTTTGTTTAACTCTGTGTTGTGTTTTCTTGTTTTTCATATTAGTGAAATTAACTAGACTTTTATTTGTGTAGGATTTTACATTTGTAGCTCATTTCTTTCTAGTTTCTTTACCACATTTTTATCTTATTTGTTGTAAATGTTTTCCCTTCAGCATTTATTTTCTTGTAAATTTTATTTCGTTTATCATATTTTCCCTTTTTTATTTTTATGTTGCAATAAATTTTATGCTCTTGGTACCAACTATCATACATGTATTTTACAGGATTGGTGAACTCATTCTCTGGTCCTCTACAAATTACTTCCCATTATCTTCCTGTAAAGTCCCTTCAAAAAAACTTTCATTTACACATCCGTTTCTGTTTGTGTAAGGAGAATAAATCACATCCCTACAAAAATGAAATATATCCCTAAGTACTGGGAGAGTAAATCATCCCTGGGAGAGCGAATCATATCTCTAATACCCTTACCAATCCTGCATAGGCCTATTTTTCACTCAGTGTTCCAAACGCTGTGGACTAGTCTTTTCTACATCAGAAACATAGGACTCAACTATCTGGTCTTTTTTATTTCTCATTTGCCATTTTCTATTTCCTATCTTCATTACCTGAAATGTTAAAACCTTGAGAAGAGAGATTCAGATTTTAAGTCTAAGAAAAGACAAGCAAGCCTTACAACCAAGTCCTTCCAAGGTTATAAAAAATGCAAGCATTCCTAAACACCTCTACAGACTAAACCACTTAACCTTTCACAACCTCACAGCAAACTTATTTAAAACTCTATCTACCTCTTTGCGACTGCAGCTTCAAACACCTCCAACAAAACACAGCAACAATAATTGGATTTTCAAAAGGACCCTTTATCTTTTAGTGTGATTTGGATTCTAAGGTCACTAGAGTGTCCTTGGTCTGGAAAAAGGAGCCTCTATGGAAGTATGTTGCCATCCAGGTCACTGCACCAAATTGTTGAATAAATCATTTAATTCCAGTTTAGAGGTTTGCTGTAGCATTGTGAGCTCACTGAAGCATGCTGGCAAACTGGTGAATTGATCGATACAGAGAGGATCTGAGCTGGTGAGCTGACCAAGAGCAATGAGAGAAGCACTTTTATACATTGACAACAGCAGTGATGAACAGACAGTATGTAAATAAGGCAGTGATCATATAATGCCTCTAATTCTTCCTTAAACCAGTTAAATAAACCAGTGGTGACAGGGTTATGTAATGTCTTGGCAATAATGTTCAAATGGTTAGTCATTTCTTGTATGGTAGCATTGTGGTCAGTTATAAAGTACAACATTCAGTTCCAATAACAGCTCAATTTCCTAGTACTGAATTACATGGCATAGTCATTGGTCTACTCGTAATAATCTCAAGAGGTGTAAATTTATGCTTCCTGATGGGTGTGACCTCATTGAAATTAGGGCTAGAGGCAATAGCATTGTCCTTTTCAGGCCTTTTTCAGCACAGCATGTTTCAAACTAAATTAAACAAGTTATTCTTCACTTCATACTACCTGCTTCTTGCATTTGGGTCCATCTCCTGTTACTCCCTTGACACTGAAGAGATGGCCCTCCTGTGTTGAGCCATGTGTTTGTTTAATGGTTGTTTAGTTTCCCTGATATACAAGTCTGTGCGTTCTTCGATGCATTGAACTGCATGCACTAGACTGCTTTTCTTGTGTTTGGGTATGCGGAATTTGAAAAACACAGGGATGTTGTGTTTGTTTGTAATCAAACCATTTTATGGTAAATGGACTGTACTTGTATAGTGCTTTTCTAGTCTTCTGACTACTCAAAGCGCTTTTTACATTACAAATCACATTCACCCATTCACACACATTCATACGCTGAATGGGTACAGGGGCTACCATACAAGGTCCAACCTGCCCATCAGAGGAAACTAACCATTCATACACATTCACACTCTGATGGCACAGCCATCAGGAGCAATTTGGGGTTAAGTGTCTTGCCCAAGGACACATCGACATGTGGACAGGAAGAGCCGGGAATCGAACCACCAATCTTCCGATTAGAGAACGACCCGCTCTACCTCCTGAGCCACAGCCGCCCGTTTTAATTAACTTTTTTTTTTTTTTTTGGTCAGTTGGATTTGGTGGAACCTGCAGGAATGTGATTCGAAGTCACCAGACACACAATTGTGAGGTATAACGAAAACAGCTGAAGTCAATCAGCTGAATAATGCAATGCTCCATAAATTATTATATAAATTTAAAAACAAAAACAAGCACAAAGAACAGCTGTGTTTCCACCCCCAACCCATCTTTGACCGGATGAGTATAATTAGGGGTCGAAAAAATTTCTGAAATCCATCGAGCTTGATTTCGAAATGCACCTAATTATCTTCAGTGAAGAGAATCCACCAAGGCTGTCACCTAATGGTCGACTATAGTGATTTGCTAAAATGATTACCTGCTTCCCATATTTTAATGCAATGTAAACTAGTGTGACTGGGTAGAGAATTCATTTATCTCTCATAACTATACTCATCTGGTTTTAATAAGGCTTCACATAAACCTTCAAGATGGAGCTGTCAGGCAAGAGGAAAAGAGGAAAGCCAAAGAGGAGGTTTGTGGATTTGGTGAGGGAGGACATGCAGGTGGTTGGTGTGACGGAAGAACCGCTTCACAACTTGTGTCTTTCACAAGACACTTTAGCTGGCGTAAAGAGTTATTTTGGCTGTGTATTTACTGCAATCGGTTGTTTCCCAGGCCTATAAAACAAGCCAAACACAAATACTTAATTATTGCTCACAAACTAACACAAAGGGCCTTCTCACATCTGCAAGAGGTAAATGCAGCACTACTCCCTTCTTGTAGCCTTCTTTCAGTTGACATATAATAAAAACAAACTTTGAGACTTTTAGAACAGTTGTGTAATCAGCAAATAATGACTGGTCTGTTTCATTCTTAGGAAAAAAGTTGTTTTGTCATAAAGCAAAGGATTGTGCAGACAAGTGTGTACTTGAATTCTAACTTTCACCAAAAAATATATAAAAATTGTTCAATGCTTGTGTCAATTACATACTGTACTGGTTTGTATAGTTAATGTGTTTCTCGTCAGGTGAGCATATAGAAAATCTAGTTAAATCATTAGTCCCTAAAAGTAGCTCTTAATTAATTAAATTCTAACCTACAAAATAACAGCAAAACAGGAATTAAATAACTTTTTGTTAATTTTTTAAACTGTAGCAGCATATCAGAGTGTATAAATAAATAGGCATCAATAAGCTGTTGGTTTGTTAAAGCAAAGCCCAGCTGCTTCTGATGGTTGAGAATTAAGCTGTGGAGAAGGCTTAAAAAAGAATTGGGAAACTCTTGTTCCTGTCATTTTCAATCTCATCATCATTCTCCAGCAGTGCTGTAATAGACCCTTTTCACAGCAGAAAATTTGACTTGTCAAAGCAGGAAAAGCACAGGTAGAAATAATAGCACTAGTGACAGCTACACTGCATTTAGTCAATCCAGTTCCAGGGCTCTGGTTTTGTGAATACTCGTTCAATGACATGTAATGGAATGGAGTCATCGTTAATGTTATTATTTACAGCTGTGCTAGCTGTGCATTCACAAGTAAAAATGTATGTGTATTGCATTTATTGGGACATTGTATAGTTTTATACATAAATGTTAACATCCGATGTACTGCGCCAGAGTTAACTTAAACTCATTTTCATCTGCAGTCCCTTACAATTTAAAGATATACCAGCACAATAACAAACAGTACAGAGCAAAAAAACACACAGGACACATAATACAAAATACAAAGCTACACACAATAGCCCATCACATACACCCACAATGTCAATAGTAATGTAAGCTTGTCAAATTAAAAGCAAGATTATTTGCATTCATGAGAAGACCATGAGATGAAATTTTGATTCAGTGGTTACAGAACTGAGTAGGTTTTGGCATATATATATATATATATATATATATATATATATATATATATATATATATATATATATCATCAGGTAGGACATTCCACTGAGTTGTGGCTTTCACAGAGAAAGCTGACTGCCCAAATGCATATCCTTTGTGACGAATAAACACACAACTGAATGATGGCAGGCTAACAAGTAATTGTCAGAAACAGCTACCATACAAACATATTTAAAGTCTACAATGTTCCTTTTTCATGCGTAACAAATGCTTTTGTCTGTGATTAATGTGACCTCAGTGGTTATTACAGTACCTACTGTAATGTGTTGACCATAGTACGCAGTCAATGTTCCCCTGAACACAAAGTCCTCATGATATTCCAAAAAGCTACTCTTGATTAATCAAAGCAGGTTTCTGGTAAGTTGCAACATCAGAAACAAACAAACACCAACTCATTGTTCTGCTTTTATCGTTTGCTTGTTTCTTTTTTTATCACTTTTCTCATTAACTCTCTATCGGACTTCTTTCAGTTTTGTTTTATTCTCAACACATTCTCTAATATAATGAGACAGCAGCAGCAATGAATCACTATCTAGATTTTCATGGCACAGTGACGACAGTTGTATGGCATCTACAGTGTAACCTTTTATTCCATGCACAGGCTCGCACACAGATGTGGCTGCAGGACCTCAGCCGTAAAACGAGTTACAACAATGCCATGTATCAAAACAGACAGGAAAAGTACACTGAGCACTGAGGCAGTCTAGAACAAAGAAACACTGGTTTGTGGTTAACTTGAAACTTTTCCCTTATACGTAATGTGATCCAACAAAAGATTTTAAACACACCAGTTTTCTAGTGTCACTTTTTCAATTACCATTGTTGTGGTGTTGAGAAGTATTGATTGTTAATCTATTCATGAAGCTAATCTGCTAATTATAGAGTCTCAGAGCTGTGGAGCAGTTGTTCAAAACAATGTGCTTCAATCCATATTTAGACTCATTTATCCTGTTCAGAGTGACGTTACCATTCAAAATAACTATATAAATACACACATATGCGACAAATATTTTATTTACTTGCAAGATTAAATGAACACATTATTCAGCTGTATGCCTGCATGTTTTTTTTAAAAAAATTTTTTTTTTAAGTTTTATCATTTAGTTGAAATGTATAATATGTATTCAAGCACTAATAGGCTATGTAATGTTTCATAATCACTGTAATGTTGCTTTTTCACAGTGAGTGACTCCAAATTTTTAAACAGAGATAGCTTCAAAGTTAAGAGAAGGAACAGTCAAGGTTGAATCCCATTTGATTTTTTAGGAGAAAATTGGACACTGAAATGCTGTAATGGAAAATATAACATCAAAGCAGTTTACAGATATTCTGCAACTTCATTTTCAGAGTGACTTTGTTGGGCTTGAAAGCAATCTATAAGTTCTTGGACAGTGATCAGTTTTGTTTTGGCTTTTGCACAATGGATTCGAAATTAAACACCCACTATATGATTTAAGTGCTGCCTTTCACTTTGAGTGATAGAGCTGAAATTCACAGCCCACCCAATATGACTATGAACACGCTCAGAACAGAAAGTCAGCACTTGTGGTGTCTATTTTATTTCAAATCCAGTGTGCTGGATAAGAATTTGGTAGTGATGCATTGTTATTGCCAGTCTGAACACATCCTAAAGCTCAGTTTAGTGGTAAAAAGCTACCTGTTGAATAGGAGTGTGCCTGAATACAAATACATTATTCAGCAAATAATTTTTTTACAAATATTTGTTTCATACAAATATTTAAAAAATAATTTATTTTTGTGCAGATCTCAAAAAGGGGAGTCACATCCACTTGCTATGTGATGCACATTTCCTAAAATGGACATCAGTCCCGGAGTCCCAGAGATAAAGCTGAGCTACTGAAAAAAGCAAAGTGCTCCCAAGGGACTCTCCATAACCTGTTGTTCCCCTTTTCCTTTGCACAAGTTAGGTTGTAAAAAAAATAGGCAATAAATAAAAAGTGCAAAGCAAGAATCGCCTTTGAAGTTCTTTTCTTCATGTTACATGCTGTGCTGTCTCTGTGTTATGGGTGTATAAATACGTAGAGGTCTGTCTCCAATGAGGCAACAATAAAGTTTTAGCTCAGTAGTGTTGTAGATATTTTGAGTGATGGTCGGCATCTTCATCTTCATTCACGAACACTTATTGTAAAGTTTTAATTTCTGAAATTAAAAGTGTAATAAAAACAAAAACAGAAACAGGATTTTTAAGCCTCTTTCCACTTAAAAAAAAAAATCAAATACAAATAATTTTGCTGCCTCAACAAATACAGTTACAAATGCAAATACTTGTCCTTCTGCACATCTCTACTGTCAAGTGCAGTTAATACTGCACAACCAAAAAGAAATCATTTATCATTTATAAAACTTTCAAATATTAGCATTTGATGTGTGACAGCAAAAAGCTGAATTATATTTTAATCTAAGTATTTGGGTTTTTCTTTTTCTGCAGTTTTGCCTTTATTGGACACGGGATAGTGAGGAGGCAAACAGGAGACAGGGGGGCAGGGACATTGCGGTTGTGTGGCATGCACGGTAACCATTCAGCTACCAGGGCTTTCCTCCCCTGAAGGTTAGCATTTGATTTTACTAATAACCTTATTTTAGTTAACAGGTTGTACATGTTTGAAGTCAAACATCCTGATGATGCAGAAAGAAAACAATGTGTGAGCCCAACTGAAATCACATTTCTGCAGTCAGAAATATGTCAGTATGTTTTTTTTATTATTGAAAGGAAAAGAAAAAAAAATGTCTTTGCCGGCAAGATCAGAAATGTTCATAATTGACAGCATCTAGAAGGATAAGCCCTGTTAGAGGAACGAGAGAAAGAGTAAACAAACTTTCACTGTAGCCTATAAGTCAAGAGCGGACAGTAGTTTGTCAGCAGTGGTGTTGAAGAATAAGGACAACACCAGCATCTAAATTATGAGATAATTAATTATCTAGCCTGCACACTGTGAACAAACTCAACAAGCTAAGGTGCAGGTCAAGTTGTGTGCTCATGTTTGTAGGTTTTATAAGCAGGAAAGCTGATGTGGGTTGTTGTTCAGAATCTGTGGCTCTTGTGTTGTGTAGCAGTTAACTGCTATTAGTTAGTGTGACCATCAGCTTATGTTGGAATGGTGATATCATTGCTTTATGCAAATATTATAGTTAAAAATAAAGTGATATGACTGGTTGTATGGAAACGAGTTCTTCATTTATGTAGACAGAGAGCAAATAGTATTCTCACAAATTAATACAAATATAGAGAGGGCTATCATGAGAAAAAAATAATATATAATTGTCTTCTTTTTAGATTTTTCCCCCTCAAAGTAGAACACAATACAAGTGATTCACAGAGCAGATAAGTATGCTGTTGCAGGAAATAATGCAGTTTAATATCAGCTGCAGCTGTACTCATTACCTGAAAGTGATGAAAGTGTTCAAATTGCAGCTGCTATTTTCCTTTTTGCATTTTCGTGGCAACATCGCCATGTCTACATGCAGATTTAACTTATCTGCTGCTAGATATTGCAGGTGGGATGTGTAGAACTGACAATGTTAGAATAATGCCCCCCTCATGGAGACTGCAGCCTGATAAAAGTAAATACATGACTTTGTGAGTGAGTTTCACTTTTATCAGGTGCTTTATATTCTGTTTCCTTTCTGAGAATGAATCTTAACAACTACAAATTCATTTATATTTGTACCCCCATCTCTCAACTGAGCAAAGGAAATATATATAACAATTATTAAGACCACCTGACAAAGCTTCCGCCTACACTGACCAAAATAGAAAAGGCTTTTTCAGTCAGAGTACCAACCTCTCAGGAGTCTTCCCATCCATGAAAAGCAGATTTCATTTTAACACCTCTCTCTCAGGCAGAGAACCTTCTCACACCTGAGGCAAGAAATGATGCAGACTGACATCACGCCACCCTCTGTAGCCATCCAATCCGGAGGATGCTTACACCACATGTGGATGATTATTTGCCATTATCACAATCTTTAGAACTGCTTTTTAAAAATACATTTTCCCTCTTTTCCTCAAAATGCAGCATACTGATAACAAGTTCACACAATTATCCCTAAAGTCATAAATTAAACAGCAAGTCGAATGTTATGTCAATTAACTATTTCATTGCAATGGTATTCTATCAAGATAAAAAATATTTAGAAATATTAACATCAAACTCACTCAGATAAATATGGAGTCCATTCTTAAAATATGTTAAAACATTTGTGACCTAGTTTTTGATTTCCATTTGTATGTATGTGTTTTATAACATTGTGTAGTCCTTTTTGTCAACATTTTTCACTATTTATTGATACATAATTGATTTTTGCTCTGCTGCTAACCTGTATTTACCCTTTTTAATTAGAATCTTACGGATAATTACCAAACAAAATAAAAGACTGGTGTTTAAGTTTTCTATCTATTTGTAACATCAACAGGAGGAGTGTTCATTTAGCTGGCATCCCAGTGTGCCTCAGATCATAACTAATTCCTAATAAATTCCTGAAAGAGTCCTCCACTCACGACTGAATGGCTGTGTGAAGCTGTAAACTGTACAACAGCAGAAACTGAAACACTGTTTGGAACAAAACAACATCAGCGTATCTGTCTTATCGGTCTCATCCCTCTGTGAGCGCCAAAGAAATACGTAGACACAAGATCTAATCCAAAACACAATAGCAGACCTGAAGATGAGTCACAGACAGGGAGTGGAGGATGTGTGAGTGGGAATGTTTGATGTGAATGAAGAAGGCATGAAATGGATATTTGTGATATTTACTAGCTCAACCCCCCCAGTGATGATCAAATCCCCACCAACCCTAACATTTGAACAATTTACTGATTGAGATGAGATCTGAGAACAAAGCAAATCTCAGTATATGATGTTTAATTATGAATATTGTCAATACTTGACCTAATCCAGTCCTTAATAAGCACCTCAAAGGGAAGTCAGGCTCTATCCTAACAGTGGTTATCAAGAATTGCAAATGATAATAATAATAATAATAATAATAATAATAATAATAATAATAATAATAATAATAATTATAATAATAATAATAATAATAATAATAATAATAATAATAATAATAATAAAATCATGCCTTTTCACCTTTTACTGCACACCAGAGCAGACAATTCTCAAAAATAAATATCAGCCTGCCTTTTAGTGTTTCCACAATAGTTTTCTTTTCAACAGGGCTACTTGAGATCATGGAGAGCCTTTGCCTCACTGTGCGATTCATTATCACTGTGGATGTCAATGTTGGCTAACAAAAGCTCTCTGAACAAGTAATGCAAGCTAAAATGAAATGTTTTTATCATTTTTGCTTCGGCACAGCAAGTATTGTATAGTAAGAATGCTGGAAAACACCTTAAGGTAAAAATATTGGAAATCACCTATTACAAGAATAAGATAAATAATAATCCAATTGCAAAAAGAAGAGATAGACAATATTACAGAATGACTCCAGTGATGCAACAGTACTAAACATGACGTGAAGTAAGCTTACTCTGTAAAATAATTTCTTGTGTATCTTCATCACCCACTCCCCACTCCATTTTCTTACCTTTAATCTCATTATGGGTCAAGTGGATGAGCAAAATGATGACAGGCACGTCCATCCTGAAGCTCAGAAGTTTTCCTGTGCTCATTTCGCTCCAGCTGTTTACGCTTCAGATCAATCCACGACAGATTTTCCCCCAGCGAAAACCCCGACCCAGACGACAGATAAGTCAGGAGAAGTCCCAGTCCGTCCGATATGTTAGAGCATACCAGACAAAAATGAGCCCAGCAGCGCGGAAGGTAAAACTGAGTCGGTGCGCAAAAACATATATCCTCTCCACACTGTCAAGACTCAGGTGAAGAAGCCACCCATTGTTCCTCTCTCTCTCTCTCTCTCTCTCTTCTCTCTCTCACTCACTCACACACACACACACACACACACACACACACACACACACGCACAATGCATAAGATAAACGCTTCCACCGCCTCCTGTCTTCCTCTGTATTATAGATATCTTTGTGCTTCTTTTTTTTCTTTTAGTTTTTGTACATTATTAAAGAGGCATTATTAGAGAGGCTCAGTCACTTGCCCCAAGCAGCTCAAAGTGTGAAATCAGTGAAGAAGTGGATTTCCAGTAGTAGGCTACCTGCTGGACTGGAGCCCTGCTGGCTCCTCCAGCCTGAGGGGAGCCTACAGCGTAGTTGGTGGAGATGACAGAAGCACAAATCTAATATCTTCATATTTATTCATGAGCAGGTTTTTGTTTCTCAAATTAAGACCACAAGCAGAGCTGTATTCAACAATGTTAACTATGATCTTTAAAAAGGTAGTCTATTATATTTTTCATTTTTAAAGGAATAAATTGACATTTTTATAGAGAGGTGAGAACATTAATACCACAGTTTTTTTGTTTTGTTTTTGTTTAAGTTTTTTTTAGGAAGTTTTTCTTTATTCCAATCAAGAGTATAATGACAGAGGATGTTGTATACTGCTGCTGTGCAGACTGTAAAGTCCCCTGAGGCAAATTTGTGATTTGTGATATTGGGCTATACAAATATGAAAATATGAGGCTGTTGGCTTAGTATAAAGTCAGGAAGCAGTGAGAGACAGATATTTTAATAGCCTGCTAGCTTGGCTTTACACAAACATTTGGAAACATTGGCAACAGTTAGCCTGACTCTGTCCAAAGGCAAAAAAGCTCCTCTAAACCAAAGTGTCAAAAGTTATGTTTTTTTTAATTTATTTACCAAACATTGTGGTTTTATGGGGGGTGAAGTTGCCAGGCAACCAGCAGAGACTACAGGAAGTCACACATAATCTCCATAAAATCCCAAGTTCTCTTTGGTCTTTATATAGATTTTTTTTTTAAAAAACCCAGTGACATATGTTAAGTAGTACTTTTTTGCCTTTAGAGTGCCAGGTTGGCTGTTTCCTCTGCTTCCAGTCTTCATGTTGAGAAAAGCTGACCATGTCCTGTCTGTAGCTCCATATTTACAGACAGATATGAGAGTGGTATTGATGTTCTCATCTAACTTTCAGCAAAAAAGCACACTTCCCAAAATGTTGAACTAGTCCATTTAATGTCCATTGAGGTGCCATTCCTGTTGGAGGGATTATTCATTACGCAATTTAGGTAGTAAACAACTGCCAACTCACACCCACAGAGCATCACATATCTTGATTAATGACAGTATAGGACAATACTTTATGGGAAAAAGTGTAATCTAAGCCAAAAAGAAAATGTGGAGGCTGCCCAGATATTTTACATTTTTAATTAAATTGAAATTCAGTAGCTTTGAAAAACCTGCCAAAGTTGAGCTTTATTGGATTTAATTGTAGACATTTTCCTTTCGAATACTTATAAACGTTTGTATCATAACCAGTACGAATGAAAAGTCATTGCCACCTTAAATTAAGACTAGCTACTTTTTGGATGAGAGCGCTTAATATATTTTGTTTTTTCATTTGTAGATTTTACTATTAATGTTAATCAAAGTTTCATCACTATATTGTGGTGCCATTGTCTGTTTTGGGTGATATTATATGCAGATTCCTTTGAGTTTCATAGCTTTCAAAGCTTATAAGAGAGAGAGATTATTGATGTGACAGCATGGGGTCAACAGCAGTAGCAGCAGCAGCAGCAGCAGGGTTTTAACTGTACTCACTACAAACATGTTTCAGTGCTGCAAATTGTTTTGCTTGGAGGACCCAGAGCTGTTGTTGGGCTTATGGTAACATTAACAAAATCAGACTCTGAGCCATGGCCTTTAAGCAGCATGCCCCTTGGACTTGGAAGTTGGAAGTCAGTAATCAGTAGTGTAGGCATGTATGGATGTGTATGTATATATATATATATATATATATATATGTGTGTGTGTGTGTGTGTGTGTGTGTGTATGTGTGTATGTGTGTGTGTGTGTGTGTGTGAGCAAACAAAAGACAAAACAGCCATGCCGCTCCGCGCTGGGACAGGAAGAGGTGAGATAAAGGAGAGGGAAGCTCTGTGGAAGGCCAAGTTTTATACATAAGACCACACTGGGCCCAGGTGTGGCTCATGAAGCCAATGATGAACCTCCACCCTGCCCCAAGTCCTGCAAAACAAAAGGAAACCAGCAAACAAACCAAAACACAGGAACACCTAGTGGAGCAGAAGGGTCGCCACAACACTACTGTACATATAGTATTTGAGTCTTTGTCCCTTTAAATCCCCTCTACCTCTGGTTAGATTGCCTTATTTGGGGATGGATCACCAGCTTTTATTATTGGTTTTAGGACAGTACACATGAACAAACATAGTGGTAAATGTGCCACAATTACCCAAAAGGCTTTCTTTCATTTGTGGTCCCTGGACTGATGCAACATGGTCACCCTAAGAAAAAAGGTATACTTTTATACTAAAAAAAAGTTATTTAAATGGATCATAAACATGCCAAGCAGTGATGAAAAATAATATTAATATAATGTATATTAATGCTACATTGTCAGGTACTAATTAAAACATGTAACACAGAAACACACAATACACATCATGCAAAGCAATACATGACATCAAATGTTGTTGATGTCAAGCACTAAATAAAACATACATACAATACATAAAAATACATTAAAAATGGATAAATCACTCTGGCACAATGAAAACAACAAGGACATCGGCTGGCATAACTCAATATGCCTCAATGTTTCTCTTGACTCAGCTCAAGATTAGATTTCACAGAAACTTTTTCATGTTTTTCCTTTGCAAGGAAGTTCATGTTCAGTCCGTGATGGACATGAAATGATAGCCTGTAAGCATAGCTGCAGAGGAGTGAAGTGTTTGCAAAAAGTGAAACAGTTTAACTCACCGTGGTTCAGATGAGGTTCACATTCTTTCTTGTTTGATGGCAATCAAGGCCTGGTAGTAGCTTTGCCATAGGACTTGATGTTAATTTATTCCCCTGGGCTCAACAATGATCATTTTTCCAGAACTACTTGTACTGTGATACTTGCCTAGTTATTATTTGTTATAAACATAAAGTCTAAATATTTGACCACAACCAAAAATTGCTCCCAGTATGATATGATGTAAATAGAGAATAATAGACCCAATCTGTGAGTCATTTTTCAATTTTCTGTCATTGTCCATTCGCCCTTTTTTGTTTTTGTGTTCTGTCTGTGAAAAAATAATTTAAAAATTCGAATTTGTTTTGCTATGTGTGTCTTCAATTTACAAACCTGGCTTGAATTAGTTATTCTGTGAAATGCATTATCTCTTTTCAAATGTTCATACCATCTGAGGTCACACTTACTCAGAAGGTCTTTCTGTGTCACAAAGGTTGTTTCATCATTTGACTTGATGAGGTTTTTTCCAGAATACATTAGGTTGTTTCAACAGATCACACAGCAGATTATTCAACATTTAACTCACAGGATAACGTTTAATTTAATTGTCATTCTCATTTAAGTTATCTAAATTACAGCTGGTAAACAAAGCAAAACCAAGTCCCAAGAAATGCAGAATGTAGAGGAAGAAACGAGAGATTTGAATGTGACTGAAAGAAAAGCCGTCTTATTCTCTCTTTCTGTGTGTGTGTGCATAATCGAGAAACTTGGCTGGTTCACTGGTCATTGAATCACTCAAGGGATCAGATAAAAGCACGATGAAGGGAGACTTTCCTGTCAAGGTCTGCTCTCCCTCTCACCTGTTGCTGTGGGAATTTTCCAATCAGTCTCATGCTCTGCTTGGCCACACCCCTCATTAGTTCAACCACTTTCACCTGGTGCTCCCACCTGCTCTTCATCTCCAATCAAGTCAGTATATAAGCTGCTCTGGTCCACTCCCTATTGTCAGTGCTACCATGTTAAGCTGTTGTGCCTTTAACGCTGGCTTCCCTTACTGCTTCCTGACTGGCTTGTTTCCAGCCATCGCTCCTCGTTTCTGCCCTGGTAAACCCACCAGCCTTCTGTCCCTTACTCTGAATCGTGCCTGCCTGTTCCCTGGTCTTTGTCTGCTTGTGGCTGAGAGACATTCTGACACCTGCTCTGCCACCTGTTTACCTGCTACTAAAGCAACCCAGCCCACGATGCCCTGCCTACAGCCTTCCAGCAGTACACTCACCTGAACGGTGTTTCTCTGAGAGTGTTACTATTGTCTTGACATTTTGTGTAATAACGACTGTAAAATATATCCTGGTGTCGTTTGTGCTGCAGTTGGGTCCATCCTGTACCCGTTACACTTACTCTTTTTAAAATATTTGAAACTTAAACTTTTTTTTTTTTTTTTTAGCAGGATCAGTTTGTTTTACCATGTTTTTCGTACGACTATTTAACTGTTGAATTTGTGTTTGTTTGTTTTTTTTTTTCGTCAATTGAAGAACGAACCAGGGGTATGAACCTAAAAAAAAAACAATGTACTGAAAAAGTCCAAATTTTGAGCCAGCCTTGGGACAGATTTCTGTAATCTGCATCATGTTGGGAGGCAGGACTGAGTTGCAATATTACTCAGAAAAACAAGCTGGCGTAGAGCAACATTTCCCAGCATGTTCCTTGTGAGATGATATTGGGGAGCAACAGTTGTTCTTGTTCTTGGCCTGGAGATAGAAATGTACCCCATGACATCTGTTTTTTTTCCCCCCACTGATGTCACAAAAAGCACAATTTGCTACATCTACCGTAGAAGAAGAATGCAGGCTGTTTGAACAGGATTCAGAAGGTGATGGCTTTGCATTATATGATTTATTTATTTTTTGGTCACTGTGGGGCAGTGCAACAAGCTGTAAACCATAGACTGTATGAAAATAATTGACATAGCCACTGTGATGTCATCCATTGTTGTGTGGACTTGGGTTTAGAAGCTCTGAGGTATTTTGACCATGCCATCTTGGATTTTTGGAGCCAGAAGTGACGAGAGAATGGAGATGACCTGAATGTTATCTGCTAGCTTGGTTAGCATGGTGCATTTGCAGTCTATGTTTAACTGTGATAATGCTAATGCTAATTTTTGCTAGCAAAAACGGGCTTGAAACCATTGAAACAAAATGTACTTACTGGAAAAACTGAACATTTAAACCATAATTTACAGAATGAACATCAAGCTGTATTGATGACCACTTGAAGCAGTAGGCTTATTTTCTCATAGACTTCCATACAATTGGACTTCTTCGTGGAGCCAGTGAAGTCACCCCCTGCTGGCCATGAATGCAAGGCGTATACAGAATGCAGGTTTAAGGCACTTAGACATTGGCTTCACTTTTCAGACCCAGAACTACCCACTTGCTTTAAACACAGAGTTGACAAAAGGTGATAGGGTGAACCCATTAGCAAACAGTTGCTTATTTACACATTCAGCAGTTACAGAACAACATTATTGTTCATTTGGAGTTGTGCCTCTGGACACCTGATGAGTGTGAGTCCAATATTTTCCAGAGCCAGATCTGTAGACTATGGTGACCTTCATATTTCTACTTCAAATGGACTTATGGTTGAGTCACAGAATATAAATATCTTGGCATCCGGATTGATGAGATAATTTTGCGTGCCGACTCAGGCAAATGGTCGGATATTTCTACAGAAATAAATCAATCTTTCCCACATTCTGTATAAAAAGAGCTGTTAAAGCAGTTTTCATGTCAGTCTTGGACTATAGTGAAGTGATTTATAGACATGCATCCTCTTCCACTCTTAAAACTCAGGACTCACTCCATCACTCTGCCTTGAGATTTGTTACTGGTGATGCCTATGGCACACATCATCGTATTTTATATGATAAGGCTGGATGGTCCTCTCTCCAAGAGACATGATACTCACGGGTATCTTTTGATTTATAAAGCCCTTATTGGAAAACTACCATATTACCATTCAGAATTACTTTGTTACTCAGATGGGCTCCATCAGAACTGCTCCACTGACCGACTCTCGCTTCATGTTCCATGAATTGGGTCTGAACTTGGAAAGACTGCTTTTAACTTTTGTGCACTTTAATGATTCCTGGAGCAAATTTCAGCACCTTCTCAAAATCAATATATTCACACCTTTTGGACATTTAAAAACTTGGTCTTAAACCTCTATTAACAATTGTTTAACTGTGTTTTATTTTGCATTTCAAATTATTTTAATCTATTTGTAATGTTTTTACATAATTGAATTTTATTTCAACTATCTTTATCTATCAGCACATTTTATTGGATTCTTATTAGTTAATTGTGCCTTTGCCTTTTCTCTGTTGATTTATCTCCTTACTGTTATTTTCCTTTTATTTGTTTACGTAATTTGACTCAAAATCATTGTAAATGAGGGTCTCCCTCAAAGTTTCCCTGGAGTATAAATTAATGAATGAATGAATATTTACTCTATTTTGAGTACATACTATACACTCACCTCTGTTTTGGTCTCTAGTATCTCCGGAGGGAAATATCTGGCTATTAAGCTGCCAAATGCTCCACTATGTTCACCACCTACTTTCTGGAAACAAAAGTGATGAGAATTGAGAGAGTGAAACAAAACAGTTGTGCCTCATAAAACTAAAACAATTAGTTGAGAGACTCTATAAAGCTCTGTAGAGCAGAGATGACCAGAACAGAGTGATAATTCTCTGAGTTTGTCATGAGTGACACATTTACATACACCCAGTCATTTTTAATAATATATACAATATTGATAAGTGCAGCTTTAAACCTAGTAAATCATGAACATTGACTTAACAAAAGCGTGGTCATAGGTCTGCTTCTTAGTGATGGCTCGTTGTCCAGGACTTTTATCATCTGGAAGCTTCTCAAAGATCAAATCAAAGTGAAATCTGAAAAGTCTGAATATTCAATAGGTTGTTGGTAGAAGAATGATTTGATTCACAAAGAAGATCAATATGTATACAAGGAACTGGGTGCTTTGTGTTGACCATATAATAACTACCCTGAAAACATAAAATACACCACCTGTACCGTTCCCATGTCTTTGATCATTACAGACATTTTTGCATTGAGTTTGGTTTTTGCTTGAGTGAAAAATACCAAAAACAACAAAACAAAACAAAAAAAGTCACATTTTGTCTAAAAAGAACACTAATTTAGTTATTAAATACAAAATACTCAATCCCATAAGGAGCATGAATGTGCTCAATAAATTTCATGGCTGTCTCTTGATATTTGTGGTTGTTGGTTCAAAGTTTACATTATAGTGTATGATATGGTACCATGATATTCTTGGTATACAAGTAGAAATTCTAGCATGACATCCATGACTTTTATTTTGGCCATTAGTTTTCAAGTCATCAAAACCACCCTGAGTCACCCTCTGGGGAGCCTGAATAGCCATTCTCAATTTAATCATAGTCTAATAGTTGTCGATATATGGACCCCAAAGATCTAGTTTACATTTAGATTATATGCAAATTTGAGTGGTGGTGATGATATTGGGGGGACGTAATAAAAAGTTTCAATGGCAGATGTGATCATTTTGTGATGTGCCTGATAGAGTTGGCCAAAATGATGAAGTATTTCAATGCAAATCTGATTCAAAAGGATAGCAGTGCATTGTTTGTGTGGTTTCATGGGTGATAGGGACTCTTTTTTGCCAAGGAAGCTCTGAAGTGATCTTAGAAAAGTATTTGATTGGGGGCATTCGCTCCATCTCTTTGGAATTGGAGTATTACTTTGTACATCCCTTCATTTAATATGTTCTGAATTGTTGAGTTTAGAACAGCCCACACCACAGATGAGGTTGTATGACTTGGCTCAGGCGTCACACATAAAATGGCTTGTTGCTTTTGTGATGCTTATTGATGTAGAAAATGCAAATGATTATTTCACAAAAATTACTTACATTTAAAGGGGGACTGACAGTTCATGAAAACACATCAGGTACTAAGACAGAGAAACACTAAGAAAGAGAAACAATCAGTAGCAAGACATAGTCCACACAGTAAAAATGCACAAAAGCACCATCCTGTAGTGCTTACAATGTACAAAGATTCAATGTGAGAAATAAATAAATAAACTTGTGTTAGTGCATGTTAGTAGGAACAAAGTAATTAACAATTGCAGCTGTGCTTTGTCATCCCATTTCAATTACAAACAAGCCATAGTTAAAATGTCTGTGACTTGAAGTTGAAGCTCAATTTAAGTTCTGTATGTCACAGTAACACTAAATAATTATTTATAAAACTTCTCAAAAAGTGTCGCTGTACAAAAAACTACTCACTTACAGTAATTAACTTTTACTTCAGCCTTTTGGCAAGAGAAAATCTAAATTCACATTTTCTCCCATACCTCAAAATATGTGACATATTTCATTACATTCAGTTTGAAATATGCAGAGTACTTGTGGCTTTATAGCTGAAGTGAAGCAGAAAACTTGATGGGTTGATACAACAACACATATATTAGAAACTCTTATTGCATCTGGTCAGTGTCAGTGGAGGACTCAGTTGGCTCTAAAGCCTCCAAAGAGACCAGAGACATAACAACCCCCCCTGGCTGTCTGCTCACAATTACCATAGTGAGTGAAAACAGCAACATTAACTTTTACCAGGGATCAACCCTCACCATCTGCAGTAGATTACATTTGGAAGGACAAATGTGTACACACAGACTAAACAGGTTCATTGCACTCAGTGTATCGCAAAGGTGTGTCTAATCTTGTGGTTAAAGATAAAAAAGAACAAACATGTAAGCCAATGTTTATTCATGAGGAATTTGTGAGCAGCTGGAAAGGGGAATGCTTTTGGTTTTCTGTTGTATTGATCAACATTTATGAACATCTGAGAGCTGAAAACAGAAATAATTCTGATCTCTTACAATTCATCATCATTATTCAGCAGACTGTATCCTTTATCCTTTGAATGTGGGCAATGTTTTACTGCTGCTGTGGGAAAAACAATTTGTCTTCATGATCTAACAAGTTCAACCAGGAAAAAAAAATCCCACAATTTCTCTACATTAAAGGTGCTACTGGTAAGATTTTGACAAAAACATATCATCATCATAAATGTCCATACCTTGCAGTGAGAGTAAAAGACAACTGTGATGAGTTGCGATATTGTGTGCGACTGGGATCATAGGAGTTCTGCTGAAGGCATCACGAAACAAAATAAGCTTTTCCAAATAAAACTTGCTTAATCAACAAAAAAATAACTCCTCATTTACAGTTAGCAAGACTCTTCAACCTCTCATCATCAAAACAAGCTGGACAACTGGAAAAAATGGCAAAATGGGAATTGACAAAGTGGGTGAGAGTACATCATTTGTCCCTATTTTTATTATCATACCACATAGCTTACAGATTTAACCATGCTTGTTAACTGTTGTTTAACCATATGTGCAGTAATCTATCATTTGCAGACACTTACTATCGCGGGTTTGTTTGTAGTTTGTATTATGTTTGGTTACAGTTCACATTTAACAACATTTTTGGTTAAAGTAAAACACTGACAAATATTGTTAAGTTTAGTTATTTATTGACTTAGTTCTGTTTCATTATTCAATCATTCTTTCTGTGTTACTCACCATACTCACCATCTTTTGATTGGCTGGGAGTTTAGCAGTGTCATGATGTATTAACCAGTAATGGTACACACAACATGGTCAAATTCTTTTAGTAAAAAATGCAACAATTCATGAAATAAAGTTAATTTTACTTGTGTATTGTGTCCCTGTCTTTTAAAATGCTAAATGTCTGGGAGTTAGAAATACCTGCTTACTTAAAGAAATAATGTATTAAATGACATTTCCCCCCTTAAAATTAAAGAAAGGATGTGTAAAATACACAATATACAAATTATTAATTGTCTTTATAGGCTAGTATGTTGAGTAAAGAGAGAGACAGTTACTCTTCACTGCAGAGATGCAACCAGTGTCTCAGTGCAGGTCAGTGACAGGGACAGGGACATTTAACCTTTTTCAATGTAAGGGGAGAAAAATCCAAATTGAATTATAGTATCACTTACTGTATGTATGATGTATACATATACATTTGATTGTTTCAACACTTCACTGAGGCTTAATGACATAAAAAGTCCAACATGCATGTATCACTGGAAACTGTGACCTTCCACTGTTGTGAATTTAAAGACCGTTTGATCACACAACAGAGTCTGTAAAAAAGAAAAAGATTATGAAGTAATGATTAATTGATTTATATGACAAACTGGTTTAACCCTTTTTCCCTTTAAAAAGGAAGATAATTAAACATAAGAGGTTAGCTCCATGGTTTAACTACCAATCACGCAAATTAAAGCAAACATCACAAAAACTTGAAAGGATATGGAAGAATCTCGCTTAGTCTGGCAAGATAGTCTTAAAACACATAGAAAGGCCCCCTATTATTCATCATTAATAGAGGAGAAAAACTTTGGCCAGACTGACAAAGAGTCATAATTCTTTGTCTCGTAACGACTTTATGAGCTTCTTTAATGATAAAATTATATCTACTAGAGACAAAATTCATCACCTCCTGCCTTAACAGGCACTGATTTATCCCCACACACAGGAACCTTAGAAAAGGCTGTAAAGCTGATATATATTTAGACTGTTTTTCTCCAATCCACTTCCTTTCCTGAACTAACTTCTACCATTTCTTCATCTAAACCTTCAAACTGTCTTAGACCCCATCCTAACTAGGCCATTTAAGGAAGTCTTAACCTTAGTTAGCACTTCTTTACTCGATATGATCAATCTGTCTGTGTACCACAGTCCTTTAAAGTAGCTGTAATTAAACCTCTTCTTAAGAAGCCTACTCTTGAGTCAAGCATTTTAGCCAACCAGAGACCCATATCTCACCTTCCCCTTTTCTCTAAGATCCTTGAGAAAGCAGTTATGTGACTTTCTAGATAACAATAGTTTATTTGAGGATGTTCAGTCAGGATTTAGAGTGCATCATAGCACAGAGACAGCACTGGTGAAAGTCACAAATGATCTCCTAACTGCATTGGACAAAGGCCTTCTCTCTGTACTTGTCTTGTTAGATCTTAGTGCTGCATTTGGCACCATTGACCATCATCCTCTTACAAAGACTGAAACATTTAATTGGCATTAAAGGAACTGCACTAAGCTGGTTTAAATCATTTCAGACTGATTTCAGTTTGTACACATTAAGAACGAACAAGAGTTTTTTAGGCGACTAAAATGTTACAATTAACTTTCATGAACTGAAAACACGCTGAAATAGTGACGGATATTGCTACGCCTAAACTCTGTGAATCTGGGGTTACGCCATGGTCAATCACAACATAGCCATGCCCTAAAGCATATGCTGCTTTGTTGTCTATTTTACTCTAAATGGGACCATAATTTACAAAATGAACATGATGCTTTATTGAAGAAGACTTGAAACTTGTGATTGAGAACATAAACTCATTAGAAAAGAGTTTACTGAGGTAATAAATCAAAGGAGAAGTAGGGTAATTTTCTCAGACTTCCATACAATCAGACTTCTTTTTGTAGCCAGTGGAGTCACGCCCTGGACCAGCCCTTAGTTATACTGCTATAGGCCTAGACTGCTGGGGGACTTACTTTGATGCACTGAGCTTCTCTCTCTTTCTCCTCCTCCTCTTCATCAGTATGCAGAACTCCAGAGTATGAGGGATGATGGCATGGCCCTGTAGGTGTCCTGCCTTGACATCTTCTCTGGCTATTATTGCTATTATTATCTCTAGTCACATCTCTATTATTATTATTGTTGTTATTGTTATTATTGTTTTATTATGCTTCTCTGTGTCTCTCTTCCCCCTCTCCCCTTCCCTCCCTCCCTCTTTCTCTCTCGATCCAACCAGTCAAGAGATGGCAGATGGCCACCCACCTAGAGCACAGTTCCACTTGAGGTTTCTTCCCATTAAAAGGGGAGTTTTTCCTTGCAGTTGTCACCAAGTGCTTGCTCATGGGGGAATTGTTGGATCTCTCTGAATTAAAGAGTACGGTCTAGACCTGCTGTATTTGAAAAGTGCCCTGAGATAACTTTTGTTATGATGTGGCACTATATAAATAAAATTGAATTGAATTAAAGATAAAACTGTTATTTCCCTCAACAATTTATGCTACAGTGGCCTCATTCTCAATATAATATATTCACACACACATTTATATTACACTATACTTGTAACCTTCACAACTACATGTCTAACCTTCCTTACCTGATTGGACTGCAGACTGACCAAAATGTCCTCAGTTTCCAAAATATCCTCATTCTCAAGGTATGAAATTCAAATTGATCTTCAACAAAATGAAAAGTACAAGGACACACACACACACACGACACACACACACATTAATCTACGAGTGAAAGAACAACTCTCAGACAAACCTATAATTTACCCCTCAAATAATCCTCATGGATCAAAATTCAGATGCTTAATTCACTTATTTGAATTAACAATTACACTTCATTTAAATAGCAACATGGACTAATTGGAGATGGAAAACAAGATTCCTTGGGCCAATTATTTGTAATCTTTCAATGAGTGTTAACACAGTGTTCACATACACACACACACACAGTCTGGTGCATTGGTTGAATTTCTAAATAAAAATGTTGTGAGACTAATTTTCACCCTCAAGAGTTTGAGTCAATAATTTCAATTAATGTCAGACTGACAAGATATTGCTTAAGGAGCATTTAGGTTGTCAGAAGAAATATATTAGAAACTGCTATACTGTACAAGATATGAGAAATTATATTATATTTATATATTATATGATATATATATATATATATATATATATATATATATATATATATATATATATATATATATATATAGTTTTATTTACCTTATAATTGCATGGGAACATTGATAAGTAAATGGCTTATTTAATTTGCCCTTGGGCATTTCATGTATATATTGTTAAACTCATCCAAAATCCTGCTCAGTTTATCCTGAGCAGCAGCAATTGCAAAGTTAAGAATAAAAATTGTCCTTTTTTCACATTAGAAAGTAATTTATCAGTTTTGGTTGTTCAGCAAAGGTGTTAAAGGATGACGTTGCATTATATTGAGGCAAGGTTCAGGTTGCCCTCTGCATTGAGGACCCCAAATACAGTGTCTGAACATGGTCTTAAAATACCATCCATCCCCAGTCATACTACATCTATCATTAACTTTATTCAGTCTGAACAAAGTGTTAAAAGTATAAAAACCTGTCCCTGGTCAGCTGAACTATGACACTAGTGTGAGGAGAGAGCTGCATTAAAATATTTATGTCATTTTTATCCAACTGTGAAAAGGTTGCTCCTCTCCCTTGTCACCAGGCCCTGGTTCCCAATATTAATAGTGTTTTTGTGTGTGTGTTAAATAATAATTTCAGTCCAATGTTTCGGTCAATCTGTTAATTCTGATTATGCGAACAGTTTGTACACCTAGCACATGTTTCATAAATAAAAAATTTTTGGGAAAAGTCTTTTTGTCCAATATCACTGTAACACCTTTACAATGACTAGTCTCTTGAACAACAGTTAAGCAATACATTTAATGATGTTCTTTACAAATAGTTATTTTAATTATTTTTCACAAATGTATTGCACAGAATTAAGTGACAATATTGCACAGTATTGTACAGTATAAGAATTTTCTATGGGGCTGTGCTATCAGTGCAGAGTTCAGTGTGATGATGGCTGGTAAACACTGTTCATTAGGCTTGTGGTGCATGCTTTGATGGACCTGTAGCGTTTTCCTGAAGGCAGAGGGTCAAACAGGTGATGGGCAGGCAGATGTGTTGGTAATTTTCTGCACTGTTTTGACGACTCCCTGCAGAGCTTTCTCAGCCACAGAGATGTTGCCATACCACACCAGGATCTCATGTGTCAGAACACTCTCAGTGGAGCAGTGGTAGAAGAACACCAGCAGCTGTTGTGACAAGCTGACTTCCCTGGATGTTCTCAGGAAATAGAGCTGCTGTTAACCAGAGAGTTTATGTTGGTTGACAATGTGAGATCATCTGAAATGTGGGTGCCCAGGAACCTGAAACTAGAGACTCTCTCCACTCTCTCTACGTTTATGTGTAGTGGGAGTTGCTTGCGCAACACACGTGCAGAAGACCAAAACATAATTCAGACTTTCTGAGAAGTTCAGGAGTGCTGTGTGTACACAAGGCTAGATTTCCATCTAGTTCATTCCTCCAAGAGGAAATATGGTTAGGTGTGCCCTAATCCTAGCTTCTACCAAAAATACAGCAAATGTAGCTGAAAGTAAGTAAGTGTCAGCACAACAGTGGAATTCTGTGACATTAGCTCTAGTTTTTAGAAACTCATGCAGGCTGAACCGCAGAAATTAAAGACACTAGAGGACACTGCAATCACCAAAAAGGAAATGGGGAAGGCTTTCCAAGAACTAAATGGACACAAGACTCAGGATCTGGACTCCACCAGTGGCAAGGAACTGAAATCATATAACACACCCAGTGTGTAATAAATATCTTGACTCAAGTAAGTTCTAAACGAACTGGACAGTGTGATATATGTCCACTTCAAAACATTCGTACTGTTGCAATGGATCAGCACTGTGTTGCATTTGCATCATTTCAGGATCTGGGAGAGGACTGTCCAGTGCAGGGACACTGACCCTGGGATGAAGCTTGTTCGTGTAGCCACTCTCCTTCCATTAAATCTCTGGTATGAGTTTACCCTGACAAAGAGAGACTGTGTGTATAAACATTATGCATATTAAATGGTATTAAATGAACAAATTAAAACAAGCACTATGCACTTACCACTACTTATTACAAATAGGTAAAGGTTTATGATTAAATAAAAGCAGATGTCATTTTCTATAAATAAAAGGAATGACTATGGAAAAATATGACAGTAATCACTGAATATGGAAAAGACTTGATTCTTTCCACTTTAACAGAGGTAAACACGAACACCTCCCCAAAGAACTGTAAAATTGTGGTGGAAACAACCCTGTCTTTGCCTGCACCAAGCCAAGGCTTTTTGAATGCAGTTATTGTTAAGGGTAAAAAAAATCAGAACTCAGCCTAAACTTTAGGATGTTTGGCTTTTTTGTTTATGAGATGTCTTAACAAATGCATAATTTACCTCAGGATTATGATCTGCAACAGGATTTAGGGCCTGGCCTACCTGCCACAACTGATTTAGTGTTTTGCTCTGGTCTGATGGGATGGTTGGCTGTAGCCTTAATGGTCTGGATGGATGTGTAGCAGGAAAAAATGCAGGTAGCAGGATGTCGGTCCTCAAGAGAGTGCAGAGTGTTGTAATACACACCTGTAACACTCATGAATACATCACACCAGAGGTGTTCAACTCTATATTTGAAAAAAGAGACATTTTTCATAACATGTAGTTAAGATAGTTTAAGGATCTGTTCACTTTGCCCCAGCCATTGAATTAGTGGTTATGTTTCTAACTGAATATTGTGTTCATTAAAAAAAGAATCAACTGTCTGACATGGGAGTGAGCACAAACATCATGAAGTAATTTTCAAAAGTTAGTTTTTGCTTTAAAATATTCATGATCATGGCCAATAAATTTCTGTGAAACTTCTCATTTTCTTCTTTGTGAAGGAATTGTCTGTTCTTATAATTGCTTGTGGAGGGCTGTTAAAGGGAATCTTAAGAATAAATATTATCTTAAACCTTCCAAAATGAGCTTTAACTCACTGATTGTGTACACTTTTCTCAGCAATGAAGCTGTTAATGTCAGTATCATGAACTGAGAACATTAATTCTGCTGCTCCTATATTTTCTCTTCCGTGATGTCCTCTTACTCTGAAAATGAAACATGAAGTATGCCTCATCAAGAACATAATTATGCAGAATTAAAATCTTTGTAGCTCAAGTATCACAAACACATGAGTGGTTCCATTTCCAACAGTTTTAGGTATAGTGCCAAGAAATAGTAAGTGAACCCCTTTCCCTGCATTTTGGCATAATTTAGTCATAAAATGGTCTGATATTCTTCAAAATCACAATAATGGACAAACCTACATCTGTCTGAAATAGTAACATGAATACAATGGCATGTTTTGATGTATTTATTGAATTATTTACTTGAATGTTCAAAGTCAGGTTGGAAAAAGAAAGTAAACTCTTGGTTTTAGTAACTAGTCATTCTTATTTTTCAGCAGCGATCTCAACCAAATGTTTCTTGTATGTGTTGATCACATCTCCACATCAGCCAGGATGAATTTTAGACCATTCCCTGCACAAAACAGTTTAATTATAGTGACAATTCAGGAATGTCTTTCATGAATGGCTCTCAGTTCATGTCACAGAATCTCAATTGATTTGAGGCTAGCATTGATATTAACCAGTAATGTGTCATGATATGACACATTACTTTTCCTATGTCTAAGCCATTTTGTAGTCCATTTTTCTAGGGGCATTTTTGCTTTTCTATTGAGCATCAGATGACTGATAACTACCTTTAAACTTAAACTTGAACATTTATTTTTATTAATTTGAGTGCATTGTTTTCTCAATGAGGTATGTTTTTTTCAGGCTGAAGGGCAACAAAACGACCACAAATCATGATTATCCCTACTCCATGCTTCACTTTAAGGATGATGTTATGGTAGGCTATTAATTTGCTTTGCTTTATTATTCCAAAGTGTAATGTGGTTCTGCAACAAAATATAGTCTTTTGTCTCAAGTTTTGACATAACATTGTCCCAGTAATGTAATAGAACATTCAGTTTGCCAAATTTAAATGTACAATGTCATCAAATTAATTTAAGGGAGAACAATGCTTTCCTCCATGGTGCGCTTCCATGACCACTATTTTTTTTTAATTGCTGGGAAATAAATTGCAACCTCAGTGACTTTGACATAGTTAGACACGTCCTTAACTGTACACCAAAGGTTCTTTTTCACCTTTTTAAACCTTTTTTTGCCATCTTCCTTCATCTGAAAGCACATGTGAATGAAGGATGGCTTACATCAGCTTGTGAAGAGATGAGTGTCAGTAACCAATGTTCTTCATGTGTTTTGTACAGAACAAGGCATAATTAATCACCTAAGTACAATTTTAACTCATTGATGGGAAAATATAAGTTGTAATAGCTGTTTTTAGAGGTAATTTGTGAAGGGATTCACAAACTTTTGGATTTTTGATATTGAGATTATTTAATAAATACAACAATTTGGAAAACAATTATTTGAGTGTTATTAGTTTACATAGAGTGTATTTGTCTACTATAGTGACTGTGATGAAGATCAGACCACCATAGTTACCATATAACTGACTATAACTTGTGGGTATAACCTCTACTCCAATTGAAAATAATAAATTTCATGAAAAACATAGATTTTAGAAGTACAGTTTGCTGTGTTCTAGCACCATTGAGAGGTAACAGTAAAGGTAAGTGAAATGTGCACGTCCTTTTAAAAATATGAGTGTGGTGAAGGGCTGTTCCTGGATGTGACTAAGTTGAATAACTACAACAGGTGAAGACAGATTGCACAGTTTGCTCTGGCTGTCCTTGAGCATATATTTGTATCATGTTTTCAGTACCTTATATATCCATTTGTTTGTGAATTTTCAGGAAACTGGAGGAATAGTTTATAGGTTATATAGGCATAGGTTATAGTTCATTATGTCAGAGACAAAAAATAAATTAATAGTAGTGTCCTGCCATGTCATGTAATGTAGCAAGACTGTAGAGAATTTTGTGTTGTCATCTTTAACAGTGTATATAGCTGTGTCAGTAGAGCTAAAACAATTTTTATAGCGCACTTTAGCTTGGAAGGGTATGTGATGGTGACTAGTGGAACTCGTAGCTTCAAGCAGATGTTCACACTATGCTCCTTTGAGCTAACAGCAAAGCACTACAATAATTGCAATGAAAGAGCTGTCTCAATAAATATTTAGGTATAGAGATTTTTAATTGATGCAACAATTTGAGGGGAGCATCTAAATTCTATGCAAACAGTGACTACCTCAGAGGAAACCCATGCTTGTTCACAGCTTCATTGAAGGCCAAGTGAGTGTCAGACTGCTTGTTAGCTTCAGGTATATAATCTACACATAGAAGCACAAATAGAACAACGTATTAGTACATAAGTCAACTGACAAAGTTCTGTAGGGGCCAAAACAATCAATGCCCAACAGTAAGAAATCTACAGAACCATTCATTGTATAACAGGATCACATGGCAGCTCACATAAGTCTCATGAAATCATGAAAGCAGAGGTTCAGTACTGATAAACTGGATTGCCAATGAGAAGTAGTTGTAAGTCAAAGCTCACTGGAAAGTAGCTTTGACAACAAGACAACAAGAAATGTATAATATGACTTTGTCAAGTGAATTTCTACAAAGTCTGCTTCTCCTCAGCAATGTAAAAGGGTAGGTTACACAGCGCCATTAAGTACAAATTATATTTTTTATCTAAGAAACACCACCTTTGTACAGAAAATAAACGGAAGCTTATAAAGGAGAAAAACATCCGCCTTGTTCAGCACCATTTTGCAGTCATTGGTCCTTGACAGTGAAAAATCTTACCTTCCTTTAATAGCTATCTGTTCCCCCCCAAAGATAACAAAGTTGTACCTAGGTTAGAACAAATCACATAAGATAAGAAACTCATAGAAACTCAAGAAAACATAACATATCTAACAGCATAAGTCTCAAGATACAATATCTGTAGAAATGTAAGCAGAACAAAATCAGTTCATGCTGCTCTAATTTGATTAAGTTTAATGTGATCTACTATTCCGGTTGCTATGTTCTGTCAATGATAGACAATGATGTGATCATGGATGTATTGCAAGATCTGGATACTGGACCAAAAATGTCTCTGTCCTGTAAGAATTGCTTGGCTGGTGCATACACACCAAAAAACTTTTCTAGCCTCTGGGTTTGCTTCCATGTTGTGTGGCCCAATCAATATGCAGAGTGGTGTTTCCCACGCAGGTCGTCCTGGAGAGCACACCAACACTGTCTACACAATGCATGGATGCGTACACTTGGACTCACTGCACTCTGTCCCTGTTCAAGAAGAGCACCTCAGACTACACTATACTCAGCATCCAGCATTGTGCTCTTAATTGCTGTGATCAATGAATCTACTGAAACTGTCAATCAAGAACATCTTTGCAAATCCAGTGTATCCATCGCAATTCCAAATATCTCATTATTCTCTCTCTCCTGCAGGATAAAAGTATCCAGATCTGCAAGTGCAGACAGGATATCCTCTCCTACACCCAATGTCACCTAGAGCACTTCATAAAACTAAATCCTGATGGAATGCAAGCTGTAACCCTTTGATCAAGAGGTTGCCTCTCCAAGATATGTGTAACAAACGATCATGCAGGATATCACACTTCAGTGATTCCTAGGAGATAAATAAATAATAAACATGATAAACACGGATCAGACAATGACTGTTTGTTGGCTGCTGGCTAAGATGACCACACACAACATGACAACTTCAAAATATTTTAAAAGTTTATTCACACTAATGTTAATATTAAGTTTGAATTCATCAGCAATTCCTGAAGGACTATGTTACCAGTGTGAGGTTGGTAAATTAGCAAGCTAAGTAGCTATGTTTATCTACTGATGTGCTAACTATAGTAGCTAGCTAAATCCATAAGCTATCTCATATAGTCAGTAGGCTATTGTACCTAACAGCTAACTAGGGTCAGCTATGTTGTATATAGGCTATAACCAAGTGGTCAATGTGTGCAGTCCAATCTTGCAAGCTAATGACCTATTTACTTATTGTAGTTTGCTAACAACTTATTTTATTGCGTATATTTAAACAATTAAGGTATTTGTAAGTGAGTTAAGAGCAGAGTTATATTGTCTAAAGTTACTAGGATGGCTAGCTAGCTAATGATCCTAGGTTGTGTATTAGCAATTGATAGCTAACTTAGCTAACACTAGTGTTAAATACCACACATAATTCATCCATGGTGCCACATCATTGAGTGGCTCATCTGAGTCTAATGTCATCTCACCAGACGAGGTAAATGAGAATGTAAAAATAGTCTTATTTGAGTGCAGGGATCAAAGGATAGTCATCAGCATAATTTCCACAGTTGCTGGGTAAAAAAGGGACCACTCCCACCACAACACACACTTAACTGATTTTATTTGTGGGTCAAGTGAAAAATAGTTTGTCATTGTGCCCTTCACACCCACTTAAACCCCCAAATGGCTTTCCACCAATGGGTATTTCTACAAAGGGCTTGTATGTGCCATCCAAAGAATGGAGACAGCAATTACAAAGGCTTTCTGCTTTTCTGCTCCATTAAAGAGGGATGTAGATTGGGGACCTAGACCAATTTTATTATTGCTTTTCACATTGCAGCTTGTCTAATAGCCATAGATAGACTTAAGAACAGCCCTGCATGGAGAACATGAGCAATTGGAATGTAATTAGCATAATTGAATATGGTACAGCAAAATTACCACCTGTTTAATTTAATGCAACCTGCTAACCCAGTACCTACACCCAAAAAACATTTTTCCTGCTGCTGGTTGGCTTCTGTGTTGTGTGGCCCACAAGTCAAACCACATGAGCATTAAGATCTTTTTTCTTATCCTCTGAGAAATCCATGAAACTGCTGTTTGACTTCTTGTAGGAGCCTGATGTTTCTGACTTGTAGTTGCACGATTAACCTTTCTCTTCACTTCCTCTAAACTCCCAAAGCAAATATTCCACCATGCTCTTAAGTGGCCGAGTAAATAAACATCCAGACCAAAAAAAGCCCTGCGTCAAAACAGTGCAAGGGACTGCACTGGGGGAGAGGTGAAATATGTTCCATAAATTTGAAGGCTCATCAAAAGCCAAAACACTGCACAGAAAGTTATTTTTTGTAACGACAATCACAAGGTTAATAGTAGAAATACTTAGTTCACATTACAAAGTGATCTACCAGAAATGTGGCCTTTCTCATATTTGAGTGGCCACCACAGCGCCTTCCCGATGACGCTAGATTGTGTGGTAAAAGTTGAAGGGGGACTAACATCCATCGCTTTAAAAGGTACAATGTATAAATTTTGGCCAGAATTTTAGTTTAGTAAAGTAAAGTAAAATTATTAAAAGAATGCAAAAAATAACAGTTTTGACGTAATGTGAAAGACCTATTGTTGTAGAGATATCTACTCAAGTTAGCATGCTAACCAGATAGCCATAGCTCATTCTGTCTTATAATACCACTTTGTACCTCAGGGATGATAGTGACTCCCTGTAGCATCCAGTCTGCCCTCAGTCCAGAAGAAGTAGCACTTGCCAGAGCCACCAGCAGCAATGGTGGAGCGCAGGTGAGAAAGTAATCATGTTTCCATGATTCCCAATATGTGGTCAATTCATCTAAATAACGGCTATTTGGAAAGTTGGAGACACTTGCCGCAGCAGCTGCTGGCCAGGAGACAGCTGATGATCTCAGCTGCATGATCCGATGAACTGATATGTGCAGTTCTTTGGAAATTTGCCTGGAGTTTGTTGCCTGGAAATAATGTCGCCTTACTCTGGTCAGTCAGGTCCTCCTCCATGTAGTGACATTAAACGCACAATATGTAATTTCAGCTGTCTCTCAATCAAAACAATAACAAAAGACGGCGTGTGATGACGGTGTGAAGTAGCAAGGGATCATGTGAGTTGTTATCTTCGTTGTCAGCTTCACCGGGATACGATTACTCCGAAATTCATGGCTCAGGGTGTTTTTACCAGGGGCCGAATTATCCGCAGAGGTCTCCTCCTCTCCAGAACAAACAGACCCACTGATTACAGGTAAAAACACTGAATAAAGCAGTTTCATCTAAGAGATCGGTGTTTCTCTGACGATGTATGACGACCCACGGACGTCAGATACAGACTGTTAGCTGAGCTGCTGCTATCACTTTAGCGGTTTATATCTCTTATAACTTTTCATTCAGACGTTCGTCCGGTTTCTCCCGGAAACCGAATTATCCGCAGAAGTCTCCTCTTCTCCAAAAACAAACATACACACAGTTTAAAATCATTAAAATACTAATTAAAACTGTTTTACCTAACAAATCAGTGTTTCTTCTACAAAGTTTGGTGACGGCTGGATGTCAGATACGGGCTGTTAGCTGAGCTGCTGCTAACAGTTTAGCGGTTTATATCTCTTATCTCTTTACATTCAGATGTTCATCTGGTTTCTCCCGGCAGCCGAATTATCCGCAGAGGTCCCCTCTTCTCCAAAAACAAACGTACATGAAGAATAAAATCGTTCAAATATTAATTAAAGCTGTTTTACCTAAAAAACCAGTGTTTATCCAACAATGTTTGGTGACCACCAGACGGCTGTTAGCCGAGCTGCTGCTAACTCACGCTTTTTCCTATGGCTTTTTCTCATATAACATAAGTTCCAGATGTTTGTCCGGTTTCTGCTGGGAGCCGAATTACCCACAGAAGTCTCGTCTTCTCCAAAATCAAACGTACATGCAGATTAAAATAGTTAAAAAATACTACTAAAAGCTGTTTCACCTAAAAAATCGATATTTCTGCAGTTGTTTGTTTCCTGGAGGGGCTGTTAGCCGAGCTGTTGCTAACATTTGTTTATCTGAAACGGTCTGTTACTTTAATTAAATTATAAATTTCTCTGGGTTTGAGAATTGTTGGAAACATTTGGGATAATGTAAGTACACAACTCAAAAACATATATAACATAGGTCTAGTTATTTTAAAACATTTTAATGTGGAATAATAACCTTTAATGTCCTGCTAACTTTTAGCCCATACTGATCTGACCAAAATGAATTTCAGTCAATTTCTTATGCATATCTGCCAAGAGACTGCTATGAAATGGTACAGATCAAAGTCTTTTCTTAAATTCCATTCACACTACAATGGACAGGATATATGACACAATTACAGATTGTTCTGTGTGTTGTGTTGCTGAAGCATGCATATCAAAGGACTGTAAAAGTTCCCCCAAATGAAGATATTGGCCTCTTTCCAGTTCCTCATTATTTCATCCTCATTCCCTGGATATCATCCTTTCCTTGCTTGTTATCTAACTTATGAGGCGATGGAGAGATTCAAGAATGAAATGTGACAATGAAGGGTGAGACACATCAGTGTTATGGGACATCCTTTTTCAGTTAAAGGACAGGTTCACAATTTTCCAAGTCTATCTTAAAACAGTCAGGTGCCCATATGAACGCTGAAAAAACTTGTCATTGTAATAATTCCTCCTGTTGATACTGGATATTAAAAGATCCCCTTCAAATGCACTTTCAATGTAAGTGATGGTCCATAGTGTGTCCACACATTTTGTGTAAAAATGCATTTAAAAGTTTATCTGAAGCTTATATGAGGCTTCAGCAGTCTTAGTTAGTCATATCTAATGGATATCTGCAACATTTACAGCCTTTTTAACATCATATTCCCTCTTTGTGTTTCTCTGTTGAGCTGTGGTGGAAATATAGTAACAAAAATAGGGACTTTGGCACTAAAAAGATTAACATTGAAAGATATCTTGATTTCACTATTTTGGACGGCTGAAGCAGTTCAACAGTACAGTGTTAGCAGCAACTGAACAACAAACACCCAAACTACATTAAAAATATCAGCGCTACCCTTAACTGTCCACACAAATGATTTACACCCACCTGCACTCAGCCAGAGACTCATCACACAGTCAGTTAACATCTGTGAGTGTTCAGGGCTCGGGGCTTAGGGGGGACGTTCGAAATGGGCTGCAGACTGCACCAATTTTCAGTGGAATTTATCAGAACAATCTGAAAGAGGCTATAGTCGCATAAAGCTTTTACAGATAGAAACTAAACTAAAAGAAACATTAAAAGAATGTTAGTGCAATTGCTGTATAAGATAGCAGCAGCAAATTTCTTTCATTATTGATAGCTGAGGTCATCTAATATATCTGGTATTTTTTAGAGGCTGGGCTTTGTAGCCAGATACGGGACTGACTCAAATATGCTTCAAATAGATGAAGGATAGAGAAATAGACACAGTGCCTTCAGATAGTATTCAGGTTTCAGAGATGCTTGATTGGGTTCAAGTCAGGGTTCTGGCTAGGCCACAGAGTTGTCCCTAAGGCACTCATACATTGTCTTGGCTGTGTGATTAGGGTCATCATTCTGTTGGAAGGTTAACCATTGGCTTAGTTTGAGGTCCTGAGTTCCCTGGACCAAATTTTCATTAAGGATATCTCTGTACAGCTTTCCCTCAATTCCGACCAGTCCCCCAGTCTCTGCCGCTTAAAACACCTCACAGCATGATGCTGCCACCTCAATACTTCACCAATGGAATGGTATTGGGCAGGTGATGAGTCCTGCCTGGTTTCCTCCAGACATGACACTTAGAACTGAGGCCAAACAGTTCAATCTTGGTGTCACCAGACCAGAAAATCTTGTTTCCCACAGTCTGAGGTGCTTTTTTGCAAACTCCAAGCAAGCTTTACTGTGTCTTTCACTGAGAGGCTTCCATCTGGCTGCACTGCCATAAAGCCCAGATCGGTGGAGTGTTACATTGATGGTTGTCCTTCTGTAAGTTTCTCTCATCTCCACACAGAATCACTGGAGCTCAGCCAGAATGACCATCAGGATCTTGGTCACCTCTCACACCAACCCAGCTAGCAGGGAATGTTCTCACAATATAGGCTAACATCACCTACAAGTTCTAATAATGTTTTAAAGAAAACATTCTAATCTAATGTTCAAAAAATGTTTTAAGGATGCTTATCAATTCAAATAATGTTCTTATAAGGTTAAATGCTAACTAAAACATAACATTTTATAAGCAACATTCTGAAGATGTTTTGGTGATAACAGATTATAAAACGTTCTTTTATAAAACATTCACACCATGTTACATGATAACAAAGAAAGAACAAAATGTTCCTGTAATATAATATGTTAACAAGGTCTTGGTCAAGGTCAAATTTATTTATAGAGTGAGTCAATGTGATATTTCAGTTTTTCCTTTTTAATTTATTTGCAAAAAATTCTAAAATTTTGTTTTTGTTTTCACCATGAGGTATTGAGTGTATAGTGATAAGGGGGCAAAATAAGTCTAGCATAAGGCTAAAAAATGTTTAAAAAAAATAAAAAAATAAGTGTGTAGGGGTGTGAATACTTTTTGAATGCTCTGTAGGTAGATAGATTTGTGGATAGATTCTGTGGGAGTCTGATGAGTCTGTTTTTCCAGTTAATTGGTTTCCAGGTAGACCATTCACATGTTATGCTCACATCCTCTGAACTTAACTTGCTCTGAAGAAGGTTAAGTTCATATGTGGTCACATAAATTGTACACATACAACAGAGATAGTTCCAAAAATCCTGCGTATGATGGCACTATTCATTTAAAAATGTGTGTTACTGTATTTTAGGTGCTAGGGATGGCAGTGTGGTCTGTTGTTCAGTCCACCAACCAGAGGTTAGCGTGCTAATCTGTTAAACAGCATGTAAGCATTGTCAATGTGAGCATACTGTATTTTTAAAAAAGGAAACATGCTTTTTATGACATTCTGTTTTTCCCTGAAACTCAAAAGCCTACCCAAGCCTGTTCTGAAAGCTTTGTTTGCTATTCTACCTCCACTTCCTTCTCACGATGATGTCAGGTTGTTCCTGCATGCCCACAAATAGCCATTTATTTCATAGCATTTGTTGGTAAGGTTGTTCCATGGGTTGTTTGCAATGTCTACTTATTTTGGAATAGATTAGGCTTCAAAAATATGCGGATGTATTTGAGACGTTTGCATTTCAAGTAAAAAACAAGAAATGTAGTGAAATCCTACTACTATTGTTTGCTGATGTGACCCCATGAGCCAACAGTAGTCTGCTGAGGGGCAGCTAAAATGGCCTTTTTCAGACAGAGGTTCAACTTAAGAGCTGCATTTTGAACTGTCATACATGCAAAGATATTCCAGTACAGCCCCAAAATAAAAACATAGACTAGGAAATATGCATGATTCATCCCCTGTAAAATTATATGGTAAAAACACATGCTGTGTATAACAGCTGACTTTGAAATTGTAATGATGGTCAATAACATTTGATTTGGCCAAGAGAACAGCCAGCACTAAGCCATACAATAAATAAATGGCCTTCTCAAAGTGCACCACCTGCAATTACTGCCATATAGTATGTGTAAACTGGGGTTAAACCATAATGACTGTGGTTCATAAATGCCACCTAACTTGGAAAAGGTGACTATGAGACCAAAACTGATGTGAGATAGCTGGAAAGAGGTGTGAGAGATAAGAGAGAGTAGACTTATTATATCTGTGCAGCAGTTATTTTATCAGGAACTCCTGGTTCTTTTTCATTCCCATCGCATCATAGATTATTAACAGAAAGGGGCTCAAATCTCTAGTCTCATTTTAAAAGTCACAGGCAGGTCTGGCAGAGATCTCTTGAGCACCCGTGAGATACATTTACACAGCCATTTTTACTCCGACATAAATAACTACATGGAGCAGCAGTAATGCCTTTGTACACTTTCTGTCTCATGGCAACATCTCAACACAATGATCAGTGCATATCAGGAGTTATTTTAAGATTAAAAGTGTAATTCAATCCATTGATGTACCCTCACTCTACTACAGTTAGGGATTTCCTGCATTTCCAAATTCACTTAAATCTCAACAACTTCAAAGAAGGGAAGCTGAAGTAAAAATATGGGTAGGGTGGGTAGATATGAATATAAAGCTTTCTACACACACTTTTTGGAAGGAGTAGAAGGTTTTTGAGAATGAATTACATCATGATTTTATTAAGAGACAGAACACTTCACCTGCACTTTTAAATAGCTCACAATTCTGAATCTTTATTTTTTGTTTATATGAAGTTGCTGCATATTCAGTGTGAATGTTTGGCCACAACATCACTTCAGTAATGTTCTTATCCACAGTACACTTGCAAATCACTAAGTCTTTCTAAAGTCTAACATAATTGTGATCATAATCTTTTTTCGATGCAATACACACACAATAGAATTTTTAAAGAACTAAAAGACAGCTCTATTTGCTTTGAACCAGACGGAATCACTGTGACGATCTTTCTGTGTATGGAGGAAATTAATCCCATAAAAAAAAACGTCCTTTCAACATCTTTGAAAAAAATTCTTTATTTCCTGACACCTGCAATGCTATCCTAACAGGTCGAGAAAACTCCAGAACCTTTCCAAATCCTGGTTGAGATAGAAATACTTTCCGAAGCTGAGAAAGTTGATTAACTGCTTTCACTCCTACTCGAACCAAATGTACCTCTCTGAGAGTTTTGGGCCTTTTAGGACCGATTTCCTATTCTGAGATGCAAGCTAAATGCAGACCAGGTGTTATTTTCCATACTTGTGTGAGTAGAATGATCAACTCTGATTGGCGGGAGAAAGATCAGGACAAGTGAGAGTCATGTATCTTATAGTGAGAATGCAGAATATTTTACGGCTGATTTACATCCTAGTTTTGTCAGTGGATAACTTCTGTTTCATCTTTAATGGATCTCTCACTGTATTATTGTTAAGTCTAGATGCTGATAAAGGGGACATGTCTGTCTTCCAGTCTAGGGACTGAAACCAAAATGTGGGGTATACTCTCAATCCTAAGAGTTGGTCCTTGTGGGAAAACTTTTGGACAGATAATATTCTCTAAAAATAATTTACCAGTCCAGTTTAGATTAAATTAAGATAATATTCAAAAACTCCTTAAGAAAACGTACACGGTGAGTAACTGTTAAAGTTGTTGTCAAAGTGCATTTGACAGAAAACTTTCCACAGATGAGATTGTGCAAGGATTTAGTCTGTGGATCTTTTCCTCGTTAAACATGTGTTCTCATTTCTCATTCAATGAAGTAACACAGTAAGTATTTCACTGCTGTTTCACAGCCTTAATTTTATATTCACCAGATGTGCAAACATTGTAAGTCAGCATAACAATATCAGTGGAGCAGCTGTTGTAATTGATGGCAAATACATCTGCACATTGGCAGTGTACTTTTGTACACTGATGCAGGCTTTTCAGTGGTAGAAAGAAACTACTTATGCACTTTACTTAAGTACAATTTTGAGGTAATCTGACTGCTGTAGCACCGAGTAACTGGTTAATTTTCAGATCAAGATTTTACATAAAAATGTATGATAAGCTTATAAAATACAATGCATCATTACAGATTAAACCAGTGGTTCCCAATCTTTTTGGCTTGTGACCCTTTATGAAAAAAAGCACCAACAAAAAAACATTAGGTCCACTTGTCATGTTACAAATGTCTTTGAGTTGTCAGCAGTTCCACTACAGATAGATTTCTGCACTAAATTACATAATATTATTCAAGGTCCAAAGAGGAACCTAATTAACTAGCTGGTGAACATACTGAAGCATTTAAAAGCTAAAGAGCCTCAGGAGTTGCTGCAGACATCACATCACCAGTTGGCCAGAAACAACTCCTGATGAATGTGAATGTTGCTCTGTGCCTGCTGAATGTGTAAATAGGCAATTACTATTTTTCAGATGTCACACTGTCACCAAATGGACCAAAAAACAATGGATAAATACTCAAGATAATTAAGATCAACAGCCCTGACTTATTCATTCAGTCTAATGCTCTCAGAAAGTATTGTTGTTTTCTATTTCAGATGGTCCCATTGCTGTTCTCAAACTATTTTGTAGCTGTAAACATCCCATCCTGTTGTCACACTGGGGGGTATGGTTGTTGAAGCAAAAGAAAACATCACCACTGGATGTTTTAAGCATTTGTGTTTTAGAGTGGATTGTTTCCAAATACTCAATCTCTTAGTTTGTCATTTTTATCTAGAAATATTAATCATGGTTTGGCACCAAATATAGTGCTTGTATAGTAGTTGATAATGTCCTACTTTAGTGCTCCCCAGGGAACGTATCAGAAAGACGCTGTGGTGGCCTAATGGTTAAGGCGCATACCATATAACCGCAACATCCACGGCTGGGCTCCCAGCCAGGGGACCCCTGTTGTATGTCAAACCACTCTCTCTCTCTCTCCCCATTTCTTGTCTCACCACACTGACTCTCAAATAAAGGCAAAAAAACTTGCCAAAAAAAACAACATTAAAAAAACCAAAGACACTCCAAAGACAGACCAACCCCGCCTCCCCTCCTCTCTGTGTCCAACACGCACACGCTGACGTAAATAGGCTAAAAGCAACACCAATTTTCACAGGGTTTGTTTCATTTTTCTACAACCAAAACATATTCCATCAGAATAATTCAGGATGCCATAACATGAAGATTCTTTGTGGCTTTAAAATGTGCTTTCAATGTTGCTGTCGGTCTTTTCGTTCTGCCTCTGCCGAGTTGTGTTGTAGTCTCTACGTTGTGTCTAGACTGCTGAGTACTGAGCCTGCAGGGATTTCTATAATCTAGGAATAATCAGAAAATCTAACACATGAATACTGACAACAACAGAGAGCCAGAAAATACACAGGGGTGTCACAGGCTATGCATATGTGACCAGTATGTTATTACATGGGTACTATTATCACAATGCCATTCTTACACCAGTGTACAAAGACAGCAGTGGCTACAGGTTAATCTGACTCAAGTGGGGCACCAACATGAGATTAATTCAATTGGATCTCTTGAAGGATCTCATCATTTGGTGAAGTCATGTCTGTGAAGTCTGCACTGCAAGATGCTGCAACACGGTGTTCACATCACACCAGCTTATTAAAATATATTACCAAGTCCACATGAGTCTGAGGATAATTTGTACTACATAAAGTAAGACTGTTTACATGGATCAAACTTTTGACCTCTTGGTTTCAGCACTCTTTAACACAAACTTTTGGCATAAAAAGTCTCTCTCTGTCCGATACTATCTGTACATCTTGTGTGAGCTTTTATGAGATCTATTTCTCTGTGATCCAGGAACATGATAATAGCTTTTGCTAATCATCAACTCGACAGTGAAAAGCATTCTTTCTGTGGTGCAAAGGCGATGACAAATAACAAGAGGAAGAGTGGGAGAGGGAAGATCGTAAACAAGGAATGCAGGACAGGCTGCACCGATACTGTGATAATGAGCCACCACGGTACCGTTACATGAGAGCCAGACAGTTTTTTGACCAAAAAATACACACATACACTCTGAGGAGTAGTTTAACAGTAGGTACATATAGTCTAAGCTAAAAAAGAAGAACAAAGACCAGACAAATCTATCTTCACTGCCCCCTCACATTCCTCTTTATCTTAAAATTTTGATGTTTGTTCTCTCTTGCTCGGCTCTTCATCCTTTACTGGCCTGTAAATCTCCTTTATTTCTTCAAGCTACTTTGTAATCACGACTTTAATTAAAATTCTCCTCACATTTGAGTAAGAAAATGTTGACTATAATTATACTGTAGCCATTGTGAATATTTTTCCAATTTTCAAAGAGGATAAAATTCTTTTTGGGTATATGGAACACACGTCCAAGCCCCGAGTCTGTCATACTGTACATCCTACAGATGTTGATACTGTTGTTGAGACTTTTATTTCCTTCATCAACAAGCCCAGTATGTACTATACTGTTGGAAGTTATGTCAACACAAGCTAATGAGCAGGTCCCACTAGTGTTTTGTTTAGCCTGCATTATAAAAAGGAGGGGAGTCTAGCTCATGTTAGCTGCCTCTCTTTCAACAGTCAGTTGTGGAGATATCAAAAGTACAGAAGCCCTAAGAGCAGGGTGCAGAGATTCTCTCAGCACAGAGGGGGCGGACCACTCGAGTGGCCCTTCTGATAAAATCACCAACGGTTCAGCACCACAGCAGATAGACAGCGACAGGACAGGTGCACTGTCTCAGTATCATGTCTTTCTTACACAGGAATAACGTAGACACAGCAGTCTCCAATACTACACAAGGCCTATTCAAATAAAGAATAGACACAGCAGACCACACCATTACAAAGCCTATTCAAGTACAAAGTAGAAAATCTACAACACCACAGGCAGTGAAACAGACAGGAGCCTAGATGCAGTAAGCATGGAGTTAAATTACAGATCAATCTAATATTCTGACTGATTTCTTTATAACCAAAATTTAAGTTAATAAAGACTAATTCTGGGTGTTTCACCAGTCACCAGTTGTTGTCTCTGCTCAGCCTGCTGTAGTTTAGTGTAGTCCATTTGTGTGTTCCAGCATCCTCCATGGAACAAAATAATCCAAACAACTTTGTACATATCACAGCCCCTTTTTCAAACTTCATCCTCCTCTCCTCCATGTTGGCAGACGTGCCAACCACTTTGTCTTCGTCTGTGTTATGTCCTGCTCAATGCATAGCAAAGTGATGTCAGATAGTCTGGCCTCATCCATGCATGAATGCAAATAGCTCTTAATGAGCCTCAGATGGCTGAAACTTCGTTTTGTCAATTTTATTCGCCACAAACATAAAAAGTCAATATTTCATGTTTTGTTTTGTTTTTTAAGTTTTCAGCAAAGTTAGTCATAGACTTTGAATTTCTGCTTGTGTCATCTTCACTTTCTGCAGAGTCAACAAACAGAAATATGAAAAAAGATTATCCTGGTTTTTCTAAGTCCTTATTTTTTCTTCATCTGTGAAACAGGTAGGGGAAAAAAAAGTTTTGCCAAGTGAAGAATAAAGAAAAAAGTTTTTGTGGTTGTAATACTCATTTCGGCCACAGAAGGCAGAAGTGCAGCACTACCCCATGTTCTAAATAACACTAAAAGCATTCATGTTTTCTTCCAGGTGAATTTTATCCATGCACTCTAAACACAAGGTACATACGGTGTATGTTAGCAAGTTATGTAACATTATTGTCATGTTTTTCTTTTGGCTAGAAATGTATTTTAAATTCTGCTAATCTGCCATTACCATAAACTATGCTGCCGTTAGTTGTTAGCCTGCTAGTCTGCTAGCTAGCGAGTGAAAAATGTATTGTTCATGGCTAACCTATGTTAACATAGCTAATGTTAGTTTACTCTAACATTACTCACCATAACAGTGTCACTTCACCCCTTATGAGTGGGATGTTTTACCAATAAAAATTAAAAAAAGAAAAAATCCTTGTGAGTGAGACATTTCAACACTTGCTGAGGGAAAAGGACTTTGTACATTAAATGATAGATGCACAACAGAATAAGCACTCTGGATACATTTTGATTTTGGCAATTTAAATTAATATGGTTATTATTCATATTTAATATACAGAATGTTCTTTATTGAGTATAGAATCATAGTGCAATACTTCTGAATCAGTCCTTCTGTTGACCAATTGGTACTTAGACGAATGGTCTCAAACCTTTTCATGTCAAGGACCCCCAAATTGATATGTAACAAGCCGTGGACCCCCATTTGATAAGAATTTTGTCCCAGGGACCCCTGTCTGAGAAGATATTCGTTAGATATGATTTAGTACTGTAGGTGGGGAAATAATTGTGGGGAGAGAGAAAACCCTGATTGGAATACTCATTTTTATACATTGTGGCAACTAATAGTGAATAGAATATTAATAAAAGTGAACTACTCACCATGTTTACGAGGACCCCCTGGAATCCTTTCAAGGACCCCTGGAGGTCTCCAGGCCTCACTTTGAGAACTAATGACTTAGACTAATCTAAATTATCCTTGAGGCCAGTCAGTTCATTTTTGTTTCATTAATATTCCAGAGGGAAGTCAAACACTTGACTTGTAGGTCCAACATTTCCATCCTAGAGGTGTAAGCTGCATTGGTGAAGGAGGAGGCCATCGAAGGTTAATAAGCTTTGTTCATTTGAATGCATAAATGAATAAATAAAAAAAAATACTTAAGTAACAGCATCTATGACTCTGAATGATGCTGTCTTGTTACACAGGGGGCAGAATGAGACCTACACACTGTTGAGGAGAAATTCAAACCTGATCAGTTGTGTGTAAGTAAGGTATTATAAAGTATGACCCAAGCTATCCAAGCATATTGGAGCAATGAGCCAAACTTGATTTTGTCGACAGACGAAAGTGCTCAGCGAGAGAGACTGTGAGAATGTCTTGTTAGTCTTACCTCAGGAATATTTTCATGTGAAACACAGTATTGATTGTACAACAAGTAGTGGATGTTCCCCTTCCCTTTTGTTTTTTTTTTTACTTTTAGACTCTTCCCTTTATTTACCATAATACATGACATAAGATTAATACTGATTGGAGTAATTTCATTTCATTTACTGATTCTTTCTCTTGATAAAATCTATAAGAAAAATACAGTATGCACGACTCAAGCACATCTAAGGGGTCCATTGTTGGCCAAGTACCTGAACCTGATCAGATGATCTTAAGAAAACAAATGTAACACACTCATATAGGGATTTTCATGGCAATTCAAACGAAGAACTAGAAATCCCTGGAGGCATAGAAAGTCTTCACCAGTGGCTGGGTGGATGTGGTACTACACCACAAACTCTCTACTGACATTACAGTTTAAGACCCAGGTCAAGACATCATGGAGGGTCACCGATAAACCCTACAACACTTTGATTGTTGCTAAGAGGACTGGAGAGGCTGAAGAGGCTCACTGTGATTGCATGGCAGGGTAAGCTGACCACATAACATTAATAGTATTAACCACAATGCCATATGTCAAATTCTTTCAGAGCCTGGAATATAGTCTGTCCCAAAAAGGTTGAGGCAGACATGGTGAAGGACATAAAATACAAACAAAGCAAAAAGAAAAAGGGGGGTCGGAAAGAAGTGGAGGGCTATTCTGAAGGCAAAAGAAGAGCATCAACAACAGTTCCTTGAAATGTTGTCTGCTGCAGGAGAACTGCCCATTGGTCTTAGCACTTTTAAGGGATACGCAGATTCTTTGAAGCCAAAGCCATGGTTTGAAAATCTCTTAGGGTTTTCTGATGACCAAATACAAGCAATAGAAGAAGAAAACCAAAGATCAGGCAGAATATTCATCAAAACCACTGCTGAGAGAGACTGTGCGGAAAGGGTCTCTGCAAAAACTCCAGGCATTGTTTGGTGTAGGGGTCATGAAAACTTGGGGGCCATCAAAACTTATAAGTATGCCCTAGGCCTAACGATCACATGCACAGCATAAACTTCAATTGCCATCTCAAATGAGTTGTCAAGGGAATAGCAGGAGATGGACCCAAACACAGGACGCAAGCAGTATGAACTGAAGAATAACTTTATTTTTGCTCAAGTGCAGGCAAAGAACGCTGAACTGAACAGTACTGAACCACGTAAAACTAACAAAGACTGGACAATACAGAACAAAACAAAGGATCCAACAAGATCGAACTGAAAACTAGGACTTAAATAAAAACAGTATTGAAACAACAAAGAACAAGTGGAAAAACACAAGGACAGGCTGACTGACCCAGAGCAGGTGTGGAGGGAAAAGTAGAAGAGACACACAGAAAGAAAACCAAGAGACCAGAAAACACAATCCTCATTGTAATCAACCAACATGCATAAACAAGTCGCAAAACTTTTTTCATAATGTGTTGAGGATGAGTTACAGAGAGTCCAGCCATTGAACTAATACCTGTGAGATAAGATAAGAACGTCTGCTAAATGCCCTGAATGTAAATACAGAAGATGTGAAATGAACTACCTGCTGTATAAATTGCTGCATCTTAGGTAAGTGTAAGCCAAATGCAGATACTGTTTCAAAAGAACTTTATATAGCTTTGGTTAAATACACTCATCAAATATGTAGTCACAAAGTAATTGCTGTACCTTAATACATAATGAATGTTTAGACTAACACCATTCATTTTGACCAATATGTACAAGGCAAGGCAAGGCAAACAAACACTGATTTCTTTGAAAAAATGAATTTCAGTTTGACTTTAAATATAAGTTGGCATGGCAGTAGGTAAGCATAGACAATTTATCAGTCCTTATGTAACTCAAAGCATAGAACTTGTCATTGACTCAGGCACTATAAGGGGATAGATGGTCAGTAAATAATTATGTACTCTCCTGCAAGTAGTTAGATCTAAGACCCCCCAAAATTAATTTTTGGGCACTGAGAATAAGTATTGAGCCAGTAGAGGGTCATTAAATCAGGGTCATTGAGATATTTTTTATTTAAGCAGCAAAACCTTCAAATATGAGAACATCCTGATCCTTTTACTCCTCTCTGTCCATTCACTCCTTCTGCTCACTTCCTAATACAATTCATCACTTACACTCACTGCTTCTCACATTTTCTCTCCCTCATATTTTTCCTTCACCATCTTCTTCTTTTATGCCCATTGGCATTCTTTCCTTTAAAATGTGTCTCTCAATTTTTTTAACCATTTGATTTAATTTTGTTTGTTAGTTAAAGGTATACCTCTAGCCCTTTAATATCAATGGTACTGTTGGTGATACTTATGGTTCAATGGTACCTAAATGCAAATTACATAGAACTGTGAAATTTCACTGAATGCTGGACATTTTATCATTGTTAATTCAGAATTTGTCACTTCACTTCAACAGTCACTTCAAAGTTTTTAGATTCCTAAAATCTTTTGGCATTCAATATACCTTTTCATTAAAATTTCAGTGTGCACATTGGCTATCATGGAAGTGTTAGTCTGCACCAACTGTTCAATCAGACAATCCAAAGGCAAAGAAACTGAAGTGACAGTTCTGGAGAGACAGCGTGTATAGCAGATTGATAGATGACTTCTATATTGTGAGTTTAAAATTTTGAGAGGAAAGTAGAAGAATGGTGGTAAAATGCTTTGTAATCCCTGTGCACAACTGAGCTTAATATTGCCATAGTTCAAAAGCTGTTAAACAGGAGCCATTCTGTAATGCAAATCTGTGAAAAATGTAGAGCAGGACTTGTGAAATAATGTGCAGTAAATTCAGTTTGGAAGAGAATTCTCTGACATTACAGTTAATGTTACAGTGTTAGAAGATGTGTCATACTGTATTTCTCAAAAGGCAAATATCACACTCAGCAGCAAAACTGTTAATTCACTTATCCACATTTACTGCTTCATTAGCTGTTAAAGACAGATGATTTGTATGTTTACAGGACAGTACAGTAAATAGCACAGTACAGCACAGTATATAGAAAGCTGTCATCAGTTAATAGGCAAAAGAATAAATTCAGTATGAAATATATGGTCACGCATACAAATAAACAGATGTACACACACAACACACACACACACACACACACAGAGCGCACAAGTCAAATAACTTTCACATAAATTCACATAGACTTTAATCCAATTAATCAAAGCAGTCCTGAACAAAGAGCCCCCAAAGACTTTAGTGGTTTGCTTCATTTCACAGTTGTACTTTTGTAGACATAATGGATTTTGCACAGTAATTCAAAAAAAGATGCTAATAAGTGTGCATGATTAGCCTGGATATGAATTCTGCCTCTGAATGAATAACAGGAGCATAATGTACCATTTTAACTGAATTAGGAGTCTAAATATAATATGTAACAGATGAGTGGCTCAGGGCAAGTTGCATTTGTTCTTCAACTTTTTTTGTAGCAAAGATTAGTTACAGTTTCAGAGGACAGTGTGTTTTCAACTTGTCAATGTGAGTTTTAGTGCTGCTGAATCATCCCTGACTGAGAGAGAAAGTAAAAGAAAAGAACAAATTACAGTAAAAAAGTTTGGGAAGTTATTTGATGGTGAAGCAGACGGAGAGAGAAGTTGACCAGGGGAGATAAAAGCTAAGGCTTGATTGTTTTCCACTTAATCAATCCAGGACAAGTTGAAGCATGTGTGGATGTTGAACATTCATCCATCTGTCTGTTCATCAAGTCTTCAGGGCCTTATTATAGCATGAACCTGCAGTGTAACCATGCTCAGATCTTACAGCAGTAAGGAGTTTCAGACATCATAAGATGCCTGACTGAAACTCAACATACCAACTGTTGACATTGCCACAGCGCAGGTCAAGCAGACTACAAAATGACAGTTTTACTTTTGGTCTGCACTTGTCTTTAATGGTTTGGCTGTGCCATTGAGTTCAAATGAAAGGAAATCTTATAATTTTACAGCATACAGTAATATTCAAGACAAAAGCTTTAACCCCATCCAACACCTTTGGGATGAGCTGGAACGCTACAGCGAGACTTGTAGTCCAATATCAGCACCTGACCTTTAGTGTAATATCAGCCTGACCTTTCAAATGCTTCCCACAGAATATTCTAAAGCCTGCCCAGAAGAGTATATAGCAGCAGATGCCCATGGTTTTAGAATAAGATGTTTTACTGTCACATAAAGAAGGACTACTAGAAATAACTATGACCTGGATGAATGAGAATGTTCATAGACTTAATACTGTAAAACAAAAAAACTCTCAGCTCAAAAGAGGCCACTTCCACTTTAAAACGTTATGTATCATTGTTAAGCAGCAGATGACCATTAGTTCATGGATATAATCTTACTGCTCAGTGTATCAGCAGTGAAAACCATTAGAAACCATTAAAATTGAAGATACAGAGAATAGTAAAGCAAACTTTCACATAAACCAATTGTTTTGAGTTTAAATATCTAATGCTTAGCTGGAATAGAAAAAATAAGAGGAGCCCCATGCAAAAAAGTCAGAAATTTAATCTCCTGTGTGGGACTAGGCTTGTGCAAGACAGTTCTATTTTAAAGTCAATGAACAATATTAATGAACAATGAACAATAATGAACAATATTACCCTCTTCTAGACACCTGAGCCATGAGGACACCACAAAATAATGACAACAACCTGGGAGGTTCACCCCACTACTAATCACCAGCATGAAACAACCCAAAGGCAAATAAACTCAGCTACAACAAGCACAATTAATGCAAATAGTCCACAGAGGCAGGTGAAAGCTGCTTTAAGTAGACTTTATTGCAAAGGTTGCACTGAATATATGTTGCAGCAAGAAGAGAAACACATAGCGCTAATAAGAGGCCAGGAAAGGCTAAGCCTCCCTAAAATGATCCAGGAAATTACGCTGAAGCTTTTTGTGAAGTTCTTGACTTGCTGATTGTTATTTGGATGCAATAGCCAACAGGTTATTTTGTTGAGAGAGACCAAGCAAGTTAGAGAGACGGTTGAGAGACCAAGTGGGAGAGAAAAGCCTCCAGTTAATGATTATAGCTTCCCCCCATTTCCTGGATTTGAGCATGCACGGTGCACAGGTGGAAGGAGAGGAACAAACAGCGAGTTAATGTTGCTGTGCTGAGAATAGATGTCTCACAAATATGTGTTTCTGAAGCAATGTCACTCCGCAGGCACTTCAGTGATTTTATCAACAACAGCAAATTAAATTCTTTCAGCAAATGCACAGAATGCGTAACAGATAATTAAAGTATATTTTATCAAACACTCCCCAGATAATAGATGTATTTAAAATTGGTATTAAAAGCAGCAATGCTGCATTGATTTATAAATTAATATGATTGATTCTAATTCTGCCCGCAGCTGCTTTATACTGTATGAAAAGCTCCTGAGAACAGGCCAGAGAACAAGAAATGACATTTGTGGATAAACTATGATAACAAACCAGTCAGCTCATAACTGCTTCTATCAGGCCAAACAGCATGATAGTGTGCAATCTGTCCTGTATTCTCATGTGTTGTCACATTAACACTGTAAGCCTTCCAATCTGCACAACAACTAGACTATTGTTGTTGCCTATCTGTTTGTTTATATCTTTTTCCATCTGTGACATTAACATTCCACTGTCCTCTTTGTCCCAGAGCAATATCTGAATGCCTCTGAAGCCTTCTTTGGTCCCGAGATAGCTAGTGGCAGCGCCTCATTTATATGCAGGCCAGCTAAGAGAACAGACGGATCAGCAAGATTGAAATACTTTAGACACCAGCACTGGCTGATGAGTGCTGTGTTCACTTAGAAAACTTAGAGATATGCTTCTTTCCATTTTGTTTTCTCTCATATCAGTGAATACAAATGAGACATCAGGAATGCCCCTATAGTGGCTTGCTGAAACAGAGCCAGATGATCTGAAAGACTTTGTGGGTGTTGAGTGAGTGCACAACGGGACCACCTGTCCCTTTCATGAGACAAACTGTGAGGAGGTGAATGCAGGTAATCACATAAAAGAAAAAGTCCGCCCTTTGAAACTATCCTGATGGTGAATATCAGTCTGTGCATTCATGGACTTTTGTGATGAAACGCCTCCTCTGCTTCTGCCTTAGTTAGTTATTATCTCTCCCATAATGCCTTTTGACAGCCTCCAGAGAACATAGCTTAGTGTTTCAGGTATGGATTTTTACATGGTTTGCAAGAGAAATAGAATTTTTTTCTAACTGAAAAAATATAGCTGGCCTTGCAGCCACAGATAAATAGTACAATCCCCGAGAAGTAGAACAGCGATACATTAGTCATAGTTATGGTTTGGCATGTGAGTATAATGGATTTAAAATGAAATAATGAGGTTATAATGCTGACTCTTAGCTTTGAGGTTATACAACATTGTTCACATGAATGCATGCTCTCCCAGTTTTACAGCAGGACAATGATGAAGACAGAACCAAGGAGTTTTAACCGGCCAACTCAGTTACCTGACCAAAATCCAACTGAGCAGGTGTTTCACTTGCTCAAGATCAAACTAAAGTGAAAAAGCAATAGGATGACTGCAGGATAATCAATATGGGGTGAAGGGGGATGCAAATTACCAAAATGCATCCCCCTTTTTAACCTTTCATGCCCCCTCTCACCCATGGTAGCGGAGAAAATGATTGAGGGGTTGTTTAGTTAAATATGTTAGTCTAGTCTGCCTGACTTATTGATCCTTTATCTAACTGAGGTTTGTGCAACTTAGAATCTATAAGCCTGACCATTACTCTGAAATATCAGTAGCCTGACTGTGCTGTGTATTGATAAATTCATGGAACTGTCCGTGGTGCTAAAGTAGCCGACAGATTTGTAATTGCACCTTTTTCTCTCAGTCATGTCCCTCTGTCATTTTCATCTTGGATCTATATTTTTCTCGAAACTGTATACTACAAATACTCAATTATATACTATACTGTAGCTTATATACTCTATAGAGAACGATCATCGTCATGCTCAAAGTGACAAATAGAAGTGTGTAGTCAGAGAAGAGTGTGAGGATCATAAAGACACACTGCAGCTAATATAACTGAACAATGACAGGGATTTGTTATAAAGTTTTAATAGAAGCAGAAGTTTCTAAAATGTAGACTGTAGACTGGTTTTGCAATATGATTTTGAATTTTGAATATGCACTGATTATATAGAAACTATATTGTAAAGCTTTAAATTAGTGGATTTTTGTAAATATAATGATTGAGATGTTTTTACAAGCCAAACTTTAAATATCACTTAGTATATGATTGCATATTGATTGCATATGTATGAAACATGATGATTCATTTTTGTTGTTATAATTTGTCCAATACATTTTGGTCACTTAAAATAGAATCGTATCATCTTATGTGAATGCAAACATCCTTAAAGGATAGGTTCACAATTTTTCAAGTTTTTCTTAACAATAGTCAGGTGATCAAATGAATATTGAAATGCAGCTCAACAAGGAAACATTGTCAGAGGAAACACAATTGCTAAAATTGTGCTAAAAATACAGTAAATGTGGTAGATATCCACTTACTATGACTAACCAGTGTTTTCACTGTAGTTGTACAACCCCTGACAGGCCAAAAAACACTCTTGGTAATGTAGCTGCTTTAAATAATAGAGCTGTGGCTGTGCGTAATAAGTGTTTAGTAGGTGAGTGAGAGAGTGAGCAGCAGAAAAATGATGGTGAATGCAAGCATAGCAGAGAAAAAGTTTAACAGTAAATTGTCAGTCTGGCAGTAAATGTACAGTACAGACTACAGTGCATTAGTTAATAAATGCTGCAGCTTGTCAAGACCAAGAAAAGTGACATCTCTTGTTTCCCCAAGTGCTGGAAAAGTGAAGAGGTTTAGCTCCAAAGTTAGCAACAATCCCCCCAACAACCCCCCACCCCTGCAAGGCCAAAGCACTCACCCTAAGGGAAACACTGCTAACTCAGATAAACTTTTGTGATTTTTTGCACAAAATGACTACACGTTTCGGCCCCCATCACTTGCACTGAAAGCACATTTGAAGGGGATCTTTTAATAGGAGGAATGATTACAGTGAGGAAAACCTCATTCAGTGTTCATATGGACACCTGACTGTTGTTTTAAGAGAGACAAAAAATTGTGAACCTATCCTTTAAGTTAAAGGGACCTATGCACATTTCAAGGTCTATATTTATATTCTTGGGCTTTACTGGTATATCCTTGTATCATTTATCTTTTACTGGTTCTTTATGCAGCCCCTCACCTCAGCCTCTGTCTGAAACAGGACACCGAAAAATATGTGTGTACAATGTGTACGACCCATAGAGCAACCTTACTAACAACTCTAGCAACAAAGGCTACAGAGGGGATGGCCATTTGTGGGCATGTGCGAAATGAGTGTGACCTCTGGACTTTCAGGGATTTTCTACATATGCTCAACACTATGATAGACATCTGACATTATAACAGTATATAAATTACAGAAAATCATGAAAGGCATGTTATGACCCCTTTAAAGATACTGAGAGTTTTACACAAAAGGAAGCACATTAGGGATTAGGGATCTAAGGTTTCAACCTTTTCTACATATCATAATACACATTACCTGCAGAAAGTAATTGATATGGTTATTCATTACTTCCTGGTGCCAGCAAGACTGGCACCAGGCAGCACTCTAACTGGGCTAATCTGCTTATGCCTGCAATTATTACTCCCAGCATGGGAGGAACAAATACATTTTCAATTTCATTTACAACACAGATAATGTGGTCTACTGAGAGATGAAACTTTAAACATAACACAGTGTCTCAGGATGAGAATCCAGTCACAAGCCAAAATTATTTTAAAACAGTCTTCTCTGATGGTCTAGAAAAAAACAGTTGTAGCAAAACAGGTGGCAGCTGGGCCTGACACTCATAAAAGTAAGATTGGAAACTAAGTGGTTTACTGGTGCCAGTCAGTCAGTGTGTTAACATCTTTGAAGAGATCTGTGTGTGCTTTGAGAGCAATAAATGATTCCTCTGGTGTACATCAAAGCCTCCAATGCTGTAAAAAACAATGTTTTTAAACAAGCTACTTTGACATTGATGTCCAGAAGAGTAACAAATGTGTTCTCATTTCTCTTTGAAGCAGTTTAAGCACTTAATAAATCATTTCTTTGGATTGATAGACCTCTTCACTTATATTCCCACACTAGACCAGATATAAGACTGTTCTTTGTTATAATGAAAAAGAAAAACTCCCCCTCTCTCTATTCTACTAAGAAAGTAAGGAATCAAGATTAGGCAAAACACCACACATATTCTAGAAACTATCATTGATTGCAGAGCAGGTGGATCCAAATGCAGAGACATGGTAGGCACAAAGAACTGAAGTATACTGGCACTGCTAGTCCAAGTATCAGTGGTAAAGCTGAAGGACGAAATATCAAGCTCTTGATGAGCTTCTTTTATTTTTACTGCCTATGTGTTGTCTCTGGACATTTTCTATTGCTTCTCAAGCATTTGCTGCAAAGTTGCAAAGCACATTAGCAGACTTCTTGAACTAGGTGATGTTTTGGTTCTTTCGATTTTTTGTCAAATGGCTTTAAAGGAGCTGACTTTCACCCCTCCTCTTGACAATTTAGCAGAGCATAGTTTGCAGTCTGCTCTAACTTTTGTCATCATCGCTTAAGCTAAAATATCTAGAGACTGCTGACATTACTTCTCCACCTACTTGCTCAACTTAATAAGAAGTTAACATCACCTGCAGTTGTATCAGAGTAGTGTTATGATTACAAGTACATGAGCACAGTATCAGACTGATACCCGATACTGGTATTGGTAACGCTGCATCCCTAATTTGAACTGGCAAAATTGACTGCAGTTGACCAGAAATTAAGGAGCCATTTGTTTCAGAAATGACTACAAATGTTTTATTGTAAATCTGCAGCTGTTATTGTGGCAAACAGCTTTTGTGTCACGAAAGAAGAAAAAGCTTGACAGCCATTTAAATAGTAACAAAGCGGTGTGAAGATTAGTAAACATTCTATTAGCAACATGGTCTCTGTTGCTAAAGATATGCAAATGATAGAAAGTAATATAATATTTTTTTTATTTTTGTAATGATCAGCCTTTTTTAAACTTCATGACCAACCACCAGTTTTACCAGTTCAGCAGGATGCAAAGCCAATACCCTTTGGACTAAAAATCTAACTTTAATTGCAAAAATGAAAACAAGAAGATGCAAACAGCAACAGGAAAACAAAACACAATACCTGCATCCATCACTGCTTGACACCTGAATCTGCAGAAATGGGATGTTATTTTATTTCCGAGAAGGGCCAGACAAAGAAGAAGGTCATGACTTCTGTTGTTGTGATTCACACATTTGTTTACAGAATTACAGAAACTGTATGCAGCTGTAGGAAGTAAGCTGTGGGGTATGACATCAGGGCTGACTGAAGGAAAAATAAAAGAAGTGATGGCACCTTTTGAGCTTAACAGAAACTTGTGGCTGGAGGTGAGAGGAATGTTCACTTTAATGTCAGAGTCAGCATGCATACTCCCTGCAGACACAGAAAGATGTATCCATGCACAGTAGGGCTGAAGGTTTTCCTGTCATTTTGAAATGATTACTTACCGGGTATGTCTTTTTCTTAGTGATTTCTGGAATTTTTCCCTCCATAAATTAAGTTTTATTTTCAAAACAGAACTGCAGATTATCATAAAATAATATTTTTTTGTAAATTTCATGTTTTTTTCATATTTTTTATATTATGTGGAAATGTTATGTAAATAATTCTTCTCGGTGACTCAATGAAAACATTCAAGACTCAACTTCTGGAACCAAAAACATCCACCATGAACATCTGCAGTGAATAAAATGGAATATTAGCATCACAAATTTGTTGTCACTGATTGAATCATTGGTCAATGGGAAAGTCCTTGTATGTAATGACCTATCAATCATTTTGTGAGAAAACACCCTATTCTGGGTCACAGATTGTGCCTTTAAAAAAGATCAATGATGACTGCTCTATAATTTCACAAATGACAGCAAAAGAAAAAGTTACAACACAGGAGAAAAAAACGTTGGGACTTTTTATTTATGACTTTTGAAGGCACTGAAAATTGAACACAACCATCCAAAGACTGTGGCATTGGCAGTGCTCCTGGATGCAGCTTTGACTAATGATGTTCATTCTCTCTATATGTTAACTAAACTTACTTTGTTAACTAAAGCTTTCACTAATTTACAGTTAAAGAAAAAAAAGTTTTAATTTGAGATGCACTGAAACCCGAAGCTGCTAGGGGTAACAGGACAATATAAAGAACATTAGACATGCAGTACGGTTGGCAGAATAAATCTAAATCCATGCTTGAAACACACTAATAAGAACTGTGCATGTGTTAAATGAATCAGCTTGGTTCACTGTTCATTGATGGAAATTGGAAGAAACAGGGGAGCACTGGAGGGAGAGTCACAACAAACTGGTGGTGCTGCTGTCTCTTGCAGCTGATTTAGAGGCTGCAGAGCAACACGGGCAACAGATTTCTTACTGTTTTGTTTGTGAACTCTGGAGCTGGAAGCATGTCGTGTGTATCAAAGAAATGAGAGAGAAAGCAGTCAGGAGTATGAAGTCTCGCTGCATTAATGATGGCGGCGTATGTATATGTGGGGTTGAATGAAAGTGCAAGAAGAACAGAGTGATCCATTATTTTGAGAAGTTTGTAATGTTCTATTTACACATGAAAGAGCAACGCCATGACAGGCCTGAAACTAGGGAACTATAATGAAAAATTCAGAAATTAACTTCTGAGAGTTCAGGAGAACAAAGGAGAATAGACTGATTAGCAGAACCGTATGAATCCTGTCTTGCTTTAAGTGTAGTTTGAAGCATTTCATCTTCCTGTCATGCTCACAAAGAAGCACATTAGTGAAAAAATCATATTAACGCCAATTAAACAGATGTCAATAATAATTCAAGTAATCATTCCTCAGCGTTATTAATAATGTGAGTGATATTTTTACTGACACTGTGGGCAGCCAATGTCACTGTTGCTAAGGTAACACATGTCACAGCGACATGATACAAAGGCACTTCACAACTTGTGATAAGTCTGGGAAAATGGAAGACACATGCTGAGGTGAAGAAAAGCAAGGCTGAGCCTCTTGTGATATGAGGGAGTGATATCTCCATGTGGTAACCAATCAGTGACCTATAAGCCTTTTTTTTCCAATTTCATTCATCAAAAGTTGAAAAAGGAAACAATTTCAGTCCAGCAAGCTGTGCTAAGATGGACAAAAGAAATGGGAACAGAACTAATGTGAGTGAACAAGTGTGACAATGATTCATTTAACTGGAAAGAGACTTATTATAAAATGTCTAGTGGTGCAACATTTATTTTATTTTAACTACAATGGTCCTTTGAGATATCTTATTTGAGGAAGTCTTGGCCAAACTAGCTGCAGAACTGTATTCACTACAATGTCAAACATTTGTCAATGATTTGTAGAAGTGCAAAAAACTTGATGAGTGAAAAAGGGGAGGAAGATATAATATTGTGTTTGTCAGTGTTTCTCTTTGATTCTCTCTGGCTTCACTTAGTCTTGTAAGTCAGTCTGTTACTCACACAAAAAAGTTTTGTTCAAAGTAATGAATCTTTTATTTTCAAAATATTCAAAATGTATATTGAAATTTAAAGAATAACAGGTTTCAGCAATGCACAAACACTCACAAACATTTCTATATTTAAAAAAACAGCTGCAAAATTCCATTTAAATGCAGGCCTCTTGGCTGTGGTTGTAATTACTCTTACACGCATCCACACACATAATCAACACTAGCTTGCACACATATGCAGTTTTGCCGTTCAAACATCTAATTGAAAACTCCTTCATTTGTGACTCGTGTACACAATCATATTTCCTGTGGTAAAAGTATAAACAACAAATTCATAAAAATACTATATACAACATTTTCACAGAATTTGGCATTTTGTTTTAGGGTTATTATATAAAAAAAACATTAAAATATTGAGTAATGTGAAATTTTGTGACATAATATGACATTTTGGTAAATACACTTTATCACTTTTTTGCTTAGAGTTAGATGATAATAAGTTTAATACCACAAAATAAGATCCAGCAGGCAATTAGCTTTTAGTTTTTGTACAGATTAAACAAATGAACATGTTAATTAGTGAGCTGCTGATAGGCAGGTTTTTAAACCTTGGACAGAACAAGGCCAGCTGTTTCCCCATTTCTAATTTCATGCAAAGCCAAACTCATCCTGGCTGTAGCTTCATGTTTCATGTATAGGCACAAGAGTAGGTATTAATCTTTTCATCTAATCCTTGGCAAGAAAACACATAAGCCTATTTCTCATTATGTTGAATTACTCCTTTAAAAAATGTATTTGTCTGCAAGTGAAATGAACACAATATGAAACAGAGAAATAGAGCAAGTTACCAGTTATCACTTAGTGATTTAGTTACTTAAGGTTTGCTTTGTTGTATCTGTTGTAGACACAACAGTGATGGTGAATGGCTCCTTTGTCAATTAGTTTATTTTTGCCCTCTCAGTATTATTGCATTTTGGCCGAGTGCAAAAGAGGTTTTCAAGACATTTAACTTTTCTTACTGTTACTCTTAACCACCTAAATAGTAAATAAATTAACATAATGACAAGTATATTGACATAATCCTTCTTAATAAATTAAACATTTTGATTCATGGTTTTATTCAAATTTTTTTTTTTTTTTTTGGAGGGCAGGGAGGGGGTTAAAGGGGGTAGGGGGTTGTTAAAGTGACAGCAGTAATATTCACATTCATGCTCACAAAACAAGCAGCAACCAGCATGATTTAATTGATACTGATTCAGTGTACACTTGTAGATGCAGTCCTTCTACATTTCTAGCTGTAGGAAAAAGCTGTACTGAACTGTACCGATGCCGACAGAAAGTCCTCCAACTTCCTAAAAAAAATGTTAAGTCTCCTAACTATGAGCAATGCTAGCAGTGTGGCTCCTCTTGATCCAGACTAAAATATTACTGTTAGTATTATTTTTCCTGTCTACTCTATTACAGAATGTACAGATATTCATGGTCTCCAGAGGATGAACAAATCTCAATGGGCACACACACATCCATATGTTTTTGCAGATGGAGTCACAAAAGACTAAATAAAAGAACAAAAGAGTATCTGCACATTGCTAAACTCTTCCAAAAAAATCTTTGAATCATCTTTATTTCTCCAGAGAATGAAGATTACTGACTTTTCATTTACCGTCACAATGAGGACAGAATTCTACTTCACTGTCTGACCAAACACCTGCAAATCTAAAAACATTCCTAATAACCTAATGTTATCATGCTAACATTGCCAATTTTGAAAATGTATGGATCCATTTTGTTGAATTAAGTCATTTTTGGCGAATGGGAAGAAAAAACAAGCTGACAGACACATCTCCATATTGATGGCAGTTGTTACGGCTAACATGTTAGCTTAAAGTATTTGACAAAGGCAGAGAAACATTAACATCCACTGGTCAAGTTTGTCTATCTGCTGTTTGGGGATTGGCAGGTGCTTTTTGACTCAACCATACAGTCAATGTGCAAGTGATTAAACCAAAACAATGAGCTAATTTGAGGCTAAAATCTCTGTAGAGCCATAGATTTGAGGGTTAATTCAGTTTACATACAGTGATTTTACTTAATGTTGATATCAAAATTTAAAAAAAAGGAAATATTAAGGATTCTAGGGATGATGTTTCAGGCCACATTTAACAGGTCTGTGTAGTTATTACAGTTACTGTAGTTGGTTGCTGCTTGTTGTTTTATCTTTAGCGTAACGCTGTTGTGCAAATTTGTGCTTCAGTCCTTGTTTACAATACAATACAGTATGTAAGGTAAACATACTACATACACACACACTGTTACTACAGTTCATCTCGTGGGTGTGTGTCCTGCAGCCAGTGTTTGTAGACAGCCACAGGATCTATGTTCCAGTGCTTGTGGAAGGAGATGGCCTGCTGCAAGGAGAGCAGCGTCTCCGAGTAGTCATCTGGCCGGGCCTAAAAGATCAAGGACAAATGGTTTGTGTGTGTGTGTGTGTGTGTGTGTGTGTGTGTGTCTGTGTGTGTGTGTGTGTCTGTGTGTGTGTGCGTGCTTATGTATGTGTCTTCTTAATGATTCATGTTTCATTTATTCAAGAGATTTCCACTGCTGCAAATATTTGATCAATTTGCTCCAGGGCAGCACATTCAATATTCTGTTGTGTAGAATGCTTAACCCATATTCATCGGCAGTCATTCAGCCGTATCATCTACATTTAGAGAGGGCAAAAATGAGGAACGCTTCATGCAGAGCATCATCTAACACTGGATAAAGGTTAATGTCTTAAATCTGGCTCCCATCAACACTTGGACTGTTTTTGGCTTACTTAGCAGCACTTTCTGGTTTCTATGGTGAGAGATGGTTTTGGAAAGGCAGCACAAAGACTACACAAAGTGGGACAGAAAGAAATTTATAAGGATGACACTATAGCATGACATCCATTCACTTGCCTGCAACCTTTATGTAACTTTAGACCTACCTCCAACTTAACACTAATAATCAATCAGATGTCAGATAGATCTCATATCATGGCCATCCAGCTGCTAATTCATCTTTGTTCTTAGTATTTTGAACCCTTTACGAGGCAGCGAAAACTGCGGAGCTTGAGCTTCATCTCTTTATTCTGCATGTGAGAAATCACAAAATTTACAGATGGTAATAAATGTGTTTTGATGTTTAACAGTGTGCACTTAGAAGCAGCTGTCTGGAGGGAATGTGACTAACATACCTAGAAATGCAACTTGAACAGTATGCAGTCGGTTCGATTATGACTGACAGACTGATCTCAAACAAAAAATTGCAGTGATTAAATCCATCAACAGTCACAAAGTTGGTGTCTGGTCCCAGTTTACTCATTAGGTGGCCATAATAACTGCTTATTTAACAGCTTTTCAAGAACAGGGAGGAAATAGTTTTAACCATTTTATTATGTTTGCAATAATTACTTTGAGATTTTAGGGGGGAAGATTAAGTAAAGGGGAGGGTCTGATGAAAATATAAATAATGCCAGGGAGAGTCTTGCTATCTTATAAAATGAAAAATTTGATTCTGCATCCCTCCCTACCCAAATCATTTCTAGAATGTCCCTAAGTACAGTATGTCCATATGTATTGGTTTTGGAACGGGATTAGGGTAGTAAATCTACTTTGTTTTGACCCTACCACACTGACATACTGGTCCCAAGTGCCCTAATACACCAGTGCCTTTCTTACAAACTGACTGTATCCAAGGCTGTATGTTTCCTTTGAGGCTTATATATACTGTACTGAAAGAAAAGTGCTTTTCAGACTGTCTGCATGTTGTAAAAAACTTCTTTTTAACATTAGAAAAAAGAAGAGTCTGCATCACTCAATTTAGAGACACTTTTTAATGGGTTTGCAATTCCCTAATCAGCTCTTAGAACTGTGTTATTTGGTGCTCATCATACAGAAATTAGAGACAGTTATTGTTCTGAGACAGTAATTGATGATTAGGTAGGTGTGTTGAGTTTTTAAGGACGAAGAGAGAGGAAATGCTTGAAATAACTGCCTCATTTTAATACAAGTAAGGATTGCATTCTCCATTTTCCCTATAATTAGTACCAGGTCGTACCAGGTTATCCTTCCCAGGAACCTTCCTCTGAATTTATATTTACACATCAGTTTCATTCTAAGAAATTAAAGGAAACTATGAGACCTGTATAATAAAAATGCTCTTGTTGAGTATATCTCACCAATTTTAGGTTAGGAGTGAAGGGATGTTGTAACAAGCATATTACAAACATGTGCTTGAAAACATGTATGTGTATTCTTCCTTACCTGGTGGAACAGTGGACTGTGTGTGATGGGAACTCCCAGAGAAGTAAAGCACCTGCCAAGCACCATGTCATCAGGAGCATCATCACTGTAGCAGTTACAACCACTGGAAACCAGCCTGGACACTGCCACCCTACTGAGCACCATCCTACACACACACACACACACACACACACACATACACACACACAATTTCAATGTTCTTTTGCATTTCAAAGAAATTAATTGAATTCATTAGTCATTATCTTAAGATTTCAAACAATATCAAATATGTCAAATATGCAAAATTCTGTATGATTAAGGTTTTCTGTTTGATGTTATGGTTCACTGGTGTAAAACTACTCTATAATTTTTAATATTTCATCCAATATTAGCCAGAAAGTAGCTGCAATTAACTGATTAACTTGATGCTCACTGGCTAACATTTTGTTGTTCTTAAATTGAGTTTTGTTTTACTGCTACGTTGCTAAAACCTGGCGCAGCAGCTATATTCTCCTTTTTACCAAAACACCACCAGCACCATCCCACAGCCTCACCCTCCTCCTCCTGTGTTGTAGCTGTATCCGCTGTGAACCAAGCCGTAGCCATATCTCTCGCCCAGGCTCACTGCTTCCTTCGGGTCATAGCAACGCAACAGTCGCTGCAACCTGGGTAAACTAGAGATGGGCAATAATCGACATACCAACACAGAGGAAGTGAGATGAATGAATGTCGCAAACGCAAGTACAAGCGACTGTATGAAGACACACAAAACCATTAATTTATTTTGTCTGATTAGAGCTTTTCTCTAGACAGTGTGGGTGTGTATAGATTGAAATCTCTCTCAATCCCCTGTTAGTTTTGTTGCAGCTGTTGTGGGAAAAGTTACACCTTTGTTACTAGTTTGTGAACAGGAGCATAATTATAATTAGTCAGCATGAATGAAAACACATGCGTGGGAATGCTCAGCGTCTTTTTTTTTTTTTTTCTAGGAACGGTAGGTTAACAGTGCAACTCCTCTTCCAGTTACCTGATGAGTGTATCATCATCAACAATGAGAAGCCAGTCAGCCTTTGGCACAGCTTTACTGAGGAACCGCTTCAAGATGGCAAATGTTTTCCCACAGTGTCCTGCAAGGTGACAACAAACAGACAAAAAGTGTGAAAAAGACAAACCAGAAGCCACCACACACCAGGTTTGTGACTCAAAATTACCAGGGAGGAGCAAAAACCTCAGACCCCATGCAAGTAGATCAGACGATCAATTACCTATTTAGTATTAACACATCCCTACAAAATAATAAAAGAAATGAAAGCACAAACATACAGCAGTAAAGGTCAATTTAGAGAGATGATGTAGACAAAGTTACCAAGAACAGTCTGTAAGCAGAACAGTAGAGGGATATGAGGTAGAATACCAAGAAATACTGTGGTGAATGAATGTATACCACAGGAATAAAAAAAAGCTTATGAAAAAGATATGGGACAGAGGGCAGGACAGACAGTAATACTGTAACAGTAGAGAGAGGGTATAAACAGAAGAAAGAGATGGAGGTGTCGTTGACACTGTATTTGTCCCTCTGCTGTGTCAATGGACTTAGAAGTACATTACAGAGAGTGACATAGACAGATCTGTAAGACAATAAGATGTGTTTCAGACAGGAATACATCAAATACAAATACATCAAATTTACTTCTCTCACTTCGCTCAGCTGGTCATTAGCGCCGTTATTGCCTCTGACTCCAGAGCTTATTGTGAGGAAGTTCAAGTGTTGTCTTTCCTCTTCACCGAGAAGAGGATTGATGACTTTGTAATTGCTTTTTATTTTTGACTATTTTACTCTTCTGAAGCGCTCTGTGACCTTGCCCTGTAAAAGGTGCTTTATTAAATAAACTTTACTTACTTACTTACTCGCTATGATTTAGTTGGTTTGTCTGTTCTTACATTGATTTATCTATCTGTGGGGCCCTTTGAGTATGTGCAGACTAAAAGTTAGTTAGAGGCTGAAGGACTTTTTATCGAGGTCACATGAGGAACAAAACACAGGAGACAAAAAAGGACATGGAAAGAAGTTTCTGTTTGGTCACTCAACTACAACTTCAGCCTAAACTTGACGAATACTGGGCTGCTAACACAATGTGGTGATTGCAAACAGGAAACAAAGACGGGATACATCACAGTGTCTACTCCATAAATGTGCAGGTTTATTCTCAAGCTGCGACTTGTCTATCACAATCTATCTGCCCATTTTTACACTACCTCTTCTGGTCAGGATGGGAGTGACAGCAGACAGCCTAAATATCCTTTCACTTTTCCTGTTCCAGCTCGTTCTTTGGACTCATCAACTCACCTCTCTCAGTGTTGGGCACTCCCAGACTGATGGATGGTATGGAGGCATCAGTGACATCACTGTAATACTCCAGTATCCCAGCGTCTTTTTCCCAGGTTGCCTTCACCACTGGCACTGAGAGGAGAAAGTGGAGACCAGATGGGGGAGAGAAAATTGAAACATCAAACAATACTCTCTCTAGACTATACAGACACATACACTGAACTACTGTTTGATGGCTGTCAGAGCTCATAATTAAAACTATTTCCAAGTCCTTGATGCAAAACTGTAAACCCCAAAGGATTGTGTAGTGAAATAACGTTAGATGCCTGCTATCTTCAACTGGTGGGACAGGGCGGAACATCTGAGATGTCTTTAAACAAGACGCTGAATCACTTCATGCTCACTCACTGCCTGTTGATCTGGATAAGAGCAGCGACTAAAATCACTTAAAAACTACAAAATGATAACTGATCATAATCACACATAATCAATTCTGATCATTCTGACCAGTGGGGCCAATCCTACACTAATTATTCTCAAATAAATCCTACTCAATGGACCGTACAGATGAGGAACACTGCTATGACAGCTCACTGTCCATTTCTAATAATCAGAATTTTAATAAGAGCCAATTCAGAACTAAGTTAAAGGGAAATTCTGGTTTATTTCAAGCTGATGTATTTCAAATAAATGTGGCCATTGTGGCTCTATGTGTCATGCTAATTTTGCTCTCTGTTACAGTGATTATGGCGATTCACCAACATATGCACACAGGGACTAAAATCGTTGTTGCTGAGCCCCCTGCATCTTTCCAAATAAACATGATTTTTACATGAATCACTTCAAAAGTTTGTTTCTGAGTCAGAACGGAAGTGAACACAGAAAGTAGCCGCCTGTAGAAGTCATTATGGCTAAATGCATAGGGAACTACATTTAGGTAATTGAACCACCCTTCATATTCATCTTCTGGATGAAAAGAGCAGGGACAGCTAGGCCAAAGGTTCAGCTCCACTGGAACTGGCACTGAGGTATCCACGGCCTCAGACATAAACAAACTGATGTACACAGATGAATATGCACCCCCCCCCCCCCCCCCCCCATAATCTATGCAGTTAGCCATAATGGCTGCTACAGGTGGCTAGTATCTGTTTTTAGTTTCAATCAGACTCTGAAACAAACTTTTAAAGTGATTCATGTAAAAAGTCATGTTTATTTGGAAAGATGCAGGGGGCTGAGCTGAATCTTTTTGTGAACTGACGTAATCTCTATAATGGAGCTAAAGAGAGCAAAATAAACATGACCATAAAGCCACAATTGCCATATTTATGGGGAATACATCCAGTCGAAATAAACCAGAAATTTCCTTCAAATGTATGCTTTTCTTTCTGTTTCTGATATTGTTCATTGCTTTTAAAAAGCCATAACTACAGGTTCATTCTGACCCTGTTTAAAACAGGCTTCAGTGTTTTGGATAATTACACAAACTATTGCAATTTTAGCTGACAGTCTAGATGAGGTTGTGAATTTTAACAGGTAGCTTTCACCTGGCAGGTTAACTGGGACTGAATGACCACCAGACTGTTATGTAAGTGGCAGTAAACAAAACAGCAGAAATAAATAAAAGGGGAAAAAATGTTTGCAGCAATGTTTGTCCTGTAATTTCCATTTAAATTACATTTTCTCTCTTTCCATTTCCATTTGTTTATACAATTAATCTACACAACCAGAACCAACAATAGATATAATTAACTTCACATTTGGAAAAATAGCATTTTTTGTCACTGTATCTTTGCAGTGAACAAAATGTTGTAATTTTACACTTAATAAGACAGATTAATATGTTACAATCCTGCAGTGGATGACAATTATGTAACAGGACATAATACATAATAACAAACAGGCACCTCGCTCAGAGTGGAATTTTTGGCAAGTTTTCACAGCAACAAATATGTCTTTCTTCGACACTGGATCACCCTACAGAAGAGAGGAAGAGAAACAAGGTCTGTCTTCATTCAGAAAAATGATGCATGGTATAAGACGGTAAAAAGTGGACAGGTGCACACAAACTGCCACAAATATAGAATATAACGGACCTAAAGTTGAGTCAGGATGGCAAAATGAGGTACATTTCCAAGTCTATATTTTTATTCTGGGGCTCTACTGGAATATATTTACATGGTTTACAGCTCAGTACAATTCTTTTTGAGTGACATTGCATTTTACAAATGGCAGATTGCGAGCAGCCCCTCCTCTTACACTCAGTGTACAGCCCGCGCATGCCTACTGTCTGCTGGCTAGCTGCTTTTAATGTAAATTAAATATAAATTTAAAAAAAATAAATTAAAACATTTAATAAAAATAAAAATCATGGTGAAACAAAGCAGTTTGCTTAAGTTTAACACAAAAAGACATTGTGAGGATCACGAGGAAGAGAATTCAGCTCATGTTCACCCACCATTCTCAACCCAGACACCTACTCCTGCGCCAGTTTCTCCTCAACAAGAGGCAAGTAGTAATGACACGCATGTGGCTGCTAATTCAGCCCTTTCCCTGTCAGCAGCAGCATGTGACTTAGCACTTGATCCTCCGATGATGACATCCACCCCTCCATGCCACAACACCAGTACCTGCAGCCATGCGCTCAGAAAAGCAAATTTAAATATTTTGAATGCCCAAGAATTAACATGAACCATATTTTACTATAGTGTTGATTTGTCTCTGCTCTCCTCTCCACTGACTAAATCGTCGTTGGACTATAATGAAATAGTTTCAGTATTGAACACCAAGCCAACCAAGTCGTATCCTGCTGTAATCATCAACAATAAGCTAGTTTATTGGGTATAGTTTCTGTGTGTATGTGCTATTAAGGGTAGATATAGATAAGTATAGTTGTAATGGCCTATTTTGGTCAACATATGTGTTCAGAACCTATTAAGTAGGATTGGTCGTAGACAGGCTGAGCCCACCTGATTTTCTCTGTGCCCACCCACACTGTGATTGCTGACTACTCTACTAGGTTTGATTTTGTGGAAAATCATCAGCTTCAGCTTTACTGCACAGGATTGAAAACAGGACAAAACAACAAACAGAAATGCAGCATCACCAAACATTATTTAAAAACATGAATACAGAAAAGAATAAAAAGGGAACAGGGCTGGTTGGGGTGTTCGTGAAATAATAATTTGAACTTGGTTGCTGCCTCTATAATTTAGATATATTTACGCTATATATGGGTCTTGCATTTTGGTAGAGCCCCACAAAATTTTTTCTCCTTCTATCAGTACCTACTAACGTAGTATTTTATCATATTATTATGTAAATCATGTTTATTACCATCCTGGCATAAGGAAGAGTATGTGCTCCACAATATAAGTCCTGATTAACTTTGCAAGCCATGTACAAATTTTGTTTAATGGTGTGTGAAGTCCATCATGAGCTGAGAAAATCTTGCACATGGACAGCTGAGTTATAAATGTGATTGAAGGTGATGCAATATAGGAGCAACCGTGAGAAATGTTCTTGTTTTCATCCTTAATTACCAATAGCTGAACATCATCTTGCCTACATGAGTTGTACATATTCAGTCCAGATCAGTAAAAACTGTTCACAAATGTTCATACACACATACAGGGGCATAAATAGGAGTTGTACATACACAGTTGGGCATGTAGGTTGTAAATGTGGTGGCGCAGTTGTCTCTTGGCTCTGTACAAAACTCTGGAACTGCTGTCAGCTTTGGACCATTTCCCTCCTCCCAAATATATAAAGAAATCTAGAAAAGTGGAGACAAATGTAATGGAGTAACAGTTGAAACAGTGATCGCTGCTGGTGAAGAAGTTGGAAAACGATCAGGATATGAAAACCATTAAAACTGTAACAATCAGTTCTACATCCGACAGGTAAGTGGGCTCACTGTGGAGGATATTCTTGGTCATAATTAAAATTAAAAGTCCAAATAGAAAATGGGAAAGATAAAATGCCAGGTGCTAAATGTCAAATGGAAAATGCATAATTTAAAATGGAAAAGATTAAATTTAAAATGCCAGATTGTAAAGAAAAAAAAGAGCTATTAAAGCTGTTAATGCAATTATTTCCATTTCCCATTTTGAGTTTCATATTTGATGTTTCCCTTTTCTTATTTCCATTGACATTTTCAATTTCATCTTTACAATTTAAGCTTTCAGTTTGAGCAATTTAAATTTCACTTTTTTCAATGTCATTTTACATTTTCAAATTATCATTTTAATTTTCAATTTCCTTTCCTGATTATTCCTAGTAGTATAGTAAAATAATCACCTTTTTAATGTTATCTCTTTTGATTTTCTATTTGGACTTTTAATTTTAATTATGACAAAAAATATCCTCTACAGTCCAAAGGCTGACAGCTCTCACTGGGCCCTGAAACAGTAAATATTCATACTCCCTGGCAGCGCAGGGATTAGTTAAAGTCTGACGGTGCTCTCAATAATTAAACAACTCACTCACACTCACATACACACACACTACTTTAAGTCATAAACACTTACGTGGCCAATACTTTATTCTGTATTAGACAGTCATTTGGGAATTTCTAAAAGGACATACAGCTCAAAGTTTAAGACTCACACCATGCATTTTAATTATATCAGTCCCCTGCATTTTAAGGAGGAACCACATTATGAATTAATGAGTTTGGTGGGTCTAGATGGTGAAGTGAAACACAACTTATTAATAATAATAATAATAACAACTTAACAAATACTTCTATTAGAGCAAAAAATGTGGTAACTGTATAGTAAAACAGTCATATGTCACACACACAAGTTAAGCTTTTGCATCAATAATATAATAACAGATCTACCAAGAGCTGCAGGTACTGAGTCAGAGCTTTTCAGCAAAAGGCTTGTCAATCGCTGGGGGAATACTGTCAATCATTGTTATATGTCTAAGCATTTCAGCTCAGCAGGCAGCCTCACTTGAGGTGCCGAGCGGAACTGAACCAAAACCAAGTCGTAAAAATTTTCTTAAAGTGATAGATGGGGGAACAGCATGAAAACACAGATTCACAAAGCTCAAGAAAATTGTTTCAAAGTACCTCATGTTTCAAATCGATAGTAAAATCTGACTTCAGATGCTCGTGCCGGATCCGCTGAGCGAGTCTGAAAGACACGTTGGTGTAAAATGTTGAGAGGAGAGACACATACTGATGCTGACACATTCACATACTAATTATACACAAAGTGCACATGCTTCACACATCTGCACACACCTCCGGAGTAGTGGTGTGCTGAGAGCCCAGCCTGCTGCAGGTTCAGGATAACCAAAGGAGCTGGGGTCTTCAGAGAAGGCATAGTGGTGGATGATGGAGGCCTCATTGTCATTGAGACGCTTACCCAAAAACCATTCCTGCATACATGACAGGAATGTTATTTTCTTTTGTGCGTGTGCGTGTGTGTGTCTGTGTGTGTGTATATGTATGTGTGCACAATTCTCACCTCACGGGCTTGATATCTGTGGAGGACCTGCAGCAGAACAGCCAGTTTGACTCTAGTTTCCTCCTCGATGAAGATAAACCAGGATGCTGATTGGCCATAAGAGGCATACAGGCTGGAAATATCCATGAGAAGTTATTGATTTGTCCCATAATACTAATTAAAGCTAAACCAAATCCAACCAAATGTTTATCATCTCTATACGTGTGTTTGCTACCCACAGAGGAAGCACAGGGAGGATGCTCCAATCCCCTTCATACTCTGACAGCTCATGAAGAAGAAGAACAACCGGGACTCCCTGCACGAATCAAAACAATTGAATTTTACAAAATGTCCTTACATTAATTCACCAATGTCCTGAAGTCACATGAAAAACACAGTACAAAAGATCCTCTTCATTTTATTTTAATGCACTTAATTTATGATGAGTACGGACTGTGCCTTTGTACGTGTGTGTGTGAGTGTGTGTGTGTGTGAGAGTGAGTGAGTGAGTGTGTGTGTGTATGTATCCAAGTGAAGGATAAAAGTTAAACATCACTGAGCAGTAAAACAAAGCTCTGAGGTCAATCTGGCATTTTTTGTCCTTGTCTGTTCATGCAGTCATTTGTGAATGTTGAGTTACATTATGTATATCGTATGCTGTATGTACTATATAAATATATATATATATATATATATATATATATATATATATATATATATATATATATATATTTAGGTAGCAAAGGAAATAAGCAGTAGATATAAGGTGTTAGATAGTAGATATGCTCTGGAAATGTGCTCAATCATGATGTTTAATGAGATTAATTTTTGTGGATAATATATATTTCCCATATATAACATGAATCATATATATGACACAGGTCCTGTGAAGAAGAGCACAAACAGTCATCTGGATGTGTGAACTTCAATGACAGTTTGGAGGAAATAATACATGCAGCACTGACACTGACAAGTGATGTGCCAAATACACTTGGATGTACTGGTGGGTGGCAAGGCCTTGATCAGGAACAAGTTGCGTACTGTTTTGATGACAGACTGACAATGGCGAGTTCAAAATGAGGACAAAACAAGCGGAAAGAGATGATTCAGATGCTATTGTTTCAAAAGTCTGAGACCACTCTTCAAAATACTTCTATTTTGGATTTGTTTCAAATGTAATACTCATTTTTTCATAACAAATAAAATCAGCTTGACAATTTGAGTGAAAAGTTGAATCTTTGAAAAAGGTACATGAATGATAGCTGAATGATCTTAGTATTTGGTATGTCCCCCTTTTGCCTTAATGACAACATGCACTCGAGCTGGCATGGACTGTGTGAAACCTGATGACCCATGTTATCCCTGCCTGGTTTGACAATGTTCTAAAGAGCTTTTTTTTGATCTCACAAAATGCTTGGCTTTCTCAGTATTCAAGTGCCCCCATAAATGTTGAATGGGGTTTGATGAGGTCTTTTTTGTCTTCAAATTGTTTTTGCAAAGCTTTGATGTGTGTTTGGGGTCGTTATCCTGCTGCAGTATGAATCCTTCTCCACAAAGATGCAAACCAGAGGGTTTAGCATGTCTCTGAAGAATGGAGTGCTACTTCTCCTTGGTCAGGATGTAGTCAGTTCGGTGCAGGTGCCTCACTCCAGAGTAGGCAAAACACCCCCAGAGCTGAATATCCCTACCACCATGTTTCACCGTGGGTTTGATACACTGCAGTTTCATTCTCTCTTCTGACCTGTCTGTCATACATAAACCCTTCTATTACTGCCATACATCTGAAACTTGGATTCATCAGTAAATAGGACTTTTTTTCCAGTCATCCATTGTAAAACGCTATTATTTCTTACCCCATTCCAAGTGTTTGCCCTTGTTTCTCCTCCTGAGAAGTGGTTTAAAAGCTGCTACTTGTCCTCTGAGACCACTACAACACAGCTTTCTAGTGATAGTACTTTTGGTGTTCTGCCATATTTAAACATGTGAACACTGGCTGCAAGTTAAGTTACTTGAACAAGTTTCTGTTGAGTAGATCAAGTCTCTGAGTGTCATCTGAACACTTCAATGGAGGCGATACAACTTAAGGACTGACCTTTTGTACAAAGGAGTTAAGTTGGTCAATGCCATAAAGTTGCTTAAATTTGATTGCTGACCTAGAAATAGTGCAGAATCTTACATATTTCTTCTTCATTTTACATGTCTTGTATTTTTAAATGTTTCTGAATCCTCAAACTTTCTGATTATTTCCAGGTTTACATAGTAATATTAAAAATTCCCAGACCCTCTTGTATATAGCCCAAATCAAAGATTTGCCTCAAGGGACTTTATAATCTGTACCGCATACAACACCCTCTATTCTTAGATCCTCAGTTCATTTGCATAACAAATACTCAGTACAGTGAAGCTGTGCTATGGCAGCACTGCAGCAGAATGATGTTACGGTAGCCGAGCAACACGGTCTCCAAAATAATCTAATCCACCGTCAGACTTTAACTGAACAAAACTGTATTCATCTTTGTGTTATAAACAGAGAAGTTGAAACACTAAACACATCAATTTTCAAAACTCAGCAGCAGGTGAGTATACATTTGAAACATGCACACGCTGCATCTCATTTTGCCATAAGCACCACTATCACACCAGTACCATTCAAGTACTGGTGAGAAAAACCTATCACTTAACAATTACACATAAGACCTGCATTAACAGATTCTTTAGCCATTTGGGGGCAGCAGAAATAAAGTGTAAACACAACACAGACATATTATCGCATTTTAAGTTGATATGGAGAATATGTTAACAAAGTGTTGCCTATTTACTCATCTACAGGCTTGGGAAGTAACAGCATACACGGGACGGCGTTGCGTAATTTGGATACGAAAAAAGGTAACTGTATTCCGTTAAAAGTTACAGGAAAAAAATATGTAATCAGATTACCAATACATTAGGAAAAATGGGGATTATTAGCAGGATTACACTTTTAAAATAAAGAACAATATATACTACCATGCATGCAGAGCAACAATGAGAGGGCAAAATAACTCACTGATCCATAATGGTGTGAGTAGATGATACCGCATAGCTCATGGGGGTGCGCACAGTGGACACACGCACATACACACAGTGAATTTATGTTAGGAGAGTATGCAGGTACAGTTGTTATGCACTGTAGCAGTCCCAAAGACTCAAATACAAATAAGTTAAAAGAGACTTTGAGTATATGACAGCTTGTAGCACACATAATGGTTCTCCACTGAGATGACGGTGTGTGTGTGTGTGTGTGTGTGTGTGTGTGTGTGTGTGTGTAACATGCCCACAGCTGCCAGTGTGTCACTGGTTGCCAAGCACGTTCAATACTGAATGAGTTAGAGGAAACTCAGACATATCATGCAGGCAGAACAGAATGAAAGCACACGGTGAAGGCCATGGTGCTGCTGTACATACGTATGCCTGCCACTGCCATTCCTCTGAGAAGACCTGTGGAGGAGGACAAAGCTCTCATAGAGTGGGCACGAATACCCAGCATGGGGTCTTCCCCTGTGGCAGCATACATCAGTGGGCCAACCGCTGCTTCGTCCCTGAGAATGTTCTCTGTAATGCACATCGTGTGTTGCGCACTTTCATTGTAGGTTTATAGGCTACTGTTTTTCTTTAAAAATACACTGAGCAGAGGACACATGTTTGATGCTAAAAATCTTGGTTTACCCCTTTTTCTTTTCTTAAGGTTACATAGTTCTGTTGTCTTCCAAAATGCAAAAGTCATGTTATTGATATTTCTTTTCTCTTTCTTTATTTGCATATTTGGTATTGAGGTAATCAAAAAGTAACAAAGAATAATCAAGTTACGATATTTAGGTTGCTGACTACCTTTTTTTAACAGGTATAATTTTATCAGAATACATTTTTAAAATAACCCTTCCAACCCTGCTCATCCAGCAGATACACAGCAACATTAAAATTCATTTGGAGTCATATTTGTGTCCATAAATCCAAAATATTAAGCTGAAAGGTAATAATAAAAAAGCTCAGTGGATGATTGTTAATAAATATAAATATTGATTATAACAGCTTTAAGTAATCAGATTATTGCAGCAAATATAAATGCATTCTGCCTTAAAGCACAAGGCTGGCAATACTCTGCACCTTTGTAGTTTTCATGGATGAATCCCATGAGACTTTCTTAAGCCCAATTTTAACCAAAAGTTCCAGGTACTTTGAACCCAGAGAAAGTTCCAACTAAACTTGGAACTTTAAGTCTCTGTTGTGCAGTCCTGTTTGCCTATCCACCACATCTGAGAAACCAGGTCATGCAAATTAGACCCATGAGGGATTGAAAAACTACAGCTGTGGTTAAAAAACAGCATTCACACAAGGAAAAAAACGACACAGATCTGTCCTGTTGTTCTTTATATTTACTGCTGCATGAATTGGATGTAATGAATGAATGTCAAGGACAAATGCAGAGGAGGAAAATGAAACCAGTCTCCACAGTAAATTGTCAGTGGAGTGTTTGATGGTTATTTATTTGTGCTTTAGAATGTGACCGCCTTGAAACAATCAGAAAATTACATTTTATTTCTCTCATTTGTTGCTCGCTTGTGTCATCTCTTTTTCCTCTCATCTTTTTTAAAAGAGTTGGGAAGCCAACAACAATGTAAAACTTCACTTTTAACATTATCAAATGGAGAAAGAACTACTGTCTTAGGTCTCCCTCCTTATGAAGTGACTCATTAAACCCAAAGTCCCTCAGTACAGCTATTCATAGCACCGCAAGACACAGCTGTAAGAATTAATGCACGTGTAGCCGAAAATACTCTTCTGGGGTTCGAGATTAAGTCTTCTTCTTTCCTGTGTAGCCAGAGATCAAGTCCCTGATGTTCGCTTTCAGTACTGAAGACCGACCAAGATCTGGTCGTCTTTAGTGGTGCAGCTGCCACAAAACATATGACCAACATAAAACGTCTCATGCTGGGCCTTATTTCTAAATGTTCAACCAAAGTACAAATCCTTCATTTTTACTCCCTATTGTAATATTAAGAATAAAAAGTTATTTAGTATATTTTTTGGACTTTAAATACTCAAATTTAGGAGAGAATCATTGGTTGGTTAAGAGCAGCCCAGACAATGTTGAAATGAACCATACTGTATGTACAGTGCAGCTCGGAAAAGGGCAGTTTTATGGTTTACCAGCAGCTGCTTTCTTGTTATCTATCTTCTCATCAGTCAATCAATCAAACTTTATTTGTATAGCATCTTTCATACAGGATAGTAAAATTCAAAGTGCTTCACAGATGACTTATAAGACTATAAACTATAATAATAATAAAATGGAGCAAAATAAAATTAGATTAAAAAATAGATACAATAAATTAGATAAATAAATTGGTGTGGGTTTAAGTTACTACTTTCATAAAGTTAGGCAACCTCCGTTGTCATGGCTACAGTATTAACCATGGAGGGTAAGTTAAGGGAAGGATCGTTGTTACAGTTCATGAAAAACTGTCCCACTTGTGGTTGGAAACAGGAAACAGACAGCAGTCTCCAAGTCCACTGTTGGGTTATATTTGTCTTCCACCCACTGCCTCTGAATGAAGAAAACTGTCAACAAACACAGATGTCATCTCAACTGTACTGTTTTTGGGCGTCTGACATTACGACCTATTGTGTTGTTTTTCTCTAGAGGACAGTCTCTATTATTTACTCACCATTACCTTAAAGGTCACTTCTACACTTTACTCTAGGGAGGAGTGAGTCACTTGTTAAATGTAACATATGCTCAGTTTAAGCAAGTAATGTTTTCACTCTTTGGCTGTTTGGAGTGTCTCAGTTGTCCCATATGACATAGGAAAGGTACAGTTAAAACAAAACACTGTGACAATACTGAACTACATCAAGTGTCTGATAAAACATTGGATTATGTTAGATTGAGGGAGGACAAACAATGTTTTTGTAGTGTACTTACAGCCATTTGACATCTAGTATTCACAGAACATATGCTTTCTTTAATGCACACACTCAAAGTATACAAATGTGCCTTTTCTCAGGTCCCCTTCAGACTCCGAGGCTTTAAAGGGGTTTTTACCATCTGCTGCAAGTGTTGTCGTGAGATTGAGGGAGAAGAGTGGAGAGTGAGTAGCGGCCAAATGAGACAGCATGTAATGAGGTTGGATGATGAGTCTGAAAAAACGCAACACTGGCAGTGACGTCTTGGATTAAAAGCCTGTACTTACAGCCAATAACAAAAGAAGATCGATGTGACATGACTGTTACAAAATATTCATCCTTCCCTAAAAATACTGAGCCAAAATGAGTGTATAAATTGTGAAAACAAATGCTGCTCATATTTTGGTGACATCAAGGCCACAGCTGTGTATTATTAATTATTGAATGTCAAAACTCTGAATCGTCAACACTTAAATGAGAAACAAGCCTTTGTCAGCCAGACAACAAGCTGTCAGTGTCTCCGTATTTATGGGTGTTTGCCAAATTGGCACCTTTAAATTCAGCCTTCAGTCGAAATAAACACCTGTCTGTACGTCAGTGCTAAAAACACATGACGCATAACCTGCCCTCATTCAAAACAGCTTGCCACAATCAAATCTATCTAGATGTAGTAAACATTAAATCTGCTGTAGATAAAGCTTTCACTTACTGCACTTGTCTACCTCATTTAGAGAACACACACATACAAACACACACACACATACACATCACAGCCGGTCAGCACACAAGCAGAGATAATTATACACCTGCATGAATTCAAACGTGCTATTTTTGAAACTTGCCTTATTCTTATCAGCACTTTCTAAACATGCAGTAGCTATTTTCACAGCGTGAATCTGATTTTATACCAATTTTATAGACCAAAGATTTTATAGATTTTATCCAGAAAACACCTGAGAAGTGTCTGCAGACTTCCTGTCAGTGTGCACATTGGTCCAACAACCTCCACTGATCGAAGGGTATTGTAGCCTGAGAAGCGAAATCAGGACAAAGTGGACACTGCTACTGATAAAACGTAATGACTAAAGAAGACTGAGACGAGTGTGTTTTTCAACTGAGAGATTTGGACATTGGGGCAATGAGATTTTTGTGAGTAAATCAAAGTGAAAGTGTAAGAGTGAGAGGTCAAAAATACAATTTTGAGATGTGGGAGGGAAACATATGTCCCACATTTCCTGTTAAAATGATGTTCTTGTTCTCCTCTTCTCTGGTATACTGTTATCTCTGTCGCTGTCTTAAGCACACATATTCTGAGTGCATTGTTCATCACAGTTTCAAGAACAGATCTATTTTTTTAATTCTTTATATTTTTTTTTTTTTACTCCCACCATCAACCATGACCGAGGCCAACACACGGCAGCAAAACAAAACAATCATAAACGGAGGAATTCAATCACAGATCCAACTATGTCCCTGGCAAATCATTTACTTCATTTTTCCACAAACAAAGCGTGTTTGATTGAAGCTTTGCCAGCTGCGACACCACGTTTGTTGTTTACAAGCTGCAGTGTGACTGCAGAGGTCTCCTCGCTAAATAAAGGTGACACAGACTCACAGAGAGAGGTTTGAAAGACTATAATACTATAAATGCAACACAGAACCACAAATCCCTGTTACCATATGACACAATATTATCAATTAGCTGAACTCCAAAACCAGTGTGATCATCTGCAGATAACTCCTCCAAAATGTTAAAGTTGTTGACTGATAAACCTACCAGAGGACAGATTTCTTACTCTCTTTTTTGTCAGTAAATGAGACAATTCTGTTTTTGGTTTCAATGTGACCATAAAAATATCTGCGTACTTCCTGTGTTCACCACAGCCTAATGAATCACATCTGTAACATGTCAGACTTTTCCAGTTGTCAAGGGAAACTAAGATTTTAAATAACACATCAGTTTCAGACATTAATTATCTCTATATATATCTATATCTGTATCTGTATCTATATGTTTCTACAGAAAACTTTCCACAGAGCCCCCGCTGACTGCTTTACACCATTTCTTCTTTCAGGGAAAAATTTCTGGATTGACAATAAGGTCGGAGGAAGAATCAAAGAGTAGTGCGTGGCTGTCTTTCTACTCATCAAATGCCTCTTTATTTCTCAGTAACCATTCCTATCAAAGCCAAAACAATAATTCTTTGTCTCTGCAACAGGCTGTCATGTCCATATACATCATTTCATCTCACTGACGTCCATGACAAATAAGTTTTCACAGCCACCCTGCAAGTACAAATTATCAAATAACCACTGTATAAGAGCAGAGAGCACAGCTAGGGGAGCTCTATGACAAGGAGGACACCTATTGGTGCCAGTGTTACACCACAGCAATGCTTGACTCCAACTTAAAACCCCCAAAGTCACTGACACACATTAAATATGTAACTTGTTACAGCAACATTATCCTGTTTCTTACCAGCACATTGTAAACAAAAAAATAAATGTATCAATACAACAATAAAATGTAAATTCTTTCTCTTATTTTCATTGTATCATAGAGTTTTCACACTAATCCACAGGACAAACAGGACACCTACCTAATTTCAAGATAACAATCGATCTTAGAAGTTTAGAATGTTTCCTCACAAATGCTCTTAAATCTCTACACGCATCTCCCAAAGTGATATGTTATGGTTAAACTACATAAATTGAAATTAAATTCAATATTCGGTATAAAAATGAAGCTTAATATGCCATAAACACAGAATTCATGTTACTGTAAGGAAGCCAGTTTAAGAAAGTAAACTTTGATTGATTTATCTGCAGCTCGGCAGACGTTACTCTGAAGATCATATTAAAATGAACATGCAGCCGCTGTTCCTATGAGTTTCATGAATATGCATGTCATCCTGTCTTCATTTCCATATTAGACTTGCTGCATGTAAGCGTGAGGCAAACATACACATCATAAATAGAAAGAAAAGAGAAGATACAGAACCTGAAAATATAACCCAACAACAAGGAAGAGGCCTTTCATCCAGAAAAGATGCAAAAAGGAGAGGAGGATTATGACAATACAAATTGACAAATCAATTACTGAATTAACTTTTGGTTGAGTTTTACTTTCTATTTGAAACAAATATCGCTCATTTTACATAAAAGGTCACTTATCATAGAATATCAGTATTCATCAGTTAAAAATGCTGAATCTACCAAAACAATGAAAAGTTATAACATGCAGATTTTGGTTCCTTCTGCAAGTTGTGGAGTTTTAAAGATGCTCTTTGCTTTCTATGAGCAAGTAGAAATCACTCATTATTCTATGATCATTTTAAAGAGCTTTTGGGAAACAGCTCTTAAGCTTAAGAAGGTTCATAAGATGGAGTTTAAGATCACTTTAAATATTCAAACATGGCACATTCTTCTTGGCAGCAATGCTGACAACTAAGCTATCCAAGTGTTACCTGTCCAAGTTCAGCTGCCTGCTGCAGAACTTCCACTTTCCTCTGTTCACCGCGACTGGCATGGTAAGAGTTCCTCTGGCTCTGGATCACTAGCACCACCTCCTCCAAATCTGAGACTAGCAGAAAAAAGGTAGAGGGACAACACATTAGGAAGAGAGAAGAAACAAGATGAAAGTCAGAAAAAGACCAAAAGAATCTGATGATGAATTATTTATTTGTATTTACAATTCTATTCTCGTTCATGTCAACTGTTTTTTTAAGAGTAAGAGTAACATAATGCACTTTCTGAGCTTCATTTAAATTTGTTTAGCTTTTGGTTCTCTTGCCCTCAAATTTATTTATCCTAATAAACAATTTTAAAGATTTTCATGTCTGGGTCCAGTTGTCTACAACTGTAAACTCCTGGCATTACAAAGTGATGTCAGGGAAAATCAAACCTCATTAAAATTCACCGTAAAACCTGATATGCTTTTCCTAAATGTCATGTCACTGCTGACAAGACATCAGACCATCTGCAGTGAAACCCTGGACTCACCGACAGCGCTGTGTGTGGGGTGCTGCTGGTGCTCTGCTTCCTGCGGGGGCACAGAGGGATTCTGGTTAAGTCTGACACACACTGCTGAGCCACATGATGAAGCATAGTCACAGCAAGAATCTGGGGCCAGCACTTACATGACCATGACCTGTGTGTTTGTCTGCAGCAGCTGGACCTGGAGGTGAAAAAAGCATCAGCATTATCGATATATCAGCAAAATGCACTCATTAATGATGCAGATATGTTGTGATATATTTTGGACTCTTTTTCAGACCAAACATGCAAACTGAATATCTTGTCTGAGACATTATGATGATTCTGTAACTATTTTCTGGCACTTATAGACTAAGCCTATTCATTTCTTAATTGATAATAATTGCAACATCAATCAATAAAGAAAATAGTTAGTCAATATTCTTATATACTTACTTCCTTATAAACTATAACAAGTATAAACTATGCAAATTACAGCAGTGAATGAACTACTTTATCAGTCGTACTATGATAATAACGATAGTGCAAGCACTAGCAGATCCAGCGGGGGCGGCAGGAAGCTCATTTCACACCTCTTATCACCATCTAAACGAGATAAAACTCTGAGACTTTGGATCCAGGAAAACTCAAAACTGACTTTGAGACCAAGACAGCTGTAGTTGTTTCTACTCAGCGTGTCTGATTTGCTGCTTATGGGAGACAGCAAATGTAATGGTATATATAAGAATATCAATCTATGTCCTTTGAAGAGTTTATATACTAATAATACACTTTTTTAATCAATGTGCTCCAAGGCTATATAGTGTATACATTAAGATCCCTTAATAGTACAGTACTGTAAAGCAGTATTATTGTACTAAGTATGATGTTTCCATCATTATTTAATCTTGAGTTACTGTATTTAAAAGTAATTGTAAATATCCCACAGCTTTAGTTGCATACTTTGAGGTCTGGAAAGCCCATTAATACATTTATTTAAGACAAGCATCAACACAAACGCTTCTCACATCTGATTTAGAAAAAGACACTGCGATGATATTATTCTTTGCTTCCAGTTTTCAAACTGGAATAACACAGAGGCTGATGTGGTAATGTTGAATTTCTCCTGATCTAACCATCAGCACTGCTTCTGAATACTGTATATTTGAGGTGAGAAATAGGCCATGTAGTTGCTGAATCATTATGTATTGTGTATCCACAGTGCCTCCCTTTATTAGCTAGTTGTTCAAGGCCATGCAGCTCGTACAGGTGTTTTTAATTAATCTGGCTGATTTTACAAGTCAGTTTGAGTGAAGTTATACTGAGAATTTATAGTGCACTATATTTCTTAAAATCATTACAGTACATCATCATAGTATGCACAAGTTTCCCTTTTTTTTTTTTTACAGTATAACAGCTCCTTCACCAAACCAACAGGCACCTGCTGTGAGTGGGTAGAGCTGCCATACTAAGAAGAAAACAAACAGATATCAAAAACAGCCATCGCTAACTGCTGTGCTCAGTCAACTGGTGCTGGATATTTCAAGTCAATAAACATCCGAAAGAGCAGAAGAGCGTTTTCACAGCATGTCATATCAGGAAAAAAACACAGATGTAATTAATACCTGAATCAAACACAGCCATCATTAATGTCATTAATTACACCTTTTTTATGCTATGATATGTCAAATGTAAGAAAATGTTTATTGCAATATTATGGTAAAATATAATGAAAAGACAGTGGAGGATCCATAGCAATGACAATACAGATGCAGGTATAAAACAAGTGTCTATTTCATTTTATATAAATTTTTAATTATTAAAGAAAAGAAAGAAAAGAAACAAAAACAAAAGCAGACCCAATACGGCACACATACACCACACAAAAACAGTACACCTTAGGTTACAGACAATAAACAAAGGAAATATAATATACTTATTTAAGAAATCATTACATTGCCAATCCTTCTTCACAGGACTACTCCATTCTACCTACAGAGATCAGGTTTGCATTTAATTGTGCTGGTTTTATTCTTAAGCAGTTGAAAAACTTAATTTAAAAGTCTCTTATCTGTATATTTTTTTATAAGTGTCCTTGGTCCATCTAAGCCATTGTCTCTATAAAGCCCCTGCAGGGCCGAAGCTGCACGTTCCATCGCTATCAGTTCTATGAAGTCTTTTTGCCAGTGATTCAAACAAAAACTATTTAATTTCCTTACTTTCCAGTTCATAAGAATGATCCTTTTCACAGAAAGAAAAGCCAATGTTATCAAATGTTGTATTACTACAGATTTCAATCCATCCACTTTAACTCCCAGCAAACACACTTCTGAACATAGTGATACATCTACATTTAATATTGAACATAGCATTTTATGTACTCCTACCCAAAACTGTCTTATTTCGGGACAATGTCATAACATATGTATTAGAGATCCTCTCTCTCCACATCCATGCCAACATAGATCTGACATATTAGGATTAATTTTATCAGCTTCTGAGGAGTTATATATATATTTGATATAAAAAAAATTTCACCTGTGTAAGTTTATATCTGACACATTTCGATAAGTAATTTGTATGTTACATTATAGAGTCCCATTGTTCTATTCACATTCCCACTGTGATTTGACTTTATCCAATAACTGCAGGATAAGTGTCTATTCTTAAGGCCCTGCACACCCAGTGACTTGTTCATGCCTGATTAGACCTTTTCTCAGGACTCTGAGGGCCTATGTAGAGTGTGTTTGACTGACATTGCCTTCCCTCCTGTTTGTTTTGTTTGTCTGGTCAGGGTAGGACTATTTACACTTCAATCACTCACCAGTACACACAGAAATCTCAGGTATTTCCCAGCATTGTTCTGCCCAGTTTCAACCTGAGCACAATCAGTCAGTGTAAACACCTATGTGTGTGTATGCAGGGCTTTTTATTTAGTGAACAATTGCGGCCAGTTAAGAAAAAGTGACAACTGGACTGTAGTGTTTCAGACACAATTAAATTCAATTTCACTATCAAATAATCTGCATATGTTGCAGTTTAGACAGCTAGCTCACAAATTGTCTTCATTCTTCCCATGTGAGTTTCAGATTTAAACTAGTTTTGGCATGATATATTGAATTATTTTGCACTGCCTTGTAGTTCACCTGCTGTATAAAGTGCATTTTTATGGCGTGTGAAGAATAAAACCAGAATATCCTTTTTTAATTTCAAAATAAGACTCTTCGATATATTGTGCTGTTTTTAAAACAAAGCTGGTGCCAGCGTGACACCAATCAACATACGTGGGTACCATTTAGCGAAATTAATTTCTATTGGCATGTTTTTCAAACTCTCACGTGTTGTTACGTTCAACTTCGCTATGTTGACACATTTACTTCGAAGGCCATATCGAACCAACATCCGGTCTCTTTCCGTGTATCCGGCTTGATGTTAGCGGGTTAGCTAACACAGCAGCAGACCCCACTTACCGAGCAAGAGAAACAGCGCAGCGACCAGTTTGCATCCGTTAACTACATTCGTGGGCGACATGGTTCCTTTGGCTACTGGTTTTCCTTTGAAGTCAACGTCTTTTCACGGCGAACAAACTGGCGAAACTGGTTAGCTACATCCCTGTACTGGCAATTGTCTGTCTGAGGTGTAGTGACTGTGTGTAGCGCTTTAGCGACCTCTAGCGGACAGTGAATAAATAGCTTACTACTATTACTGTGTTCTGACAGTTTTCAGATACTTTACTTAAGCAATATAAAAATACTCCATTACAAATAAAAGTCCTGCATGAAAATGACTTAAATAAAAGTACATAAGCATTAGCAGCTTGATGTTAAAGCATTGCAGTAAAAGTAGAGGTTTGATATACATTGTTATATGTGACATTAGATTATTAATACTGAAGCTTCAGTGTTAGAGCAGCATGTTACTGTAGTAGCTGCTGGTGGTAGAGCTAGTTTCAACTACTTTATATACAGTTAGCTGGTTTAGTCCACTGGTTCCCTAGGGGTCAGATCAATGGGAGAGCAAAGAAGAAAAAACAAAGTTCTGATTCACAAATCTGTTTTCAGTTTTTGGACTTTTTCTCTAATCTTTGATTTTTGGTGAAATATTGGATCATTTGAACATTTATTGAAATGAAACCATGTGAGAAGTTTAGAGGGAAAAATCACTATTTGGTGAAGCTGTTAATAACTCATGGACATCTGAAATGTATCTCTGACTACACACTGCTTTATGTAAGACGTCAAAAGCCAAAAAAATTGGAATCTTTAACAATGTGATGTATTTTAAAAGCTTGTTATATTATCCATTGTGTCAAATCTTCATCTGAAAAGTAACTAAAGCTCTCAAATAAATGTAGTGGAGTATAAAGTACAATATTTCCCTCTGGAATGTAGTAGAGTGGAAGTATAAAGTGGTAGAAAATAGAAATATTCAATTAAAGTACAAGTACCTCAAAATTGTACAGTACTTGAATAGATCTAACTAGTTACACTCCACTGCTGTGTCATGATTGTTTGATTTAAAGATCAGACTGCATTCCTTCAATGTTACACTCTACAAACTATATAAGCTATAAGCTATAATCTATTCATATACGCATGAAATTAACTTATATGTGTGCACATGCAGCATATTGTATATTATTTTTCTAAATGTTATTATTCATCTGTGTTAGCGTTCATAACTTTTCTGTACATGACTGATAATCGCCAGTTATCAAACAATGATACTGATTTCAAATAGCAATGCTGGTTAAAAACCTAGCACGATTTTTTTTACAAAGTGTCTGTTTTCTACACACACACACACGTCATTAGGACATCATATATTCTGTCATCATGACAACGATCTGAGTTTAGTCACAAATAAAGTACTTCTTCACAAACTTTCTCAATCCCACAGATCAGTGAAAGCCGCACTGACTCTTTTCTTTACTAATCTGAGAACAGCTGTCTTTCTACGCCGCACAGGGAGGTCAGAGCTCAGCTACACACAACAGATAATAAACAAAGATAAACTTAACTTCATGAGCTCTACAAAGGTTGCGTTTATGGAGATGAATATTGTATTGCACTGTGGGTCAAACCAGCATTATTTCCTGTTTTCAATAGGACAGGTATCATTTACAGTCTCTTATGAAGGAGAAGTATCCATAAAGGAGACACTTTTTCTGTTGTTGGCCATGCAGACTGGTGGAGACATCCAGAACAAATGAGTCAACAGCTTCCTGACCACAAAGGCTAAACATGGACTTTTTAACCACAAAAATTAAACAGACTGGTTCTGCTGTGAAACCACGGTGGTGAGTGTTCACATTTTTGTGTGGATAAAATGAACCGTGCAGAAAGAAAAAAAGGAAGAAAGTAAATGATAGTTTGACTTGTCTGTAGTACATTTTGTGATTTCTAATTTTTTTTTCTCCCTTCTCACAGAAATACAGCATTCTTCTTATAAAGGAATCAAGAAAGTGTAAATACTGTATATGCAGAAGGCTGTTGTAAATCATTCTACACAACTGAGGAAAGTGTTAATTTTTCAAACATTTGTAGGTGGCAGTTCATCTTGAGAAAAATGAGGCCTGAACAAACACTGTGTTTGAATCGAAGCACTGAAATGTGACCTTTGTGGAAAAGATTTTACGCTGAATAACTCGTTGGTATGAAATTCAAATATGCTGCGCATGAATGTTGCTGCATCACAAAGACTCTCAGGTGACTCATAATTCACAAGTGCTTGAACTGGTTTCTGTAGTTTTCCCTCAGTTTGAGGTTTGTTTCTAAACACAGGGCCAAACGTTGCCTTCAAGTGGCTTCCCACAAAGTTGTACATTTTAGACACAAAATTAAACTACATAGCCTACAGTAGTTTTTCAATTGGTTTGACTCTTTTAACATTACATATACTTGAAACTATGCAGCATATAATACATACTACATATGTATTTGTTTATTTAAAATGATAATTTTCTTATTTACTCACTTATGTATGTGTGTGTTATGTTTATGTAGGGAAGGGACGCCTCCCATCAGCCTTGATGGGAGCTAATCAGTAAAGTATGTTTGGAAGAGCTGTCATACTCTGTCATGAAATGTTAATTAAAAACGGAAGTAGAGACATTTGCTTTTCAAATTAAAAGCATAATATTTGGTATAATGTATATTTGTATTTCTTTGAACTTGAATTATTAAAATATTGTAAAGAAGATGAAGTAAATAAGCACAATATATATTAATTGAATGGGAACAAAATTTATTCAATAAAAAATGGAAAACAACACATCTGGAAAAAAATCATTTTATCACCTATTTCTGAAAATGCTCTTTGTATTGACTTTTTTTTACACTTTGTGGAGCTAAAATATAGTACTGCTGCAACTAATCAGTATCAAAATCAGCTTCATTGGCACTGGTTGCAAGTGGCTGTTAATGTACTTACAACAACCTATCAGGAAGATACACATGGACATAAACACAAATGTATCACTTATGTACAAGCAAGTAGGTGATATTATAGATGCATCTGCATAGAAACAAGAAATGGACAACAACATTACACACAATGATTACACTACTATAAATTTAAAGGGAAACTTCAGTATTTTCAACATGGACGTTATTTTCCCATATTTTTGTGTCTAAGTGATTATTATTATTACAAGTGTCTGACAATATTATAGAAAGGACCATACAGAGAAATAAAACAATTTTCTTTATCTTTCACTTGATCTGGTCTGTTTGTCTCTATGTCTTCTCACTCAAGGAGAAGTCTCGTTCTGAAATATCGCAAGAGGTTGATGAGATGAAGTCAATGGAGAGAGGTGTATGTTGTGTTGAAGTAGAGTAAGTGTCGCTTAACATCATCTTAAAGATTTTCAAAGTCGTGGCTGAATATTTAGCTGATCATTTAGCTGTCTTCTAACAACCATGCAACACGTAATAAGACTCTCGTCTCATCATCTAGTGATGAGACTTCTCCTTGAGTGAGACTTGGTTAGACACAATAACAAACAGACCAGATCAAGCGAAAGGTAAAGAAAAAGTTTTCTTTCTCTGTATGGTCCTTTCCATAATATTGTTACTAATAATAACAATCTGAGCCTGACAGCAATAAAATCACCCACTTTAAGTGGACTTACATTGAAGGAGTGAATGCCCCAAAGGATTAGGCCTACATTACAGTTAGTTTCGCTCTTGCTCAATACTGGACCAATTTCTATAATTGTTGTTCCCATTAGTTACTTAGATACAAAAATAGGGAAAATAGTGTCCAGGTTGAGAAATCTCAAAGTTTCCCTTTAAACTTTATAACGCAGCTAGTTTCAGTGAAGCGTTTGATTTTGGCAGGAGACCGGAACATGTGTCGTTTAAACGTGTCTAACCTGACACTTGTTAGACGTTTTTAAAGCTGCAGACTTCAGTCAGACAGTAAAAGCAGCCACAACAGCAGCAGAAATGCCTGACATCATGATGACAAACGAAGTGTCCCACAGCAGGATGAAGGTGACAGAAATAGGAGAGTTTCTGAGAAAACCTCCGGCCGGTTTTTCCGTGGTGGCTCTGAGCTCGGGTTACCGAGTCCACTGCGACCCGGAGAAGAGCCTGGTGCTCATCGATGACCTCCACTCCTGCAGAGGGAACATAGTTTTCCACAAGTCGCTGGGAAGGTGAGGGAAACATCACTACATGTGATTCTGCATCAAATACAAATAACACACTGAAACAAAACTCTGATTTGCTGTCCAACTACAGGAAAGTTAAAATGCACAATTTATGGGAGTACAGCAGCTTCAGAAAGAGTCTGCTGTCCAGGAGGATCTATCTGCTGATGTCAGCCTGCGAAGAAAACTTTTCAGGGGCTAACAGAAAGGGAGCCAGTGACACCAGAGGTAACTTAAACCAGTAGTTCTCAAAGTGGGGTCAGGGGACCCCCCAGGAGTCCTTAAGGCGGTTCCAGGGGGTCCCCAGCAAAAAGGGGAATAATTTATTATTGTTATTGCATCCATTATTCCCTTTAAGGGTCCTTGACATGAAAAAGTTTGACAACCACTGACTTATACTGTCATCCGTACATTCAAAGTGCAATTTATGTCTAATTACACTGAAATAATTAAAAGTGGGAAAATAAGTGGCCCTCAAAGGCACCACTGGCATGTTTTAGTGAACACAAAATGGTATTTTTTAAACCAGTTGAGAACTTAAAGCTGCTGAGTGAGTCAAGTAGTTTGGTGGCAACATGGGTGACTCATGCTGGCTTCCTGGACACTTGCAATGGGTGGAGTAGAGAAATTATAATGGCAGCACAGTATTTAATCCACATGACAACATGTTTTTCAGCACTCCTTCTCTCTTTATCCTTCATAAATTATCCTCTGCCCTGTGTCAGTGCTGAAGCAGTATGTGGTGTCCATCGATGGCAACGATCCTTTCATTAAATGGCAGATGGAAAAAGGCCTGGACTGGACCATCTCTTCAGTCGCTGGGGAGAGCTACAGGGTGGATGTAAGCAGCACTTTATAGCCTTTCTGCTGTGTATGTCACTTTTATGTTTAATACATTCCAGGAGTTGCTCTGTGGCTGCTGTCCAAAATTTTAGTATTTAAAGTGACTTTTCCTTATGTCAGATTGACCTGACTGAAGCACTGGAGAACTGGGCTGCAAAAAACATCCACGTAGCAACTGACAACCTGATAAAAGTCGAACCTGTGTGGAGAGACGCCTCCTTCACCCTGAAATACTATTCTGATGCCCTATTTGACTTCCCACACTGGTTTGGCTTCAGCAACAGAAAATTTCAGGTAACTGTCTCTTATTCTTCCTTTAACACGTCAAAAGTAATCATTACATTTTATTTACATGTATTTGTCAGCTTGCATGGGCATTTGTCTAACCTGTTTTCTCTGCTCATATCTCTCACCATGAAAGTTGAGACTGACATGAGCAAGCGGCGGATGAAGAGAAAGGAAACGGGGAATTTATTTGCTCAGTTTTCAATGGAGACTGCCTCCACAAGAAAACATGAAAAAGGAGTTCCTTTATCAAAAGACGAACGGTTGTAACACCTGGAATCATCAACCTGCCAGGTGAAGTATGACCCTAAGTCAGATCACCCTTCCTCTCAGGACTGCAGGACCTACCTTATAATCACTGTTGGGTCCAGATATGAATTCTGTTCAATGGGAGGAAACATTGAAAAGGAAATTCTGAATGACCTGATGATTGTTTAGGCAAATTCTGTCTGAATTGCTATTGCTTGTTACTAAATATTCATTTACCTCATATGATTTACAACTGTTGTGTCAAATCTGTGCTACAAGTCATATGTTTGCAGACTTTTGTATATAATGAATCAGCATTTGATTATGAGAAGTTTTTATTTTTTACCAAACTCAAATACAATAAAAGACCTTGTACAAAAAAAGAACAGAGTCTTAGTTCAACAATTCTCATCAGTTAAAAGACAACCCCCCCCCCCCAAAAAAAATGGCTGCTCTGTATCACACACTGGACTTAAGGGAGGAGAAGAAGAGCAGATGAAGCTTTGGTGATGATATCTACGTATTCTTTATAGTTGCTGCCATAGTAACGCACCAGCAGGTAGTTGAAGATACCCACGAGGCACATCAGGAACAGGAAGCTGAGGATGCGTTTTCCAAACAGGAAGCCTGGAGTGCTACAAAGACATTTTTAAAAAAAAATAAGACTGTGCTTCTAAACAACATGTTGCCCATGTGTGTTATGGGTGGACAAAATATTAGGAATATTTTTCAATATAATGCACTCCAGTACACCACGACCGTTACAACCTCAATAATAAACACATTTATGGCAGAGCTGTTGTATTGATTTGCATTATGTTGCACAGATGTCCCTAAAAACTGCTCAGTGAGTTTAGATTGCTTCATTTACCTTTGAGAGGTTTGTCCCATGTATCCAATAAAGTATTTGTGCCTGACTACAATGTAGATGATCCCAGCAAAGGCAGCAGGAGCTTCAAACACATAACAGAAAAAGAAAAACAATCAGAATCCTGTTTATGTCCATAAAGTAGGCATACGTTTTTGGTCAGGGTTTGTTTTCTTGGTTTGTATAAGGCCCTTTTTGTCCAATTACAGGAGGTCTTAATGTTACAGCAAACAATGATATTTCAGACAGTTGTGTGTTTCCAACTTGTGGCAACAGTTTGGGGAAAACCCTTTACTGTGTCAGTAATTACCCCTTGCACCAAGCCAAGTTTGTGAAAAATGTAGTTGCCTAGCCCTGACCTGTACCCCATAAAACAACTTTGGGACGTAGTGGGATGCTTACTGCAAGTTAGCCCTTACTGGGAGTCAACATCATTAGTGGCTGACCTCATTAATGCTCTTGTGAATGAATGAATGGGGGCAAATCCCTGCAGCCAGGCGCTACAGTCTTGTGTAAAGCCTTCCCGGAAGAGTGGAAACTGTTTGTGGTTTTGGAATAAGATATTCAACAAAAACACATGGTTGTAGTGTTCAGGTGTTTGAGTTAAAGAAGTAAACTTTAGCTAAACATTGTATCTATTGAATAAAAAGTGTTCTTTGTGTGGGTGTGTAATGTTTACAGTAAAGAAGTGTAATTTACAGCAACTGATTAATGATTACCTTGACTGAGGCACAGACCAGCACACCACATCACTGCCAGGAAAGTGGGATACACATCCATGCAGTTACGACTGGAAGAAGTGCAAACAAGAACTGTAATTAGCTCATTCAAGGAAGTCACCTGCAATGAGAAACTATGAAGAAATCTCCAATCTGTTTCAGACTGTGCTGTGACGGAAACCGAACCCGTTTCTACAACTATTGGGAAATACTGCAGAAAAAGTAGCTGTGAAAAAAAACAAAAGATCCTGGAGATAAAACAGTGGTGATTGAGCTACAAAATCCAGTCTGGCTTTCTGAGTGTTGGAGGAGTAAAGTTGAAACGGGACGCCAGGAAAAACTGAGCCCACTCTCAGAGCCCAGCACATACTGGCTGTTGCAATACACTGCAATAATCAGTGCAGTGTGTTGCACAGAACCATGTTCCCCTAAGCTTTTGCAAGCTCACACATGTCGGGGAAAGTTATTCAAAAAACACCATACTTATGCGGGTTGGGAACCTACCAAGGTTCATGAGGTGAATAAAGAAATAAGAAAGAAAAAAATATATCTGTTACTCAAAATGATTTCTATTTATTTCAGACTTTTCTCTAATTTTTGTTTTTTCTTGTGAAATACTGGATACTTTTCTCTCTTCATGCCTCTGCAACCCACAAAATGTATTGGTTAAGAAGGTGTTGTCAGACCACAACTGGCCAGTTACACCAAAAACCTCACAAATTTCACTAATTACTAATTACTGTTCTGTAATGAGCTATCATTTGTTCATATTTTTTATATCATATTTTTTAACAGAAGGTTTAATGATAAATATATTAATTATTAATTATGAATGCAATTATAATTAAATTAATGCAATTAAATAACTAATGTACTTTTGGTAATGATGATATGCTATGACCATTTTTTAAGTAGAAAACCCTAACCAGGGACAGCCTTGGCTAGAAACCCTGTATCATGTTATTGTAACCTGTTACAATGTTTTTGTTGTTGTAGTTGTTGTTTACATTGTTCCTGATAAATAAATTAATAAAATAATAAGAATTAAAAAAATCACCTTAAACATCTCCTCATTGTTAAATAGTTTTGGATACCCTGAAAAAAGCACAATACATCCATGTTTGAGGCTATTAAGAGCCTTTCAGTGTAAGATAAATGAACAAAGCTCAGAATTTAATGATTAAACTTTCACCAGAAGTTTGCCTCACTTTTTTGAAGCCAAAATTTGTAATCTTTTAGGAAATTCTTGCATTACCTACAAGACAGGATGTGGCTTTGAGAGGTCCTTTTAAAAACAGGAAGTGTGCTGTTGCTTGAGGACTAATGGGGACCTTCAAGGCCTTTATGGACAAAGACTGAACTGTTATTGCAATTAAACTATCTCAAGTATTAGTGCAATTTAAATGAGGAATCTAAGCAGGCAGGTGAATCACACAGACTTCAACTTTAGCAGGACCTACAAATGACGATGAGTCATCTAACGAGAATAAAAAAGGCTTTCCTAATGGCCATTGTCTCTTTGGCATCAGGCATTCAAATAAGCTCTCCACCAGCTTTTTTCCCCTGTGGTATCTAGGAGTGTTCAGGCAAATGAGGACTGTCTCTGACTGGAACTAATAAATGGGAGGATGTAAAACCAAATGGAAAGTTTGTGTGTGTTAAAGCAGGAAACAAAAATAACACAAAGCCATCCGCTGTTTCACAGGTACAGATGTTTCATGAGGGGACTATAACAAGAATGATAACACATCCAAACAAACAGAGGAACTGAGTATCAAACTTACTTGGCACAAGACACTCGCTCAAAAGCAGATGTTCGGGTATTAGGAGACTTGCATTCCTTCTCTACCTTGTTGGCAAAGAATGCTTAAAACACAAAAACAAATAAAAATAAGCAGTGAAATCATTCATGTCATCACAGCATTTCTAACTACTGATTTAGAGTAAAAAGAGAAACTTATGGATTTGTAATAGTTTTCTCTCACCGTTCTGAAGTACACTGATGAGCGTGACGATGACCAGCAGGTAGATGTTTTCCACCACTATGCTGTTGTCCATGATCACTGTGTGAGCCGTATAGGAGCAGTAGGATGGAGCGTCTGAGGTTGTTCTCTTTCACATAAAGAACTGAGTGTTCATTCAGTCAGTTGCAGAACATAAACCTGATCAGTCTATGACATCATGTTGTCACCATCCCATCTCCATCCCTCATTTGTGCTTCCTCTTTATGTAAATGATGCTGTGGCTTAATACAGAGGGGTGTAAACAAGTTGCCTGATACTTCCTCTCTGTGTGTTTTGTGCGATTTGGCAGTAATTTATATCGCTGTTACAGTCATATTTGGTGTTCATCAGTCTTCTAGTGGCTGATCTTTCAGCAGGTGTCTCTGGTAGAGGAGAAAGACTAAGGCATGGGAAGTTATTATTATTTATTGAAATTACACTCAAGCACAGTAGTTTAGTATATGTGCTGTGTTATACTTTGCCACTGGTCTGCTGTGAAAAAGGTTTTGAGTGGATAACACAGTAAAATATTGCTGTTTAACAAGGATTCCTCAATGACTGGCCTGTGCTGATGTCCTGCCTGCAGTCAAACAGCACCTGCATGTGCTTTTGAATGGTAATGCAGCTTTGTCTCTGTTGCTAGTTTTAATTTCTCCACAGTTCATTACAACAGATGGTGTACAAAGAGAAAGCTGAACAAAATGATCTTTTCCTATTGATGGATTAAATCCTGTAAAAGCTGCTATCTCCTCCCACTCCCTCACTGTTACAGAACTGGATTATAATAATTTACACATCTCTAAAAATGTATTATAAATTGATTAATTCAACAATATTTAATTTAATAAATATTTACAATACAACGCAATGTATTCTTTTTTTATAAAACGCAAATTTTTTTAATGGGTCGTTGAAAAAGAGCATTTTGGCTAACAGGCACATTTACAGTCATGTTGATTAATTTCTCTCCATGTCAACAAGAAATAGAGAAATAAAGAAAAGAAAATTAGATTATTCATGATAGCTCTTTAATTTGGTCAATCAATTAATTGATAATAATTAAATACTTTAAAGGTCATAATAATTCATTTGGCACACTTCAAAAACGTGATAATGTATCATTTAGCTATAAATTAGATAAAAAGCGGTTTACAATATGTAAGCATTTAGATAACTAGCGATGCTGGGAGTTCACATCATCATGGCCAGATGGCACCATTACATTAATCCAGATAGTACAATATGTACAAAATGAACATACCAAATAGATGACTGAACTACAACAGCGTGACACCGTTGGGATATCAGCTAAAAGCACTGAGGAAACCATTTTGAACCACGTCCCATATGGTCTAGCGGTTAGGATTCCTGGTTTTCACCCAGGCGGCCCGGGTTCGACTCCCGGTATGGGAACGCCTTCTTTTCTTGTGATAACGGAGCCAAAATAATCTCTTTTGTGTTGGTCAGCTTTTTTGTGTTGGAACCGAAGAAATGTAGACATACAGCAGTTAAATACAGCAGTGAATAAAAACATTAAAAGACGGCATAATATATTTTTAAGGATTGATCAGTAAAGTGTACAATGATGCACAAACAGATGCACAAAAAGCACACCTATAAAGTCACTATAATAAATGCAAATGAATATACATGTCCAGACATACATAATAATGCTGTTTAACCAGCACCTTTTTAGGCCATGCCCTGTCAGGTGGATGCATTAGCTCACTAACACATATTTAAACAAATTTGTGCACACAATCTCAAAGAACATGTGCATAGAAGTCTTTTATTTCAACTTGTGAAATATGGGAACAAATCAAAACAAACAGGGAGCAATGAATAAAGAAAAACACAGAGAAACATGACCAGAGGGGGAATAGCCAAAGTTACTCTTACTGTTATGTAGCTTTTTAATTATGAATGTGTAGCTAACAATTATGAAGCTTGATGTAACACGGTGGTGCTCACTGTATAACAAAGGCCGACAGGTGGCTCTCCTGTATGCAGATGTGATATATGAGAACAGATGGTGGTTTAACATTAGTTGTGGTTAAGGTTTTAAAAAAAAAAAAAAAAAAAAAAAGCAAGGGGAATGTTTTTAAGTACAGGACTAAATGTCTGTTGTTCAATAGACAACACCTTTTTTGTCCTAGAGTTTATGTTTGTTTACCTGGTTGTGAAAAACAACCACCAAACAACGGAAAATTACAGTAGAAGTCCACGTGACTTATTCTAAAAATAGTGATTTTAGGGTCCTAAATGCCTGCCAACAACAAACAAACTTTGTAATTTTGCTTTATTTCACAAAACATTCCCAGATTGACTGTATTTCGGTTTTAATTACCACTCATGTCTACTGCTGGGGACACTTTGAATTTCTACTTTAACCACACAAATTTGTTTTTTTCTTTGATTTCAAGAGTCTGACTCTCAAGATAAGAAAACTGCATTGCATTTCTTTGAAAATGTATTGGTTTAATAAACATTTCCTAAGAATTCTCACCTGTTATCATTGATATCTATATATTATAGTCAGGGAAGAAGTGAAGATTGATGTCAATAATCAATGTTACATGTCTTGACTGAAAGCACCCTTAAACATGAAGTGATGGTACTTTATAGTATTGGTAATATAAGTATTTAAAAGACTTGCAGTAACTGTATACTGTAGCATAACGCTTCAATTCAGGACAGATCCCTTAAAATATTTCTAGTCTATTTCTTAGACTCTTCTGTGTTTTTTTCCTATTTCATATGAATATTTTAATGGGAAATTCATCTTTTTCTTTTTTCAATAGCTGCTATGTCATCCAACCCAGTGACTCCAAATCAAGACTGAATGACTGTATGACTACATGGTACAAATAAAACACCTTTCAATTGGATCTTTCGGATTACATTTCATCTTAGTATTCATCTTTCATTTACAGTACACATTGTACTACTGATACCAGCTCTGCTCTTATGAACTAAACAGGAAACTACAGTCTCCAGATGATCAGTACGTTAACATGGAGAGTCAAGGAATTGGAATATGTACACAAATAACATACAAATGGAAAATATATCCCCTACTGGGACTTGTTGAGGTGGACAGTGTGTACACACACACACACATTTTCTTAACAGCTGAGTTCCAAAACAATTAATCTCACATTTTGCACAACAAATGTTAGTCACTGAAAGTATTTATTAAATGACTCCAGAAAATTATGTTTCATGAGAATTTTCAAACAATTTGACAAAATAACAGTTTTGACTGTATGACAGCTTCATTCAAACCCAGTTACAAACAGTATACACACTACAAAGTGCTCAAGTTGCAGCAAAAAAAAAAATCCAGATGCAGTTAATACATTTCATCCATGGCTCAACATACAGTCTCCGATATGGTTGACATGCATACAAGCTTCATTAACCTCTGTATACACAAAGATAACTTTTGACTTGCAAACTATCTCTTTAAGTAGAACAGGCTGCTTAGAACTGACATGTCTGACTTCTATGAGGTGTTGATTGGTAAACACTTAATTTAGCATAATTTCCTTAAAAAAGGAAGTCACGGTTATTGTCATCTGTACTTGAAGCTTGCAGACGACCTCCATCACCACATCTTAAAAGAAAAGTTCAAGTTCACCGAATGTCTCCATCTCAGTCGGTCGGTGAGCATCCTGCGTGAGAAAATCATCCAGGTAGTTTTCAGTGTTGGGCCTGTTCACAACAGCGTTTGTCTGTGGCGCTTCACGGGTGGAGTAAACCCCACAGTTAAGGTGGTCGACTCCATCTTGCCCGTTGGCGAGCATCTCGAGGAAGCCGGTGCTGTCTGGAGACAGATTGCTGGCTGTCGTTGCAGGTGAGAGCAAGTCCGAGAGAATCTCGTCGCAGTTGGAGCCGTCGTAGGTGCTGGAGGTGACTGTGTTAGGAGAGCCCACGTCAGTGCTGTCTGGTCGGCTCACTCCACCGTGATGACCCAACAGTTCATTCAGCTTAGCGAGCTTCTTCTTCTTTGCCTTCAATTTCTTCATCAGCTTGTACCTGAGGGCGTCAGTGTCGCTGAGACCTGGAGGAAGCTTTGAGGTTTGGTGGCTTTGTTTCTTTGAGGAGGATGTTTCAGGTAACCTCTTCAATCCGAGGGCAGGAAGTGATGTACCAGACATCGCTGTAGTGTTCCTTAGTGGTTTCTGGTGGTCAGAAGTGATGGGTTGACAGACCTTTGATTTGCCATTAAGAAGTGCAGGTGATGGGAGCGGACTTGGGGTGTTGGAGTTCGTTGCGCCGAATGCGCCGTACATTTCTGCAGCTTTCAGTGGGAGACCCTCACTTTCCTCCATCCTGAGTTGTGGTTTAGGGAAGAGTGTGGCAGGAGCATGCTGTCTTCTCACTGGGTTGGGGGTCGAGTGAGTAGGAACAGTGGGCTTTATTTGCCTAACTGAGGAGGGTTTGGGTGGGGGGGGGGGTATAGCAATGGACTTGTGAACGTGGTTTAGTGGGTGTTTGCTGAGTAGGAAGGACCAGCGTGCGTTCTGATCTAGTGATGGCTGCATCGTGGGACTGTTGGTATCTGTAGAAGACTCAGGTGACACTTGCTGTGTAGTTTCAACAGGTGGGGTGTTGTCCTGAGCAGCAGCGTCTACAGGTTCGTTACTGTTATTTGAAAGCTCTGAAGACGCAGGTGGTGAAACAGGTGGAGCCGCTTTTGTCCTGGCTGCCCTTTTCCCTTTTTGTTGTTTGGTGATGGTTTTGTTTTTAGCTACTGCTCGGCCTCTCCCTCGTCCTCTCCTGGTGCCGGGCACGAATGTGGGATCACTGGACGAGCCATCGCCAGATTCAGGTTCAGATGAGTTGGAGGTGGAGTGGAAATCGACATCATGGCCGTGAGGTATTTGGCTATCTAATATAACAGAGGAGCTATCCGGTGTTTCATTCCTGCTGGGAACTCTCGGATCCTGAGTTTGTTCATCGTCATTTAGAGGCTGCGTTTCTGTATCTGCTTTTAATTCCACCAGAGTGAGAGTAATAATATCACTGTGGGTGAGGCCTTCGAAGGTGTCGAGCAGTGTTGTGGAACCGATAGATGTATCAACACCAGCTGTAACCGTTGTGTCCATGATGTTGCTGCTGTCACCAGAGAGTGCACAGACAATGTCAGTGTCATTCTGCGAGATGAGAAGAGACTGATCTGGAGTGCAAGACAACTGTTCATCTGTTATTAAGTTAGTCCCATTCATCCCATGTTTGGATGGAAGACATTCAGCAAATGTACTGGAGGGAGAACAGGCACAAGGCTCTTTATCCTCTTCTGCCTCCCAGAAGACTATATGAATCTCCTGAGCGGGAACCGGCAGCTTCTGATGGGTCTTACAATCGGGATGTTTCAAGTCGTCAAATTCCAGCCACGACCCTGCAAGAAACACGCACGACAATACACAGTTACAACAAAGACACAAGGAAAAAACAGCATGTGCAGCAGCTGATTCATGTTTGGATTCTTATGACCAATTACAAAGTCAGTGTTGATAAATTATCAACTCAAAAATAATTATCAGATCTGAATAATGTATATAATAATATAACTTCATTTAACCAAGGAAAAACATCACTGGGACTTTAACATCCTAGTGACGACAGCAGCAGCGTACAGAACAGATACTGCAAAACGTATAACTTATAATAAAAACAGGTAAAGTGTAAAGAATAAACACTCGGATTGGTAAAATTTGATCTGACGAGCCACATATATACATACTGCATAAATGACAATAAAACAAGTTGTAAATGGGTGGACTCTTCCCTAATTTAACATTACATAAATCGTCCAGCAGAATGTGCTGTTGGCAAACTACAATATAGAGGAATAAAACCTCAACATGACTCAACACTGAGTTGTTTGTGAGTACAGATGTAGCTTACAGGTTAATACATAGAAGCAAAAATATCTGACTTTTGACTTTGGTTATCAGTGTAAAACACTAGCAATCCTCACAGGACTAAATAAAGCAAAGAATTAATGAAAACATGCCAATTAACTGACATATTTTGAAAAAATTGTTGTCATGCCTTATCAGTGAACACAGTTAATTAACCCATGATAAAATCACTTTTTAAATACCTACCATCAGACTGACAAATCCAGGTGACAAAGTGCTTCAGATGCTGGTTGTATTGTATGACAGTAGTGACCGAGTAGTGTTTCCCCTTGAAGTTGAAGGTGTAGATGGTGACATCATTGTCAGGAAGCCCCTCAACAAAGTGCAGTGCGAACACTGGAGGCACTCTAGATAACACAAAGAAGAAGTCTGGTTTAATGGCTGGAAAAGTGCAGACGTGGCAGACTTTCTCTAAACAAGCAGAGAAACCATCTGTATGAGCCAAACTTAACACTGCAATTTTTTTGTTGTGACTACTGAAATTTAAGGATAAATCTGTAACTTTGCAGACAATTAACATGTCAAATAACAATGATAACAATAGTGATAAGAGTTACTGCACACTTTTTGAAATCAAATGTAATGCTTTTTAAGACCTCAGAGAAAACAAATCTCTTTCCACAGCAAAACAAGTGCACATTAGAGCTGAGCTTCATGTTTTAAATCATTTTGACAATATTAATAGGGATATTTTTCTGGATATCTTTGCATCTTCATGTAACAATCATATGTTAAATCACAAGGTAATCAAATTCATAGAAAATGCGATGAACTGAACTGAAGCTGTTAAAAAAAAGCATTTCAATTTAATTACAAATTGCTTGGGATTGTTCATTTTGATGACACTGTCGAAAAATAAGGCTGTCCTGATCGTTCTCACACCCACAGAGTCGACTGTAGTTAATCCTCCACACATATTACAGTATATCTACCTTTCGTACACTTTAAGTCCATTAAATCTGTAAATTCCATCTAAGCGGTCAGTAAATTAAAGTCTGCTCCTCTCCTTCATGATGTGGCTCTGCACTAAAAACATTATCCACATTCTAGCAACTATCAGATATAATAGAGGACTTTGTGTTTTCTCTGAAACTCTCCCAACTAACTGTCTGTAACTGAGCCTCATCTGTACTGTTTTGTGTACTTCTTTAATCCTGTTACCTTTGTGAGAGCAGTTGGCCTGTGTAGAACTGATCATAACATTACCAGAAAAAAACAAAGAAACAGCAGGACTGAAGTGAGTCATGACCATAGACCAAACCACATTTAAATTAGCCAATCCTGTGGGGAAGATATTTCTCTCGCAGCTAGGCATTATCTCAAAATTTAAGACCTACCATAATTAAAAATAAGACTTTTTAAGACATTTTAAGGCCTTAAATTCTTAAGATCTTTTTTAAAGACTTTTTTATGGATCCACAGGAACCCTGATGATGTGTTAGCTGTTATTCACTTTCATTCACACTGACAATCTGATACCGTCACTTTAAGACCGAGCGCTCAACACTTGTAGGCAGACAATTCAAGTTAATTAGTTCATGCATGTGGAGCTATTTTCTTACTCTGTCCTGTGGAGTGCATTTTTGTATTCCTGCTAAACTGTGGATTTCTGCTGGACTTAGAAATCAATGTGTGTATTTCTCAAACCATACAACTGTCGATAAATATGAAGCCTACAACTTTGTCTCTATATAATCAGTAATTATGCAAAAGCTGTAAAAAAAAAAACAAAAACAAAACATTAATAAACAAGGAATCAATTAGCCCCCTATGCTTCCACAACTAAAGTTAAATCATTTTCTGAGAGAAGGTGTAATTACTTTCCAAACAATGGTTTTGCTAATTTGAGGCAAATTCTGACTAAAATCACTGAAATCCAGTGGTCCCAATATTCAGTTTTACAGCTTGATATGTACAGGCAATATATGTACAACACAAGGCAGTCGTTCCCTCTTAGATCTGCTTGCACACTATCATGGTTTTGTTTAATTCTTACCTCTCCAGCATCAAAGTCCTGCTCTGATTTGTCTTGTGGCACACGTTGCACGGGGCCAAGTGAACTGCATGGAGTGGACGCCAATCAGGCACGATACTTGTGAAAGTGGGAAGAGTGTTTGTAGCCCTGAAAAGTACAGCATGAAATACATTTAGGATTCACACAATTTTACAAAAGATGAACGTTTTCCAAATGAATCCAAAGTATTTTTCCTTACAATTTGGTGTTCACATGTCAACAACAGATATTAGTTAGCAGTATTACTGCAAATAACAGTCCACAGATATTCAGTGTACTATAATTTATGACCAAAAAAAAAAAAATTAAATCACATCCGAGAAGCTAAAACCAGCAACATTTTTACGTAAAATAATTAATTACATAATTATTCGATTTTTAAATTGTTGCTGATTTTCTGTCAATGGATTAATCAACAAATCACTGCAGCTCTAACTGTAACATATAACACTTAATGCAAGGCTTGCAGTCAGTTAGCACTGAAGAATGTGTTGTGGTCACCTGTTGCTAATAAGACAGCTTACTGCTTTTCTGTTGTTCCAAACCATCTGTCTCAACTATCCACAAGATTCTCCCAAAATAGTTTCAGTCACACAACTTCTACATAAGGTTGCTCAGGTTTAACAGCTATTATAAAATCATAGATGACTCAGAGTAGCATCATTTTAGATCATATTACCAAAACTCAACCACGTACTGTTACCCTGGAGAGAATATTTGTACTAGCAGGAGATAAAAATAGGGATAAAACTTCTAAGTGGTTCTGTACATTCCAAGTGGATTTAATGGTAAGATTACAATATTTACTTCAATTTAATGAACTGATTACAAAAGATGAATCAACAATCCACTACACAGTCACTTGTGTGGTGAGAGATTAAGGAAAGAAGAAGAAATCACTAATTACAAGGAATTCATAAATTTTTTTCTTCAATGATTCATTAATTTATAGTTTTACTTTTCCCTCCCCAGGCCTTCATCCACTTGCTATAGTGAGAAATGCATTTGTTTCCAGAATAAATTTCAACAAAGTTACTTCCTGAGTGTGTTCAATCTCAACCGTCAACCTTCTGGTTGAATAACTCAAAGCTCTAAAGCAAGTTTCAAAATTGCTCTAGACGACATGCTTCAGTGAATTGAGTCAAATATGTCATATTTTAAAATCACCTACCTCTCTTTTGTGGAAGTTTTGCATCCACTACACTTGAACTCCCAATGAAAGGTCGACTGAAAGACAGACTCCGCCCAGGAGTCCATGGTGAGCACAAGTGGCATGGCAAACACGGGAGTTTCCCTCTGACCTGAAAGACACGAACATGCAGCGGTTAGAGCATCATCACAGGTGCAAGTTCTGGGCGAGGCTGCGGTTTACACATGCTAAATTTGTATCCGGACACCTGAATATAGCTAGTATGTCTCTTCTGGCTGCATCTGAACCGTATCTGCACTGTTTCCTTCCACCTACAGTTCTTTGTTGTTTTTTTTCAGAACACATAGACTGACAAAACCCCCCCCACAAAGTTTGGCCATTTTCATATATTGTTAAAATTAGGTTTGCAACAAGCTGGGAGAAATTCAGGTTTTGTATATCCAAACCTTCTGTTTTTATGAAATGATAAAAGTTGCTTTGAAAGTGTAACTCTTGACCTTAAAGGAAACTTGCGCATTGTGTTTAAGCTACATTATACATTAACGACAACAAGACAGACTACTCCTTTATATTGCTTATTTTTCCCACTATTATCCGTTGTGGAATTTAGCTTCTTGAAATATAATATTCATGAACAGAGGGCCTGAGGGGCCCTGGGAGCATTCTGTTTTTGAGTCTGAAAAGCATGAGCTCAGACATCTCCCCCTTCCTCACTGCAGCTTAGCACATTTGCATGTTGTTCCAGATCTAACACTGCTATCCTATCAGTGCTGATGGCTTCAGATATATAAAACATATTCATATTTTAAATCTTTCCATTTATTAAATCTACAACTTTTTCTTCTTCTTCTATCTCACACTTGAAAGAGAGAGTACAAATTCATGAAACTGACTTAAAAAAAAAATTATATGAACCTTTTTGTTAATTAACTAATTTATTCTAATGTGCAGTGAACTGGCAACTACTGTAAATCAAGTTGACAAAAAGAAGGGTAAGACAAGAGCGATGGAGTCCTGCTCAGCAACTCAAACTTCTTCTCTTCTACTCTTGTCATATACAATAAAAATAATTTTAAATCAAATAAGTATACACTGAATAAACCTCAGGTATTGTATAAATCCATTCAAGATGCATTTCTAAAACTGATTTACAATATATTTATGAGTGGAGGTATCATCTCCTGGTACCAACACTCAGATTTGGTCACACCACATTTTGGCTGCTACCGGCTGGAATTGGTATGATCATTGAAAACATGCATGCTCCCTGCAGATTCAGTACACACTGATAAATGTGAAACCTACATCTACAGTTTGAAAGTCTCAAATTGCCTCTGGGTACAAGTAAGTCCACAGAAACAGATGATACTAATCAAGAAAGTCGAAAAATCTAAAAGAATGGGCAAACACCATGATTAAAACAGCTTCATACTAGCTTGTGCTTAACAGGATGAACAACAGAATCAAGAGTAAGGGACCAGTTTGGGATCTTTTCTAGACTCATATCACAATGACTGATAAGCCTGCAGCATGAATGTTGTCTCTTGATAGTAATTAATATTATAGTCTGTTGTATGGATATTCTTCCTAGTTACGTTATCATTAGTATGTCTATTATATTATTGCTTTATAATATAATTACTTTTGTTTTTATGCCACTGATGTTTTATATATTGTAAGCAACAAAGAATGTCTGAATGTGACACTGTACTGTCATGCACCAAAGATAAAAGCAATAAAAAATTTAATTACAAAAAAAGAAAGTTGAAAATCATTTCCAAATCGCTATACTGAATTCATCTTAACTTGGCTGATATGTGGAACTGTATGCCTTCAGTGACGGATCTTACCCAGTTTGCAGCGTAGCTTGGGCTGCAGTAGATTGAAGAGTGACATCCTGAGACTCTGTAGATCTGAATTTGCCTTTTCCAGCACATGATTTGGCACCCTCACAACGCCATCTAGACAGAAATGACTTCAGATAAGTAAACTGCACATGAAAGCACAAAAACACTTGTGTGTGTTAGCAAGACTGGAAATATATTTATATATATATATAAATATATATTATATATTTATAAATATATTATATATTTATATTTATATATTTATAAAAACACATATTTGCTAGGCTGGGAGGACAAGTTTAGGAACGTTTGGGGGTGGGGTTTGCAGGGACGACTGTCGCTGATTGGTCAAACACATAGCGCGGCTGCTTCAACTTGTTCGCTGATTGATTCATTGTTTGCTAACGTTAAAAAATGAAGTGAAATGAACGAGAGAGAGAGAGAGAGATGCAGTGGTCGGGTGAGGAGAGGGAGTGGTGGTAGAGAGAACAAAGCAGTGAGAGAAATAAAACATTTTCTGATGGTTTCATAGTGGTTACATTCTAAAGCAGAAATAAACACTCAGATGATTTATTGTGGAGACAGACGCTCTTACTTTCAGTTTCATTTTCCCTTTTCATTCATTCATTAGATCCAACTCATGTTGCATTAAATACATGTACAAAGAACAGAACATATCTGCGTTATTGTTTCCTCATGTTAATTTTTGAATTTCCTCTGCATCTCAAACACTGCAGTAATTTTCAACTTGCATGATCTGCCTGACTCCTCAGATGTGGTGGAAACACAAACAGGGATTTTAAAATTCCAAGTTTAGCATTAGATTAGTCCCTCTTTAACTTTTGATGGAAACTGTGCGTAAAATGTTATAACATAAATTAGCAGCCAAAGTTGGCCTTCTTTGTATTGTTTTTGTGTGAACATCTGCATTGTGCATGTGCGTATCCACTTTTGGCAGTAAGTAAGTAATACAGACTATTAAGGATATTTTTAAAAAGTTTGTTGGCTTTTCTAAAGGTTCTATTCAATGTTGTCTATCAAACCTTAATATATCAAGAAATCCATTGAGTGTAGTTATACAGAGAATACACTTGAAATTTCCAAGTGGCACCAAGAATTTGATGTTAGCAATTTTTGACTCGTTGCAGGTCATGTCAGCACTTTGTAAAAATATTTGTGTAAATGAATCCTGAATTTAAAATAGATACTGTACTGTTGAGTACAAACTGTTACATTAGCTTGCAAATGGGCGGCAGGGGTTAGCTGCTCGGATGCTCAGTCTGGCTAATGCCTAACTTAATATTAGAGCTTAGAGCTTGCAGTGTAGCATGCAGTAGACGTTATCCTGACTATGACCACAACCTATGACCAAAGGGCCTGGTTTAATCACTGTCCAGGAAATCAGCTCATAATGTAGGCTAGTGTATGTGTGCGTTACTGGTTAAAGTCACTCTAATAAAGCCTCCACACTTTCTTTGCTTAAGTGCAAGATATGTTATCAGGAAGGGACTTCAATGCTGTTAATGCTATTAATCCTGTAATTTGCAATTAATTTAATATTGTCTCAGCTGTCAGAGTTGCTTCGCTCCCTTGCAGTTCTCCGTGGTGTTACGGTAGATGCTTTTTGCAAAAACACTGATTAACTGGTTGTAAAAGTCGAAGTGAAGATATTTTGCTGAACCACAGAGTAGCTGAAATCTGAAAAGATTGTAATGACCAAACTGAATGGATGTTTTTAGTCATACTAAATGAGTAATGAATGTTTGTTGTTAATGTATTAAACATTATCACGTTGGTGCAGAAGCTTTTTCCTCAACGAAAAGAAGCCATTTCTGGCTAAATTACCTCAAGACACTGATGCCTACTATCACAAATCACAAACACAACACACATGTACAGATTTATGGTTTTATTTTAGTTGTTTTTGTTATATAAACTGTGTGTCTCTTCTTTTCAGTTCTCTGGATTCAGATGCCACAGCAGTGGCATTTGGGTGTGGACCCGGATCACAGTCTGCCTATTAGGCACTAGTTGATGATTCAAAACAATTCCATGATAACATAGGGTGTTATCGTGCTTGCAGTGTGCAAGTGAAAATCATTAGTAGCCCACTGATATCGATATGAATGTGTGGAATTTTAGCGGCTGCAGAATGAATATAGGGGAAACACTGAGATATGACGTTAATAACACAGCGGAGCAGTCTACCCCCCCCTCCCATTTTGTTATTCTCATACAAGCATGCTTTCAAATGAATGAATTAACGTAGTTAACTTTTTTTTTTTTTTTTAAATAAAAAGGCTGCAGACCATTTATCTTAATTGCCAGTTATGTTTCATATTGTATTTCAGTGGAATAAGGACACCAGTGAATGGTTTGGTACACAGTATACTGGAGGCTGAAAATTGTGCCCCCTTTTCTTTTCATTTGATGAAGACTCGATTCAAAATCAAATTGGACACCCATGAATCAGAATCAAAAGATTCACACCCCTCATATTTACCAGTAAATGAAGCTAAAATGTTTTTACATGATGGGATGTTTCTGTTGATAGAAGCCCTACACTTAGCCAGATGGCAGTACAATATTTGTACTAACCCCAAATCAGTTTATATCGATAATTATCACTATAAATGTCAAATTAATATTTCTTTGCTAAATCTTATAGTTCTACTCCAAATACTTATTTAGTCATGAATTTTTGCAGTTCAGCCCCCGGAGCTAAATTTCATCATTTTTTGTGATTCTTTCTGTGTGTGTTTCTAAGTCTCACCAATTGCTTATTTTTCAAAAGAGTGCAATCATAATTCATCTAATCATTGTGATCAAACTGAGACTTGAAAGGTCAACATTTCCATTAGTGTAGGCTGTCTTCTTGTAACAGTTCGCTTCTTCTTCTTGGCTGTTTCCAATAGAGCAGAGCTCCATGACCTCACTATCACATCAAACTGCTTAATGATGACATGAATTATTATTGCACTCTTTTATATACAAGCCTGGTTATGTTGCAATCCATTTTGCCATAATCCACCCAAACCGGTTTCAGGTGGGATTAGTCCAGACTTGCCTCCTTGTTATCTAATGCTACTAGTTGATGATGTATATTTTGTTCAGACACCAGGAACAAGATGACGCAAATTTCCTGATGCCAATGAAAAACATGCTCCATCGTCAACATGGTACAAATGTCTACTTATGAAATAAAAGCACTGAATATAACAGCCAGTGAAGTACAGAAAAGTACAAAAAAAGCAGAAATTTTCAAAAATGTATTAAATGATGGAGTAATTTAACATATTTTCTTGAATATTAATACTTTCTAATGAAATTTTTTTTCAAGGAAATTAAAATAATCCTTTCTGGGAAAACACACAAATTATGGTTGCAAGAAAGGGAGAACTTTGAAAATTAAAGATTCTTTGTTCAGGTAAAATATTTATTTTAATTCATTTGATTAATGTAAAAGCAGCAAAAACTATTAACATGAATACATGTTGCAAATTATCCTTAGGGTTTCTTGGATGTTCAGTACAAATTTCAACCCAATCAGGTGAAAAATAAGCAATTGGTGAGGCTCAGAATACACGTACAATTATTAAATTTAGCTCTGAGGTCCACATTTCAAAAATTAATAACTAAAAAAGTATTTGGAGTAGAGCTATAAGATTTTGCAAGGTCTCATGAATTTACTAGAAGTTTTCACTTCAAAAAAAAAAAAAAGAAAGAAAATCCATGACATGAACTGTGAGATGAGTGTGGACCCGGACCACAGTCTGCCTATTGGGCACTAGTTGATGATTTAAAACAATTCCATGATAACACAGGGAGTTATCGTGCTTGCAGTGTGCGGTGCGTTGGTATGGATTGACACTTTCCTCTTAAGAGGTATCTAGAGATGAGTTCACATCTGCTATTCTGGGGTCACAGCAGAAATCCCAACCTGCACAACTCAATCCAAAACAATCTGCAAGGCTAGAAACAACCACGGATATTTGAGAAAAAGTATTTTTTTAAATAATTTAGGTGACTTAATTGACAATATTTTCACCATAATCAATCAGGAAATTTAACTTATTATAGCAAATGCAATACTCCCAAAAAGATATCAAAATATTTTTGAAATGACATTATATTGACAAGTATAATCTGTTTAACTTACCCTTTCCTGTCTGCTGGTGGACTTGGATGGCAGCGCAAGCGTCTTCATATCCTTTAATCAGCTGCCACACAGATGAGTGCTGAGGTTCATCTTTAGGTAGACATGTTTTCAAGCTCTTACAGTTTACCAAAGCAACAAGCAGAGCATCCAGCCAACATAAGCTGTCGCTGTTCTTCCAGAAAGGATGACTGAGAACAGTTTCAAGTACCTCCGACTCCGTTATTGAGGAGGAGGACAAATCTTCAGTTTCTGATTTAGCGCCTATCATGTCCCTATGTGTGGTGATGTCAGCAGTCATTGATTTCTGTTCTGTCCTTGCTGTCTGCTCATTCTGCTGAGGTGACGGCGTTTTGATTTTGGTTGAATAAATGTCCACATTTGTGAAGCTGGACTGATTGGAGTCCAGACTGCAGCGTTTGTTCAGCAACTCAGGAGTAGTCTTCAACTGCCAAAAGTCTTCCACTGCCTCTGATGTACCACGATGAGGAGGGAACACTGGCTCGTCCCCATCATCAGTCAATAAGGCTTCTGAGGAGCTCTGTGGGTGTCCAGCTGAGGCTGTAGGAGAAGCAAGACCATCTGTACAGGCAGCATTCTTTGGTTTCCCTTTCTGAACGTCTTCATCTTCCCATCCTGTTGTCTCTGCAACTGGACAATCACTGCGGTATCCGTTTACCTTTCCACTGTCTGTCTTGGTTGCCACATGCTGGCCGTTTACAGCGCCATGCTCTGCTGGGCTGAGATGTGTGTCAATGGCATTTTGTGGCTCAAGACTGTCAGGTTCACTTGAACGCAGACGTTTGGGTGAAGATTTAATCACCTCTTCCTTTTCCACTGCAGAGGAATTTTTTCTTTTTTTTCCAACAGTGGGCTCCACAGGATCCAAGCTAGCCAAAACATCCTCCAAGGGCCGGCTGACCAGAGGGAAGAGGCACTGTGATGTGGGAATGACATGGAAAAGTTAAAAAAGCAGCTAAGAAGAAACACATGAAACATGGCTGTTCAGCTGAGTGCATCAGTGACAGCTGCAATGGGACGTACCTGTGGGTTTGTGCAGAGGGTGATTGACTCCTGGAGGTTAATGCGGTACGAGCGCAGAGCATAGGTCAGGCCCTTTGATGTGCACCAGGGACAATGCTCCAGTGAAGCAGCTCTTTCGTGAACCTTAAAAAAAAAACATTAAGATTAAAGAGAGATGACATTAATAAAGCCTGCAGACCTCCACAAAAGAGAATAATTTCACTATTTTCACATCCTGTGGTGGCTGCGAAAAACATGACAGTCCCTCTCTAGAGCCAGTAGAAACATGGTGGTGCAACATGATGGGCTCCATGGAAGAGAACCCGCTCCCTGTGTAGATATAAAAGGCTCATTCTAAGCTAATAAAAACAATTCTTACGTTTCAGGTGATCATACACTAATAAAAACATACTCATGTGTATTATGTTCCATTTCTAGCAATGGTAAAATCTAACACACTAGCCCTTTAAAGAAAAAAAAACTTGCACCTAATTTTCAACGTTCATGCACATTTTTGTCTGCATGTTTTCTTAGGATATTTTCTTTATCAACTTCACTGCCATATCTCAGCATTTTTTTCACCTTCCCACCACGTTCAGTAGCTTTCATTATTATATTCATCTAATCACATTGATACAAGACTGTAAACATGCATTAGAGGTAGACAAAAAACAATTAGGAAGTGTTTACTTCAGTTACCTTGTAGAGTGCAAGGTTGTGGTTTTTGTTTTAACTTTGATTTCTGCTCATTAGTGAAGCTAAACAGCAAATGTGAAGCGGAATTTCATCAGTAGGTGTCAATTACATATAAAAGTACCTGATACTTTGAATAGTAACAGTACACCATTCTTTTCTTCCAAATAAATAAATATGGTAATTCAGTACACAGTTTCTCATCATATATAGAACAATATTTGAGTCCCAACATCACAGGCTTCAAGCCAAAATCTTTCGCCTTTTACTAAAGATTTCCGTTTGTGTTTTCTTTTCTTTGATTTGGATTGGTACTGCATAGTCACAGTAATTGTCCAATATAATTCAGCTTTGCGCAAGTGACAACAGCGAGAGGAAAACATAAGCTCTACTGACTTTTCCCAAATACCCCGCCAGTGGTGAGGCCAAAGCCCCCAAACCAGTGTCTTCACCAGTCATTGGCAAACTGCTGCTTCTCCTCTGGTCCACAGCTGTCCGGTGCCATTCAACAAATATTACCATGTCACCGCAACCTGGCTCACCTCTGAAGAAGCTGAGGAGAAAAATACAGCACCACATAGGGCATGTTATTCAGTGCCTACATGTGATGAAGGTACATGGAAATGCACTCCACTTCAGAGTTGGACCATAAGATGATTATGTACCTGTGACAACAAGAAGTATTTGTCATCTGAGATTTTTCAATGTTGTTTTCGCAGTGGTAACTTTCCCTTTGACATCTCAGATTATATTACGGATTATGCTGTAAATTTATTAATAAAACACTTTATGGCAATATTGGATTTAAAGGATTTTTGCATCAATGCAATTTCTCAAGTATTTAATTCACTTTATCTGCAAAACTAACATTCACATCAGGTTATGTTTATTTAAAAAGGGATTTCTCGTTTGAATTTCTGTGAATTTTAATATGCTATACATACACATACATATATATTATAACTAGAAACAAACCAGGACTCAAGTCGTTTCATAGCAATGTTACTCCCTCTGCACTAGCCGGGTGTTTGCAAGTGCACACGTGGGATCAACCGGTCAGCTATATACATACTAAAGGAATCCATACATTTAAATATTAAAACAGCACACGAAACAGTTTGTGATACATAACGACACGTTTAGTGTTAGAACAAGCGTCACATTAACGTTATTTATCTTAAGCAAAACATATCAAACTCTTTAACTTGAAGTCCAATAAGGAGTAAAATCCTGTACAAATATAATATGCAAAGCGCCAATTTACCATCAGCTAGCTAGCGCATTAACGCTATTATGACTTGTTATGAAACCCATGAAAGCTACTGTTGAGATAAACTTCATTGACAAGCGCTCCCAACTACAAACTATCGGCTCCGGCGCCTGGCGGCTAGCATGCTAACATTAGCATGAGAGCAGGAGACATCAATTCAGTCAGTACTGAGCCGTATTTCCAGTTTCTGTGAATAAAATGATACGTACCGAAACCAAACTTAAATTATATTTGACATTACGACGCTGATCGGCGAAATCCATCCACACGGAGATGTATTAAATAACTTAATCCCCGCCTGCGGAGTGATCCCATGTGTTCGTGTCACAAACGTTCTTGTTCCGCCGCTCGCCAGCGCCTGTGCAGCGGGCTTTGTCTTCCCCCCCAGTCAAAGGAACAAGGTTCCGCAGGCTACTGCCCCCATTTGGTAGTTCAAGTGAACTGCAGCCACCCTCTGCACTCGAGTTATTGTTCATGTTGGTGCGGTAGGTTTGCTTTGGCACTGCCCATGACACCACTGCCAGTCGGTGCGAGTACATGGACACGAAAGTGTTCAAAGACGAGTCACATTTATTCAAGTTATAATTATGATAATAACAATTATTATTATTGTTATTGTTATTATTATTATTATTATTATTATTATTATTATTATTAGTAGTAGTAGTAGTAGTAGTAGTAGTAGTAGAAGTAGTAGTAGTAGTAGTAAAGGTAGTAGTATTAGCCTATTTCCTGACATAACAATGAGATAAAAAAAAATAGATAAAAAAGGAAAAAGCAACTGCAATTCTAATTTTTAATATAAATTATGACAACATCACATCTTACAAGGGCCTACAGTGGTTTTAAATAAGTTTAGTCTAAATTCAGTAGAACCAGAGATAGCAGAACTGATATATTTCACACTGATATGATACAAAAAAGAAAGCAATCTTTCACATTTGTGAACTTTTATAAAAAAATGTTTACTTGAGACTAAAATTATTAATTAATTGTCAAAATTGAAAGTGGTCAACAAAATTTTCTGCTTTATTATTTCAGATGTGAAATATTCAAATTTCTCCCTCATTTAGTCTGTCGTTTATTTATCTGGTTTTGTACACAAGGCTGACTATTTATTTATTTATTTATTTATTTATTTTTGTAGACCTACTGTGCATGGCTTTGGGATAAGTAGAAGGGGGGAGTTGGTTGGATGGGGGTGGGATATGTCCCTCACTCTGATTCTATAATACAGCCCTGCTCTTGTAACCCCCAACCAACACACTCACTCACACACACTCACACACACACACACACACACACACACACACACACACACACACACACACACACAACACAACACACAGCACACGCACATCTCCCTTTTTTACACCACCCAATCCCGCCTCCTGCATGTGCCCTCCTCCCTTAAGCCCCTCCTGTATGTGCTGCTCTCCTGTCCTCTATTTTTCCTCTTGATGACAAAATGAATTTGCATATTTTTCCCAGGGAGCGCTCATTAGAATGCATAAACCGGCGGCCTCCTCGCCTCACGAGCAGGCTATAGCTTTCTGCCGTGGCATCTCCTGATGCAAAATGAGACACACAAACAGGCAGCATCACAGGCAGACATGTGGCTTGAGTCTGGGTTGTGATTGGCATTTGGAATCAGTTCATCCTTCCCATTCTTAATTCAAGGATAAGAATAAACTCTGTGTCAGCCATTTTTCTTTGTTTCTATATTAGCTGCTAAGCAGAAGCATATATTTTTTTTAGATTTTTCTTCATGAAACATACAAAGAAATAATTATACATTTATTAGGCACATGTGACTACAAGATTATCTTCAGTGGGCATAAGACAGTATTTTGCAAATCATAGTGAACCATGGACATTTTCTTTATTTAAGACCCCACCCCCCACTACCTCAAACAAAAATTTATAATCAGATAATAACATCATCCACTTGGAGTAAAGTAAGCTATTAATTTTGAGAAAGGCCCTTTTCATAGTCTGCAATCATAGTTTCATCATAGTAGTAGCCTATTCACTGGATGTCCATTTTATATCTAGGCACAGTTTATATCTATGAAGATATATATAAATATATCAGTCTGACCGTATGGTGGCGCTAGAGCTTGGGTCACAAGGTCAAAATATTGGTCAGTTTCTACCTCCTGGAAATGTAAATCTGAACATCCTCTATGCTGTTTGCACAATTCTTCTACAGTATGTTATAATCCTTAGTTATGCTATATTATACTATAATAATACATGGTCTACAGCAGGTTTTGTTTCTGTGTGAGTTACCAGTCAGAGGATACCATAAATGCACAGTTCATGGGAGACACATGCATTGTAGAAAATCATCAGTCTGATGGTGGCGCTAGAGCAAGGCCACAGGGTTATCCAATTCATTAGGGTTATTTGGCTAGCATGAATGTGCACAGCAAGATTCACATCAATGTAACCATAGTTTTCAACAACTGTTGTTGATCAGACAAACAAACACAATCATATGACCTCTTGAAATCTCTATATAGCGCCAATGACACTAATTGTCCAACTGTATGAAAACAACACAACATGTGGTTTTGGAGTGTTGATGACTTTTTTTTAAATCAGATATGCAAATTAAATCCAGTAAAATATATTATATATTAGGTAGGGCAATCTGTATTATATCAATCAATATTATAAAAGGTGGATAATATTAGTATCAGTATAACATTATTTATTAATCTGGATCAACAGAACTTGAAACTCACAAAAAAGTCTAGGAGTTGTTTTAAAAATCTCTTAGCCCAAATATAGTATGGCTCGCTATAGTGGGTTGCATTAAAATGAACACATTCCTCACCGTTATCTTTTTTCTTATTTATGCATATTGTAAATTAGGGCTTTAACCATTTAATTACACAGAACAATGTGTGAAAACTGCCTTGATGCTATCACACAAACCTGTTTTATCTATGGAACGTGCAATTAGCGATTAAGATTGAATACATTATTGCAAAACAACAAGCCTACACATATTTGAAAAAAGGTTTTTTAAAAATCTCATAGGTTTAGATTATTGCCAAATTCCTCCCTTAACTATAAATTACTTTATCCCCTCACTTTGGCTTAAGCTGAACAGTAGCTCTTTGATCTCCTTAAGTCTGTGATTCAATTGAAGATGAGCACTCTCATCTTTCAGTCAGTTACTGTATATGAAGCATGTAAAAACAAAAGCCACGAAAAAAAACAGAGAAAAATAAAAACAATCTCGAGGCCTTGAATGTATTTATCATGATTTGATATCTGGTGCTACAGTCATGTCTTAATAAGGGGTTGTAGGTACATAAGTAAACATAACTATATAACACAAAATGTGTGCCTGCGTAAAATGATTATTAGGAATACTTGTCAGATAGAATAAGAAAACACTGTGTGGCAAAGTCAGTGAAGTTACTTTTTCCAAATAATGAGCTGAAATTTAAAATCACGGTATACACAGCGCTTAAATAGCGGACCCTTAACCAAATAACTATTGTGTTATCATTCTAACTCTGAGCCAAATACTTTAAAATTTCATATCCGGCGCGTAACTACCACATACGGGACGAGAAGAAGGCTTCTTGCATCTTTTACGCGTGGAGAAAGCGATCTTCTCCACACGCATTTTCAAAGTCATAAATTGCAAATAAGCTCACGTGTATTGGAGGCGAATGTACAATAGAGCAGGCTGATGGAGTGAGAAGCAGTCCGTCCAACACAATCGCACAACATTTCACAGCTGCCTCGTTCACTGACTAGAAGCGCTGCATGATGTCTCATTCATTTAACTTGCCTACTGTACACTGCGCTTCAACGTAGTGAATTCAATACTATGGCAAACACACTACACTACTACCAGCTCCAGCATGCTCGGACAGAAATGTTTTCGTATCCACGCGCCTCGGAAAACTTCAGTGACGTTTCGCAAAAGACAACCAATGGGACCTCGTCTTCTATTAGGACAATGAAAACCCGCTGTCCAATCAGAGAAGCGCCAGACCGGGCACTGACCAATGGCATGCGAGCCCCGCCGAGAGTAATGTTAGAGAGCTGAGGAGTGAAGACACTGCGTATCGCCTGTGCTGCCTCACACACAGCCATTGCAGAGAGCATTGAGATCCAGCGATAGTCCCTTGGTAAGTACCACACACACACACACATACACATACACATACATACACACACACACATACGAAAATCTGAAGTGTCTCTAAATGATGAAAATGACGATAACATTCATAAATGTCTTACTTATGTGTCTGTCACAACCTAATGTGAAACATTTAACAGCTTATGAAGATTTTTTATTGCGGGGGGAACCGTTAAAACAACAACAACAAAAGAAAAAAAACAGCCGGCGCTAAGCAGGTAGCGTTACTCTGCCTGGGAGTGTGGACCCAGACGCTCCATTTAAAAAAGGGGAGAAATTAATATTAGCTTTGACTGAATTCGACGATAACCGTTGATTTTGTTAAATACGAATAATTTTGTATATTACTGTCGTGTCGTTGTTCACAAAATGGAGTCTAATCACTCGTCGGTTATCGCGTAAAAATTCAGGAATGTCTCGCGGACAACACGGTTAGCGACAATGGTAGAAGACTCGCCGTTAAGCTAGCCATTGCAGTGCATTGCGAAGCTGAACGCCTGTCATGTGAAGGCTGTGGGCAGCGAGCGGCTATGGAAAGGGGCATTTAAAATTCATGAAAACATGAGAAAAAGAAAGACCGTCTGAAAATACACACAGACATATGTTTGTTTGTCCCAACTCGCCCTGCAAGACGATGAAAAAATTACCTCACGATCTGCGCTTTACTGTAATGGCTGACTGTATTCGCATAGGAAACAAGGCAGCGAGGCAAATGGGAAGCCAGTGACAAGAGGCGCAGTTCGGTTCAACTTTTTCTAACCGTGTTTTCTCGAGAAACAATCCCGTAACTATAAGATGTAACGACGGCAAAAGAAAGTTCAATCCTTCGTGATTCTAACGACGTCCTTATGAGATTTTTCCGATGCTCGGAAGACGTTTAAATCCGGGGTTGAAATAGAGTGGTCGCCGCGGTCGCTCTGCCCTCTATTGCATGCAGTGCAATGGCTGTGCGTTGACACAAAGAGAAGGAGCCATATTCTCCATGTTAGTGGATGAAGACGAGCGGCCATTAGGAGCTCATAGAAACCAAGGCAGTAGCACAGCCCGCTCATAGACTCAGTACAGACCCAATGTATTACTATACAAGGCGGCTAGTGCAATAGGAATCAATCGGGGAAATATTTTGTACAGATCACCGGCTTTTTAGACATATTTGTCGTGTTGCAAAGCGAACTGGGAGGCGGGAGGAGACATTTGAGGGGGACTTTCTTTCATGAAGAAGGCATTCTCACAAAATGGAAGAAGAAATATTGCCGTCGTTGCTGACCTCCTTTTCCTCAACGAGAGCCTATGCGCCATTACTACTTCGGTCGACGCAGCTTAGTTGGGAGTTACAATAGCATTTAATGGGGAAATGTAAAGGGGAAAAATACGAGTTTTGATGGGTTTAGCAAATCATGCCGAATTATTTGCAGGATCACAGACATGGAAGACTTGATACAGGATGAGTGTTAAATCGCATCGAATAATAGTTTTAAGTGTTATATTTTCAATAAATACGTCTTTATGTGTGATTTGTGTCTTTTTTGTGTCGAAGTTATTTGTTTGATGAAAACATGAACATAAATGAAATGGGTGGTTTCTGGGGGCCTTTTTAAAATGCAGTTGAGATTTTAGTTTTTTTTTTTTTCTCCAAAGACAAGTCATTAAAAAAAGTCCACTGTTTAAGTCCCACAGAGGTCTGTGGTTTATGTTATGTGCTTGAACTTGGGGAACTTTTAGATGAGAGCAGTTAGATGAGAAAGTGATACGGACCGTGAAGTATTACTGAAAGAAAAAAAAAATATATATTTATATTACACATATGTAAATTTATGGATTTTTGACGAGATTTCCTCCTTGAATGCGCGTTTAGCCAGTTTTAAACCACCATAATGGGAGTTAACCACGGAGTTTTATGTAAAGGCCACAGTACAGATTGCATCAATAAATAAAGCCATTTTCATCGCATCAGCTCAGTCTGTGCTGGACGGTTTTGTTATAGCAGACTGCAATAACGGGTCCTAACTTAGTGGGCGGGTCAATTAAATAGTGCCATCAATACCAGTGCGCATTGTATGAGCCTGGTAGGGGGGTAAGAGCAGTAATAGCAAACGCATCTAACATTTACATGCAATTAACATAATATAATTTTAGATACGAGTTGAAAATATAATCGACAATTTAAATTTTTTAAAAATTTTTTATTTATTTTTTTTAGAAAATAGCTTTTAGCAGAGTACTCCAACTCTATATATCCAATATCAATATCCATTGCACATTTAATCTATATTTGAAACATTTGTTTTAGATATTGCCACCAGGATGGGGAAAGATCCAACCAAGCCGAGGGGCAAGATGTCCTCCTATGCCTATTTTGTCCAGACCTGTCGGGAGGAGCACAAGAAGAAACACCCTGATGCTTCGGTCAACTTTGCGGAGTTCTCCAAGAAGTGCTCTGAGCGATGGAAGGTATGTATGATCATTTCATAAACTTGCAGTCTTAGATAGTTGGATTAGATGCAACTCTTTAATGGTTTATATCAGGATAATTCAAACACATGATGGTGTTAGATGATTTTATATGTATAGTACTTATTTTACAATGTATTGAAGTTCTGTATTTAAGTAAGCTGGTACCATAAGCTTATTATCTCTCTGTTTTCAGACCATGTCTGCCAAGGAGAAGGGCAAATTTGAGGACCTGGCCAGACAGGACAAGGCGCGTTATGAGAGGGAGATGATGAGCTACGTTCCAGTCCGGGGAGGAAAGAAGAAGAAGTTCAAGGACCCCAATGCCCCCAAAAGACCCCCGTAAGTATTACAAGTCTACACTTAATGTTTTTATAGCCTTTTGCAATCGAAATACAGTGTAGCAGAACAAAACAAATCTGAATCACAGGCTGACTCATGTTGACACAATGTTGAACATGTCATGTTGTATAAATGACAGGCTCATTCCTTTTCCCACTTTCTGTCCAGATCTGCCTTCTTCATCTTCTGCTCAGAGTTCCGTCCCAAGGTCAAAGGGGAGAGCCCTGGTCTGTCCATTGGAGATGTTGCCAAGAGGCTGGGCGAGATGTGGAACGGCACCGCTGCAGAGGACAAGCAGCCCTATGAGAAAAAGGCCGCTAAACTGAAGGAGAAGTATGAAAAGGTAAAGAAACGGTGATCAGTTGTATTGATGATGCCAGGGGATACTTGTGTTGTGCTCTTCATCCTTGTCAAGCTTTAAATACAAATATTACGGAAAGTGTTGTGGTCTCTTAATTTATTTTTCTAAAGATATTTCTTCATTCCTTCATCCCAGGACATTGCAGCATATCGTGCTAAGGGTAAAACAGGCGGCGGAGCACCAGGAAAAGCCCCTGCTAAGGCGGTGGAGAAGAAGGATGATGATGACGACGATGACGACGAGGATGATGAGGAGGAGGAGGAAGATGATGATGACGATGATGATGAGTAGATGGCGATTGACATATATAGTGGTCATTTTCTTGTTTATAAAGCATTTAACCCCCTTGTACACACTTCACTTACTGAAAGGAAATACATTAGTATCCAAGGGGTAAAAAAAAAAACAACAAAAAAGGCTGTGTATATCAGTTGTTTTTATGCTGTACAGTTTTTTTCTCCTTTTTGTATAGTTAACACTACACAAGTATCGTGTCTGTGTCTTTCTGCCAGTCTTATTTTTTCCAGTGTTAGTTCCTAGACCACTATCCTGCCTGGTACAGTGTCAAGGGGTGGGCTTACAGTATTTACCCTAGCTAGAGGTGCACAGCACATAAAAAAACATTCTGAGTTAGATCTGAGTGTTCCTTTTTTTTTTTTCTTTCTTTCTTTTTTGTTTTCTGTGTGTTTTTATTTTAAATGACATGTTATCAAAAATTGACGTATCACAGTTGTTTTACTGATCTTTATGTACCACTGTAATAGCAAAAAAAAGAAAAAAACGCCTTGTTTATTGTTGAAATTTAAATTGCTTCTGATGTCAATAAACATTTTTTTTTAATAAATTTGTTTTGTTTTGTGTCCAAGTGAAAACATTGAAGGTATTGCTCATTTTCCTTTAAGTTTCCTCCTCCTGAGATGAAATGGGGCCCAAGTGTTTTGGTAAAAGCAGACAAGTTAAAGTGAATATTAATACACAATAAACAAGTAAAAACTACAGTATGGCTGGTCCAGAAGAGTAGTTGTAGGGAAAGAAGTATTAACTAGAATATAATGCTCCATAAAGCCATCGTCACTGCTGCCTCAATCAATGAAACGGACAATTAAAACATAATAAATGATCAAAGTATGATGCAAGGGTGTACCACTGCTTCTGAAACAATCATCACTGAGACTATCCTGCTCAGTAAATGTTTAAGACCTAAGAGTCATTCATTTTGATCTCAGGAGATGAGATTTATGTGTTAACTTCGCTTCCTACTCAGTAAATTTGAGTTGACATGTCAGTGCCCGGAGACGATTAAATAGAGCAGGAAAGCATCTAACGACCATGCCTCGATAAGCTGTTCCTATGAAGAATGACTCATCATCACTACTGTATGAGTCCTGTCCTTTTTTACTGTGGTTGTATGCAAACAAGCTGTGCATAGAAGCTCTCTCCCCCGGTGGAGGTACACTAAAAGTTGTGGCATTACTGTCTGCTCTGCATGCCAACATGCATCACTGACTCTTCCTGTTTTATTTAGATACAGCTGCTTCATCTCACGTACTCCCTAGGTCTCATCCAGGGTATAAAAAAAAACACACATTTATATAAGAAGGATTATGTGCTTTGAAAAAACCCAGTGACATAAGAATATGGCTGGTGTGTACAAACCACTGCAGTCCAAACCTTAAAAGGCACACACACACACACATTCTGTACATTGTGGTCTTGACAACACAGTTAACCCCCATAGGAGAGAGCAGACAAGGGGGGTTACCAACTCTCAGTGTGGGCATACAAAAGCATTCATAGAAATGAACCAAGCAGCACAAGCATGTCTCTGATCTGTGGTGTAAATTACAAGGATGTGTGTCTTCTTCTCCTGTGTTGCATATTTCTGCACTAATGTCAGGCTTTGGCCTACTGAATGAAGTGTGAAGTAAGCTAGAGGACAGGGACACACAGGACACACACAGGGCAGCCGGTAGCTGACCTCTGCACTGCTATGATAAAACCCAGCCAGTCCCTGAAGGTGACGTAGCCCCCTGCTATCCCTGATCACACAAATGCACACACACACACACACACACACACACACACCTACTGATGATACTTGTTTTCTTTACATGTGAAACTAGTGGATGATGATAGCAACCATGACATTTCCTAAACCCTCAACCTTGGGACATATCATTGATGTGTTGTCTACGTCTGTTATTGTCTCTGAAAAGCTCCATGGAAAGCTAACTTGAGGCAAACAATTACCAAAAATATGACAGCTGCAAGCTGCTGTCACTGCTGATCATTATTTATCTGTGTGCAATATGCTATATGGCCTGTTTACAGTTGCAGCAGACTGACGGAGGCATGTTTACACTCACATCCACTGGATTGGCCGACAGATTGTCCTTTTTTCATACTGCAGTGGATCATAATGGTGAGGGGCAGGAAGGGGAAACTATGCTGAAACAGTTGCAGTGCCTCGTGGCTGCACTCAGCTGTTGATCAGTGTCTGTATGGGCCTGTACAGGCTAGGAGTGCGCATACAGTATAGCAGGCTTAGCTACACAGCGCCACTGACGGCTCCAGAGCCTGTTAATCCCAGCCACCTGGTGTCCACTGTGCACACTGAGCACTATCAGTGGTCTCAGGGTGACACCTAGTGGTCACATTGGTGCAACTGCATCAAAATTGCAGAGAAAATCAAACATCTGGGAAGACTGTTTTCAATCAATATTTAACTGTAACTGTCAGTCAGTGGTTTAAATATTTTACTTGTCTATAAACATAAAGATTCACCTTTACAAGTAGAAGTTACACATTCATATTTCTACTTGAATAAAAGCGCAAAAGTAGTCGCAGCAGCAGTTGCTGTGTCAGTAACTGTGTCCACCCATGTTGTGTTTGAGGTGCCAGAGGAGCTGATTCCAGCCAGATCTGGAGCACCTGGGCTCAGTGCTCTCTTCCCTGTCAGTGCCTGCACCTTCTTGCTTCTTGCCTTGCTTCTTCTTTGTTTTATTTTCACCCCACACATTACCCTACACCAGTGTTTTTCAATCCTGCTCCTGGGGCACCCCTGCCCTGCATGTTTTAGATGTTTCCTTGCTTCAACACACCTTATTCAAATGAATGGGTCTGCTTCTGCAAAGCTTCATGACCAGCTGATCATTTTAATCAGGTGTGTTGGAAATGGAAAATATGCAGGGCAAGGGTGCCCCAGGACCAGGATTGATAAACACTGCCCTGCACTATCCACACACATCCACACCCAAAGTTACCTTGTAGTTTTGACTCTAAAATGAACTGGAGTATAAGTACAATATACAATAAAAGTAATTAAGTAAAGAACGAGTACCTCAAACTTGTATTGTACAATACATGAGTAAATGTGCTTACTTTCCACAGCGGTGATCTGTTAAAATATAGATAAATATGCCGAAATGTGAAAACACTACATCAAGCAAATGACTGTAAAATGTAGTAACATTTTAAAGAAGGTTCAGAAATAAACTAGTGGTTTTTATCTTTAGTTATTTTGTGATAATCACAGATAATATAAAGACTTGATTTATTTTGAGTACTGGCCTGATCAGTTATGCAAATACTGTTTATATAATATATTTATGAAACTTTGACTCAAATGCAGTGGAGTGTATGAGAAAGAATTCATATATCTACAAGACTAAATGTGATTTAATGAGGGTGTTCAGATATGCAAGTGTGAGTTTTTCTCCAATTTTATTCGTGAAAATTGGACAAAGTTCAACTAAGTGTAGTTGGTTCAAGGTTAATATAAATACTTGAGAATCACCATTTTACATGAATGTTAATATATTGAAAATACCAAATGCATGTATGTGTGTATTTTTCATTAATCCTTGAATGTCTTACTTGATTGTGTTATGTCACCATCTAGAGGTAAATGTGAACTGGTTCATGCAAACATATATATTTTTTAATACTGAATAAAGGTGGTGTCTTTTCATTGTGTTCAGACTGTGTAACTTTAATTTCGTCACCAGAGCAATGCAATTTTTCAGACTTCAGTCTGCTCATATCTTCATGTCACCTCCTCCACCAAACAATTTGTGTTTTTCCAGAAACAAGAAAAAGATAAAACTGAATGTTTGAATGTGCAGTAATGCAAATGATGTGTGGATCAGTTCATATCTAATATCATCATATAACGTCGTAACGTTATGATCATCATCACAATCATCATCATGATATCATCAAATATCAACATATCTAACTTCTGCTTGATGAAAAGAGATTCATAATTTATTGAGTTAATGGACAATGCAACTGAAAAGCACACTTGCTTTATCTAATTAAAGATGTGTTTAGGTGCTTCATTAGATGCCTTTTGCACAATGCTTCCTCTCGTCTATAGTGAAAATAAATCATACATATTGTGCATCATTGTAAAGATTGGTGGCTTGTTTTTGTCCACTACATGCCATCAAATGAAACATATATTTTTGTGTGTGTCTTGACACTTTTAATAGCAGTACCGCAGCTCTGCCATATCTCAGACACCAATTCAGTTATCAGTAAGTGACCACTCCAGGGGAAAAACCCTCTACATCCTCTTCATATCAAACACTCATCTGGATGCTGCTACTTCTGGATCCGGAACAACTCCAATTCTGTGTAGAAAATATAGGATTATTGGCATGTACTGAACAGCCTTTGCTATATGTTTCATATAAATATTATTTGCACTCATCTTTTACTGGTATCATGATTCAGTCTGCCAACTTTTCATTTAGAGGGCTGCTAGATAAAGCATCAGCGGGGTTAATAATCTATCCAAATTATGATTAACAATAAAGAAAAATATTATTTTCACATTGTTCTCTACATTCCTATTCCTGGCAAATGTGTTTAAATTCAATATTGTATAAAGGAAGTGAAGTCAGTGACAAGCAAAGCAACTTACCTGCTGATGACCACTGAAGATGTATGTTTTATGTCATTCCTCTACAGATATATTTCACTTTCCTGCAGATGTTTTTTTCCAACATGTCTTTCTTACCCTTCAAGTAGCAGCTTGAGCTGTTTGGTTTCCAAGCTGGGTTTACTGGAGATACAAAGTTTCAGCCATTCAGGTATCAAATTCACAGTACGAAACAATACCATCTTCATGTTAGAGCCACAGGCTAAACTATACAAATCAGAAAGGGAACCACTTGTTTTTCTTTAAGGTTATGAATTTATTTCCAGTTTGGATATAGGACTTGAACTGGTTATTGGCTGAACTTATCTTGTTAATAGAAATTTACTGTCTTGCATTTCCAAGCTAATCTTATTGAAAATGTTCTATTGTCATTTGTACTTTATGGATTATGACATATATTGTTTATCTATTTTCAAGAATGTGGTAATTGTTTCAGGTGTTTGAATTACTTGTTGAAGCCTGTGGCTCTAAAAGATGTTTTTCATATTATGAATTTGATGCCTGACAAAGGTCAGGCATCAAATTGTAAATGTACCTCTAATAAACTCAGTGCAGGAATTCAACCTTTTTATTTTCTTCACAATTGCATTTTCCTACACATCCATCTACAAGGCATCAGACAAAACTTACTTTGATTCCCAAGCTGCAAAATTTGTCACAAACATGCACAAAACCCCCCCCAAAGATCTGAGCAGACACCAGGGCACTATGATCAGTCACCCTTTAATGAAAACCCAGACCTGTTAAAAGTCATTTAAACTCAACAACAAATCAGAGGAAAACAACAACCTTTCTCAAAAGACATTTTGCATATAGCCAGGCGCCTGCAGCCAGCATGAGAAGCACAACATAACACTGTGTCTATTGAGTTTGTGTTCACTGAAGTGAGCCTATCAAGGCTCTGCAGACGACTGGCAGAACGGTTTGATTAATTGCTTTCTTCTGGATAAGGGGAGCTATGTGCCATGTGATTGTGATTCAGTGAGTTTTGTTGTTCTTTTTTCTTTCTTTTCTCACTTTGTCTTTTTTCTTTTTCTTCACATGTCCTTGTTATAGTAATGTGTATTTTATTTGCATGTGCGAAATTTCTAGATTCTCCCCACTGAACTGATATTTTTACTACATTAAGTGTGTTCAGTATTTGATATATAAAAAGGCCCACACAGTGATAAAGGAAGCTTCAGATACAAAACTAACAATTTATGCATACATTTATGTGAAATGTTTATAATTTTAACCCGTGTACTGTGTCAAAGTACAGGTTTAGTTAAATAGTTCAATAATATAATTCATATATATGGTAGGCATGCTATAATAAAAAGTGAACGTTCATGTCTACCAAACGTATTCTTAACTTAAAAGTGTTGTATATTTGAGTACAAATGGACCTTGACAGATGAACATGTTGCACAGCATAAGATGTGGCAGCATGGACATTTGTGTATCATTAGTGTCAACAGTTAAAAAGCCATTTCAGTCATGCTACTTTCTGCCTCTGTACGTTAACATAATTCAGGGTGAGGGACCAATCAGGTGCATCTTCTCAGTACCAGCCCACCTCTGAACCAATCACATGAGGGCTGGTTCCCTCAGCAGGGAGCATAGGTGTTAACAGTTGACTGCCTTTGCAGAGAAACAACAGTATTCATGTAATATAGTTATGCACAAGGAAACTATTTATAAGAGATACACACTGAGCTGCTCTTAACAAAGTTGTTTTATAAAGATGGTTCTCTGCTGTCATTCCACATAAAATGGATCCTGCTATAAACCTCTGTCTCCACTGGGTGATGCTATTGCAAAGGACAAATCCACTTCCTAGTCACCTAGTTCCTCTGTCATTTCTACAACCAGCGCATTGGAAGGATGTCAAGGTTGCACTCATAACATGTGAATCTCATATTTTTTTTCTCACTAGCAGCAGTTTAAAATAGTACATACACAGATGTTTCAGGTCCCAGCCCTTCATTAGTGTAAGGTACAGCATTTTAAGTTTCACATTTATACCCTGCAGCAGGTGAGGTCACTTCATTGCCTCGACAAAGAGAGAGAAAACTGAAGTTAAACAAAGCTCTCATTAATCATGATTGTCTCCCACAGTTCACCTAAAATTATCTGAAATATACTGATGATATAAACATAACTAATTGCAACAGGGTCATGACAAAAGTAGAGAAAGGGTATGAGTTATAATGCATTTGAGCAAGAGATAGAATGCAAAGACTACTACTAATTTTAATCTATCATTTACTAGATTAAAACATTTCACTGTTTTCAAAACATGGAATGATCAGCCATTGCAATTGTAGTGCATAATGGTTCATTTATTGCATGTTTCTTGACAAGTGTTTCAAATCTCAAGTAGGCGGTTACACAAATGTTGAGATCTTGTGAAATGAGATTTGTCATCCGGCACTCATGGTTGCATCTCATGACTCATCTTGCTCCTCTTCTGTGTGTGTGCGTGTATGTGTGTGTGTGTGTGTGTGTGTGTGTGTGTGTGTGTGTTTTGAATAAGAAAGTGTTGGTGTATGGGCTATGTGTACAAACTGTATGTTGACTTGTACACCTTACATTAATGTCTGGAGACTGAATGCCTGGAAAGAGAAAAATATGTAGGCAGACAAAGAGAGTGACTAACACCATGTAGAACAACACACAACAAAACAAAATAGAATAAAATAAAATCCAGAGACTATAATCCGGAGAAAATCCGTGCCCAAACAGAATAGACAACAAAAGTATCTTTGGTGTTTATCCACCATGAACCAAAAGAAATGGCCTCAATGCTTCTTATAATATATTCTTCAACTTTCCTGCTTTGTTCTTGCTACCGCTGTTCCCTCTCTTCATTCACTCTCTAGCTCACTCAACCACTGCTCTCTCTCTCTCTCTCTCTCTCTCTCTCCCTTTGTTTCTCTCCTCTTTTTTAAAATGACAGTCAATGTATCTAATAAAACATCTTTAATAAATAATCTCTTGAGTAGAGTTTGATAGACATGTTAAATTATAAACAAGCATTGCTTCCTGGATCAATTGGATACAGTGTAGCCTCCATATATCTGTCAAAGTACTAAACATTTATATTTGTTATTTGTATGGGTTGCCAGTTATATGCCAAGCTGCAATTACGTTCCCCATAAAAATGTAACTAGGAAAACAAATTAGGGCATAAACATTATTTCTGAGAGACAGAGATGTTTACTGCAACATTCAGCCTCTTCAGAATCTCATAAAAAAAAGAGCTCTGATAAACCCACTGTATGCTACCTGCCCAGTGCCAAACAGACACTGGCAGATAAATTGGTTGAATATAAGCAAGTTGGTGGAAATACTTATCTTTAAAAGCCAGTATTATGTGGTTACTGTGCATCTGTCAGCTTGTTTTGATGTTTTTCTGGCCCCTGGTGATCAAAAATCAATTAATACAGCTTTAATGAGTAATTTCAGGTGAAAAATGTTTCACTGTCCTCTCTAGTTGAAAGTGTGTTGTACATCTGAGTACATCAGGCATCACTGATGTCATGAGAGTGGTAGCAGGAACAGACTCAGATGCAGAGATGCATGTAGACCAAAAAAGCCTTTATTCCTTCCATGGTAAAGGCAATACAAGACAAGGCAAGGCAAGGCAAGGCAAGGCGGGAACAAAACTTGATGAGAGCAAGAGAACATGAACAAGAATGACAAATGATCTGACAAGGACAGAACAGAAAAGCAGGACTTAAATACACAGACTAACTGATGAGGGAATGGGGAACAGGTGAGGGACATTAAAATAATCACACACAGGAAGTGAAGTGAACAGATATGACCAGACAGGAAATATTTCAAAATAAAACAGGAACTAAAGTAAAACAGGTAACACACAACACAAGAGGGACAAAGCAAAACAGAAAAAAGTTCCAGTAGACGTGACAACTGATGGTTAAAAGTGTGCTCTGTTGCACCTGTACATTTACATCCAATGACTTCACAGTGCACTCATCATAAAGATGGACGTAATGATGTGTGACGTAACCCATTGATTTGCATTGGAACCATTTTGAAGCCTAGAGTCGCTGCTTATGGTCAGTGCTATCTTTTCTGTTTGGAGATAGGATAGGGAATGCCTTTCACACTCTGGAAACACATCCCACTACCTCGGACTGAAGCAAACCCTAACTTACGTGGGCACAGCTGTCAATGACATCAAAGCCCAGTTTAAGTCTTCAAGTCTCATTAATGGCGCAATCATTTTCAAAATGACCACTTGCACACTTATTCGAGGGCCCAAATCCAGTGACAGAGACCATAATGACTGGTTGAAAAAATGACTGACTTAGGAGTACTTTTAGGAGTCAATTGGTGCCAGCATCTAGCAGCCACCGGTTGCATTGCGCTCCGAGGTACTTCCACATTGGCTTCAGCCTCAAACCGTGGTAGTTGCTGCTTGGTGCTGATTCATCCCGGTGTATACCTGTAGGTCATTACAGTAAGGTGCAAGGTGAGAAAACGTATAGAAGTCAGCAACATTAAGAGTTTCTGCTGCTAAAGTTTAAAGATTCAGTCCCCAATTTTGTTGTATGACCCCTAGAAACCAAACCTTCGTCCCAACTCTCTGACTTGACTTTAAGCTTAAAGTTTACAGTTCAGTCTTAAAACCTTGAAAATGAGCTGGAGTGAAGATTGAGGATATGAACTGAGTGTACTTTGAACGGGGTATTATGAGTAAATTCGTCCCACTGGGTTGTATTATTGGACTCTCCTAAATGAAACTCTTCTATGTGGGATTAGGACACAGATTTGGCACACTCATTAATGGAATAGTTATCAGCTAAAATCATCAAACCAATTAAAATTAAAACCTGATTGAATTTTAGTAAAAAGACGTTATTACAGGGCACACATATCAAGGACACACCAGCAATGTAGTTCCATTACAGGGTCCAAATACAATTACAAGAACACATGAACACAATTGCAGTACATACAAACTTTGTTAGCCCTATAATTTAATATAATTGGTAAAACAATATAATTTACATTTTATTTTATTTCCTTTATTTGTCACAGTGGTCTTGAAAGTACTCTAGAATTTTTAAAGGCTGTATTGTGCAGCGTTGTTAGACTGTGTTATATTTGGAGATGAGATGACATGAATCCATAATATCAAATGGTTTATAATTTTCCAGGTTGTCTCTGTAACCTTCTTATAGCTGCTTGATTGTTGGGCCCATTTTCTGAACTATTTATTTCTTGTATCATGAGGAATTGATCATTTAATTTGAGATCTCTTTCACTAGCAGTAATTTAATTAGGTCAACTTAAAAAAATGAGTTCCTCTGGTAAAACCCTGAATCACTGACATAATTTTAAGCCATTGGTGCCTAATCAACTTTGTGTGTATGTGTGTGTTTAAGTGAATTTGAGTGCACACACAGACACATCCTCCCTTGACTTAAAGCCAGCGAATTTCAGCTGATGGAAACCAAAGCAGGAAGTGAGGCGCCAACAGCAGGGACAACATGCGCGCGCACACACACACACACACACACACACACACACACACATACACACACACACACACACACACACACACACACACACATGCACACACACAAAGCATAAACATAATGTTTGTATCTGTGTATTTGAACATATTTTTAGGACACTGAAAGGAAATATTGAAGAATTATCTCAGGATATTCAGGATATATTATTTGTCACTATCACAAATACATGTTGTTATGCGTGTGTGCATGTCTGTTTTGCAAAGTGAGTGGAGTTTGATGATATATTAGATTTACCTTGTACAGCACTGCAGATTATGTTCTTGTCACTGTTGGTGAGTCAGGCTCAGATTTGTTAAGCCTCCTCTCATGCTCTGTGTTTTTTTAAGCTCTTCAAACACTTGCTGTTAATGATTTCTGACTGTGAAAAAAGCCTCAAATGACTCAAGGATGCATCCTGGAGGCATCCTGGAACAAACATCAATCTAGTGGCCACCCAAAAAACAATAGTTACTTGAAGACTGAGCCCAGCAAAAACATTATGTAATCCTATTATTTGCATGGTAGATTTACACATGCTCATGTGCTCGCCCAAATGAAGCAGAGGACACACTGTTTTCTTTCTGTGACTGAATCTATCTCAAAGTTGTGTGACCATACCATGGAGTGGAAACAATTATAATCCATGCTGTCTCACAATCCTCTTTTTTTGTTTTAAGCACTATAGGGAAAACTACAGCTCATCTAATCACAGCGATTCTGTGTGAAAATGACTGCCCGGCATCATCCTCATGGTAGCCATGGTACCAGTTGTGTACTGCTGATAACCCCGCCTCACCTTATACTTTATACCTGCCGAGTCACCATGAGAGAGGGAGGAATGGAAAGAGAAACAGCAAAAGAGGGGGAGGTTGAAGAAGGAAGTGGAGGCTGACTCAGGTACGTGGAGGTTTGTGCTGCCTGTGGTTTGCTCTATCAACACAGCTGTGTGTCCACACCCTGGTAGAGCACCGCTGCAAACGTGTGCCTATGTGTGTGCGCGAGTGTGTGAATAATGAGTGACTGTAACTACCGCAGTGGAAAGTGTCGAGACAAAATCACAACAGACACTGTGATTATGTCAAGTGCAGCAGCAGTCAGGTAGTACAATAATAGTTCTTACAGCTATGTACAGACTTTACAGTGTCACTGTGACAACTAGATTTTATCTTTTACAGTGTTTTTTTTTTATTCCTTTATGATACCTTTTCACAAGTTCAGTATCTTCCTGATGTCATGTCATTTCAAAAACAGAAAGAGAAAGAAAGAAAGAAAGACTGAGAGAAAATTCAATTTGTTGAGTTTTTGTGTTCTGCACTTTTAGTGCTATAGGTCTTTAGTAACCTATATGAAAAGGGTCATTGTTGTAAGCATGATAGTATTAAGAGATAGGTCTGGCAGTATTACATGTTTCTGTCAATTTACCTCAAAGTTGTTGAGACACTTAACTCTGAACCAAAAAACGGCAACATCATGGTGTTGATAGAATAGATGAGATGTCACAAGATCACCAAAGTCATCAGGACTCATCGTCAGCTGTCACAACCTGGCTCAAGGCTAGACAAAGAAGAAGAGACTATATAGGAGTTGAAACTAAAAACAGGTTTATTTCACATAACTTTAAAGAACTAAAGACAAACTAAAGACAGGGGAGAGAGAAGTGGCTGACTGCCACCAGCTTATATAGAGTCAATCACTCCAGGTAAGCTGAATATCCCTGATGACCCAACTGTTCCCCAGGCTCCTGGATTGAGAGGGGAGAGGAGTCCTGTACAGCAAGGGTACATTAGATAACGTGAATGTCTGTACAAAGACATGTTGCGCCAGTCCAGTGGATACATTTTGACATGCTGATGGCACCAGAGGAAAAGTTAAGGGATCAACAATGTCTTTAAGATTCATCCTCTGAGGCACATGAATGTCTGTATAGAATCCATCCAATAGATGCAAAGATACCAGACCAAAGTTGTGGACCAACTAGCAATGCAATTCATAGAATCATTAGCATGGCTACAAATGTACAAAGACTACATGGTTTGTTTACACATACTTCCTCTCTTTCTCAACCACAACAGGAAGGGATGTAAAGCAAGATTAAGTGGTATACAATAAGTAGCCCATAAGAGATAAGAGCTCATGTTATTTTAATGGCCTTGAGATGGGCTAGACACACATACGTGAACACATATGAACCCATAAGCCCCTTCCACACCTTTCATTCCTTAACATTATTCAGACAACACCTGAATAATGCTTGTGCATATACAGAGAAACACTCTTGTATTAGATGTTATGAACATTTAGGCCAGTGTGTATATGTGAGCTTGTCAATTGAAAAAGTTAAACAGGTGAGAGAAAAGGAGTTATAATTTAGAAAGAACAGAACCTCCCTGGGACATGCTGTACTCATACCAACACATAAAATGCTAAACAACTCCCACTCAAAGTTAACAGAAAGAGAACAGATAAGCATCTACACTCCCAGAGGCAGGCATACACAAATACAAAATACACTCGTGTACTTTATTCCCCTTCTGTGGCAAACAGATGGTAAAAAAACACAAAACGATGATGCATTGTTTTCACAGCCAAGGAGAGGAGGCTTTTAATGATGACGAGTGCATGAAACCCCCTCTCTTCTTGTATGCCGCCCCGACAAACCACCAACTGCACTTGACACTGATTCAAAACACAATTACTCGAACACAGTAACTTGAAATCACAGACAACTTTGTATCTCAGATTTAGCCTTCAGCAAAAGGTCTATCAGGGTGATCTAAAGAAAAATCCCTGTGTATATTTACTGCTCAGCATGTTAGACAGGTGGGCAGATTAGAAAAGTTCCCACCTCCTCCTGATCTCCACAACAACAGCTCGTTGTAGATAAGCTCCAGGTTTAGGTTGTCTCCTAGTAAATCTGAGCCAAAGCCAACTCAGGTTTAGACTATCACTTTTGAGAGAGATGTGATCCACAGTAATGAAGGTAGCTCTTGGAGGATTGGTTTCATTGTACAGGAGCTGTCAGTCAAAGAGAAGAGTGGGTACATGAGAGTTGTTCACATGAATCTCTGCAGAGAGTATGTCAAATGCGGGCAGTTGGTAAAAACAAGACTAGGAGTCTACAGTCATGCTAGGAGTTTGGTGTGGCCATACCGTAGAGTGTATAAGCTTTGAGCTAAATGTTAGCATCAACATGCTAATATGCTCTCAGTGGCAATTGCTGCCTTCAAATGGAACTTGTGAGCTCGTGGTTATGACATCGGAAGTTGTGTACATGATATGCTTGGCATTCATGTGGTTAAGTCATGAGAACACTGCTGTTAGGCAACATGGATGCCAAAAGATGCCTTGTTTCCTTGTCATTAATATTAATGTTACTGTCGGCATCTAGGTGCCACTAAGGCTAACAATTTCGCAAGCTAGCAAGCGGGTAACATAATGCAGGAAATGCAAAGGCAGGCAGAGAAAAAAGACGAGGCTGTTGTGATATCAACAATTTCCTCAAACAACACATCACAACTCATGAACAAGGAGCATTCAGAAAATTTCATGGATGTATTATAAGAGCTGGACAACTGACCGTGCCTATTCAGTCCAGTAAGAATTACTCACCTGGCACATGTGCCAAAAAATTTTGAGCTTCCAGGGTTACTTCTTTACTTCCTTACTTTATTTATGCAGCCCACTGAGTATGAAAACACTGAATATGCTAAAAGAAAAGTCAGATGACCATTTAAGTCATTGGGATTCATCCTCTGGGCACCATGGATGAATCTCAATGACTTTTGTGAGTCATCCTAATTAATTGTGACATTTTTTTCTGGAAAGACTGCTTTAGGTGCCACAGACAACTCCACTGACTCCCATTGTATTAGTGAGGTGGCAGTGATGATATCTATCTCAAAACCTGTACGCATAAAATCTAATTTACCTGCATGGTTGTACATCAATTTGTAAACTAACCCTTTAATAATAAGACATTCAAGGTTCTTCTCATTGATTTCTCTCAATCAGGGATTGATGGGTGTGAGGGAGCCTGTAGACTAGCAGGAAGGACATACAACAGCATGATGTGGTTACGTTGGGGAAATAATTGCTCACACGTCCTGTGTGAGCACTAAACTGAATTGTCCTCTCAGTCAGGGGGTGTGAAGCGTCATGCTG